>OY740768.1:59960022-61160022 GCA_963513935.1 Aphrophora alni | reverse complement strand
TGTGATTCATAGAACCATAAAAAAATTGAAGCTTTTCTTATATCGTAGCCATTTACACTATTTTCACAAAGTTTTAATTGTTGCTATGGTTATAACCAATTATAACCAGCATTACCAACAATTATAACTAAACAAAAATTACCAACTTATACAAAAAACTAAATAAAGTGAGCTGTCACATAATATATCAGAAAAATATTTATTCTGACTGTATCTACTTATAAATAAGCTTTGAAATCAGTCCAGGACATTATGGAGAATCAGTATTTTTTATATACCCTATTTTATATTCTATTTTCATCAGAGTACTATAATTTATTATTATTTCTAAACATGTTATCTTAATATGTTTCTTCAAATAATTAAGAGTGATCAACTCAAGATCTCTATAAATCTATAAGGGATAAAAAAAACATATGAAATGGGGAACCTTCTCTACTTTTGTATAGGATTTAAAACATGTAATCCAAATTTGGAAAAGTCACCCACCATTTTCCAAAAAGGCAACCAACTTTATTTTAAAATACCAATACAGTTGAGTCTCATAAATCCGGACTATTGTGGCGGACGGCCGGTCCGGATTCCGAAAAATCCCGATATCCCGGAGTCGGAGATAAGTCGGCCGCGGGGCCGATACGGGCAGTGATAAGCCGCACATGCAATCGCTTCCGGCCCATGTCGATACGCAACGACACTTGTTACACTCTGACACATTAACTAATGGTACTGTTACTGTAATGTACATAATACAGTATTGGACTGCAATTAAGTAAAACACTGGGTAGCGTCGGCATGTCAATTACCTCAGCCGCGCGGAAACTTCCACTGCTCGTGAATCATTACAAATACGTCATTCACACAATGCGGAAGATCGCGTGAAAATTGAAGGTGCTAAATTGTTATTAAAAAATTTTACCGTCCGGTCCAGATTTTCGTGATCCGAATTTATGAGAGTCTACTGTACCATATTTTATAGAGTATTTGGAAAAAGCATATAATATTAAATCTTAAATTTTATTTTATTTTTGTATAAGCCAGACAAGCTATTTGGTGGGTTAGAAGTGTATTTTATTGCATTACTTCATTTCTAGGTACTACCTTAAAACAGATGTATCATAGCTACAGTGTATTTTTCAGGCCTGAATAAACATTAGTTTTAATAAGACCAACGGTTTTAAGGTAAAACCTAGAATTAAAATAGTTTAATAAAATAAACTTCTAAACAATCAAATAGCCTGTCGATCTTATATGTTGTAGGGAATTTGGTTATTATGGCCTCGGCTGTATCATCAACACGGATGTAACGTCATTTGTTAACATATCACGGCCAACTGTATTCATTAATATTATAAAACACCCGGTTGTATCGTCAATAAATATGGACTCCCCGGTTATAACGGCATTTAAAAACCTTCATGGATTTACTCTTGATCTTGTTATAAAATGTATTTAACTTGCAAAATGCACTGTGGGCCCCATAAAAGCTGTAGGAATGTAGAAAGCGATCAACAGAACTACGCAGCATTGTTTCGTGAATAATAAAACAACTGTAAAGTATTTTTGGAATGGATGTGTCACTCCGCCCCATCCTTTCTACCCCTCCTACAAGGAGGTCAGGTGTCAGCTCCAAGTCTAAGTCAGTGACATTTGCAACAACACAGTACAATCACATCTTAGTACGAGTATGCTTGGCTATCGTTCTTGTCTAAGTGTTTGTTTTTTCTTATAATTTTCAGAATTTTTATAGCTGTTTTTAATAACATTTCCAACTTAATTATGGCAAGTTGTAGTGTAAAAAAAAAGTTCTGCCTATTAAAGACAAAGTATGAATAATAAGAGCATGTGAGAGTGGACATAAAAAAGCAGACGTATGTCATGAGTTTGGGCTAGTAAATTCAAGTGTTGGTTCAATTTAAAAAAAACAAAGACAAGAAGATGGAGAAAACATTAAAAAAATTAGGAAATGTGGTCGGACTTATGTGTATGCAGCCATTGCTGAAATGATTCAAACAATGTCGAAGACATTTTTAACTGGGGATGAAACTGAACTTTTTTATAAGCTAACACCAGATAAGACCCTCCAATTTAAAAATGTGTTGGTGGGAAGTTTTCGAAACAAAGACTTACTGCTGTTGTTTGTGGAAATATTACTGGAACCAAAAAAAAGAAGCTCCTAGTCATTTAGAAAAGCTTGAGACCGAGATGTTTTAAAAATATTAAAAAACTTCTAATAAATTATACTACCAACAGAAAAGCGTGGATGATGTCTGCAATTTTTTAAGATGAACTGAGAAAGTGGGATAACGACCTGTCATCAAAAACAGAAACATTCTTCTCTTAGTTGACAACTGTGCAGCCCACCCAAAATTGTATTTGACTAACATCAGTTTGGTGTTCTTACTAGCAAACTGCACAGGTGTACTACAACCAATTGACCAAGGCATCATCAGAAGTTTAAAATGTCACTACTGTAAACTGCTTTTGAAAAAAATGATTTTTTAATGTTTAATGGACAATAATGAGCCAGTGAACATAACTGTCTTGGATACAATTATTGTATTCTTAGATAATGCCAGGAGAAATGTAACTCCAATGCCAATCTCAAAGTGTTTTGATAAAGCAAAACTTTTGACCCAAAACGTATCGGATGATGATGAAGATGATAAACTGCCACCATCCGAATGGATTAAAAACCTTAATGTAGGACGAGATGATTTTGAAAACCTCAATGGCTATGAATCAGTGGACGACCACATAGAGACATTTCAAATGTTAAGTGATGTTGAAATTATGGAGGAAGTACAAAACATGGAAACGGAGGACAGTGTTGAGGAAGAAGAAGATGTCGTCTGTCTGGCAGTACAAGAAGCTCTGACAGCTGTTGAAACACTCCGTCGATTTTTCCAACTCAGGGAGGCATCAGCCAACATACTCGAAGCAGCACAGCACGACTATAGAAAAAATGTATTTTTCAGAGGACTGTACAAAAGAAAATTACAGACTTTTTTCAGCGGTAGAACCCCTTGTACAGGATAAACATAAGTTACAATATGCTTGTTTAACTTATTTAAAAATGTTTTATGCTCTATTATATTGTATACTGTATTTTTTAAATTTTTATACTGTTTTTTCTTTGTATATATTATGTAGGTTTATTAATTTTTTTTATACTATATAGCATACCTCATTGTACTAAACACTTATACTTTATTTGTAAATTTTCATTAATAAGTATACATGAAGGAAATACAGTAGTGTTATTAATTTTTCCTCTGTTAAAAATTAAGATTTTGTGGTAACCCTTTTATAGTGTCACTCTGATATAGCGTCAAAATTTGGGTGGTCCTTTTAATGACTTTATAACCAAGTTACACTGTATATCTTTACTACAAATTTAAGATAAACAAATAATGAAAATCATACACTAAATAATAAATTTCAAATCTTCAATAGGCTGTAGATTCTAAATGATAGGATACATTAAAATATACCCAAATATTAAGTCTTTATAAAAATATGATGTTGCTATTAAAAACAAAAAGAAGAAATTGCCCACCATACCAGAAATTGGCAGCAATTTTTCAAAACTTGGATAACATATAGTTTAATCTTATAAAAGAGTAGGGAAGGTTTAAAGTTTGTTGTAGTTATAAAAATCTCTCGTAGTTATAAAGAGCTTAATGTTAGACACCTTGAGATAATTACCTTTTATATATATGATTGCCTCACTTTGTTATTACACCCACACTTGAAAGTTTATGAGGACAAAGTAAATCTGAAATACACCTATAATCAAGGAAAACATAAACAGTCATTTCTTTATCTATATTTTAAATTAATCTAGCTTCGTAAATTACATTCAAAACTGCATAGCAGAACAGATCTCGTATGAACTATTAAATATGTTGTCAAAGTGTGTCGTTGTTGGGGAAAAGGTGCAAAACTCTTGCATTAAAATGATTAGTGTATCTGTGCTTAATTAAAAACATCAACTAAAATAAGTCCTGTAAAAAGCATGTGATCTCATTACTTTACATTTTAATTGTAACACATATTCTTCTCTTACATAGTTAGTTATTTATAGGAGTGGCTAATTAAAATAATGAGAATGAAAAATTCAATTAATCTTTAATTTTTTTTAAATCCTGGTTTTAATGTTTTTAAACTAAAACACTGTTACAATAAAAATCAGCATCAATTGCTTACTTTAAAAAATAAACTGATTCATTATACTCAACACAAGTCCATAAATCAAAAATATCTGCTCTGATATAGCAGCCTATATTTTTCTTAATAATAAGTACACTTTGCACACACATTTATATGTATTGAATGGGTTATAATTATGTGGATTATGCATACTTGGTCATACAGATTAATAATTTCTGTGTACTTTTTTTGTATGGTTTGTCTCGGATACATTCATAAGTATATTAAAGTTTATCTGATAGAGTAACTGAATAATTATTCTAATACGAATGAAAGATCTCATGTGGCTTTTAAGGTTGTCTAATATGCAATTAAGTAAATGCACATTTCTATACAGTTGTACAATTATACACATTTTCTTCAGTATAAAATACATGTCGATTTTTAACCCTTTGCGATCGGATAGAGTATTTATAGGTTGTCCTGATCTGTCGGATGGCCAGCTGTACTGGCCGCGGACATTTGCGCAACAACTCGGATTTAATTCCACATTAGTTGTTCCTGCCGCTCGGATGGCCAGTGGTACTGGCCAAGATAAAAACCGTCGAACGCTCGGAAGGCCAGCAACACTGGCCAAGAAACATTTGTTGCATTTTAACAATATATTTTTATGTTGTGATGTGTGTAGAGTGCTGTAACCTATAGAGAAACTATTTAACTAAATAATCAGCAGTTCTGGCAGCTTTATCGTTGAAAAGTATCACCGGGAATGCCAAAATCAACACATGGTCTTTTCTTACAACATTGAGAACGTACACACAGTGTCTTGTGATTTTTGTATAATTAGTAAATTGGGCATAATTTCCCTTTTTAACGTGAAACATGTGTTTTTGTTTAGTTCATTATCTTGTTTGTTTGTGTATCTATATTAATAAAATATGAAATATTGTTTGTTTGTTTTAAAATAAAAAAACAGTAAGGTGTTCTCATCAGTTTTAAATATATGTGATTTTTGTATAATTAGTAAATTAGGCATTATTTTCCCTTTTAAATTGAAACATAATTTTGTTTAGTTCATTATCTTGTTTGTTTGTATATCTATATTCATAAAATATAAAAAATTGTTTGTTTGTTTTAAAATTTAAAAAAACTGTAAGGTGTTCTCGTCAGTTTTAACTATGTGTTAGTTTTGTATAATTAGTAAATTAGGCATTATTGTCCTTTTTAACTTGAAACATATGATTTTGTTTAGATCAGTATCTTTTTTTTGTGTATACCTACTAATAAAATTTTAAAAATTGTTTGTTTGTGTTAAAATAAAAAACTGACAAGGTGTTTGCGTAACTTTGAAATATATGTGATATTTGTATAATTAGTAAATTAGGCATTATTTTCCCTTTTAACTTGAAACATACGAATTTGTTTAGTTCAGTATCTTGTTTGTCTGTGTATATTAAGAAAATAATTGTTAAAATGGAATTGGTTTTTGTTTAAAAAAAAAAAAAAATACCCTTTGTAAAAATTGCAGTCTGTGATAAAAATAATTCCGACCTGGTGGGAAGAAGCCGACATTATGAATGCCGAGTTGACGCGGAGTGGAGCATGGCCAGTACAGCTGGCCATCCGACCGCCAGAACCAATTTATGGGGAAAAAATTCTGAGTGGCTGCTGACTGCGTTGTGGCCACTAAACTGGCCTGCCGATCGCAAAGGGTTAAGGAAAACTTAATGTGCAGTTAAATTGTAATTATTTGTATGGTTATAACCCAGCATGACTTAGTGTCTTTAAGTGGTCTTTAAGGCTACATGATGTTGCAGCTGTATAACTACAATGTGAACATTTATAGGGTCTTTCTCCAGAATGTATTCTTAAGTGTTCTTTAAGTCTATATGATTTTTTAGCCGAATAACTACATTGGGAACATTTGTAGGGTTTTTCTCCAGAATGAACTCTTATGTGTTCTTTAAGTCTACACAAAGTTGTAGCTGCATAACTACATTGGGAACATTTGTAGGGTTTTTCTCCAGAATGGACTCTTAAATGTTTCTTAAGTCTAAATGGTAATGCACCTGAATAATCGCATAGTGTGCACTTGTATGGTTTTTCTCCGGTATGAACTCTTGTGTGAATTTTAAGGTTCCAACGCTGTGCAGTAGAATAATTACATTGTGAACAATTATACAAATTTTCTCCAGTATGAAAATTCATGTGTCCTTTAAGAGAAGCTAAATGTGCAGTTGAATAATTACATTGTGAACATTTATAAGGTTTCTCTCCAGAATGGATTCGCATATGTATTTTTAATTTACCAGATTGTGAAGTTGAAAAATCACACTGTGAACATTTATATGGTTTTTCTCCCGAATGGATTCTTAGATGTTCTTTAAGTCTACATGATTTTGTAGCTGCATAATTACATTGTGAACATTTGAATGGTTTTTCTCCAGAATGTACTCTTAAATGTTCTTTAAGTCTAAACATTTTTGCAGCTGAATAATCACATTCTGAACATTTGAATGGTTTTTCTCCAGAATGGACCTTTAAATGTTGTTTAAGTTTAAACAATTTTTCAGCTGAATAATTACATTTCGAACATTTGTATGGTTTTTCTGAGTCTAAACAACTCTTTAAGTGGTTCTCATGCTGATCAGATGTTGTAAAAATACTGCCACAGTTTTGACAATGGTAGAACACATCTGAAATGTAAAATAGGATTTGTTTCATTTTTAACTGTTAATTTGATCACAACTAATAATAAAAACATGTAACCATTTCACTATTTATAAATTCTTGCAACTTTAAAAATTATGCTTACTGCTACATTATGTATTACAAAATTTAGGTTTTTGGTCTGAGACATTGTTTATTGAAGGTGTTAACATGTATGTACAACTTTCTATCACTGATGCATTATGTGCTTTGAAAGTTGTGAACATTTTGTAAATATCTTATGAGCTTGTTGTATAAGAGTGTCTCACTATTTAATTGCTGTAAGAAATATAATTAATTGTAGAGTATGGATAGAATGTATACAAAATAAATTATTCCGTTTATCCAATAAACTTAATTTAAAGCTACTGAAAAAGAAATTAAATATCTTAGAACATAACATCAACTTCATCATTAACAAGAAACCATTTTACATTTGTAAAATTTGTTCTTTCTTGAATAGTGTCGTGTCAGATTGCACAAAGTCTAGACCTGTTTCCCATATTTACTAGTCTGATTCACTTCATTTTAAGGAAATTTTTACATTATCATCTGTTAATTCCCTCTCTTTTCACTTGGTCTTTATCCAAATATCTACATATTTCATAAGAGTATGTTTTAACACTTAATTTACATTCTGTTTTTAATTTATTTGTCCAGTGCCGTAACATAGTCTATGCAAAAAAGGAGCTTTTGAGGAAATTTTTGACCAGGTAAAACATAGAGAGCAATTAAAGATACCTTCAGAAATATTTTTGTTAGTGTATAATATCAAATAATTGGCTCACTTTATGAAAGATAAGAATAATTAATTTACTACACAATAATTGGGTAATCATTAACCTTAGAGAACTCGCAACATGGAATTTTACTCTGGGTTTTTAACTTTTTTCTTAAAATATTATCTATTAAGGGGGGCCGTCCACTTGTATCTTTCCCATGTTAAACTAACATCATACTTATTATTAACAGCAATTTGAAGCGAAGAGCTGAAAATTTAGTCTATTCTTCCCATAACGAGAGCATTGAAATAGTTAGATATTGTAAATTATCTTATATCAACAGAACTAGTTATAAAATCAGTAACCTTATTTCAACTAAATGTAATCGTAAAGTTGCCTTTTATTGTAAAAAAAATCTAGGGAAAATGTTGGTCAATAATAAAGATAAAAAAGAAATGTTAGAAAATAGTGGAGTTTATAAAATATCTTGTCAAGATTGTGACTCTGAGTACATAAGTCAATTAGGTAGAGCTATAAAAGTTAGGATTAAATAACATGTAAATAGCTGGAAACATGGCTATAGAAACTCTAACTTTGCTAACCACCTTTTGGACTCGGGTCATAGTTTTGATCTGAAATTGAAATTAAACTCTTACATATAGAAAATAAAAGCAATAGATTAAATAATTTAGAATGTTTAGAAATAAATAGATCTATTTCACTTAGGCCTATTCTCAACTTAAATGATCAAATTGTATTAAATTCGCCACCCCTTCTAAAAACCCATCCGTAACTAAGTTCATTAACCTTTATCTACCTGCTAGGTCATCCCCCTACCTTTCTCGATTTCTCTATTGTATTTCAGTTTCTTGTTACTTATGTTTAAATTGTTGTCTATACCTGTTAATTATCAGTTACCCGATGATGCCGCAAGGCGAAACAATTGTAGCTCATTTATATTATTATAATATTTGAAACTTTAAGCTTTTGCTTTATTTTATCCTTGGATATTGCTTTATTTTACAAAGAAAATGCTTTACACTATTGCTTTACACTACAAAGGAAATGCAATTTAACATGCAGAGTGATTTAGATGATTTGTGTTGGTGGTTTCCAAGAATTACATGGTTATGATCCCAAAGACCAAATATATTATTTTTAACACATCACACATACCACCTTTGTAAATGATTTCAAAATCATGAAGTAACATGCAGGATAGTGGAAAATTGTAAATCTCCAATAATTGAACAAGTGAACTATATTAAATAAATAAGGTTTTATTCTTTGATTCTGGACTAACTTGGGAAAAAACACATTGATTATTAAAAAAAAAAAAATTAATAAAGTATATTAGAGTGTTTTATACGCTAATAAGAATTTTTTGAGAGGAGCGGAAAGAGTAAACATAATTTAGGATCAATGAGAAATAATTTAAATGAGAATGATCCTAAACCAAAGTTAACTTCTTTTAAAAGTTGTTTAACCTAATACCAGATTATGTCAAGTGTTGTTCAACAAAAAGAAAGTTTTGTAGGTTAGTAAAAAAATTATTAAATGATCCAAAAACAGAAGATGTTGAATTTTATTTTAATACAAAACAATAATAGAAAATTTATTGTTCTTTATTTTGTATTTTGTTGGAGCCTTTTTCTGTAAGTAGTTTGAGCTAGTATAGTATGTAGTTTATTAATAAGTGGATGATCGGTCGGTCGCGGGTGTTGTTTCTCCTTAGTTTTTTTGAGATACAAGAGTTGTTATATATTTTATATGAGTAACTTTTCTTCTCATCCCAAACATGTATTAACCATGGGATGTAATATTGTTTCTATATTAGGTAGTATATTAAGTAATGTTAAGTTCAGGTTTAAATTTAACAATGTACATATACATATCATGTATTCTTCTTTTTGTAATAATATGAAACAATAAATATCATCATCATCATCATCATCATCAATATTAGGCAGCTAACTACCATGTTAACCAGATTTGTAACATGATTCACAGAACAGTTTATACCCTATCTCAATTACAGGGCTATCATAGTAATGGATAATACGCCTTATCATTCTCAAAAAGTAGAAAAGATTCCAAATACAAGTAGAAGAAAGATGACATTAAGAAATTGCTAATGGGAAAATATAGAGTTTCCAAGAGACAGTTTGAAAAGAGAACTTTTTGAAGATGTTGTGAAAGTGAAACACCCGTAATCGGCTTATATTATCGATGAAATAGTAATTATTATACCATATAGACTTCAAAAATTCAAAAATTCAAAAAAAAAAAAAAAAAAAAAAAAAATGTGTATGGTTTACATAACCATTTTTGTGAAATTCTTCCCTTCGTTATTTTCCGATTTTTTGCTATTTGACAGAATAACTTTAAATTTTTTACATCTAACATTTTTTTTCACTACACAGCTAAATTCTATGCACCTTTCTGAATATAATGATATATAGAAGTTGTGTATAAAATACATATTACTATTTTTTTAAACCATTTTTTTAAATTTTGAAATGTAACAAATTTTTCTTTCTTTTCTAAATATATTCACAAATATTATACAAAACTTTTGTATATCTTGAAAAAAGGTGGTAAGCTATTGATTTTGGATGATACAGGTTTTTCTGAAAAATGTTAACTTTTTTTTGACATCTAACATACTTACTCCAAAACCGTTTCATATAATTTTTATTATTTTTTTTACATAGATAAATTCTATGCACCTTTCTGAGGAAAATGATGTCTTATAAGTTCGGTTTTGTGTAAATATAATATATTTTATTAATTTTTAAACAAACGAAGAAACTTTACATTGCCAGTTCTAGGGTTAACTATTTCTGACACTGAGCTTAATTACATCAGCAGATTAAATAATATAAATCTTCACCAGGTTGAAACATAGACAAATTAAGGAATTCGTCAAATGATGAATTATTTTTTTCAAAATATGTTAAAATAAAAGTCTTTCATTAATAAATACAAATTTTCTTAGGCATAGAAGTAAGGATACTTTAATGTTCAAGATGTCACTTTTAATTGCCAGAACTCTATCGGACAATCTAGACGTGCAAACATCAAATCTAAAAGGTCGGAAGTGGACAGTGACAATTATGAAGATTTCATTAATATAATTTTGCAATATGTTCATAAGCAATGTAACCAAATACTCACAAGTTTTTAATAATTTGTTAAAACTATAAGCCAGAAGAAGAAATTTTCATAGAGAGAAACTATGTATGTAGTTTTAATATTATAACAAATGATGTACATATTTGCAGTGAAGATATCTTTACATAACATTTTCTTTAGTAGTCTTAGGTTAACCATTTTAGGAGCGACTAACAATTTAATTGTATAAATATTGTCAAACACACTAAGTTTTAGCATTAAAATAATATATATTGTAATAAAAATAAAATATTTTTACTAATATAATATAATTGAAATGAAAACAAACAAACATTTAACAAAAACAACAACATTTCTACAAACAGATAATGAGTTTGATTGTTCATTGTATGACCGACCAACTGTCCGGTGTGGCCAGGATTATGTACAGTTGTCCGTACATTAAATGTATAGAGAGTATTCATGTGTTTTATAATTGTTTTTATTTTTATTAATTGACAGTGTTTATATTTTATTGATGTTTATTATTTCTTGTTGTGCATAGTTTACTATAAAAATGTCGGATAGCGAATACATTCTAATAAGTTTACTTATTATTAATCAACTGGATTTATAATAAGGTTGATAATATGTAACATGAAATAGTGAAACAGGATGTTAGATTTTGAACTATTTAATAATGAATTTAAGTTTAGACAATTCTTCGGATTCTTTTGAGGGCATTTCTAATGAAGAATTTAATTTTAAATTTGATGGTACTATAAGTGACTCTCTATAGGTGAGTCTAAAGTTCGTATAAATCTAAGTCTAGAATCATTTAACAGGGACTAGCAGTTTTTCCTTACCATGTTTCAAATATAATTAACTAGTAGAAGGTCAAATATAGTCTTAGTTAATTTGACCTCTCAGGCCTAATTTTAACCCTGGATTCCTTTTTTAGGTTCCTACATAATTTTGGCCCTTTTCATGTTCATCATGTTCTGGGTGTTTATCCACTTGATAACAAGTGTTGATCAATACTCTTGAAACTTTATGTATTAACTTTTATATACACAAATCATCTTTAACCAATTTCTTTATCACTATTATAACCATAAATGGAAATCTGTATGTTTTGTCAGCTGTATGTTTTGACCTTATAGTAGCGAAAAACCAGTTATTCACATAGGAGTTCTTGTAATAATTTAGGAATAAAATACTTTTACTAATATTTTTGTCAGACGTTTTAAATCATTAACTGAACACAAACCTTTAGTAACAATTTTTGGACCAAAACTGGGTGAAAGATATTTATAGGCTTTTCTTGACCTGGTACTGTAATTTTCTTGGGAGTTGATAACATCCAGCTAAGATTTAGTTATTGATATAATAATTGGTAATTAAATAACAATTTATTTTATCACCTTGTTGTAACATTGCAGTTTCCTATCTTAAGTAATTTGTAATGGTCAACCAGAGGTACACTTTCTTACAACAAAAATTCCTTTTATCTGAAAACATTATTAAGATAAAACAAAGCTAAAACATGTATTGATAGAAAGTAATCACTTACCAATTTCTTGGGAGGTAAATGGAGAAATATTTGATGTAACTGTTTGATCTGTCAATATTGATTCTTCCTTCTGTAATACAAAAATAGTCAATGTTTAATAATAAAATCAATTAAAACTAAATCTTACAGTCATTCAGTAACACAAACATTTTTTCATGAGTGCAGCTGTAATCTTAGAGATTCATTTTTTTATGTCTCCAGTTGCAATAGTATAAAACTAAGTTATAGGTATGGCAATTTATCAGTGAATTTGATCCCTCAACATTTGTCTAACAAAGGTCGGCTAATGAATGCATTGGATGAATTTTGAATTTACTAAGCAAATACACACCAGAATAATCTACTGCTCAATGAACAATTATATTTCAAATCAAATAGTTTGTATAATATCGCAATATCTATATATAGACCTATCAATAACTTTGACGAAGGAGATGACGGCTGTTCTTTCAGTTGACGACTGAATGCCACATCTTACTGCAAATGTGGTATACCAATCTGCCGCGAACATGCAGTAAATAGATGTCGTAATTGTGTTTGAAAACTAAAAGAGTTTAAATATTTAATTGCATTTTTTTAAATTACATATTTTGCATTTTACATTTTTTTAATGAATTATTCTTTAATTTTACTATATAGTATATATTCCTTTTTATTTTACTGTCAAAATAAAGAAAATAAAGTTCTTAATTAAAAAATTATCGAATTTGCACGGTGATCGCATTCAAATTCGATCACCGTGCAATACGCTACGATTATGCGCTCGTATAAAGCAACAGCGCTACCAAAATGCATATTTATTTTATTATATCTTTTATAATCTCCTCCAGATCTTCCTCTGTTAGTTCGTCATCATTATCTTCCAAAAGTTCAAGGATGTCAGAGGCTTCTATTTTATTGAAGCCATCGCCTTCAATTTTACTAACCGTGACAACAGCACACATCGGCGATTACCGCCTTCAAGGTCATGGCGTACACAACTCTTCCCTAACCTTTAACGGTATTCTTTAGTGGACTCTGCAATAAATCACTGTAGTGTACAACACAGTATTATGCCATTAACCTTCATTTGGACAAGTCCACTTGTAATTTCACACAGGGGTTTTTTGTTTTTTTTGTTTTTTTTTTTTTTAGCAACCACAAATAATCAAAACTGCGCTTACCAAACCCGCGAATGCCAAGGGATTACTGTACTCATAAAGAATAATTATTGTGTTTTATTTGACATAATTAACTAGAGAGTAAAATTTATGCACCTATAAATACCCACAAGATAGCAGTACCCTTCTAGGGTTAACAAACCATTCTTGTTTCCCCCCTTTTTTTGGGAACCAGAAAGGCAGAACAGCCATAAAGGAAATTTGAAGAAGTTATGAAATAAATTAACATGTTTCCTTAAGCCTGTAACTTTGGGAGAGCATATTGGTAGGGTTTAGATCTAATCTTGGTGGTCTTGCTTTGATATTTATATTATAAGTGAGTAAATTAGTTTTGCCTAAAGTTTTTGTAATAGTGTTGGAGAATTTCTCAATTAAAGACATAACCTTGGCCTTTTGGCCCTCAGATTACATCCCATTAAAGGGGAGAAGTCATTCATTGGTGCGGTAGTCTCTGGAGTAAGAGAGCAGGCTAGAGAGAAAGCATAGGAGAATATCAACTCTTGAAGTTGATCATTGCTCTAGTTTTCCACAAAAAATTGGAACTCAAAATAAAAGGATAAGGAAGGTGATAAAAAATTAAAATCCCACGATTTGTTATTAAACTTAAAATGAATTTTGAGCATTTGTTCAAAATTTAAACATTGACCATGACGGCTGAGACCTTAATGTTGACCAAATTTTAAATCAGATTTTGGGTCCCACTAATTGATTGAATAGTTATTTGGGAGATCAGCGAACAGGTGGAACCTGTGTCTATTAAAGTTTTAACGGATTGAGAGCCATTGGAGGAGTATAAAACTACTACATTTGAAATGGCAACTGACACTTTCTTCAGGGATGTTACGTGGTTGTCTCTGTAAATTTTAGTTGGGGGAGAGGGCTGTTAATTTTTATATACTGGATGATGCTGGTCAACCCGCAAGGCACTTCAAACTAGTTTAAAGGATTATTCTGTTCATAAAAATGTGTATTTCTGGGATTATTGTGTTCCTGTAGGGTTCGTCTCTTATTAATATGATTATTGTAATTTTGGGGATTTGCTCCCGAGTTTTGAACTCTTGTCATCCATGATGTTTGGGACATTGGGGAGGGTGGATAATTATTTTATGGGCTGTACCGGTTAGTAGTGTTAAGGTGCCCAGATGGTGGGTGGTGATGTGTGGACTGCTCTGAAAGAGGCCTGTTAGTTAAGATTGTACTACTGATTGTAGGAATAATCTTTAGCAAATCTAGAAGGGTGAATCGTCATTCCACCACGACAAACCTAGTAGCAGCCACCAAAGTCATTTCCGTCTATATAACATGGAGAAGATCCTTCTCAATAATGTCTTGGAAGAAGATTTCCGACATATCTCGGATGTTAATCCTCCATAATAACGTAATCCTCCAGATTTTCGCTCATAGACTGGGGTCTATAGACATATTCAGCCAGAGTTTGATGAAAAGTTTGTTGCCAAGTCTGTTTGATGAAAGTAAGTAAGTGGCCATTACTTCGGTTTTAAAACTATTGATTGATTGGTTAGCTTTTGTAACTTTTTCAACCAAACAAACCAACAGACCCCAAGATGATGATTGTATGTCTAATAGAATCGGTAAGACAAAAATGGGGTTAAGTTTGTATGCTCTAAAAATCTGTGATAATTTAATAAGGAATGTGTTCGTAGGTTCTGCATCCAAAGGTCCTACAGATTTTAACAGTTGTAATAAGTGTGTTGGCATTGTCATGTTGGTTTGTCTGTCTAGATAGTAGGGTACTGGTTTTAAAAGCGACCAGACTTTTTTAACTAGTCAGTCATGACTAAGCGCTGACAGTAGGTATTGGTAAGGTTTCTGGGTTGGTAGTAGGTAATATTGGCGACTTGGTTGGGAGGGCCTTACTATCGTTGGGTAGAGTGTCTAATTCTGCTCCAATAATTCCTCGGTTTAATTCAAGAGTAATTGCCGGCAATAATTTCCAATAAAGCAACAAGCCTAGCAATAATAAAGGCTTGCTCCTTTAAGGATATCCCCGGACCAGTAGGTTTCTATAATGGTATTGTGGAGTACAATAAAACATGGAGACAAATAAATAGCAACCAACAGGTTAAATGCTCACAGATGTAAGATTAATATACAAGATAAATGAATAGTTGACATGATTGGTGGTTCTAAATGGTCCCCAAGTGATCAACGTAAAGTGCAGTTTTTATTATTATTATTTATTTACTTTTTTTTTAACTAAAGGTAAAAGTTGCTGTAGGATTGAATATAGAATTCATTGTATAAATTGAAATTGTTAAGAATGGGGTGCGATTCAGTTGGTTGGTGGGTCAATTATCCAAAATAAGTTGATTGAATATTTATAAACCTATGTTAGGATTTGGTTTTTGGTATATAATTAAGTAAAATTTGTCAAAAATCTCGTTATAGTGTTGTAAGAACCAGCTGCTATCATTGCATTAGCTTGAGGTTGATTGTTATTTATTATTACTTCTGTGTTGATTTATTGTGAAAGAGGACTCATTTTCTTCTGTAAATGTTGGTTCTACATAAAAAGAAAATAGTTAGCACTATTAGTGTAATATTTGTATATTGGTTTGTTTTTACTTAAGTTTTCACTTATCAGTGTTTATCGGCTTAAAGTGTTCTTACATAAATTACTAAGTAAATAGTCCTTTACAATGACAACAAACCTGAGGTACATCAATTGAAAACTCATTAGACGGTGAAGTTTTTTATAACACTTGACAATTCCTAAAATAAATCGTACCAGAGAATTTAATTTTATACAATTCTTACCTTTTTCGAAATTACCTCTAATTGCAACTTTAACAATAATTTACAGTATTTACCTGTATTTTATCACAATGAAAGTAATGTTAGTCTTCTTACAGATTAATTAATGTAGATTCTGAAAATGGAGTCAAACTTTACAAAATATTGACAGAAAGGCAAGAAATTTCAGTTTTACTGGCAGAAATAGCAATTAAAAAACTAAGACAACTTTTTAAACCAAGATTATTTGGAGTAAGTCAATCCACTCTGTATATGTATCTAAATAAATCACACTCTTAGCACCTCTCTGAGTTGTCACAATTTCCTTCAAACTTTGTACAGACAGAGTTTTAAAATGGTTCAAGAAGTTTGTTTGAAACAAAATTCTTAATATTAGATGTATATATTTGGCTGATTTATGTTGATTTCCATAAATTTGTATATATAAGATTGATTTTTTTAAATGACAAACACTTTTAATTTATTTTCTATTATTTCACAATGCATCTGTTTGAACATGTATGTCAGATTAATGAATAGTAAATAGTGAGAAAAATAAATTCTGTTAAAAAATTTTGTTTGATCAAAGATATTAAACTAACCTAAGAAAAATAAAACATTAATTAACAAATTTATAAAAATTCTCTATTTAAAAAATTTTAATTACACAAACACAATTAATAATTAAAATTAAAGACCTATACAAACTAATTCTATAACATACTGCTATATGTTTGCAGGCATTTAGAAAATTATTATGGATGGTTTTCAGCTTTCTTTTATATAATTTTTAATAATAAAAAACTCTTTTAAGATAACGAACTTACAATAATTGTTGATTTGGGAGGTAGCGCAAGAGGGTCCGATTCATTTACTGCAGACTCTTCCCTAAAGACACATTAAGTAGAGATATACATTAAAAACAATTACAACTAAACTAAAATATTACTAAAAATGAAAAAAAAACTATGTAACAGAATTTTTCATTATAACTAGAAATTTTTGACATGCCTCTACAACTTATTTACTAATTACTTTAAAACTTATATTTTATTAAGTAACTCCTAGAGTTTATAGTTTACTTCCAATTAACTGAGTGGCATTCCGCATAGGTAGACTAGAGAAAAATCAAAAGTGATGCAGGTTCGAGCCCAGTTGATGGTATTGCATTTTTCTGGTTAGATGCTCCCTGTCTTATTAGTCTTATGGGGAATAAAATAAAGACGTTAAGAAACAAACATCAAAAGTTTACTTCCAATGCACTATGACTTTAAGACACCATTCTTTATAAAAAAAGAATTCCTAAAGTCTTAGATATATCATAAAATGATAAATACATAAGCACAGATGTATGAACTTTGATTGGAATATGTTGAAGAGATATTACAATTATGTTTTGGAAGTTCGGACAATGTAGGCTCAACTCCCATTTATTAATAAAAGTTTGTTTTTTTACATCTTGATTCTTTCCAACCAATGTTGCAGTGCGGACCAATCAAAAGATAAACAATTGTTGCTTGAGTGGAATTTGAAAGGATTGTTTATGAATTACATGGACAGATAACACCAACTTTTCAAAATAATTTGTTTAATTTTAAATATATATATATATATATATATATTATATTATAACCTATACATTGTTTTAACAAAAATAACCTGAGATTTAAGATATACCAGTACTTTATTAAAAAAAAAATTATTTTTTTTTTAATATATTATAATGTTACAATATTATAAATAAAAATGTAAGTAATTCAACAGTAAATGTGAACAACATTTAGGTAGCACATCTCGATATACAAGCACAAAATACAAACAAACTAAAAAATGACATGTAGAACCAAAAAAAGAAATATTGTTCGCAAATAACACCCAAAATCCAAGCAAACAAAAAAATTGAGTTTAGAGTTATCGGTCATAAGTGAAAAAGAATCATAGGCACCAGCATAGAAAAAAGAATACAGTGTCCCGATTATCTACAAAATTGGTGGCACAGACATCGCTGATAACGAAAATCGCGGATAATCTGCAAGAATTCTAAAAATAAAGGGAAAATAATAATAAAATAGTTTTGACATAGAAAGACTTTTACTGTACATAAAACACATAATACACAGTACAAACCTATAAATTACATACAGAAAAAAAACGTTTTTATGTACATTTTAGATGAAATAAAAAAAGTTTAATAAAGGAGATGTTCTTGTAGTAAAACAAAAGAATAATACAGTAAGCACATTACGCTACACTAGTACAGTACTGCAATTTCAAAAACTGACGGTTTTTCAAAAAAATTAAACTTTGTTTTTTGTTTGTTATTGAGAAAACACTGTCTCTTGATTCTTGACTGAACTTTTCAGTTATTCAGCTAACTCCGCGTCCGTCTTGTTCCTCTAAATACTAGAGCAGTCAATTGATGTGTCTTGCACACTTTGTGTGTCAATCGCGCATGCGTGTACATTCCTTCTTCCTCTTCACTTACACTTTGCTTTTCGTTTGACACTCTTGCTTTGTCTGCATTTCTTGGTCCGTCAGTCGCTCGAATCCATGCTCATTAATGTCACAGTTCAACCACTCAAGACAGTAAGCTTCTCTCTACTGCAAAACTTCGTTCTCATCGTTTTACTGGTTGGTACCTGTACTAAACAGGTAAAGAAACCGTAAAATTTGTTTAGTTATTTTTTCCGCAAGACTCGCGGATCAACCATACGCAGATAATCGGGAGTACACTGTATGTCAATATTGGCTTCAGGTGAATTTTATTATTTCTTTTTTAATTTTTTTGTTTGTGTGTGTGTGTGTGTGTGAAATGTTCACGATAATGATTGAAACGGCTATCAAAATGAGTGCTAATTGCCACAACATTAATAACAGTGTTCAGACTTCATCTTGGCATTTTACAAATTACAGCAATCCCTCGCTATTCGCGGGGGATACATTCCGAAGAAGTACCGCGAATAGCGAAAAATCAAATCTTTATCGGAAAAGGGAGGTTATATTCGTGATACAGTAGAACCTCGTTAAGTCGGACCAGCAGGGACCGCGGCCGATCCGACATAACGAAAATCCGTGTTAGCCAGAGAAAGAGCAGAAAACACAAAAAAATGAAAATATAGCCTACATACTGTACTTACGATAATATCCTTTATTACAGATAAAAACACTTTAAAAATATTTAATCATCATAATAAAACAACAAACACATCTGTGGACTATACAGGTATGTCTACTTTTTGGAGAATAAGCTTGTAATTTTCTGTTGCGTCAGCTCCGAGGAATGTTTACGTGTCGCACGGTTGCGCATCCGTTTCAACCGGCAAAGCGCGCCAAACACCTGGGTGACAATGACTCACCACGCAGGTATGCAGCTACAGTTAGGCATCAAATGTACAGTCACGGCAAACAAACTCGGTTGCATGAACTCGGCGGAAACACGACCACCGTGCAAGACGCTACGATTATGCGCTCGTATAAAGCAACAGCGCTACCAAAATGCATATTTATTTTATTATATCTTTTATAATCTCCTCCAGATCTTCCTCTGTTAGTTCATCATCATTATCTTCCAAAAGTTCAAGGATGTCAGAGTCTTCTATTTTATTGAAGCCATCGCCTTCAATTTTACTAACCGTGACAACAGCACACATCGGCGATTACCGCCTTCAAGGTCATGGTGTACACAACTCTTCCGTAACCTTTAACGGTATTCTTTAGTGGACTCTGCAATAAATCACTGTAGTGTACAACACAGTATTATGCCATTAACCTTCATTTGGACAAGTCCACTTGTATTTTCACACAGGGGTTTTTTTTTTTTTTTTTTTTTTAGCGACCACGAATAATCAAAGCTGCGCTTACCAAACCCGCGAATGCCGAGGGATTACTGTACTCATAAAGAATAATTATTGTCATTTATATAAGTTTGACATGGTGATTTAATTCATATTCCACCACCTTCAATTTCACCAAAATAGAATGAAACCTCTTGGACCAATCTTAAAATATAACCTACAACTAAAAATGGTAAACATACTATAATTTGTTAATTTAATTTTTTTTTTTTATTGCTTGACCACGTTATGGTGACAATTTAAAATGTTAATTTAATGTTTTTAATATTTGCTACTATCAAAAACCCTGGCTATATTATTATATTATGCCTTGTTATACTGCTCTCTTTCTCTTGGGGTTTGTTAAGTTTTAGCTAATACATAGGTATATATTGATCTATGTCTAAGTATATAATGATAAAAAACAACAACAAAATACAAATAGTTAAGATAATCAAGTTCTTTTTAGTATGTCCAAATATTTGATAATTTGGTTTAGTATTACCTTAGGCTCTCTTACTCTCTTGTTTAATTTCGAATTTTCTTTTTACTCAAATTTACTTAAATCTTTTTACTTATGAATTTTATAATCCAACCATCTTCATCTTCAAATTCTTTTCTTAAACAGTTATCACTTTATATACAAACTATGTTTTTACTCTGGATATAAAATCATTTTAAAACCATTTCATTGCTGATCTCAAACTTTGTACATCTTCCCCTGGCAAGATGTTAGACGGAACTGAACTTAAAGGAATGCTAAAATCTACTTTTTTAGGAATTCCGTACTATTTTTCTTGCATACATGATCTTTATAGTTTATTTCTTATCCTTTTTTATGATTTTTATGATTAACTTTCTACGTTAATTCAACAAAACACTTTAACACCTCCACATTATCTTATCCATACTTATTTCATAGACCATTTCTAATTTTTACAATCTTTATTTTGTTCTTTTCAAATTTATTCAAATCAAATCCCCCATATTTAGAATGTGTTTGTAATTACCGCTATGTCTACAACAACAACAACAACAAATATGGCGGCTCCATAATCAGCTGTTCATAATGAATCGAATTAAGGCTCATACAATTTCCCAAGCAACACAACAGCTCAACTTTCACCTATCAAAGTCTTATACATAATTATATTTTTTACTAAAGTTCCTACATCTTAAAATAGTTTTTATTTATTTTATTATTTATTTTTAACATACATCTCTCGTTTATTTACTCTAATTTTAACCTATAACTTCTCTAAACATATTTTACAATAACTTGCTAACAAACTTAACCCATGTTAACCCTTGAAGGATTTCTATATATTTCATGTTTGTTTTTATGGTAAGTACAGTGATTTTATTATAAATTCATGTCTAATTTACTAACATTTCTATTGCTTTCCGTTTGTTTCTTCATTTACAATGTTTGCTCATTCTAACAATTCTAGGCCTATCTCTACATTTCTAGGCTAACTTATCTTTACCAACCCTCTCTTTGTTAACAAGGTTCCTAAATATTTCCCCTTTCCATTCTTTATATTCCTTTTTAAGATCCATTAGCTTTTTATTTCTTTTATATCCTCTTAATTTATTATCCTCTAGTTACTAATCCTACAACCATTTCTTTTATTTCCTTAACTCTCAAAAATTTGATTGTTACAACACCAATGTTGAAGAAAATTTAGAATGCTGTATAAGAGATAAGACCTGGAAGAACTTTTTCACAAAATGATATTATCAGCGAGTTCATTAAAAAAAGTGGCAGGGCAATAATGTTTTTGAGTACCAATAGATCTATATTATTATTACAGTGGATTTAAAATAATAAATAAGAATGGACAACTGGCACTATAAAGATTTTTAAAAGTTTCTTCATTTGGATATTTTAAATGGCCAAAAATTTTGTTGTGTTCTATTAACTTCTATATACCTACAGTTTGTTTATTGGTTTTAGATATTAATTTTTTTTTTTTTTTTTTTTTTTTTTAATGTTATTTTGTAGGTCTGTTTTTTGTAATATATAATATTATTCATAACATTATTAATTTATTGTTTATTTGTATACTGATACTATTAAATTCTAATTTCATTAATTTTTTTAATGGTGTCACTTCTTGATTCATTAGGTTTTTAGTCATCTTAAAAAAGTAGTAAAAGATAGTTTTTTTACTTCAAAATTACAAAAATGTTCCAAAAGAAGATTTCCGGGTCACAGATCTACTGTAACTTTTTTCTTACATTTATTTCTCCACAGATTGACATGCCTGTCACAGAAGGAAAACAGTCTCAGTAGAAGAGGAAAGAATCTTTGAGACAGAAGAGGAAAAAGTCTGGAAATCATAAATGAATATAAAATAAAGTATATACATGAAAGATGTTAGGTTGAAGTGCTGAAGATAGTAAAATCTATTGAAATATAATTGTTGATAACTAAAATTTTGAAGAAATAGTGTGTCTAATTTTTCTTAGCTAATGTAGGTAGATGACTAAACAACCAAACGTGTGATAAACCGCAGAAAATATTGTAATAATCCACATAATGAAACAAAGCCACTAACTGAAGTTGTTCAAAACTGTTAAAACAACTATCATTGTGTGATATGGATCTGAGACATAAATTATTAAATAAAATATCACAGATAAAAATTCTTGAAAAAACATGTTAAAAGAAACATGTAATGCTGTAAAATTTGAGTTAACATATAAGATAAAAAATCCCCAAAATAAAAATCCTCAAAGGTGAAAATAAAAACTACAAGAATTAGATTGGGCTTAAAAAAATAAAATAAAAAAAAAAATAAAAAAAAAATAAACCATTATAATTTGGTATCAAATCTTCAAGAACAACAACACTAGAATATAAGCAACATTAACACATTGAGTGTGGTGGTCCCAGCTGTCTGGCGCTGGGACTGTAGGATACGAATCCGGGTCATATTACCATTCTCTAGTTTCATATTTAGTCTAAGCTCAGCTTTTGAAGCAGATAGTTTGTTTGTCGTGAGCATTAGGTATTCAGGTGACCTAGATTCATGTTTCGTTTCCAGTTCGCGCCATTTTGTCAACTATGGCAGCTTTTGTTGTGAGTATTGCGCTCAGTGTTATAGTGAGCAGTGTTTTACTGTGGTTATTAAATTTTGATTGTGTATATACTATATTTTTTAATGTGTGTATACTATTGTATTTGATTGAGTAAGCTAATTACCGCACTAAAATTAAAATATCAAAATATAAGCTATTGTTGTCTGTATTTCGTTCATTGTTGTACTGTGGATTATTAGGTTAGGAATGTGTAAATAGTATATTTTTTATTGTTTTATCTTGTGTGTAGTTAATATTTTTGATTGAGATGGCTAATCGCCAAAATAATATTCAAAATATTAGCGAAGATGAAGAAGGTGATTCTAGCGCTGCTGATACGGAGACAGAAAAAGAGACGATGACATTGAAATGAATCCAACATGGTCAAATTCTACTATTGGCCCAAAAAATATTGATTTTAAAAAAGAGAACAAATTATTAGTGACAATCCCTGGTCAGGGTAATCCAATTGATTGTTTCAATCTGTTGCTGGATGATGTATTTTTAGAATTCATTTGCAGGGAAACAAATGTGTATACTCTTGATTTGTTTTGCGAACCTAGTACTTCAGATAAATCACGCATCACTCTCTGGAAGGATATTGATGTACCAGAATTGAAGGTTTTTCCAGGACTTTTTCTCCACACAGGTACAATCCGACGCAACAGACTTCAGGACTATTGGAAAACCAATAGACTCTACAACCTTCAAGTATTCAGACAATACACGAGTCGAGATCGTTTTATATTAATTTTAAGATGTTTACATTTTTCAAAATGTGTCCGAGCTAAAGATTCACATCCTGATCGATCTGAAAAAGTGAAGGAAATTGTTGACTATTTTAATAATAAAATAGCAACTATTTATTATCCTTTAATAAGAGAACTGTCAATTGACGAAGCAATGGAGCTCTGGAGAGAGCACCTGTTATTCAGGCAGTATATCAAGGGCAAATGCCATAAATATGGAATTAAACTTTACTCAGTCAACGAACCTGAAGGCATGACTATAAAATTCAAAATGTATCCAGGAGCTAATGATGTTCTCTCTGGAAAAGAACACACAACTGAAGTTGCACTTTACCTTATGCGTGGAATGTTGCGGAATGGCCACTCCTTGTATATGGATAATTTTTACAACAGTTTCACTCTGGCATTTAAATTGCTTGCTAATGATAACTACTGCACTGGTACGCTCCGTGCAAATAGAAAACACAATTCAGAATTAGTGAACAGCTCAATCTTTAAAAAAAGCCAGACCGACGCCCAGTAAGTGGAAGGTGTTCTCATGGGGGAAAATGGAAGGACAAAAGAGTAGTCTCTCACATTTCAACGCAATTTGAAAATACTATGGTATCTATAACCAACAGGAGAGGACAGACAAGAGAAACCTTTAGTTTGCCTGTGGTGTAATACAATGCCCACATGAAAGGTGTTGACCGATGTGACCAATTCATGTCGTATTACCCCTGGGAGCAAAAAAGTCTTCGCTGATGCAATAAGATTTTTGTACATGTAATCCAAATCATTTTCATCAACTCTTATCATTTGTACAACATGCAAATCAATAGACCAAAATCGACTCTTTATGATTTCCGTCTCCAGTTTCTGGAAGCACTTCTACCACCTCCACTTGCACAACCAATGCGTACTCCTCCTGGTAGAATTTACAATGTTTAAAAAAGAACGACGAGTGTGATTTGAAAGGAGCCATAAAACGAAAAAAGTGCAGTGTGCTACAGTGAAGATACAAAAAAGCAATCAACTTTTGTTTGTGCTGGTTGCCCTGGTCAGGACTATGCCCTGTGAATTGCTTTGACAAATTTCACAGAAATAACAAGTAATAAATGACCTATGTGTGAGGAGGAGATTGTACATAATGTAAATTTTTTGTGTGATTATTATGACAAATTAGACTTCATATAAATCAGTTTTTATAAATAAAACACTTTGTGGTGTTGCCTGCGGTACTCATGACCCGGATCCGTTCCATGAATTAGGAAGTCACCTAGAATGCCAATTTGGACCACTATCGACTTTTTGTGTGCCTAATTGGAACAACTAAAACTAATGGTAAGTTTAAAAAATAGTAATAATTTTCAGTTTTTCAGCTCAGATCGTTCATTTTTCATAGCAGTCAATGTGTTAACATGAAGAAATTATAAATTAGACTTAAGAAAAGAAGGTATACCCATGAAATCAGCACTTTTAGTCATTTGAAGATAAAACCAGGTATTGTGTACGTTTACTGTATACTAAAACAATAGATTTTAACTTATAGAAGACACTCATGTATTTTTGGAAAATTTTGACGACTAACATTGCCTATTAATAAATTCTTTAGCATGATGATACTTACCAAATATAATCCATTTCTTGTTCCTCGTTCATTACTGTCAAATTCCTGCTAATATTGGGTTCATTCAAATCTTCTATTTTAGGAACCACTAAGATGCCATCTTCATTTATTTCTCTACACACCCCTGTACTTTCTTCATTTTTTGAACATTTAGTAATATTCTTGCCAAATTCAGTTTTGTCTAAAACTTCTTTTTTACAAACAAATAATGCTTCATTTCCTTCTGTTTCAGTAGTCCTAATTAATTCTACACTTTCTTTTTTTATTGTATCAATTAAATAACAATCTTCCTCTATTATGTCACAATTTTCATTTTCTGTTTCTTCATAAATATTTTCTTCTTTAATTTCAACTAGTTCAAATGGATTTTCCATGATTGATAAATTATCTGAAACAATATTAAACTTATAATTAATAAATGAGGTTTGTTTGAAACAAATCCAACAAGAAATTTTCATGCTAATACTTTTTGAACAAACTTGATATATTTATACAATATTAAACCAATTTTGTTTTCAGGGTTCTTCTACCATCATAATTATCAAATGTATAACAGTGGAGAAAATATATAGGCCTACAAGAACTTAATAAACCTGAATTGCAGTTTTTGTAAATATTTCTGATTTTATTTCAATATATACAATATTGTTTTTGTGAACATTTCATATTTCTTTACTTTTTTAATGCTTTACTTCCATTAAACATGCTCATATACATAAACATTGTAATAAATACATACAAAATATATAATAAAAGCACACTGTCCTATCTTTAGAAAACAAAATAAAACCATTCAACAATTAATTGAATAATGATCAAATGTTTGCCTGTAAATCTACATATTATGAAATCAATGTATCGGACATTAAAAGATATAAAAACTCTATTTTGACTTTTGTTTCTATTTTGGATTGTGAGGAAGGATCTAGCCTACTTACAAAAACTATGAAAAAAAGCAAAAAAAAATGACAACCTAAAGCTGCTTTGTATAAGTGCATATAAAATGGTCAATGACAACTGATTTCCAAACCAATATTAAATAAAATTTAGTACAGTAATAAGTTTCAATGGAAAAATGTTATGGTAACTGTAAATTTAAAACTAGTTATGGATGAATATGGAATTTTAAGTCAAAGCATGTTACCTAAGAACTAGAAATACACAGGAAAAAAAATTATTCAATAGCAAAAAAAAAAAAAAAAAAATTGTCACTTTAATCTGCAGATTTTATAAAATGAATAAATTATAATACAAAATGACATTAGGCATCAGTATGATGATCAATAAATTACCTCAAATGTTGATTTAGGAGTTTTATTAAAAAATTACATTTTATATTTAATTACTGTAATTTAAGATATAAATATAATGTAAGAAGAAGTTAAATTTAAGTAACTCAATATAAAACAAATTCATATGGAGTTGAAACTCATGTTTTTCTGATTATAAGACCTATAAAATAAAAACAACATAATAAACAGTTATATTCAAAGTTCTACAAGAACAATGTTATGGCAACATAACAAATGTTTATCTTTGCACAGACTTATCTGAACAAGTAGTAAAAATATTCTTGGTACAAAACTTTACTTTGCCTAGTTATAAACATTATGTAAGGTGCACGCATAGCGTTTGCTATACTATTTGTCTACTTTTTTATTTTTTAACAATATTATACCTTAATAACGAATATTTTGTAGATAGGATAGGCAGGTTAGGCTAGGTTAGGGCCTACTTTAGTTATAAATATCAATAAATGTTGCAACTGCCTTATTATACGAAAATCAAGTGATGAACTGGATAAAAATATATTGTACAGCAAAGACAGGTATGTTGCAGAATATATATTTCATGGAAATTATCTACTACTTTTTATTTAGTTTCAAAATATGTATAAACTAACCTAACTTGGGCACAATAAGCCGATGGTTGACGTGCAGGGAGACCTTCTCGAAGAGGGTCTCCACCCCATCTCTAATCTCTCTAATCTAACCTAACTTCACCTGTCCTACATACAAAATATTCATTCTGAATGTTAAAAACCTCGATCATTAGCCTATTATTTATGATAATATTTCTAAAACTATAAAATAGACAAATAAGACAACAAACAGTGCACATGGGCATTACAAATCTAAAATCTATTTTACTTATATTGACAAAATACTACATAACATATATCTCATGATATTAATTAGGTTATTGAAAATGGAGGCATAGAATTAAACATGTAGAAAATGCCGAATTATATATATATATATATAATATATATATTATATAAACAATTGCTTGCATCTTTTTTCGGAAATATTACTTTAGACTTATTACTTTTTATTTAAATATTACTTTTGACATCATAGATTTTGTTTTAAATATTTCAATGAAGTTTTGTAAAATATGTGACCAACCCAACAATTATCAGAACTGATTAATTTGGCAGGCTTACATGTAGACTTTGCAACATTTTGTAATTTCCACACCAGCCCTATACAAACAAGGAGTGTGACACTTTGAGGATTACAGTCTCTAAGTCTATGACTATCCGAGAAAACCAAGAGCAGATGCGAAGGCAACAGCAAAATCTGGATAAAGTCGAACATACAATAGTCGACCACCAAATAACTTTGGTACACATAGAGAAGGAGTTACAGGAACACAAGACAACGAGACCTCAATAGATCCACTTCACACACAGGAGTTCTGAAACTGGAATATCGGAGACGACCATCCCAAAATTTTTCAGAAGAGAACACAAACCAATGGAATACCTACCCAAAATCAGAAGATATTATGAGAGGAGGCAGTGCCATCAGAACGTTATGTTTGGAGCAATACCTTCTAGGTGGTTTACTCTAATTAAAATGGACATCTTCATGTGAGAGGAGTTTGCAAATGCTTTTGAGGCTAATACTACAGATTTGAAATTTGAAGTATGTTTAGACATTGAAAAATATAGGCCTCATGGAAAACTTAGTAGAGCAGAGTATTTCACCGAACATGTCCTTGTCCTTGTCGTCCTTGTTGTTGAAACGCGTCTGATAGGCCTACTTAGGCGTTTTTTTTTTATGAGAATTGTGTTCTGTGTGTTTGTTATACTATACATGTAATAAATCAAAAATATAAATAAAAGGAAGTACCAGAAACTGAGCAAGACGAAATGATACTCAACGCCAATACAATAAACAAAATCCTCAGAGATAATAATAATCTGAACCCACAGCAAAAGGAACGGTTAACCCATACTATATTTCATTATAAAAATGTATTCTCCGATAACCCAGGATTGTGCAACAAATATATACATAATCTGAATATTAGAGAAGATAAAATTTTCAAGGGACAGAGTTATCCCGTCTCACTTGTACATCAGATTGCAGTTGCTCAGGAAATCAATTGGATGATCGACATAAACATAATAGTGAGGTCGCATAGTGCATTTACAAAAACCATATCCCATAATAGAAGAAGGAACAGCTGATCACAAGCCCAGGTCAACGACCTAAGTTCACGCATTTACAAAACCCATATCCCATAATAGAAGAAGGAACAGCTGATCACAAACCCAGATCAACTACCTAGATTCATGCACTTCACAGGTAGTCACATCCAAGTTAAAAACATTATTCTTCAAGACAATAATAAAAATTACTCATGTTGAATCTTTATTCCACGAAAAATAACAAGGGGATGCAACATTTCATAATTTCCCTCTAACCTACAAATACAAAATTATAGAAATTGTCATTCCTGTTTAAAGCAAAATCCGAATAAATGAACCACCACGACTTCTAGCCACAACTATGAACAAAGTATATTTCTATCCTAAAACCCGACCTTCAATCAAAAAATAACAAAACAAAAATATTTCCCTGAGAATTAGGGCTTATTTGGTTTATTATGAATATGTACAATGACAATGTGAGTCAAGTTTGTGACGGTATTATGAGTCTATGTTTATAAAGGTCTGGGATATATATATATATATATATATATATACACTGTATATATATATATAGTTACTATCGAGACCTTTGTCCTTTACACGCCATGATTTACACCAATGTAACGTACAGCATAGCATAACATAAACATAGACTGGTAATGCAGTCACAAACTTGACTCACGTTGTCATTGTACACCACATTCGTCCTAACCCAAAAGTTTAAGTTTGCATCGTTTTTAGCGACTAAAATATACTTGAATTTAACTTAGAAAAGTTGAAATTACGTTTTTTTCCCATGGAAAATTTTACTCCTTAACAAAAATGTTATTCTTATAAAAACAGGTATGTAATACTAAAATAACGGGGGGATCTATATTTTTCTATCTAAATTGGGGTGCTTTTGTAGGTAATTACACAATATCTATTTACACATTTTACCATATATTTTTCTAATTTTGGTAAATATGTAGAAAGGTTGTCAGAGTGATTGAAGTGCAAAATCTTGGCAATTACTCATCAAAATACCAGTTTTTCCATCAACTAGATACCCCTTTTCCATGCAAATGGTTTTTGGTCTCTTACAATTCATTATTTACTTAACAATCATCGAAAATGGCAAATTTGTAACATATTCAATCCTATAGCCATATTGAAATCACTCGTGGGGCGCATGCACACTTCATTAACTTCTACAGGTTGATATTACTACGCTTCTATGATATAAGATTCATGACGACTAGGTCTCTGAAACCCAGACCTAGTACAAGAACAATAGGTCAAGCAAGGTAAATATATATATACTACGTCTAGTTAGAGCAGTAATCGCAGTTATTAGACAACATCATTGATACTATGATGTTACAGCCGATCAAACTAAGTTGATGCATTGATACTAATGATATTTAGTTTGACAGTTCATAAAACTGAATTATTTTCATGGAATAGAAAAAAATAGTAATTATGACTTGATGTTGTACAAGCAATTTTAATGCGAAATCTCACCAATTCCTCTTAAAAATAGTAATTTTTCCATCATTTTGATACTTCTTTTGGTAATTCTGCACAATTACTTGGTCAACCCCAATTTTTTTCATATTTTACTACGATCATAAGGACGTTCTCAGAAAGCAAGAAACATAAAATTTAAGGCCCGCAAGGCCATCTGCCGAGCGATAAGAAGGTTCAAAGTCCACGCGATAACAGTGGCTTGCGGGAGACGCGTGGAAGGCCAGTTGTGGCAGTACCGTTATATAATTATATATAATGACAGGTTTGGCCAGGTAGCTATATATATATAGGCCTATATATATTGCTACCTGGCCAAACCTGTCATTATAGGCTTGTAGAGATGTATGTGAAACTAAAAAAAATAGAAATTACCTCAGTAATCGCCGGCTTCAACGTCCTCATCCAGATGGCAACAAAGCGACAAATAGTTTGCTGTGACAAATTATGACTCTCAAACCACGTATTTTTATACTGCGACACGTATTTTTTACACTGAATTTTGACCTTTTTTTTACTACTATTCACTGACTCGATTCTATTCCAACAGTTAAACGCGTGTTTTTCTTCATTTAACGTCATCGACCCGCCACATGTTGGACACACTTTGGTACGTTGCAAAACGCCGTGTTCGTACAAAAAACGTGTTAATTTTTCCTGATCTTCACTTAAAACCGTGAAACTAAGTACCGTGTTCTCACACCCGTCACATAAAAGAGGATTATCGGAGGAACCACTAGCCATAACGATACTGTCACAACTGGCTTTCCGCGCTACTGCTGCAAGCCACTGTTATTATGTGGACTTTGAACCTTCTTATCGCTCGGCAGATGGCCTTGCGGGCCTTAAATTTTATGTTTCTTGCTTTCTGAGAACGTCCTTATGATCGTAGTAAAATATGAAAAAATTTGGGGTTGACCAAGTAATTGTGCAGAATTACCCTTCTTTTCACTTATTTCACTTTTTATCTTTAAAGATCACAATTTCTGTCAGAAACAGCGATTTAAAATGACTGTTTTATGGCATTTTAAGGTTATTTAGACAAATATTTCATCAACTTTAAGTAAAATCTATCAATGTTTTTTTTTTATTCCACAAAAATAGTTCTGATTTAAAAACTGTCAAACTATTAAGAACTGTCAAACTAGACATCATTTTTAGTAGGCCTATCAATGATGTCATGTAATAACTGTGAACAATAATAACCAGACCAAGTTAAAGAACTACAGTTCAAGTAAGGTCACTATAATATATATATATATATATATATATATATATATATATATATAGGCCTATATATATTTAAATTACTTGACCTATAGTTATTTTACTATGTCTGGGTTTCAGAGACCTAGTCATCATGAATCTTATATCATAGAATAATCAATAGCGTAGTACTATCAACCTGTAGAAGTTAATGAAGGACGCATGTGATCTACGAGTGATTTCAATATGGCTATACGATTGAATATGTTACAAATTTGTCAATTTCTAATTGATAAGTAATTAATGAATTGAGAGAGATAAAAAAACCACTTGTATAGAAGAGAAGTATCTTATTGATGGAAAACCCGCTATTTTGAGGAGGAATTGCAGAGATTTTTGCAATAAAATTGCTTGGACAACATCAATACATATTTACCAAAATAACATCGATAAATTTTACTTAAAATTGATAATATATTTGTCGCATTAACCTCAAAATGCCATAAAAAAGTCATTTGAAATCGCTGTTTTCGGACAGAAATAATGAATTGTGAAAGATAAAAAGTGAAATTAATGGAAAAGATGTATAAAAATGATGGATAAAACGTTATTTTGAAGAGGAATTGCCAAGATTTCGCACTTAAATCGCTCAGACAACCTTTCTACATATAAACCCAAATTTTTTAATTATGTGGTAAATATAGTGGTATATTTGTGTAATTCTTTACTCTACATACCTTATTTAAATTGTTATATAATATTTAACCACCGAATTCACTTTTTCACTTAAAAATTACAAATTGAAAAGTTCCAAATTCACTTATGAATAGATTATAAATACAATGGAAATTCCAAAGTTCAAAAATTATTTCTAAAACGTTAACTTTAAAAGTTATTTTAAGAGAAAGTAATTATTAAACTGTGAAATTTCAACATAAAAATGAAATACAGTATCATTTTGAAAATATAGAATACTATACTCATCAACGTTTACAGACTATGAATACATATTACATGTTAACCACTGACAGGCAGAAATATCAATACATTGACATTGATTACATTTTACATTCCATATCGTCGGTTCAATGAAGGAACAATACCGCCTATCTAACTTTAATATTCTGAAACTTTACAGAACACAAAAATGCCTCATTTATATCACGGGAAGAATTTTAGCATGTTTATATTTTATGTTAAATAAACCATGTGACTTAATTTTTAACATTTTTTTGTAAACTATACTTGGTTTTTGGTAATGGTTATTCTATTTTGACGGTATTATTACTTTTTTTCTCTGTAGATAGGTGTTATTAAACTTTGTAGTTGATCGGTTTTAGCTTTAAAATTATATAGGACTTTTTGAACTTAGGCTGTATTGAAACAAAAAATGTTTTATTGTATTTGCCATTTAAAAATAGTCAATTATAATGATAAATCAAAAATAAAATTTTCAGTATAGTTTACAACACAAATTCAAATTGATCATAATTACCAACTTGGTGACCTCAAATAAACTAATGCATTTAAATGTACAAAGTCTTACTTTTTATTACAACTAAAACGTTCTAATAAAAAGCAAAATATTGAAAATAAACATGTCATCACCACTTATTATTTAATCTAATGACAACACAATAATTAGGGTACGTAAAGTTATGACTCTAGTCCTGGCAATAAACAAAAGTCCAACTTTCTAGAACATCGAAAGTCTCAGAAAAAGACTGCATTAAGAAAATAGAAAATGAAGTTTTAGGTTAGTAATCAAATCACTATTATGCGTCTATATAACATAATAATTATTACAACAAAAAAAGCCTTATTGCTTTTTAATAAATCAAAAGTATAACCGTATTAATATCTAATAGCTTTGAATAAAGAAATAATTTAATATTTGATTTTTAAAAACATAACAACTCCTTGTTAAGAATGACTTAAGTACATAGTCTTAATTTTTTATGGGGTCTACAACAATAGTCTTAGAAACTAACAACAGGAGAGTAATATTATAAACAAGCAACCCGCGTACCCGTGTTACCACGGGTAAAAAAAGTGGTAAAAAAAACCACTTGACTTATATACTTGAAACTTCGGTTTTAGCAGTTTCTCATTAAGGTCTATGATTGTGGAAAATTTCAAGTTCCTAGCCAATACAGTTTTCGAGTTGAAAAATCAAACGGACAGACTGAGCGTTTTATTAATATGATATCAATATTTTTAGCATAGTTGCCAAAATGAGTTCACAACTTTAGTAATAATACATGGCAGTTCAGATAAAACTCAATTTTATTTAAAGTCAACAAAAGGGTCATATACTCTAATCTCTCAATGAGGTAGTTGGTCATAGAATGCGTGACGTCCTGTGGAATCACATTCCTTAAATCTTGTATTTCTTATTGCTAGGATTTTTTGTTTGTACAATGAACTTTGCAATTCAATGACTAACTCATTTTGCTTTGGTCGCCCAGATAACTCTACATAGCATAACTTTTTGAAATCTAGCTTTGTTTCAATCTTCCCATTGGGAATTTATCTGAAAAGATGCTATATCGTAAACGGTTGGTTCACCTTTAGCTCGGCCCGGCCTGATAGAATCATAAATCAAAATGTCTTTCTTCGAGAAATCGTTGAAATAAGTGTGGGTCAAAAATTTTGATTTATATGGGTACGGTTTATTTCTGACATTTTGCTAGATTTGGTGATATTGACTTGGGAGCTGCATTGCTCTGTCCTTTACCAAATTTAGTTACCAAATTGCAGCAAAAAAGCAAAGTCAAGTGAGAATCGCCTTATGCTTTGAAGTAACTAAGTATAACTCAGTTGGTAGAACATTGGCGCGTAAAGTCAAATATCCTAGATTCAATTCCCAGTCTAGGTCGTATATTTTTTACTTGAAATATTATTGTATTAGTTTTACTTCCTTTCTTCTTAAAAGTATTTAAAAGAGTAGATTTACTACAAAGCATGGATTAACGAATTAAAAAAACTTGTTTAATACTCTACCGCATTATCTACTGAAAAGAATCATAAAAATTGTTTTTGTTACCTCTACTATGCCAGAAGTGCCCATTGACCACTTTCTTAACACGTTAACTACAAGGCCGTTTTTGTATATCTTACCTAGCTGGCCGAAGCATTCTGACAGTAATCAATCATTTTGTGCAAATTTGTTTCTCGTCATTTTACCACTATGGAACAGTGGAAACGTGTTTTATTATGCAAAATACTTAAAGTGTTGTTTTCCGTCCCTTATTGGTACACACGGTCCATGGATGTAAATGGCGGTTTAAAGTTAATCTGGCCCATCCCCGTGTGTACCGCATTTTTATCATCTTTAAATCCCGTTTTTAAAAACTTTTCTGAACTATAATAAAATTAACAAGAATATATATTTAAAACAACTTCAGTTGACAAAAGTTTATTTAAACTGTTATGATCACCTGAGTAAATCAATATAAATAACTTAAATTGTATAGAATACTTTTATCAAAAAATACAAACTTTTTCTTGTCAAAATATAAAATTGTTAAGAACAGTATAGTCAATTACAAGTATGAAAATCACGAGTACCCTTTTTTAATTAAAATTAAGAATTTACCAATAAAATTCATAATTTATTTATTTATGACCTATAAAGTCATTGGTAAAGTTCATAAATTTATAAAGTTCATATTTCTTAAGAGGTAATTTTATTTTATTTATTTTTATGACCTTGTGGGTTTTGAAAAAACTATTTAGACACATAATAATATGCTTATTGTCACAACCTTCACATATAGTTTTTTCCTTTTTGTTGCATATTCTCTTCTAAATTGTGTTGATAACTTTTTTGTAGCATCACATCTTCCTGGTTTACCTTGAAGAAGCTTATAATTACTAACTATGTCTTCATTCTAATTATTTTGTGTCAGGGATTTGATTAAAGACAAAGTTATTTTCTCTCTAAAAATAGTTATACTGTGGAACTTTTCTGTTGAAGGCATCTTTTACGATACACAGTATGCGTTCACCACACTTGTATTCAGAAACACTTTAAATCCAATTGTTTTATACAATTTTACAGATTTTTTTCACACAAGAAATGGACTTTCCTTTTCATCCGACACATCTATGAAACATTTCATTTTATTATTATTATTATTATTGTACAACTGTAGTAGGTTTCTTTATCTCATGGCCCCTCTTAGTTGTGGCAGTTGTATTTTGGGTTGGCTTTATGTTGTTCGAAACAAAACATCCTTTTTGTCGTTCCATTTTCCAACGATTACTTTAGTATTGCTTTGCAATGCTGTCATTTCCCCCCTTTTCAAGGGTTTATTAACCACTTCCTTGGGTTTGTGCTTCCTATTTCCTCTTAGTGTTCCAACAAAGTGAGTGGTTCTTTTGTTCAATTCGTGAAATAAAACCACAGAACGTTAGTATAAAACTTATCTGTACAAAGAATTTTTCCTTGGTCTAAAAGAGGGCTCATTAGGCTCAAGACAACTTGAGTTGCAATACTATCTGCCACTTTACGGACCCCATAACTACTTCTTCCTCCATAAAAGGTGTAAACGCCTTCCAAACATAACTTAAATTTTTTTAAATCTATATTTATGTCGTTTCCATGGGACATGATATTTGTATTTCAGGTGTCCTCAAAAAGGAACCACAGTTTCATCAATGCATAATACTTTGTGTGCTACCAAAGCCTTTTAAAATTTACATTTGACAAGATCAAATAGTAGGCTTTTTTATGCAATCTATCACCATAAGGTTATTGTTCATTATTTTAGAAGGTAAATGGAACAATTTTAGAAGAGTTTAAAAAATAATTCTACACATTCCGGCCTCGACGGAATTTCACTTTTGTATAACAGATGTGTACTAAAATAGTTCCTGATTGACGGCTTTTCATCTAAACCCACCTACATACAAATTCCTAAAAAGTTTTTATTTCCTCTTTGTATGTGTCACTACAGTTTGATAAAGAATTTTCTTTCATTTTTACTCAATATAATTTTATTATTTCTTGCTCAATATATTAAACACTTACTTTATATATAAAACATAATATGTTTGTTTGTTTGTTTGAAGTAATAACACTTTTAACACTTCATCATCAACAAACAAATTGTAAAAGACAACTGGTTCCATACCTTTTAGTTTTACAATATAAGCTTAACATAGTCCAAGTGTCTCTTCAAAAATGAATTTATTTATCCCTCCATTTACTTCACTCCAGATTATTTCTTGATCTGGTATAGGGCTACTTATGCCTGAGGAAAGCGTATAACATTTTTTGAAATGTCATATAGTAGGATGCTGTGATATTTAATTGGATGTTGATGGTTTGCAATAAGATTGATATAATAAAGAACCATCCCCGCCATGAGATTTTTTATTAGGTAACATTTTTAGAGACACTTTTTCCTCTGAATCAGACGATTTACACACCTCAAAATCAACTTGAATTTCTTCATCGGTGGCATTATCACTAAACAATTCTTTCAATAACCTTAACTCTTTGTCAACTGATTTACCACTCATATCACATTTGAAATTTCTAACCACTCGTTGATTTAAGAATCGTGTTGCTAGTATCCAAGTCACTATTGTTTTAACTAACAATTAAATTACCTTATATGGTTTCCGCCAGGTGACTTCTTTTTTAAACACTATCGCGATGGAGCAGATGCTTTGAAACGCGTTAGTATTTAAAAAAGAAGTCACCTGGCGGAAACCATATTATAAGGTAATTTAATTGTTAGTTACTTATTGATTTGTTTGTCCATTTTATTTTTACCTCAAAGCTAACACTCATCAATAACATACCCAAAATAATAACTAGTGATAGAAAATGTACATTTCCCCCTCCAAAACTCTTGTATAATAAACTATTATAAAAACAGCTTGTTTCAAACCCAAGGAAGAGAAAGTTGATTTGGGACTAGAAAATGTAACCAAATGTTCAAAACAATAATATTTTAATCTAGTGAACATGGAAAGGATTTTTACCAAATCACTACACGTGTACTAGATTTGGTGCACGGTCCACTGACGTATATTTTTAGCGTGTACCATAGTTGGTACACACGGTACATTTGTAAAATATAGTGCTTACTTGCGTACCAGTTTTGGGACACATGGGAGTAAACGTGTTAAATAAGCAGTAATAAAATAAGTAGGCTACTTGAAATACAGCTGTGATTTGCAGGCGTATCAACCAACATAATTACTAGTAAATAAAACGATATCTGCATATCAGACCTATGGATCTTTATTATTATTGGAGCTAACGTCTCAATTATTTATCTTCAAAATTTCTTGAAGTACTTTCGATTTAAATGGTTAGAACTTTGTCAGTGGCATCTTATATATTTTTTAGAAATATTCAAAAATAGGAACTTTTAATAAAGAAATATATATTGTAAATATGCACTAATGCACTAAAAATAGCTTAAATTATCTCTCAAAATTGAAAAAAAAAATTAAAGAATGGAAAAACGGCAAGTTCCTTTAAATAGGTACGTCTTTTTTAAATACATTGATGATTCTCGAGTTTTGAGGGAAGGGATAGCAATTGTATCAGTTTAAAAAAAATTTCTCTTAAAATATAAATTGTATGAGAAGTAATATATACAACTTTTAAACATCATAAAATTCCCTATATGGTGGTTTTATTCTTTTTCAAGAGATTAAAATTGTTGGAGTAATGACATTTATTAAAGTGGCGTTAAAACTACCCATATATTATGTAGACCTAAGATTTTTTTACGATATTCAAATGTTAATAAGTCATATAAAAATTCATAATATATCAATGGAAAATATCCGTACAACATAAAAAACAAATATTTGTTATTATCTTGTTGAAGTCAGTAACAAACTATCAGAATTTTTTTTGGTGCTGTTAATGGTTATGCGATTGGTTTACCTATGTTTTGGTTTCTGCTAGATGTTTGCTTTGCCGTTTGGCTAATGAGCTCAGCTTAGTGAGCTCTATCAAATTGCTTTAAAAAAACTTTGTACACTAGTTTTAACATACAATAAATTACAAATTTAATATAATTTGTATGTAGTTCTACAAGTTTTATATTTGTTTAGCACACCTTGTGTGGTATACAATGAAGTCGTCAACTAGGTACAAGTTAAAATTATAATTATGCTTGTAAGTGGATGTAGATTTTTTTTTTTTAAGGTTATATTTTACTGTTTGACAAAACGTATGTCTTACTCATTTAAATCTAGTCTACTATTAATTTTTAGTTTGTTTTTGTGAGTATATTATTAAAACTGCTTGTTTAATACATAGTACATTTATTATTATTATATTGCTGGTAAAAGAGAAGATCTATGGCCAGATAAAAGTTGTAGAACCCTAAATTTTAATGAATACTGGGCTACTTTATATACAGTAGGCCTATATCTTACATATTATTTTGGTAATTGTGCATTGAAGCTGGACTTAAAATTTCATTAAGAAAATCTTTGAAATATTTTACTACCTCGATTATTTTGAATAAATGAGGGTAATTATCTATTCTACATTATTATCGGATTTAACTATTAAAAAATATGAAATCTTGGTATTTGTTTACATAAAGGTGATTGCTAATTTTCAGGATTTTTTAATTTTTTTTTATCATTAACTACATAGGCCTACCTTGCTTCTTAAGAATAAATAATGTTTCAATTCAGAGTTTACTTTTTCTCACTGAAAAATCACAGTCTAAAAACTATTACATCAATGTATTTATAGGTTAGACATAATGGCAAATCTTCATATTCGCATCTCCTATGTTACTTAAGAAATTTCAATGTTTATATCTGAGATCACAGATCACGTGATATGGTGTCAATCCTCCATATTAATAATCTTCAATAAACCTACGAAAGATTTGGCCAGATGGTTATTAATATATATTATATACTATACACTATTCTAATTATCATTATGTTTTAACCTATAAATACCGGTACGTAGATTTGGTAGTTTTTAGATTGTGATTTTTTTGTGAAAAAGTGACCTCTGCATTGAAATCATTATTTATTCTTAAGAAGTAAGGTATGTAGTAAATTACAGAACAAAAAATCTTGAAATTTAGCAATCATCTCTATGTAAACAATTTCCAAATAGTTAACTATTTACCTTGTATTCAATCAATTCATATTTTTCGTCGGAAGACACTTTTCAAGTCACAAAATACATTATTTAACTAGAAAATGAGAAATATAAAAGTACTATATCTAGCTTAGGTTATGATTGCTTACATTAATATTGATAACTATGTACGTCAAGTCAATCAATCTGTGATCGCTTGTTAAATCTCACGTTGCTCGATCTGACCTAGTAAAGGAACTACAGGTCTGGGAAGATAACTATATATATATATATATATATATATATATATATATATAAGGTTACCTAACTATACCTAGTAAATGAAGTACAGTGTAATATTTCCTTACCAGACCTTCAGTTCATTTACTAGGTCTGGTTAGATCAATATATACCTAGTGTCCTGTCGAGATCTAGTTCGCATCATTATAAACTCATACAGCATAGTGATATTTAACCTGTCAAAAGTCATGTGCATGTGTCCAATGGCACGATATTATCGGAACCTCACTTTGCCAGAAATTTGTCATGACAAATAATATTTAATATTAAAATTAATGTATATAATAGTATTTATATTATATGTTTTAATAATAAATATCGAACGATGACATTTGACGAACGTAGTCATAAATATACTCTCGTTATCAGAGCTGTATTTAACCTAACAACAGCTGGATTCCCTTGTTTTCAATGTGTTATTTGACAATGAAGAAATGCATTTTGGGACTTGAAACATGTCTTCCTACAAAAAATATAATCTGATTGTTTGAATATAGGTAGGCTAAATAGTTAACAATTCATAATTTTATTAATAAAATCCGATGATAATGTACAATAGATATTTACCAAAATGAGATTATATTAGATGTCACCAGATACTTTTGAAGTAGCTAAATAAATTATTTTACTAGAACATAATAAATAAAATACAGTTGTGGTCAGTTTATTACAAATGGAAATCCAGCTCTATGTTATTCAAGTTAGTAATTTAAAATATATATTTGTTTTATTAGGTCTGGCTAGGTGACTATATTATAGTCACCTAGCCAGACCTAATGAAACAAGTGATCATACATTCACTAACTTGACTAACGTAATCATAAATATTAACATAATCTGAACTGTATTTCTTACTTTTATATTTTTTACTAAAAACTAATATAGCCTATTTTGGTACTTCAAAAATGTCTGACGATATCTAATATCATCTCATTTTTCAAACTAAGGTAGGTAGTAAACAATATTCTTAATTTAATTTTAAGGCAAGCTTCAATACATAATTACCTTAGTTTCAACTGTTTAACTAACATTATTATAATATTCTACATTTCCGCTAGGACCTGCTTAATTATATTGAGTACAATTTTCAACCATTCATAGCCTTGTCACCATATCATTTTTAATTGACACATCTAAATATTTTTTTTACTCTCAGGGGGTTCCCTTTAGTGAGTTTGGGCTTGGCAATCCCGAGGGAACCAACCTCTTGTTAGATGTCTCTCTTTAATCTTTCCTATCAAGTCACGCTTGACGAACTCTTGTTGATAAATATGCAGTATACCTGTCTCAATGATTTAATATTAAGAATTAAGCAAATCGTGTTGTAGATACCTCCTTTTGTGACTATTAGATTATCCTCACAATCTGTAAACTCGTTTGAATTATCAAAATCTATTATTTCTGTCTAAAATAACCAGTTAAAATGTACAAATTTCAGGCAATAATTATGAAGTTGCCAATAATAGTCATTGGATGCATGCGTATTACATGTCTTTTGGCAGGTTAATATCACTACGTGTATGAGTTAATAATGATTCAAACTAGGTCACTAGGTATATATATAGTGGCCTTCCCAGAACTGTATTTCCTTTACTAGATCTCGTCGAGCGATGTGAGATTCAATAGATTGAGGAGTAATGTTTGAGGAGTTGCCATATGTTTTAATGTTGACAGTTGACTTCATCTTAAGTGGGGGAATTCCCACTTTTTAACTACTTATTTATTACAGAAATAATGGAGTTTTGTAATTCAAACAAGATTACAGATTGACAGAATGATCGGTAAATACCTATATTACATCGCCATCAGATTTCACTATAAACAGTTCTGAAATTGTTACCTTGTATTCAAACAATATTTTTTATCGGAAGACACTTTCCAAGTTTCAAAATGCATTTCTTCACTGTCAAATAACATATAGAAAACATGGGAATCCAGGTGTTGTTAGGTTAAATCCAGCACTGATTACGAAAGCTTACTTTAATATTTTTTGCTACGTTCGCCAAGTTAGTGAATGTATCATGGCTCGATGTTTATATATTTGTCAAAATAAAAAGTATTTGTTTTATTAGGTCTGGCTACATGACTATATATATAATTACCAGCCCAATCTATTTCTCGTGATTCTTCAATCATACAGCATCATAATATTAAGCTGTATTGCGCATGGATCATATATATATATATATATATATTTATATATATATATATATATTTATATATATACATATATATATATATATATATTTTAAATATATTTTCACTTAGCCAGACCTAATGAAACAAGCTATCACACATCACAGACTTGACGAACATAGTTATCAATATTAACGTAGGCAGTCATAACCTAACCTGGATTTTGTACTATTATATATATATATATTTTTTTTTTCTAATTAACTAATGTATTTTGTGATTCGAAAAATGTCTTCCGATATAAAATATGATCTGATTGTTTGAATATAACGTAAATACTTAACGATTTTATAATTTTTCATAGCAAAATCTGATGCCAATGAACAATAGGTATTTACCGGATGCTCTAATGGTCACAATAGGAGGTATGTACAACACGATTTGCATAATTTTCACTACTAAATTGAAACAACAGGTATACTGTATATTTACCGGCTTGTTCTCGGTATTTCTAAAAAGATACATTTTCTATAGAATCTTGTTAAAAATAAAAATAGTGGCATCTTTATATTCATGACATCTACAGGTAATATCCAACAGAAACAATTGCCAGAAACAGTTCTAACCATTAAAAAAAACTTTTAACCATGTTAGGCGTAGCTCAACCGTCAAGTTACATCTTACATAATATCAACTTTCTATACAACTTAAGGGATAATAAATGCCACCTTGTTTAAGTGCGAAATCTCTGTAATTACTCTTCAAAATAGCATTTTTCAGTCAAGTAGAATCTAAATAACAAAGCTAGTGGTTTTTTATCTTTCACAATACATTATTTACTTAACAATCTACAAAATTGACAAATTTGTAACTATTCAATTGGGTAGCCATATTAAATTCACTCGTGGGGCGCATTCACACTTCATTAACTTGTACACATTGCTATTACTACGCTTCTATAATATAAGATTCCGGATGACTAGTTCTCTGAAACCCAGACCTAGTAAAAAAATTATAGGTCAAGTAAGGTAAATAGAGTGCACAAACTCGCTTAACATGGCTTCCTCGATAACAAGTGAATTTTTCTACTCCCCCTGGGATTGCCATAACACTTAATATTAAAGATGTGTCTACAGAATGACTATTATTATTTTAAAAACCTCAATAGTATAGATTTTTGTCTCCATACAGATCGCTGACTTTAACCCTCTGTAGTGGGTCTTTTTGTGAAACCAAACCTTTATAGCAAGAGTTTAACCTCAGTAGTAAGTCATCTTACACAACGAACCTTTATAGTGGATAGTTCCCACAGTCAGGGATAATGGATTATTTGAAGGAAACGATGTCTTACGCTCAGGTCTAAACATGAAAACCCAGCTTCCTCGCCTTCCCTTGCGCCCGCTGTCAAAATTGGTTCTGTGATGTTTATTCATGTTTAGTTCATTTGCTATGCATTGTTTTGTTTGGAACATTCATTGAAACGAAACATGTCTAAAAAATGTGAATTACGCCATTGACTGTGGAGTTTAAACGAAAAATGATTAAAACTGTCAAAGAAAACCCGACTAAAAGAAAAACTGATATTTCCAAAAAATTTAACATTCCACCCACTACGTTGCAAACAATTTTGAAAAATAAGGATAGGTATGGAGAGGGTTGTGGGTTCGGTAAAACATGTGTAAAAGTGATGAAAGGTGAATGTTGTTTTTTAAAACAGAGTCGTAATTAAAAATTTGCCAACCAGTGGCCCTATTCTACAAGAAAAAGCACAGGAGTTCGTAAAAAACTTTATAAAAAAGGGGTTTCAGGAAAAACAGTGACCTTGATAGCACGAACCTCAACTAGAAGAGTCCCTCGATAACAAGACTATTTCCCAAATCCCCTTGAGAGTCTTGCTATCGAGGTTCTACTGTATATATAATGACCTTCCTTGACCTGCAGTTCTTTAACTAGGTGTGGTTAGATTATCTACTTTGACAGTTTTTAATAATTTGACAGTTCTTAGAACTATTGGCGCTAAATAAAATTTTAAAAAATCAATAGATTTTACTTAAAATTGATGAAATCATTGTTGAAATAACCTCTAAATGCTATAAATCAGTCATTTTAAATCACTGATTTCAGACAGAAATAATGAATTGTGAAAGATAAAAAATGGTAAGCGTCTTTAATAATAAGTATCGAAATGAAGGGAAAAACAATATTTTAAAGAGGAATTGCCCAGATTTCACACTAAAATCGATCGGACAACTTCTCTCCATATTAACCCCTAATCTTGATAAATCTAACTTAATCTATATGTGGTGATTCTTGTTACCACTAATCTAATCAACATTTTAGTTGACCAAAAACTGTTATAATATATTCAAATTGACATGAAATTATTCATTTTAAAACCAATATGGGTTTAAAAATCTAAATTAATAAATCTGAGTTCTAATTTTATTTGTACCTAAATTTTTAGTCAACTAATGCACCAATCAATTTTCAATTAGTTTGTTAAATATTGGCTGTATTTCAATTGGTTATTATATTGTTTTCCAAATCAGCTGGTGAAGCAAGATAAACATATTTCAGTTACTTTGGCAAATTTCGGTTCTAATTCAATTTGTTGCTGTAAATTTACATTCAGCTGTTGCACTAAAAGATAAATGTAATTAGTTTGGTATATATGTTTCGATTATAATTTAATTCACAATATGACAGATTATCACAATATGACAATAAGTAACATTTAATTATAATGTGTGCTTAGTATCCATTCACATCATTCATAATGAAAACATCATTTTTTAATTTTTAATTTTTTTTTTTTTTTACATCTTTAGAATTGTTTCTGCAAATTCTGTCTGTTGAATGTACTTTTATAAACATTGTAGATTTAAAACAAATTATTACACAAGATTCTTTAGAAAATATATGCTTTCAGAAATATCTTGTTTTTACCTACCCTGGCGTTAGAGTATTCGAGGGGTAGAGGTCTTTATTTTATGCTCTTCTCTTCCTCTTTTTAAAAGGCATAACTGAAAAAATAACTGAGGGGATTTTTTTCTTTACAACAAGGGAAAAGTTAATAGTTTTCGAAGATTAAGTTACTTTGAAATCTGTCAACTAGAATAATAAGGTGGGAAATGGATATGTCCACCAAAAACTCTACATTAATTTTGTTATCCATCACATAACTTTGTACAACGTAGCCTATATGTAAGAATATAATGAGCAATTTTTTTTAATTAAACGTGTTAAAGTTTTTAAAGATTCTGGTTTACCTTAAACAAAAAAGTATTCAAAATTAATTACAATATTGGTAATTGTTTATTAACTGTTTTAACCATAGAGTACTAAAATTATTGGGTTTAATTCTTATTATTAATATATAACTTAAACAATTGTGTTTATTAGGTATATGTACAGACAATCAATATTTTTTGTTTTTGTAAGTTAAAAGAGAAATTTTAGTAATTATCCACTGAAAATCATTTCATTCGTTGAAATTAAAATATTTTAAGGAACAAATATTTGTTCAAATTCGTTAGAGCAACATAATTTGTCATTTATAATGGCAGACAAATTAGAAATTTGAGAAAATATCATAAGTCTGGTCTAAAACAAATAAGCTGACAGGCCGATGGCGATGAGCATAATAATTTGCAGTTATACACTTTTTCTTGTTATTTTAAATAGAGCAATTCTGGCTGCCTGTTTGCTGTAGTGCGATCATAGTAATTGATATTTTGTCTTCCGTGAGATTCCTTATGACAAATTTGAAGCAATTTTATAAGAAAAATATAACATTCAATTCTAAACCCTGTATCAAAAAACATAGCGTAAGTCATCAAACAACATTGTTATAGACAGGTGATTTTCTTTCATAGCAGTAAGTTAGATCAGTAGATCTAGAATAGATTTCACCTCATTTAATGAGATATCAGGATAAATATGAATTGGCTCTCGACTATGTTTGTTGTTGCATTAAAATTACTTCCTTCGTTTGAAGTACAATTATCTCCAGATTTTCATAATCAAAAAACAAGTAGAGACATTTTAGGGAATCTGCAATTAATTAATTGTATTTTTGTACTTATAGATTGATAGTTTACTATATTTATCTGAATGTTTTCCATGGCAATAGTTCTTTCTTTGTAAACCATTTATAACTCCTTCCTTATAACTTTTCTTTTTTTGTTTTTTGTTATGAGTTAGTTCATAGATTCTAAGATTTTCTTCCGACTTTGACTTGTAGTATCAGAGTTTCTATTTCAAATTTGCTTTTCATAAGTAATCATTTTCTTGATTATTTTTGTAGGTATAGATTGAATGTGTACTATATCTGAATGTTTTCCATGGCAATAGCTCTTTCTTTGTAAACCATTTATAACTCCTTCCTCATAACTTTTCTTTTTGTTATGAGTTGGTTTATAGATTTTAAAATTTTCCTTGATTTAACTGTTTCCTTGAAAATAACTCCTTATCACTAACGACACAATATGTTCATAAAAAATGTTTTATAGTTATTAATATTACATCAATAAGTATTATTGGAGGAAGCACTACTTATTACCGGTAGTGGTGTGGAAGTTGAACGTTTAAAATTACACAACAAAAACGCGCATATAAATAATATTTTTTACTAAATTTTATTATTAGTATTCTAGGGCTAAGTTATCATTAAAGCATTTTTGATATAACAGCTAGTATTTTAATTCAGTCAGTATGTAAATCAAAGAAAAAATAGTTATCAAATAGTAATCAAAATCTCTATCTAAGAAAAAATAGGCTAGATGATGCCAAGTTTGCCAAATTTTGTATTTTATATTTTTTAATAACTTATTGTAAATAAATTAAGATTAGTTTATTTTTATTGTTACTATAAAGATATTTGAGTAGTTGCTACTTTTAACATATAGTATGATATGATATAATGATACGTATAATTGCAAAACAACATTTGATTTTTAATAAACAAAAAAGGCAAAAATTGGTCTTTGTACTGTAGTGGACAACCAAAACTATGTAAGGAGGTAAATTTTGGAATCCCATGAAAATTGTTTCAACCATCGAGGTTGTAGAAGCAATCATATTTTCTAATAAAAAAAAATTTGGAGTCCAAATTTTGAAAAAAAAGCTTCATTGTACACAACTAGACAGAACCAAAAGTAGAGATTAGTAAGAACTGCAAGAACATTGGTAAATCATTTGGGCTGTAGTATGACCTTGCATTTGTAGCATACACACTAATATCCAGTGTTTATTTTTATGGATTTTTTTTTAGACTTTTATCAAATGAAAGGGGGGAAATGTATGTCAAAAAATGTGTGCCGCAACCACTAGGAAGTGTGTAGAAACCATTAGGTTTTCATACAATAGGTATTAACTCAACATAAAAATAAAATTTGATCTAATGCACATAAAATGAATATGATTTGATATGTATTAATGCATGTGCACAGACTGTGAAGCACTCCTACCACTAATTTATTGTATAACTGGACAAGAAATAGTTTATAGCCATTGAAAATAGGCCACTTACTAGTAATTATTTCGAAGTTTATATATAGTTGGATAAAATTATGGTATTCAAAAACAATAAAATAGCTCTACACAGATCTTAACCCTATACTGTAACTCCCAACTGCTTTAACCCTTCACTGCCAGGCGTTTTATATTGTAAAAAAAGCCAAAATTAGATAACTGTTAGATACAATATGTTATATAGTTTTTTCACTGTACATAATTGTACAATATAAAACTTATAAATCCTCAGGGGTACACTTTAGTGAGTACGGACTTGGAATCCCAAGGGATCTAGTTATATCTACACCTATTTCTTTGTAGTCTTGAGTTAGATCCCTCTCATCTTTTCTATCAAATCTCTCTTGACCAACTCTTGTTTTCTTCCGATCATGATGCTATTAGAGTATTCGAGCATGAGGGGTCTTTATTTTATCTTCTCATATGTCTTTTTTTTTATAAGGCATTAATGACTGAGATGTTTTTGTCTTTAAACAAAAAGAATAAAAATCAAACAAATAATATAATTAACTCAAAAAATTTGTCCAATTCACAAAGTTGGGAAAAAACTAAAACAAATTAAAAAATTGTATACTTTGGTGTTGCATATGTATAACCATTTTGAATGTAGAACCATTTTGATATATTGTAAAGTAGTGAAAGCAAAAATTTGAAATTCTGTATAAGTTATGTTTATTTAGTATTAAAACCTACCTTTTGACATTATTGTTGACTATATGCCTTCATCGAGGGAACACCATGAAGTGTATTGTAAAAATCTTGTATGCAAGTCTATGTTGAGTGATACATTGTTTTAAAGCTCCCTTAGCACAGAGAATAATGCCACAATCAGCATCTCAAAAGGAGCATCGTATGAAAAATGGTGGCTAGTGAATTATTAAAACCGTGGTGCAGTATTTAAGCTTTTAGTATTTGTTATTTTGAGTAGGAGTTCAGCTAATAATTAAGTCTGATTTGTTTTTAGGAACAATAGAATGGCCTCTAAGATTATCTGATTTGTTTGTCGCCATTTGACTTATTTCGTTTGAGGACATTTAAAAAACAATGTTTAGAAAACAAGGTCTTGTAATTTAGATAAGCTGATGCAACGAATTGTACAAGAAACATAGCTTCTTTCTGTAAAAGCATGGAGCAATGCAGTGTCAATGTTTTATACTCATATTGGAAATTATCAGGCTGTGGGGGGAAACATTTTGAACATTTATTACAACCTTTTATTTACCCATGCTATAACGGGTTTCCGATTCTCCATTTGGAAACAATGTAAGTTATTGTTTGCATTTGAATTTTAATTGCTTATTTTGCAATAGTAGATAACCTGTTGTATTAATTTCAGTTATATTAATTAAATTTATTTATTAATTATTTTTTTAAAACAATTTCCAGTTCCTAAAAACAAAACTGATGTGATAATTAGCTGTATACTTTTCAAGGAACAAATAACTAAAAGTAACATTATTCTCTATGCTAGAAGTGCTTTAAAATGACATATCACGTGACATAGGCTTCATTCAGTATCTATCTGGCTAGACCATTATCCCCCCCCCCCGACACTCGCCCATTCGGACAGAGATATTGGATATGTTGGTGGTCTTTATACTTGGCTCAGCAACCCTTTGGTGTATATTTGTTTTCACTCCAATTTTTAGAAGTCAATAAACATACACAAAATTTCAAATTTTTGCTCTCACTAGCTCAAAATATATCAGTATGATTCCCTACTTAATCAACACTCTATATAAGGATTGTATTTTTTTTTTTCAATATTATTATATACAACTGATAAAGTATTCTATGCTAAACTATAATATATATATATATATATATATATATTATAGACGTTATTTCAATTAGTATGATCAAATACCTGGTAAATACGATGGGCCACACACTTGGTATATGTCACAAATTGATTATTGAACACACATTGAGGCTCTACACATTATTAACCTCAAACATAGGACTACAAATTAATTGCAATGTACTAAAAATATTCAATTTGTTTTGTTTGTTTTAATGCTAGATTTTTAAAGATTCAAATTAAAAAACAATCAATTAAACAAAAATATTTACTTATATATAAGTGTGTACAAATGAGGTGGATCTACACTTTTTCTTTACTTTGTGTTACTAAAACTATAAAAATTAAAATTCTAGTTTTATATTGTGAAAAAGCTGGAGTCTTGTATTTTAAAAAGAAACTGGAAACAAGCCCTTTAAACAATGTATGTGGGTGATAGTAACACTTAATAAGCAAAGCTTGGTTTGCCATCTTCGGTTGAGACGATCGATAGTTATGAGAGGGGCATTGACTGTCTCAAGCAAGACCTTTGGAAGCGAGAGGGTTGAAGGTAAAAAAGGCCATGGCTTATCATGTAAATGAATTCCATCAATTCATATTATTATGGTTTAAAATAAGATTTATTTAAATTTCATTGTTCTCTCTTGGTTTAACTGGAATATTACAACACTTATATTGACATATTCAAAGGTATATCTCAGGCTTTTTCTTGAGTCTGTTTTCTTCAAACAGGTATATCCGTATTAGGTAGCACCTGTATGTTAGTCATCATATTACTTTAATTTCTATAAAAACATAATCTAAAAGGAATTTTATTAACTTATTAAAAGTCTGCAATTTTTTTTTTTTTTTGTATTAATTTTAGTTTTAGAAGGTGAAGTATACTAAGGACTCCCCAATTTCTTACTAAAGTTTATTTTTTCCCACAGGTTTGTACGTTTAATATTATTTGCTACCAGTTTTTTACCTTGAAACGTTCTAAACGTAACCTACATTGAATCCCGAAGATGGACCGAAGTGGCAGAAAAAATGGAAATGTGACTGGTGGAGGGTATGACACGCATCATTGGGATTGTAGTGTTTGTACATTTCGTAACTCACATGGAACTTATAAATGTAAAATGTGTCATGCAAGAAAGGGAACATCTCGAGGTAAATCAACAGTTATACCTCAATTGGAAGTGCAACAGTATAATGCTAAACTTTTAGAAGTAAAGCAAAAACTGAAAAAACGGAAAATTAAAAGGAACAAACCTGAACAGCGTAAAAATTCTTCAGCCTATCCAAAACTGGAAAATGTTGATCGGAGTTCTGTCCGAAGTCTTGAAATAACAGTTAATAATGTGACAGTTGTATTTGCTGAGTTCAAACCCAAAAACTCTGTTGAAAGTAGCTCATCAAATTCAGTTGCAGGTGCAGAATCTGCCCCTGTTTCTAGATCAGACTTTGATGGAAATTCTACTAGTTCTGTACTATCATCCTCTGAATCTCTTGATAATCAGTCTTTGTTGTTAGGAAAGTTCAGAGGAATAGGTCATAACAAGAAACAATGATTTTAAACTAATGTTAAATATACTTGTGTGATTAAAAAAATATTGTTTTTATGTGTAACTTTTTCTTTTCTATGCGGTATATGTCTGTATTATAGTAAAATTGTAACAATATATAGGTAATAGAATATATACTTGTACATTATAATATTTAAATTCTTACCTAGTTTTTACTGTTAATCTATACAGGATGTCGAAAAATAAATTACCATTTTAAACATATCTGAAAATATGCTCATTTTATTAAATAAGTTGAACATTATTTTTCAATCATTGAAAGTTGATAAATTTATTAGGTTAGCACGTCTTTAAATTACTTGGCATAAAATGCTTCTGTAGGAAATTTTTTGGAATACGCTATAAATGTAATAAATTTATTCTTTACTGAACAAAATTAAATATTTTTTAAATTTTTATTTTAATTTTATTTTCTTAGGAAGAGAAACAAATATTTGTTTAATACTAGAAATGCAATGCAAGGTATATAGTACACTTCTTTTGTAATCACACTGCTGCTACCTAAATAATCGATTATACAGCCAACATCATATTTAAGGTAAAATTAAAATGAGTTTAAATAGAAAAATTTTGAAGTATTACATTTGTAACATTAGAAGATAATCTATTATAAACAAACTATAAACCTAGGACATTCAAAAAAGGTTGAATCTGTGATTAATAAACCTTAGGACCTGCATAATGACAAAACTGTCATCAGCAAATACTACTGAAGCTTGGAATATCCACAAGTGACTGAAAGAACTTTCCTGTGATCCTCTCTCAATAAATTGTTTTTATTAGTTAATTATGAATGAAACCAGAAGAGAACTACTCCTAAATTTATTTTTTGTAGTAATAACTCATTATTTTACAGTATGAGTGCAATTGAATTTCCTATAATTTTTAACTGAACTTTTAGACATATTACAATGATCTGACAACTTCCATTGTTAAAACTACATATTACAATTAATTATAAAATTCGCTAGGATGAATTTTTATACAAAATAATGAGAAAATTATAATGGTGTTTATTTTTCATATTCTCTAAATCCAAGATTGCTAATAATTAATTGATGAATCTATAATTAATGGGATTTGAAAGAAAGGCTTTTAAATTCCTCTGCTTTAATCTTCTTCCTTCCACATTGCAACATTATTTTACCTTATTTTTACCAGATAATGAATTGATAATATTGTAGCTACTATGGTTATTCATTATTATTTTTCTATTATTATTTAAAATTATAAATCTTGTTTTACACTACAAAGTACCCATATAGACATCAAACCTGTCAATCAAATTCTTAAACATTTTTTATACTTTTAATATTGTGATGTAAGAGTAATTCATAATCATTTAAAACAGCAAATTAAAATTATCAATATTAAATGTTGACCAACATTTATTCGAATAAAGGTTAAGTTATATAATTGACATCAACTGTATCTCAAAATTTAAGTTTCGTATTATTAACTCCTAACACTCCATAGACACTACTTACTTAGTGTGACACAACTAATTTTGTAGAATCCAATCAGACCCTACATTATTTCTCTTCATTATCATATACTGAATGTGTATTACACTGGTGAAATAAAGTTAAAATTACATTTATTAGGCAAAAAAAAAAATGTAGAAAAAAAGATTTTCTTACTTGTAGCATTGGACACAAACAGTCTTGGAATGACCTGGCCATATTCAGTTTTTCCACTTTTCACATTTGGATTTTATTTTCTTCTCTCAAGCTCGACCTTACAGGAAATAAAGACCTTTATTTGCAATTCCCCTCTTGTTCTTCTTATATCCCCAGCAGCATATTATACCCCTTCTTTGGATTTCAATGATTGTACTTTAATGAATGCCAGGCTTCATTAATTTTAATTCTAAGGTTTGAAAATAGAGCAGGTCACATGGTCATTGTTATGATTTACAATTTATTATAGAGTTCACTCCAACAACATTTACCAGATGAAAAACAATTTTTAGGACCATCTTGAATTTCTGGAAGAATGGTATTGTTTACACATTTTATCCAATATATCCACTCCAAATTTTGCATCATTGTATGTTGTTATGATAACGAGTAAAGTCCATTAAGAGAGGAGCCAGTTGACAGCCTGACTGTGAAAAAAGCCAATAGGGACCGTGTGGGTTTGGCAATTCGTTTCCCTGCTGTGCCAGCGCTTGGAACCTCTATTCTTCTGTAGTTACATTCATTTATGGAGCTTGGAAAATTCATAGATACTAACTACATTTAATTTTGCTTCACAGTTGCAAAGATCATAATTTAAGGTACAATTTTTAAAAAATACATCCGCATTCCTTCCTTGTAAACAAATAGAAATCTCAGCGAAAAACAATATTTTCAAATTAATGTTCTTATATTTAATAATGGTTTATAAGCTAGTTTTACTATTATATCAGTTTTATTTAAGATTAAAATATTGTTTAAGTTCTTTAATAAGTTTCTTTGAAAAGTTTAATAAGGCTATTATGTTACCTTGTCTTGAAGATTCTGATTTTTACAAGTTACCTTGTTTCTAATACTTTCCTGTCATATATTTTATTAGTATTTATTTATTGTAATATATTTTGTTTTCTCCTTTATAAATTATACTTTATTCTCTTAAAAATCATTCAATTTCATCAGGGTTATTAATTTTTTTAACACATTGACAGCGAACGACGTCTTTAGACGTCCAAGGCCCATTCACGTTTAGAGCAGGACGTCCTAAGACGTCCTTGTATAAGGTAAAGTTTATTGAGTATGTGTCTTTTGCGCTTTTAAAGTAGGGAATTGAAAGCCCTCGGGGGACATACTATAGTCTGACGTCATCATCTTCGCTTGCAGTTCCCGCGCGCCTAGTTGGTGGCGCTAATGGCAGAAAGTATGCGAACCTTCTAGTGTAAAGAATGTAGTCCGGCGCGTACGTCCATTGTGATCTAACCTATTTCGTGTGCAGTTTTTGTGATTGTGTTTGTGATTTATTTTTTGTGCATCACGTGTGATAGTGCGGGATCACCACTCGTTGAAACATGGCTTCAACGTCTGGCACGGAAAATGTGCGAGGAGAGAGTGAAGAAGAGAATGAATATTCTGATACTACAACTGACTCAAGTGAGTCAGAGTCTGACGATGAAGACAATATTTATGGCAATGACCAAATACCAAACTGGCCACCTTGTACATTGGGACTTAGGGACCTTCCCTTTACCAAAGTTCCTGGGCTTTGTGTTCTACCCCTTGGTTTAAATTGTCCTGTTGACTATTTTTTATTACTGCTTGATGACGTGTTTTGGAGCATGTTGTGCGTGCTACAAACGCCTATGCTCTTGATTATTTTTGCGGTCCCAGTACTACTCCTGCCTCGCGTATCCACCGTTGGAAGGTCCTCACAGTGGCAGAACTAAAAGTTTTCCTAGCATTATTAATTCATTAGGGGAATATTAAAATAAATAGGTTGCAGGATTATTGGAAAAGTGATGATTTATATGACGTAGGCTTTTTCAAAAGGCACATGTCTAGGGACAGGTTTATGATTATTTATAGGTGTTTACATTTTTCGTTTCACGACGAAGAAAACAGAGACAAACGCTTATACAAAGTTCAGCATATCCTCGACTACTTCAATAATAAAATGAGGCAAGTGTATTACCCCTCAAAAGAACTCAGTGTAGATGAGGGTATGATGCTTTGGAGAGGCAGACTAGTATTTCGCCAATACGTGAAGGGTAAACGCCACAAGTATGGCGTCAAGTTTTATTCACTTTGTGAGAGCCAAGGACTTACTCTTCAACTGATTATTTATGGTGGGTCAGGGGACCAAACAGTTAGTGGAAAAGGGCATGCAGCTAAAGTTGTGATGAAACTTATGCAGTCTTATCTTGGAAATGGCCACTCTGTCTATATGGATAATTACTATACTAGTTTCAGTTTGGCTACACAATTGCTGGCAAACAAAACCTTTTGTACAGGAACAGTCAGGGCAGACAGGAAATTTGTTCCACAAGTAATAAAGGATGCCAAACTGAAGAAAGGTGAAACAACACAAGTTTATGCTGAAGGAGTATGCTTAGCTAAATGGAAAGATAAGAGAAATGTTACGTACCTATCTACAGAACATGACAACACCATGGCAGTAAGTAACAATAGACATGGTCAACCTAGAAGTAAGCCTTTGCCCATCATTCAGTATAACGTTTACATGAAAGGTGTGGATAGAGTAGATCAAATGATGGCCTACTACGCATCAGAACGAAAAACTGTCAGATGGTACAAGAAGGTCTTTGTACATTTTATTCAATTGTTTATAGTGAACGGGTTGGCTTTGTACAATGCCACAAATGTTGACAACAAAGAACAGTTGCACAACTACAGGTTGATGGTCATACGAGCATTGCTCCCACCAAATGTACCTAACCAAATAGTTAGTACAAAGAAAAGACCAAACCACGTCCTATCCAAAACAGAAGATCGCCTGGCAGATGGTCGAAGGAAGAAAAGAAAATGTAGACAATGCACTAAAGAAAAGAAATGAACTGAGACTGTGCACTACTGCCCCGGTTGCCCTGACCAACCTCCTTTATGTGCAATCAGGTGTTTTGACCTGCATCACGACAGTTTGTAGACCAAAAACAAAGTGGGTGTGTGGTTGGGGATGTAAATATTGTAAAAAACAAGAGTGATTTTTTTAAATTTCAGTAACATTAAAATTTTTATGTGTGTTGTAAAATTGTAAGACGTGTTTTTTTTTGCTGTTTTTCTACGCTTTTATGGTACAGGTGGTAACATAGTATGACTTACAAGTTACTAGAAAGGTACATATACGTAAAAACCACGTGATAAAAAACTTTTATTATATGAATCCAAACAGTGAGGTTAAAGACGTCTTTAGACGTCCTAATCTATGACGTCATCCTGCAAACCGGAAGTAGCCCAAAACAAGTTTGTTTCAGCGCATCTGACCTTCCATTACCATAAGGTAGGTGAATCACCTATTAATTTTTTTAGCTATGTAGCATTATATAAATAAAGTTTTTAGCAGTCAATGTGTTAATAATCGTTTATATAAAAAACCATTCCTTTTCATATTTCTTCAACAAAGGGTCAACATAGAGAGTAGTTTTTATATTTCTATGTTCAAAGTAATATACAGTCTTCTTTATATCCAATTATTTTTGTGTATTATTTCCTAATTTCTATTTAATTTTATATTCGTAATAATTAATAATAAATTTTCTTATATGGTTTTATTTTAATCATTCATAATAAATTTTATAATATCTAATATATATATTGTCCACTTCCTTGATAGCTATATGTATAGTCGCACTTTCGTCCGATGCATTATTCTGTATTACATTTTTACTATTTAGTTAACCTTACTTCCATATTAAACACTTTATAGCACTCACATTAAATTTGGATTCCTCTTAACACTGTTATAGCCATCATTATGTTTATCGCTTATCAATTAACAAGTATGTCTTAATAATTAATTTAATTCTATTATATTAAAAAAAATGTTACAATATATATAAATGAACAGTCATCTAATGCTGAAGCTGACGACTTAATTCAGTTGGTGGATGACAAAACATTTATCTTAAAAGCATACAAAAATTCTTAAAGGCATTGATTTCATAAATGAAGATCATCATCAACAATTTTGTAATATGTACTGAATCAAACTCTTCTATACAATCAAAGTATACAATCAATTGAAAATACTAGGTATACTTTGTGTAAAGAAGGACTTATAATTAAAATGTTCTAAACTTATGTTAGGAATTTTCTAAACTAAGTAAAGAAATTGTGCTACAATGGGGTCCAGCCACATAGGGATAACAAATACCATAACGAAAAAGTAGACATCCTGGCATACGAAGTTCCTGGGGACGGAAACATAAGCTCTGATCTAATCCTGCCCTCCAGTGACTTCATATCTGCCATAAAATGTAAATGTAAGGAATATTTTAAACACACGCATATTACAGATTTCCCCTAAAACAAAATGTTACAAATCAATTAAACCTGTTATTATCAACAAACTCTGTTTTTGGGAATCCACAACAATCTCAAAAAACAAGCTTGAGAGAAGATGTTTTTCCAACCTTTTCCGTTATATGATACTGGTCATGCACAAATCACGCTTGTAACTAACTCTATAGGTTCATTGTGTGAGCTAAAATGTTACTTTCAACCTGTTCAATTAAATAATACAAAGGTCATATTCTGAAGAATTTTGTTCTATCTCTGTACCAATGTAGGTTCGTTGTATTTCTAAAAACGGGTTTAGACAGTTCAATTTGTTTGATCAATCCTGTTGAGTCATCCATATTGAATGTGTAATTAAATTAAATTTTTGTTTACATATATTCCAACGACATTGAAAGAGTTAGTTCAATAAAAATGTTGACAACTAGAGTGAATAGAAATTGTTCGAAAAAACATTTTCAAAAAAATATTTAAAATAAAATAAAAATCCGCATTGATGAGTCAAAACGTGGGTTCAAAGGCCCTGGGTTCTACACTTGGAGCATCATCAGCATTAATAATAGAATGGAAAAAAGAGAATTCTCATATCACCATATATATATATATATATATATATATATATATATACACACATTTGTGCATGAGACATGATTAATTTAATAAACTTCTGGTAGTTAAAGCCCACAATAATTCAAAACCAGAACATATAAATGCGAGAAAGTCTTTCAACTTGAGTGAAATTGCAAATAATGTTGAGATTTAGCTTCTGGTGACTTATTTCACTCCCTTGAAGCACTGTATTGTGTGCACTGATAAACAATTTCAAAGCATTTGTCAGACGTTTTGGGTGCTATGTATGAAGTATTGCAGGATTGTGTTAGGGTGAGCACTATTGTTCATTATTTTTTAAATCATTTTATTTATATTATAAAATATGGTAAAAATCAATACACCTATGAAATCACTTTATTACAAAATTTAAATCAAATTAAACTACATTTTTATTGAATGTTAATATTAATTTACAATAAATATAACCTTATAAATAATAAATATAAGACTGACCTTCTTTAATATTCTGTATTATTCTCGTCATAAATGATGTTCATTTCTTCTATACAGCCATTTTCAACTAAAATCAGGTTTCCCCTTCATCATGTAACACAAACACGTTTACGACGAGAATAAAACAGAATATTTAAGACGGTAAGCCTTATATTTATTATTTTTTAATCAATAGGAATGGTGATTAAATTAACAAATGATATAAATACATTTAGATGTAACAGTTACAATCTTAATAATAATTCGATTAACAGTTTTATTTGATGATAGCCTGTAATTTTTTTATATATTTTTAAAATTATTATATCCAAAGAACATATTATAATAATGCAGTTTCAATACAAGCTCACTTTAAATCAAACCGATTTAGTGATTAAATGTAATTTCTGAAGCTTCTGAAATAATATTGTGGATAGATAAGGGATGCAGATCTTGGTCACCAGTTGTGCCCAGAATTGGTGGTCAAACTGAATTCCAATATGATGAGTAGCTCAAAGAAAAGCTTGTTGGGGAAAATATATGTACTGTAAGGATGAAACAATATCTAAATGATAAATCCGTCTGTCGTAACTGAAGCATATGTTCATGCACCAACAGTTCTTGAGGCTTTTGCTGGCAAATTAGAGCTCGTAAAAATTTTTAGGAGTATTTATTGGTGATGCTGCTTACTCATTGAAGGAATATCTTCTGAAACCATATAGCAAAAGAGAACTTACAATGAAAAAGAGGGTGTTTAATTATAGAATTCTGAAAGCTCGTCGTGTCCGAAAATACATTTGGCATCCTTGTTTCATGTTTTCGTATTTAATATAAACCGTTAACTGGAAATTCACAACGTTTAATTAATTTTTAAAGCTATGTGTGTCCTCCATAATTGGTTAAGGACAATTAATTCACCTGTGTAGATATAGGAAGGTCTTGTTGAAGCTTGGAAAGAAGGTAGATATGTTCTAGGAGCTTGTTAGGAGGAAATACACCAAGGATTTCAGGATGTTATTATTGGTTGAAGCAATAATCACACTACAGAAGCCACTGTACTTGACTACTATGCAGAACTGTTTTGTTTAAATAGTTCAGTCTCATTCCAATAGAACATGATTAAAAAATGTATCACTATACTATACTTATATCTCTGTTTAAACACTTCATTATAAATCGATAAATAAAGTAGGAAATAAAATAATGTAAAACAATATTGGAGTTGTAATAAACCTTTTTATAATCAACAAATATCATGTTATAATTAACTAAGAGATAGATAGTTATACTGTTACAGTCATTTCAGACTTAGAAAATAAATGAGGTATAGAAATATGATACAAATATTTTAAATAAATTTTATTCAAAATTATTAACACACAGAAAGGCACAAGTTGAAATGAAGTTATACAACTTATGGAATTTGAGAGGATTGAATAATCACAATCAAATGTTCTTAATTAATTATAAGATTGTCAAATATTGGATCTAGTAGTCACTAAATACTGGTGCTATGATTCATTATATCCTATCAGTTTTATGAATAAATATCCCTTGGCTACTAGTTTGGCATAAAGTTTGTCAACACATATCACTCCTGTTCCTGAATGCAAAGCTCTTCACTGTGGTTCATACATTTATAAGTTTAACATATCAGAGATAGGCATATTTATATTTAATTATTTAGTCTGATTTATATTTAAAATGTTTATATATTTACTTAATTTATTGATCTCGGGGTAAAAGGGTTGGTGCTGGCTTCCTCCAAGTTATTTACTTGACAAACACAATCAATATAAAATTTATTAAATATTGTTGAAAATAATAGGCCTAATAATACTTAAAGAAGTTAAATATAGTTTATAAATTTAACTCTGTCTTTGTATCAAGTATAACAATTCTGGGATAAAGAGGTAAATGAAATATGTATAAAATTTTTATTATTGGTTGTTTGAAATTTTCCTAAAGTTTAAATAATTGTTTGGATCTCACCCGGTTGTGCAAGTATTTCTTAGCAAAATTTCTTGATGTTATAATTTAAAAAACGGAAATGAGTTATTACCACTCCGGCACAATATATATATATATATATATATATATGTGTGTGTGTGTGTGTAAATACTGTTCTACTTTATAATGGTTTAAATTATATTCTGATATTTTAATAGAATGGTTAGCTTGAGCTCTTGAAAGTCTCCTCTCAATCTAATGGAGGTCCACTGCTTTTTTTTTAACTTCAACAAATATTCTTTTCCATAAATTTAAAAGTTTACCATCTGTAAGCTCTCACAGCTTTACCTATTGAAGGGTGATTGTTTGTTAATGTAAAATTTGGAATGTAAATTATTTATTCAATAATGATATAATTTTGGATATGATAAGGAGATATTATTAAAACGTTATTATTTACATAAACACACTACGTATAACCCTTCATCTGCATCTAAATAATTAGTTTAAATACAAGTTTACATACTACCTACATACATAATAACTTATTTGAGATTATTTAATTCCCGCTGCCAGCTGATTGCTGCCAATCAACGAGTCTGCCTAAATGGGCGGAGCTTATCCTTGAAATCTATCATTTACGTGTACACAATCGTCATCTCGGTTTTCTTTAATAATTATTATTTTCGGAAATATTGGGAATCATGATTTGGTAAAAGAATTTTGCTAAGTTTGATTTTTGCTGTACGAACGCTGTGTATAATTTTCTATACGGTTTTGGGTTTTAAACAATAATAAATTCATGTAAATAGTTTTGCCTTATAATGGTAAATGGCGAATATGAAATGATCACAGTAAATAATGTACATTGATTATGCATAGAAAGACTTTATGTGTTGCCAACTGTATAGAAGATTCTTTTTTAATATAATTCTAGGAATTGGACTGCCCTCTTAGCAGAATGGATGTATATTTTAAATTAGAAAACATTAATTTGTTTCTCCAGTTGTGTTAGATGTAGTATAGTGTATGCTTTAATAATCGTAACCATGGTTCTCAATATAATAATAAAATCTGTGAATATTATCGCTTTTTTGTCGGCACGATCTGACCGATTAAACATTTTACAAAAACGTTTTGGTTTAGTATTGAATAATTCACAAAGAATACAGTATGTTGTAAAATGAATATAATATGTATTTATGAAATAAATTTTAGACAAATAAAATAGTGATCGTTGCCAACATAAAGAAATGAAATAGCCCGTTTAATTTTTTTTTTACACGAAAATTACCTCGGTCTGATCGGACCTAAACGTTATAACTACGATTAAAATTAAAGCCGAAAAATTGCATTTCGGTCCGATCGGTCTCGAAACTATATATGCATAAATGTAAATAAAATTAGATAATACTATTGCCTTATATTATTTGACATAGGTAGATGCAAAAATAATAATGGAAAAATCATTTGGTAATCTTGGCACTCCAGGCAAGAGTATCGTATTAGGCCTCGGCAGCTAACGTGTTTAAAGTAGTTGTCTTCAGAGGTTAGGGAATTTACCCCTATCTAATTTTTGGTACTTACGTATTAACGCCACCGCAGCAACTTTGCGCATATATATATAAGGTTTGGCCAGGTGTTTGTGTGTATATAATTATATATATATATATATAAGGTTTGGCCAGGTAGCTATATATATACACATAAACACCTGGCCAAACCTTATATATATAATCAAAGTTGCTGCGGTGGCGTTATACGTAAGTACCTATTTTTTTTATGTAGTCTAGGGTTAAATCCCTTTCCATTTCTAATCTGGTTTCTCTTGTCCAAATTTTGTTCTTTTCCAACTTTAACACTATTAGAGTATTTAGGGGTTTATGTTTTACCTTATTTTTTCCTTATTTTATAAGGCGACGATGGCAAAAGAGGTTTTTCGCCTTTAAACTAGAAGACAACACAAAAGTAGTTAAATTTCATAAATTTTATTACTTATTTGAATTTTTACTATAAATTTATTGCTGAATGCATCCACATTAGTGATGTGCGAGTTCGAATTAAAATACTCGGTGATTCCGAGTATCAAAATCCTCGGAAGAGTCCGAGTATTAAAATACTCGGTTTCGAATTAAAATACTCGGTCAAAATCCTCGTAACTAGGAACAAGGAGGAAGTAATGTGCGAGTCATAGCGAGTATCCTCGGTGTGCGGCGAGTATCCTCGGACAACTGTATTCGTTAGTGTTGTGTCAATTCCAAACAAAATACTCGGTGTTTCTACTTTGGTTACATTTGTTTCTAAGCTGATTTTTCACTACACATTAATTAAACATTACGATTTTGAGTTATAATGATTTAGATTCGGTAACAAGTTCAATTTAAAATAACAATAATATTAATTTATTTCCACATTAACAAAAAGTAAATTAAATTATTATTTAATTGTTATTACTGTACTTATATTTAAATAAATATTATTAGGTTACCATCTTTATAAAAAATATAGTAAATTAACTTATTTTAAATAATAACTAAATTATTAATGTTGTAGTCTGTAAACAGAGACAGACATATTATTGACAGGTTGTAAACATTGTATCATAATAAATCTTTGACCTTGGTTATTCTACTATAGTTTCAAAAAACATTCGGTTATATTAAACGCATAAGTGAAGGTTTATCTAAAACGATCTGATTATTCTGATTGGTAAAACTGAGTTCGATGCGCATAATCATTCTGCGCAGATACTCGATGTCGAATTAATAATACGAGTATTGAAATACTTCGAAGCCGAGTATTGCGAGTATCTATTTCACCCGAGTATCAACATCGCTAATCCACATTTTAAAACACAAGTTAACTTCATCTACCGTCCACGCTAAACATTAATGTCACTATATCAGTGAGTCGAGTCGATCACAGAGTGAGATAACAGCAAGGTTTAGTTTAGGTGATCGTGTTTTGACGGTTTGAGTTTGTTTCTAGTTCTTTTGGCGGTTTTTAAATAAATTGATTGGTAATTTTTCTTATTAACATTTTTGTAGAGTGCAACAATAAATTAATTATATTGCTTTACGTTTTATTATTGGTTTACTTTTATGTGGATGTATTGGTTGAAATGTTGTGTGTGGATAATATCTTTTCAAATTTCTAACCTACATTTGAATCATGCCCTGGGAAAATCTCGGGGATTTTATAATTACTACCCTAGTTTTAAAGTTAAATTTGTTTAAAATTTCATTTATAATTTAGGTAAATTCTTTTAGGAGTTAAATTAGCGAAAATGTCTAAGTGAAATTGTCTAAACCTAACTTATATTTTCGTTAGGTCATGAGCTTAATTTTTGTTGTAGGTCTAAATTTTATGTTTCCTATTCGTAAGTGTTCATAAGTTGAGTGCCAAATACAGGAGTGAACAATATTTGGATAAAATGAGTGATGCATTGGAATATATTTTGTTTATACATTTAGTTTATTAATTTTACTCATTCAGGTTAAAACTATTTTAATGATTTGTGATGGACATTTCATCTTATAAAACTACCTGTTTGTACATGATAGGCTATAAATGACTGAATGAATCAGAAAGTAATTAGGCAATTGATCTCAATAAAGAGCTGAATGCATTAAAAAGCCTCTAATTTAAATTAGGGATAATATTTAAAAAATGTCTTATGGTTATTATGGCTCTAACACTAATTTGTTGGCTCACACTTTTAAACACCTTAAAACCTTAGTATATTATAATAAATTTCACAATTTAGAAGCGGATGTAGGGCTGTAGGATGTTGTTTTTTTCAAATTATTTGACTATTATTCACATAGGTTTTGCTCTTCCATTAGATTGATCAATTTTTTGGTAGGCTACATATGACAGTATTTATTTACAACAGTCATATTGCTAATTTTCAAGATTTTCTTTTTCATTTTTTTTTTGTACTAGGCTACATAGGCCTACTTGTTTTCATAAGAGTAATAACATTTTTTTTGTGAGCAACAAAGTTTTTCACTTCGAAATTGACATATTTCAATGACTTATTTGTAGGTGAAGTATACTTGGCAAAGATGTTTTGTCTGATTTGTGATGTTTATATCATTGGATTATTGTTGTTAAAACCACAACAGTAAACATGGAGTGTTTAATTTCAGTGATTTAGAAATTCAAGACTTTTATGTTTGTCACAATATATATTTAAAATAAAAATTCAGATTGCCACCTGGCCAGACCTGTATCCATACACCGAAGTCAAGCAAAATTGGGTGTGGTTAGTACGTACGGATGTGTGACCGCTTTGGAATGTGATGTTGGCACAATTCCTTCTTTTTTTCCTTCAAAATTTGAGTTAAGGTTATAATTATGGGTGAGGTAAGGTGGTATGTAGCCAACATACCTTGTATGGTAAATACAATTTGTTTACCAACCTATTTTAACTCATTATTCAATTAATGGACCTTAACCTAGAAAAGTTGAATTTTTTTTTTTTGTGAAAAATTTTGTTGCTCACAAATAAATTTGTTATTAGGCTATTCTAATATGGCCATATGTTTGCTATATTTATGAAGACAGGTAGGGCCTACATAAATAACTGTGAGACAAAATTTTAAATTGGAGCGCTACAGTAAATAGTTATCAAATAATTTTTTCATCGCGGCAGTCACTTTTTTCACCGATAAATTACTATCTAAAAACTATGAAATGGACATATTTATAGGTTATGACATAATAGCAATGAGAATAATGTATGGTTTGACGCATGTGCATTACATAATAACAACGCCAGGATAGTTTTGGTCGGAGGTGGTTATATACATTATATATGTGTGTGTAATATCATCTGGCCAAATCTTTCGTTGGTTTATTGAAATTAAGAATTTGCTTACTTTAATACGTAGGGTGATATAATTATATGTTACGACAGGTTTGGCCAGGTGGCTATTTATATTGACACTATATTTTCAACAATTAATAATAACTAATTGCATAGTAATAAATTAGATTATTAATATGGAGGATTGACAAGATATTATGTGATCTTAGATATAATCATTGAGATTTCTTTAGCAACTTATGAGACATGAATGTAAACAATTGCCATTATATCTAACTTATAAATACGTTTGTTTCACAGTTTTTACATTGTGATTTTTCGGTGAAAAAAGTGACTACCTGGATTTTTTAATGTAAGCTTATTTAAAAAAAAATTGTTTATAATTAAATAAATGTGAAAAAAAGATGGAACGTTGTTTGGTAAATATGAATTGTAGGCCTAGGGGAGAAGGGGGCACATTTCAACAGATTTTAGAATACAATTTTTTTTGCCCACACACTTAATTATTTAAGTTTGTAATTAGTACTATTTCTTAGAACAGTATCTCAGACTACTTGCAAATTTTTTTTACATTTCCTAGTCATAAACATAAGGTCAAATTTTAATTTTAAAATTAGGCTTACCTTTGTTGAAAAGTACCCCTACTATGGGGCACCTTTCAACAAGGGTTGGGGTACCTTTCAACAAAATAATAGCAATACACTTTTTTATCCAAACTGAAATGTTCATTGACATATAATACTTTTAAAAATACAAATAAATCAAATGTTGATAAGTAATGCAAAAATATGAAATTTAATTTGTTTTAGTAAACTTAGACTATACTCACTAAAAGAAATAAATCAATGAACAATATTTGTCGGTATTGAATTTTAATTTTACATTATTTTCTCCTTAACTGAAGAAAAATTTACTGGAAATACCATTGAGGATATGGCTCGAGATGTTCCACCAACTATATTTGGCTGAGGAAGTTTAATTTTAATATCACTCTTCTCAATACAGCTGATGTCGTCCTTCTCCGGAAAATAAAATTTCCAAGAACCTTCCTTTTTTTTCATGAATTTAACTTTGTAATTATTTTCTTCTTTTTCTTCCACTTGTCCTACAAATAAAACTTTGCTCTTCTTTCCGGCAAATTCTACAAGTATAAAATCATTTATCTGTATTTTTAAATCATCATTATTTTCTAAGTCAATATTTTCGTCGAGCTCTGAAGTCATAGATGTTAGGAGTTGTTGTAGATCTTCACAGTCAGACTCGTCTTGTAAAAGAACTTCACCAGTTTCACTATCAGAAGAATCATCAAAGAAAGCATTATGTGCAGGTTTGCGTTTAGTTTTTTTCTTAATTTTGTTACTAAATTTCAATTTTTGTATGGCTCCTCTTGATTTTTTTTCAATTCTTTTACGGGTTTCTTCTTCAACTCTATTTTTCTCTGGAGTTTCAGTGAGTATTGCTGATTTCCCTTTTTTTCTTCCGTTAGTTTTAGTTCTTGCTGCTGCCTTAGGGAAAGGCCAGACATCTTCCGGTGTAAGGTTTCCTGTACTGGGACTTCTTGTATTGCTAAGTGGTTTTTCAGGTGTACTGGAACAGATCAGTCCAATAGAATTTTCTTTGCTTGTGCTTGGTTGTGCTGTAGGCCTATTTAGGCTATTAACTACGGTGGAAGAGGAATCAACCAAAGAATCTGAATCGTATTGTGAAATTTCCTTAACAGGTGCATTAGTAACGTGAGATGCTACATAGTCTTCATCTGTAAAAACTAGACGAGAAAACGGCCAAGTGCCAGTTGCTTTAAATGCTGCAGTAATATTTTTAGCTGTAAATGAAGCAACATATGCTGTGTTAGTTAATGTAGCTAGGTTATGAATTGTGATTGTTTTACCAGGATTTGATAGCATCCAATCGTTTTGTGCTACTTTCAGTTTTGATTTGAATGGTCCCAAAATTCCAACATCCAAAGGCTGCAGCCGATGACTGCAGTGAGGAGGAAATGTAACTAAAACTATACCATTTTCCCTAGCAAACAATATGGCATTAAGGCTGCGGTGGCTTTCATGATTGTCCATTAGTAACAAGATTTTCTTTTCTTTTGTACACATTGTATGTTTTTTTACGTGCTGTAGAACATGCAAGAATAGATCACTGGTCATCCATCCACTTTTAGGACTATTTACTAGGCCAAGACTCCCTTCGGGTGCCCCAAACAACAGAGAATCATGAAATTTTGCCCTTGGAAAAATGAATATTGGGGGGACAGTATTTCCAATAGCATTGACAATCATGCATACAGTTATCATTGTACCACGTTCACCAGACACAACCTGGCCCACCTGACGTGCTCCTAACTTAGCAACCACTTTGGGTGCCTGAAGAACTGTTGAGACTCCAGTCTCATCTAAGTTGTAAATTCGGTCTGCAGTAAAATCACTTGATCGAATAGCTCGTTCGTAGTTATCAAAAAACTCAGCCACGTTAGTTTTATTAAAAGCCGTAGCCCTCGATAAGCTGGTGTTTTCAGGTTTACGTAAGCTGAGTTGTTGTTTGTGGCGAGTCATGAAGCCCTTAACCCAATCAATTCCAGCTATTTTATTTTTATCCCAACTACTTGGCATCTTACTTGACCCTAACTGTTTCACATATTCAAATGCAAGCTGCCGTATTTGTTTGTAATTTAGTCCGTAGTTCATATTAGAACTTTTAATAACATAATTACAAAGCATATGTTCTTGATCTGCAGTAAAAACCTGTTGACTTGTATACTTAGAGTTGTAACATTTTGATGGTAATGTCAATGTTGTACTGCCGCTTGATCTAGTGTCATCTACTTTATCTTTTTTTAATCTATAAAATAGAGCTGAATAATGCATTCCATGCAGGTCTGCAGCTGTTCTAAGAGACATCCCATCTTTTACCGCTTGCATTGCTTTTAAAATTTCTTCTTCACTCACTTCAGGTTTATTACGCTTCTTTAGGTAGGTTCGCACCATTTTGTCCAAATCTGAAAATAAACCCTTGTTTTAGGCCTAGCATTCATTAAAGCACATCATTACTTAGGCCTTGGCCTGATAATTTTATATATAGCAAAAAATCCTAGATCTACTTTGTAGAAGCTGAAAAATGTTAGCTTAGTAATTTTAACAATGAAGCATTGAGTAAGTAACCAACCAATATGGTTGCAAGATAGAAAAGAAAGTGCTAGAATTGGAATACTGTAATTGTTTAACATGTAGAGACTATAATATAGCACTATAATAATTAAAATAACCCAATATTTTGGCTGTTATTCATTACTTACAAAATGGGGTACATTTCAACAATGTTGAAATCTACCCCCGAGGGCTTGTTGAAATCTACCCCAGGTGTAGCCATTACAGTTAAATTATATTTAATTCTTTTAGGAAAGACATATTAAGTTTTTTTATATATATTTAGGTGTAGGAATTATTCTTTAACAATGTGAATAAATGTCACTTACCTCAATCAATATCCAGTAAGAAAAATGTTATGTTGAAATCAAAACTTAATTTTAACTTTTCCTAACACAGAACAGTATTCTTTGAGTAACTAATCACCTGTAAACAGAAATGGGGGGAAATTCAATTCCAGCTGTTATACTACTAAGAAGCTGGTTGGTTGCCCATTAGCCAATAGAATATGAACTTCCAGTGGTGGGAAATTTAAACTGTTGAAAGCTGCCCCATGTTGAAATGTGCCCCCCTCTCCCCTATATGGTAATCAGATTTTGCTATGAAAAATTATGAAATGGTTAACTATTTACCTTGTATTCAAACAATCAGATCATATTTGTTGCCGGAAGAAGCTTTTAAGAGCTGTTGTGAGGTTAACTCTAGCTCTGATAACGAAAGCCTACATTAATATTTATGAAAAATTGATATATACATTATTATCCCCCTCTCTCTCTTCCATTAATACTTCCATCTGCTTGAAAATAAGATAAAATGTAATGCAATGAAATGCATTATTTAACCAAGACTCAAACTCATACAAACAATAAACACTGCCACTACTTATTAAGAACTAATGGTAAATTTCTATTTTACATCATGATCAGATTTAGTTATTTAACAAACTAACAACTTTTACAGCTATAAAATACAATAAAATAAAATAAAATAGACATATAATGAAAACATGTTATTTTAAAAGACGCTCAACATCATTCTCCTGAAATAACCACTTCTTAATAGATTTAGTAAAAGTAGATACTGATTCCATCAATTAGAATTCTTTATTTAATTTATTAAACAATTTCATCCCTCTAAATAAATAAAACATTTTAAAAGAATTTAAATTTGTTGTAGGTAAAGTTTTAACTACTGTTCTCTTTGGATATTTACATTCCCTGTAAAAATGATTAAGTGAACCTGATGCCTTATAAAATTCAACTAATATCTTAAATACATACAAATATCTTAATGGAAGTGCTTGGAATGACTCAAATAAAGGAAAGAAATATTCCATTTTACTCCTAAAAGACATTACTCATATTAAATATTTCTGAATGATTACAACTGGATTAATGATTGATACATAAGCACCATATTGCATACGGGATTGCACAAATGCAAAATAAATTTTCTGCAATACTCTAGCTGGACACAATCACCCAAGGAAATAGAATTTATAAACTATTCTATTTAATTCACTTTACATATATTTAATATGATTTCTCCAAACTAAATTTTGATCAACTATAATCCCAAATACTTGATCTCATTTGTAATTGAAATAACTGAACATTTAAGTCCAGTGATTTCTACATCTTTTACACAAGACATAATATATGATAAATTAAATTATCACGTTTCACTTCCTTTCTACTAAAAGAAAATAACATAAATTTGGATTTCTCCAAACTTGGGGTCGAACAATTTTTTTATGAATACAACCTTAAGTAAAAAAGATCTTCCTTCTTCTTAGTAGTCCATTATGCTACCAATTCTCATTAAAATTGGTTTAATAGTTTTTAAGAGCTGAAAGGACAAACATAAACTCCCTCCTACAGATTTATTAGTATAGATATAAATATTTTTGCATAGGAATCTTTCATGTTCACTTTTTTATTGAAACTAATGAACTGAGATTTTTGGTGATAATTAGTTGTGGTTCATTTTTATTTTGTTTTGGGGATAGGTGAGTGAGAAAGTTTGCATAATGTTTTTGCACCATTAGACTAAGTTGTTAGTTACATTGACGTTCTTCATTATTAGTGGAGTTAGGCATAAATTAGATGAATGTTAGATTATTTATTAGGTAATAGCGGACCAGTTCTGACATTAATTTGTATGATTCCTGTTTACTTATGATTTGTGTTCGTAAAACAACCAATGAAATTAGTTTTTCATTATTAAAATATTATAATTAATTTGAAAGAATTGTTTTCAATAATATAGTTATTTGTTTCATAGTGATGTTTAACACAACATTACCTGAACGGGTTCCTCCTGTCGACCCTTACAGAGTACATATGGAATCACTGGAGCTTGCTGGAAAAACTGTTGTAAAACACATGACATTAGATGACAGCTTTCCTTCTCTGATTAACCGAATGAGAGTTACTCCACAAAGTAAGATTTTAAGTTTTATAATTTGTAATGTAGGCCTACTTAAAAGTAAAAAGATAAGTTATTTTAAATAGGCCTAGGTTTATTCAACTGCAGGATTAAATAAAGCAATACAGCTAAAGTTTCAAAATTATTTTAATAATATAAAGGAGTTCATTTATATTAGTAAAATAAAATAATTTTGAAACTTTAGCTTTATTGCTTTATTTAATCCTTGAATATGGAGTTTCAATAAGAAATATCTGCTGTTACATTAAAATTTATTCTATTGCTATTATTTTAAAACTATAGACAGTTATGAAGTCAGTGGTATTTTCAAGTCAAAATAAATACAGCCAAGGATGAAACCGATCAAAACGATTTGCTGGTGCTAAACGTTACATAATACGAGCTTGTCCCAAAAGTAAGTGTACTGATTTTTTTATTTAAATTTATAATAGACTCACCTGAAATTACAAGTTATATCCTTCAAAGTACCATCCTTGGAAAACTACACAGTGGTAGAAGGCATGACTAAACTATCTGTCCTGGAAGTCAAAAATATAACATTACCAAGGTTGTTTAAAAAAAATGATAATTATCGTTTGTATGCTTTTCTTTGGGGCGAGGAGAACTTTTCATGCGCTGTTTCTCATATAAAGAGAAAAACCACCATATTGCTGTAGACATTATTGGGCCACTTCCCAGCAGCCTAGGGTGTAGTTAATATATCCTAATTGTCATAGAAATCTCTACATATTTTGTTAAATTATATCCAACAGAACTGCCAATACCAAGACAATTTTACAAAAATTTTTTTGAATTTCATTTCCTGACATATGATACACCCAAACGATTACAAAGTGATAATAGAACACAGTTCAGGAGTCGAGTGAGGAGCAGAGCTTTTGATAAAGCCGATTTTCAACCCCTACTATTATCCAAAAACCAACATGCCCGAATGACCAATACAGAAAGTCAAACGATGTTTATGGAGCTATTGTTTGTTCACAAAAACATACAAATATATAATGACACCATAAAGTCACACCTAACAAATTACAATTAGGATGGCGGAACATACGATTCTGGAAACCATATTTATTAAATTGGTACAAAAATGATTTACCCCTAAAAACAAAACTATATTTGGCAGAACAAACCAGGAAAAATGAGCAGCAAAATCACATTTAAAATTAAAACCAACCATATTTGAGATAGTAGAAATTGTATTGGTAAAACCTCCCCATTGTCAAATGCAGCAGAAGGAGAGACATATAAATTATTTGAGATTTTTAGCGGACCCTATAAAATAAACAAAATCATTGACATATCAATCTATTACATAGGTGACTTAAACAACACCTACATTAAAGGACCATACCATGTAACCACGCTAAAAAATATATAAATAAACATATGGTAATGCATCCCAAATATAGGTCAAACTCAGAATCAGCTGATCGCAGACCAGGTCATTGACCTGGCGAGACATATAACTGATATAATCTCACCAACTGTACGGTAGCAGGAATTCAACTCAGTTTCATTCAAACAAATTCATCCCTAAGAAGACAATAGCATTCCTCATTGTCGTGGTTAGTTCCCTGAAAATTCCAAATAATTTGAAATTTTTCGGAAAAGCCATCAAGGGGACAATTCTAAATATTGAGACAATTCTAAATACATCTATAAAGAACATCTATCAAAAATGCATCTTAGATATTTCATTGAATCTAAAACCGATGTATACGACACCTTGCAGCAGTTATAATCAACACTAAAATAATATTTTAACCATCATAAAAATTTTCCTACTTTAAAGCAAAAAAATATAAAATTAAAAAAATTCCCGATATTATTGACCCCATTTCAAAATATTACCCCATTGGTAAACTATATCAAAATATTTATTCTGCCCAGGAAAATTAATATAAGAACACGACACAGCAATCCAACATACATATCTTAATTCTAAAATATAAGTAAAACGGTTGAATGTTTACAATTCTAGGTGGTTAACTTCACAATTTTCAATACCATGAGTAAACAAATGCTCAACCAAGAAAAAGAAGACTATCATTGTGTTAAACAGAAAATTCGACATCTGAAAAGTTGTCAGCAAAAAACCCTAGGATGTACAAATAATTTGTTAGACATCAAAAACCATCGTCCGTAATAGGTAAAAGATAAATAACAGTTGTTCTCCCAGTTTGAACGCCACGTACATGAATGGCAACTAGCTCGGTGATTGGATAATAGAATTCCATTGATCTACATAGAACCTTATTGCATTTTGCACTTATCTTGCTTATGTAAATTAATTGATAGTATTCATAATTTTTAAGAGAAGTTATTTGATGTTTTATTGTTCCTAATGTAATGTATTTGTCTTTTTAAAAATTCTATTCCTTGAAATTAACCAATTGACGATCCCCAAAAATTAATAATATTAAAAAAAAAAAATCATTTTCATTTCTTATTTAAAGGGGGCCACAGTACCTCCTACATAAACTATGTTAGCCTAATGTACCTTTTCTTAGAAACTTTTTAAGGGTGTTTATAGGGTTCTTATTGAAACTTTAACACAGGCGTTTCTTTTCATTAAAAAAATTAAACAATTTATAAATAAAATAAAAATTTTTTTTTTTTTTTTTTACTTTTAGGCCTATAGGCTATATATTTTTTTCGATAATTTTTTTAATAAAGACAAATGGCTCTGTTAAAGTTTGCAGGTATATGTGACTGACATCTGGTAAAAAATTTAGTATAATATTTTCAGTCGTTCCTGAGAAAAGGTACATTTTGTGTTAAAAAAGTAAACTTTCGGTAAATAAAGTTTAAAGTTTTATTGAACACTTGTTTTTACTTAGACTGTTAATACATCCCAGATGCGTATGAAGGGCCTGTTTCTGCATCTTCAACCCTCAATTCTTCTTCCAGTTTTCTTTTGATAATTCTTGTACATTGCTTTTTTTTCTTTTGTAGCTCCGTAGCTTCGTGGTCACTCTTTGAGATGCGGATAAAATCTTGATAATTCAGGGCTTTGATGCAGAGGTTTCCTGGCCGTATTCCAATCTTTTTTAATACTTGGCATTTTATAATGTTTCCTTCATTAAAGCATGCTACTGCATCGTATACTCCAAATTCCAAGGTAGTTAGTTTGACAAAATTCATTATCGGCAAACGGCTCCAGATCACACTATTTACAGATTCATTTAGGTTTTGGGTCTTACCATGTAAGCACTTATTCAACAAGCCTTTATTTGACAAATCCCTAAATGTTGGCTTTAATACTGTCATGATAGTTTCTGACAAATGGAAGTGCTTAGTGTGGTCATATGTTGACTTAGAAATAAGTGACTTTTGATATTTGCACCATGACAATGCACCGTTAGGGCACAAGCCGTGCTGCGGGTATTCATTGGACTAACCCAAATCAAGCTTTTTACCGGAAATTTTGACTTTCAAAGTTTTTATCCGGCTGAACATTATTTTTTTGACGTGTGCAACACATTCAAGTTTTTTTATTTAAAACTCTGGGCCATAAACATTAGAGTTAGCTACTTCTTGAAAAGCCTTAGAGTATCCATCTTCTAAATAGTACTTATATATTACATTATTCTTTTCTACCGACATTTCAAAAATTTCCTTCACCCCACTTATCTCTATTCCTCCGCTCACCCCAGTATAGTTTCCACAACAACCTTCCTCATGTAAATTTTTGTCTTTGCACCGGCAGAACTTCGACCTAACAGCAACATCTATTACTTTATCAGAATCGAAACTGGTAGCGGTGACCACACCGTTGAGAGTAGTGTGGCCCCGCTTCTGCCTAGCCCCGTCCAAGGCAATACTTAAGTCTCTACACCCTTCATTTTTCTCCACTGCTTCTTTCACTGATTTGTTCATAGAATCAATACAGACCTCTTTGGTAGCATTACCAAGTAGGCCATTGTATGGGAAAATTTAGATTCATGAGACCAGCAAGAGTCTTGCCGGTATCGCTGCTTTTGCCAATTGAGCATAGGCTGTAAACATATCTTTTATTTACATCAAACATATTTTTCTCATTATTATTTAGAGTACAAGTAACTTTAGGAGATGTGAAATACTTGTATTGCAGAACTCACAGACTACACAAATTTCTGTAGCTAAGCCTAAGTGCCGTCCGATGTTCAAATTCATTTGGTTTCCATAATCGCGACTTAAGATATAATAAGTGCGAATTGTAAGAAGATTTCTTTTAATATTGCTGAGTTAATAATAATGTTACATTCATCTGAGGAGTAGTCAGAATAATCTTTTAGATTAGGGGTTACCTTGACACTAGATGCACCTTTTGTGTTAGATTCACTGGGAGTATTTTCATTTTCACTATTAGGCCTTGTACTTTCTGTTTCAGCTGTAGGACTATTTTCGTTCTCACACACAGCCACTTTAGGTTTCCCAACTAACCTATGTTTTTTAAGCACTCTAGCTGCTGCAGGCCGTGGCATTCTCAATAAAACTTTTAATAACACTTCACAGAAGCACTAACAAAACCTTCACAGGAGCACTAACAATAACTTTTTACAGATTTATTATGAAGAAAGTAAATAAACTTCAATTCACTCAAAACTAACCTTCACCACACTCAAAGGATCAAAACACTGAAAATAAAAACAAGAAAGCAGTCAGCTGTCTGAATCAGCTTGTCATTAAATCAGAATAGCCAACTATGAAAACAAAATCACCAAACAAAACTTAAAACATACATTATGTATGAGTGTTCGAAGAAAACGTCCATGCAACAGTTTTTGTAAATTTTTTTTTATACCTTAATAAATTTATAACCATTAAATGTTATACATTTTTGAATGCAGGATTAACCAAAGAAAAATATCCACATATAAAAAAAATAATATTTTTTTTTCGTTTATGAGGTACCGACCACCCTTAGTATTCTACACTTACATACACACTAGTGATGGGCGGGTTCTGAATGATCCGTTCATAAGGAACGGGTCCTTGGGGGACCCGAAAGATTCGGATCCTAATTATTTGATGACCCGGATCCCCTACTGATCCAGATTAAATAAATTACATGTTACGAATATTTAGTTAACTTCTAACTTAGGCCTAAGAAATGATAACACAAACTTAAAACTAAGAGCAATGCAATGCAGAAAAGTAAGGTAAGGTGTAATTTGCATAAAAAAGAAATAATATTGGTTCTACCTGAAAGGAAGACACAAAACATACCAGAAACGGATCCGAGACCGACTGTTAATATCGTGTTTCGTTCATCATTCTTTAGGTTCACGGGTCCGTAGTCGGTAACTTCAATCTTTAAGATTCGGATCCTATATCGTTCCTTAGGTTCCGGGTCCTTAGTCGGTCATTTATCGTTTGGTTTTTGTTTCAATGCAACGAAACTGGGTTTGCATTAACAACACTACGCAAATCAAACAGTTTTGCGTGAATTACATTGAACAATAATATTATAACCTCACACAAAATGTGATTTTCTATTTGTGATTTCTATACAGAAAGAATATAAAATAAAGAAGGTAGAAAATAAATTTTAAAATGGAAAAGGATATGCTCATGTCGTGACGACGCGTCGTGGATATAAATATAAAGGACCCGGATTCGAATGAACGAGTCTTTTGAACGGGTCCTTTTAGTGAACGAATCCAAATGATTCGAATCTTTGAAATGACCCGTTTTGCCCATCACTAATACACACTTATACTGATGTAATACAGAAAACGGGATATTCAAAACTTCCGCAATGCCAGTTTTATGCTATGAAATGGAGAGATTGTTGGACCGGACCAGATGAAAATGATGCTTCCCAAATTGAAGTTTTTCTATCCGAATTTAGCCAGCAAATCCAACAGTCCACTTTAAAGAAAATACACCTCAAGATATGACTAACAGTGCAGCGTAATCCAGTAGTATTATTTATAGTCAATTTCTACAGATTTAGAGGAAATAGAAAAACTAATTTTAGCAAATGTGATGAGATCAAACTAGTACTAGATTTGCATTGCAATTCATTGTTAAGTCAACGACCCTATCCTACATATTCTAATGTACAAACTTTAAGCCTAAAAGGATGTAATTGAACTAAATACTCATTGTTGAAGTGATTATTAAAGACATAAACTTGAGCTTTACATATTATTACATACATTCAATTACATATTTACATCCCCATTCTGTCTTATAAACTATAACTTTAATTTCATTTTATGTTAATCATTTGGGACCTCGTCCATACATTTTAATTTTCTTAATATTTATGTTTCTTGTTTCCCACTACTCATTAACCCTACCTTGAGATAAGACTCATGTTTTCTATTTATATGTGTAAAGAGATTAGTGATATTGAAATAAATTAACTAGGACAGTATATACCAATAACCGTCAGATATATTTTTTAAATGTCTTAAATGTACCTTTGGAGTTTATAATTTAGTACGATGTAAAAAGTTGTTTACCTAATTCCACATGTTAACCCGAGATATTTTGTTGACCGCATTTGTCTAAAAATGAACTAACCCCAAGTTATTATATGCAATATTGAAATAGTCATTATCATTTGGATTGGACCGAAATATCGTATCCAAGCGTAGTTCAACGTTTCTCATCATGGTGCAGCACGTATCGGAAACCTGTTTATAAGTTTCTACTGTTATTCACTACGTAATGTTGGCATCACTGTCTGCCAGTCTCGTAATGTGTGCGTCACCATACACGTGCATTCTTACATTGTGCATTCTAGATAGTTTTGTTATTTATTTTTTAGTTATTTACTTTACAGTTTTGTTATATTTTTAGTTGAAAATGAGTAGTGAGGATGATTTATAATGTGGATGTAGCTAGCTATATGATGATTATTTACAACTGAACTCAATACAATTTCCAACGAGTATTTCAGGATGGTCTTAGTACACGAAGGTTAACGACATAAAAGCTAAAATATTATCTTAAAATTTTAATTATTTATATCAAAAATGCCTTTTAGAGTGTTGATAACTAATTTAATTATTATGTTACTACAATTTACAGAAAATTAAAATTTAATGAAATAAGTCGGGTTAATCCTAGAACAATTTTTATTCTGCCAAAACAGCACTAAAAATTTTAAAAAATTTGTTTAACGGTAGTACTGCTAAATGTTGTTGTAAAGTACAGAATTCAACGATAAAAAATTAAGACTTGAAAATGAATATTTTTATAAAAAACTCGACAGGGAAGTGATTAAATTGTCCTTTTCTAATTGTATAATGAATCTCTTTACACTATTGATTCGTGTAAAGAGTCGATAAGTTACTATTACACTAGGCTTAGAACAAATTTGCATATAAAAAATAAACTATATAGACTGGTAATCGAACCCAGGGCCTTTGGCTTTAATATGCCAGTTCTCTTCCAATTAAGCTAACCCAGCGAACCTAAATAGATATTTAGTTGTATGTAGTTCATATGAATCACTGTGGTGTGTGTGTATTGTACCTCTGAAGATGATAACAGTGCTATTGAAATGTACATAAGGTAGAATAAACACAACTATACAGTCTTTGTGTTGTTAGTGTTTTATTGTGGTTTTGGGGAATTTTCTTTGACTGTATATTCTGATCAAAATTAGTACCCACTTGTCTCTATTGATCAAGTGGGTGCATTTTAAAATTTTTAGAACAATTAATTTGTAACGACATTGGAATTAATATTACCTTGGAATAATATTCATGTATTTTTAGTTTATTACTTTGCTGTTGGTAACTTCAATCACTGTAAATGAGTTTATTTATGTATAAATGTATACTACTTTATCTTCTAATTTGATTATTATGTTCGAAAATCTGGAAAAATTGATAATCTAGAAGGGGTTTGGTCCCAATCAATCTGGACTTTTGACACTCCACTGTCAAGAAAGTAACTTCTCAATTTTTATAAGTCATGGTACAACGAATATTTCTTTTGATGTACTTATCGACTTTATTTAATCTAAACATTTAATTTTTGTTTAGGTGGAACAACTGTAAGTGGGCTTATTGAACATGACTATCCAAATGTTAATGGAATGTCAGGGTTGGCAAATGTTAAACAGTTGCGCACCCTTAATAAGGTTCCTCTTCCACCAGAAATCATGGAGCATTTTGGTCGTATCCTTTATGGACTGTGTTTTAATTTGTTTTAAAATAAAAATTATATATCATGTATGAATCACGTATGAAAGAATAATAAGTTTTACTCTTATAATAGTAACTATACACGTAATCAAATTAATTAAATTAAATTAAATTTTTTTATTAATTTTTGGAAAAGCTTAATAACTTACATAAAGATGGAAATATGTTTTTTAGAACTATTATCAGCTAAAATCTACAGGGTGTTCAACTTAAAAGAGGCCCCAATTTTTAGTTTAGTGTGTAAATTACAATATATTTATTAATAAACACTTACATTGTACTGTAATGTTTATTACACTTCAAATGAAACCACACTTTGGAAGACTGCCTAAGGCAAGAGTGAGATAACAGGCAACAGCTGTTCCGCCCGAGGCATTTGCGACGTAGGCTTTTTTCCTTGCTTGTCTGTTCATTACCACGATCTCAACACGAGAGTCAAGCACGCGACGCAATGACATAAAAATCTTTAATAGTATTCAAAATGTGAAATTAAAGGGTATGTAAACCCCGAGTAATTCTTTTAATTTAGTTTACGTGTGTGCGTTCATAATAAATTTACATGCAGTGTTGCTTTCAAACTTCATAAACTAGTTTAAAAAAAAAAATGTGTCTCAAAGTTATTTAGTGCCGTCAGGGCCTTCAGTTTTAGGAATCACCACGCTTTGTTCCAGGTAATCAAAATTTCTCTTGTTAAATTCATAACCATAATATAATTAAAAAAGTATATCTTGAGTTCATTATCCTATATACCGTACTTGTATTTTTGACTTAGGCTGTAAGATTTTGTTCTCTTTTATTAGATTTTGTTCTCATGTAAAATTTGTATTCTAAGTTCAATTTAAAATTCTTATAAATTTATAATAGAAATATCCCTGTCATACAACCTAATCAAAATTTTGTAACGTAACTTCAGCATTTTTTTTTTTTTTTTTTTTTTTAACAAGCAATGCCTAACATGAACTTAAATTTCATCTTAAAACATGAAAAATCAAGTATGTCCTTGTCCTTACTAATGTCTGCCTTTGTCTTTGTGAATACAGTTCTTAACTGGTCGAAGAATGAGCCCACATTAACGTCTATTATACAAAGCTGAGTGAAATTTTGGTCTTCGCCCAACAAAAAACTAACTGTGTGTGAAATGTTGTGAAATTATTACTAAGGCAAATCAGACTCTTTTAAATTTTTTTTTTAAAAATTTAGGATGGTACATGCTAGCAAACTTTCGGCTTCACAAAATTTAGAGAACCCCTAACCTTAATCTTAGATGAATCATCCTTCATCCTTTTGCCTTTCCCAACAGGCTTTATAAAAAAATAAAAAAAATACTGTGGTTCAATACTCAGCACAGATCCATCCCAGATTAAAACAATTCATCTAATTTTTATATTCTACTGATTGAAAGTGTTTACGAAATATTTCAGAACTTTAGTGTTTTTGTGTGTGTTTTCTTATATACTATTAGGTAATACAAAGGACCACTTTCCAAAGTTAGCTCTTTATGCATGTATCTCCTGTCCATACAAAATCTAATCACATTGAATACTTCGTTATTTTGTAAAATAAAAATAAAGTTTTTCTATACTCTTCATCTATTGGTAAAACTCAACATTTTAAAAGATTGTAATTAATCGGAAACAATTTTTATTAAACTTTGTAAGCTTTTCTAAAATTTATAAACATTTATCCCAAATATCAATTAATCTCTATTTAAGGCCTACACATTTATTGTTTTAAGTGTAAAGTTTAAGAATTGGTTTCATATATTCTGAAAGTTTATGGTGGCAATGATATACAATAACATAATGCACGACATATTAAATAAACCCCATTTCAGTAAAAGAAAAATATAGCTGTCATTGAAATGGACGTAGTGCTTCTTCATATTTATGGCTATGGTATGAAGCGTACATGCCAAATTTAAGCAAAGCTGTAGGGTGAAGTGGGGTAATTGGGATCACGGGCTATTGGAATCATGACCTATAATTAGCTTAATTTGAAAGATAAAAATATAAAAAACAGTACACTTTAAAATTTGGATATTTTTGTTTCATTTCCTATAATTATTTGTTTAAAAAAAAAATTATTTATATATTTTTTTATTTTTCAAAAATTTTGTTACATTTATACTTTTCGAGTAAATTTATACTCGGTTTTTCTTTTTATTGCAGATTGGCTTCCAGTGGCAACAAACTTATAAAAACTTCTAAACTGAGATATTTCAGTGTGTAGAATTGGCTGCTTATCTTCAAAATTGATTACAATACACCATAAAAAATTTACAGTCATGATTCCAATTGCCCCAGTAAATCAACAGTATGGGGGGAATTGGAATCATGGGAACTGGGGTAATTGGGATCGTCTGATCCCATTTACCCCATCATACCAAATTTATTTTTTTCAGGTAGAAGATAGTGTGTTCAACTGTTTTTGATAGTGTGTGTTAAAATTTAAAGGATTAACATTTAGGCCTAAAGCCTGATTTACACGGGTAGAGTTGTTGGTAGAGTAGAGTTTCTAGTAGAGTTACTTTCTTGACCACTCTACCGATTTTAAACAAGCGACTGTTCACACATAGTAGAGTGTTGATGATAGTTTGTGAACTGTGTGTTCCTCCTTATTACCAGTCACAAGACAGCGTCACTCTACCAGAAACTCTACTCTACTGCCGACGGATCACGTTTACACAAGTATAGTGTGCAGGAGAGTGACAATTTTGCTAGTGGTGGGGGAAGTAGAGTAGAGTTACTTTCCCACATGCTGCTAGTAACTATACTCTACTACCTACTTGCTACTCTACTATCTACTAGACGCTAGTGAGTGTTTACATGAGTAGAGTTACTCGACTAGAAACTCTACTCTACCAACAACTCTACCCGTGTAAACCAGGCTTAAGTGTTTTTGTTTAATATTATTGTACATTTGTGTTCTTTTTCTTCAAAATGGTTAGAAACTATACCAAAAAAAGTAACAAAAAAAAACATATGACAGTGAATCATTTTTAAAAGCCATTGATGAGATTTCGGAAGGTTATTCCATTAGAAGTGTGTCTAAAAAATATTCTATTCCATTTTCTACTCTTTTACACGCTAAAAAGGGAACCAGAAAGACAGGTGAAGGATGTGGACGACCCACAGCAATTCCCTTAGAATGTGAAGAAAAATTAGCAAAATGTTTACAGCTAATGGAAAAGTGGGGTTGGGGATTAAGCAGGAAAGAAGTGTTAGAAATAGTAGGAGAATTTGTTAAAAAAAACAATATAAAAACTCCATTCAAAGATAATGTTCCTGGGGAGGATTGGTTTCTGGCCTTTAAAAAAAGACATAGGTTATCTATTAAAAAACCACAATCTTTAGAGTATGCGCGTAAAAAAGCCACTGACCCTTTTGTTGTCTTTCAGTATTTTGATTTACTTGCAAAAACTATTGAAAAGCTAGATGTCAAAGACAAACCTAATCAGATTTATAACATTGATGAGACAAGTTTCTGCCTGGATGCATCTAAAACAAAAGTTGTAGGAGAAATAAATAAGCCATCTTCAAGAATTGTAAGTGGTCCAGGAAGAGAAAGCACAACAGTCTTGTTTGGTGCTAATGCTGCAGGAGAAAAGCTGCCACCCCTAATTATTTTTAAAGGAAAAAATATATGGGATACATGGATGGCCTCAAAAGAAGACACCTTTCCAAAAACAACATATGCAGCATCTCAAAATGGTTGGATGGAATCTGATATTTTCAATAACTACGGTACTTTGAAAAGAGCTTTATACCAAACTGTGTTCCAGAGAGACCAATTCTACTTATTTATGATGGTCACAGCACACACCTTGGAGAGAACATCGTATCTCTTGCTGTTAAAAATGACATAACAATCCTCAAGCTTCCTCCACACAGCAGCCATCTCCTTCAACCTCTTGACTTAGCTGTCTACAAAAGCCTCAAAGTTAGATGGGATAATAAATTGTCAACCTTCCACAGAAAAAATGTAGGCATTAAAATTCCAAAAAAACATTTTGCCACTTTGGTAGGATCAATGTGGTCTGAAACCAGTCCAGAAATTATAAAAAAAGGCTTTGAAAAGGGAGGAGTGTTCCCTTTCAACTGCAATGTTGTTGGAGAAGAGAAATTTGATCCTGAAGCTCTTCAACGATATAAAAACAGAGACATACCAAACATAAATTTGCAAGAAGACACAAATGAAAACCCTGGACCAAGTACAAGTAATATCATCACAGAACACAAACTTACAGATGAAAATGACAATACCAATGTGCAAGATTTGCCTCTAGTTTCTGTTGGTTCTAGCAGTCAAACCTCTAACAGTGAAGATCTCAATGTATCATTTGAGGACTTATTATTAAACACCGTCAAACAATGTCCTAATCTTCAAAATAAAAAAAGAAGGAAAATTTCAAAAGGAGCAGAAGTAATCACAGAACCAGAAGGTAATATAATTTTGCAAGAAAAAGATGAAGAGAAGAAGAAGAAGAAAACGACAAAACCGAAAAAAGTACAAATTAGTGAGAAAAGGAAGAAAATTATAAATAAAACTGTAAAGTCGAGCAAAATAAAACAAAAGAAAACCCAGACTAACATAGAAAAAAGCTTCTACTCTGACGATTCTGAAAGTGAATGTATTATTTCAGACAGTGGTGATGATATAGAAACAATGGAAGATTTAGCTATGTGTTTAGAATTGGAAGACAATAGTTTTGAAGAGTTGGACACATCAGAAACACATAAGCCTACAACATATAAAATTGGGAATTGGGTATTAGTGAAATTTGCAGGAAAATCAACAATAAAACATTACGTAGCACAAATAGTTGATTTTGAGGAGGAGGAACCAATTGTAAAATGCACCAGAAAAAAGTGTGAAAGCCATGGTACTGTTTTTATTTGGCCAAAAACTGATGATGTTTCCAACATAAATTTAGAAGACATAGTGGTACGACTTCCGGAGCCTATACTTGGTCGTCGTGAGGAACTGCAATTCAAACTATCCTTCGCAGGATACAATATTCAGTAAAGATGAAGATTTAAAGTGTAAATATGTAAATAGATTAGTGATAGGACTGATTCATAACTAAAAATGGTTATTTTACTCACAAGAAATTTTATATAAACTTAGGCCTATAAAAAACTTTTTTATTTAATTTTACTTACTTTTGAAGATAGTGTATTATGGACAATTTATATAAAAAGACAATTGAAAATAATTTCATTTATAAAGTTTAACACTAATTTCAGTATAAGGTGAGTGAAATATTTTATTTCTATCTTAATTTCATTAATATTACAATTGTACCAAAAGTTCTAATTCGCGGCGTCTGGATTTATCATTACAATAAAGTTTATAACTTTTGACTAAATTTTCTTAAAAAAAAATAAAAATAGTTCCAAAAAATAGATGTTTTAAGCTATGATTCCAAATACCTCAACTTGAATTGCATTGTTTTATATGGAAAATAGAGGCTGTGATTCCATTTGCCCCATTTTACCGGGGAATTGGGATCACAGTTGGAACTTTTTTTAAACGCAAAAAATTAACAGTTAAAGTGAAGGGTAAAATTTATAAAAAAATACCCAAAAAGATAAAGAACTAAATAAATATTGGTGAAAATTGCATGGTTCTAGTGCAAACCGTTTTCATGTTACAAGGTAGTAAAGTTGAATTATATGATTTTCTGATCCCAATTACCCCACTTCACCCTACTACAATTATTAATAATATTGTGTTTACAACTTATTTTGATATAATTTGGAGGTTATACGTCTAAAATTTGGTTTCATATTGATATTTCTCATAATCAGTTTCTTAGTGGGTGGAGATTATCAATTAGACTTTTACATAATAGGCTATTTTAAGATTTACAAGTAAAAAGTTATTTTCAAATCTATTTTAAATGGGTTAAAGGATTTCTTCATCTTTAAATTCATTAGGATCATTGACCATAGGAATATTTGTGCTTAGTTACTAAGATAAATTAACCATGTAATAATTTATTTTATGCTCAATATTATTTGCTCATTTATTAATTTTAATGCTGACTCTAAAATTATTTATAAAAATCATGTTTGGCTTCTCTATTTTTTTGTATTTACCCAAACATGACTATTACTTAATTTATTTTTACCGCAGCGTATGGATTCTTCCCAAAAGTATACTCAAGAAGAAAATCATGAAATACATACATAGTTAGTTTTATTATATGTTGAAATTACATACACGTTTAGTTTTATTATATGCTGAAATTAGTTTATCTGAAAATAATTATAACTATGCTGAAACATAGTTAGTTGTATTATATGCTGAAAGTACATGTACAATAAATTTTAAATAATTTTATCTTTAAAATAAAATATAGTAATTGTTAATTTTCTATCTCAAATAGTCTTTAGAAAATTACATATCAAATGTATCATTTAAAAAAATGCAACTATACCAAAGTTGCTTAGTACACAAATTTTAACACCTTTGGACTATTTGTTCCACTGTTTTTCAGAGACTTCTTTTTTTAAAACATCTTCCCATACTTTTAATTATAATTCATTATTACAAGCCCAATTACAGACAAACTCACATCTTATACTCTTAACAACCAACTTTTGATTCTATACCTCCAACTTTTGATTCTTAACCACCAACTTCAAATTTCAACTAACTTTTCACATCTCAGAATCCCAAACTTAGACCAACTACTTCTCATATATCTGACACCCAAACGACTAACTAGTTCTTACACAAGTTCTTTTGAAAATCCCTTCTCTCTGTTTCCCTCCCCACATCAGAAAGGAAGGACACAAACACTGTTGCCATATTTCAATTTATCAATTTACATAGCATATAATATAACTTAAAAGGAAAAAGTACAAACACTATTGTCAGATTTCAATTTATATAGTATATTATATAATTTCTTATCTAACTTATAGCTACACATTTACAAAATATTCCTGATAGTAAAGTTTTTACATCAAACAATATGAATAAAATGTTTTGATTTATTTGTTTGGTTTTGTAACACACAACTATTTGTCTGACTATACACGCAACTGAAGTAACCACTCCTCTGAACTCATTTTTCATCTTCTGATATACGTACATACAATCTAACCAAATTTTAATTAATCGAAAATTGTGAAATATTACAACAATGGAAGGTTAGACTTAGAATGTTCTTAATCTGAAGCATGTGATTTGTTAGGTACAAATTCCAGGTAATTTTTTTTCAAAATTCAGAATTTTCCATTTTTTTTACTGATTATGAATATAACCTCATTACTCTTAACATAACTTGAAATTTTAATAATGTAACTTAAAGATTTAGCGTGAAAAAATGGTTTTAATTATTCAGAATTGTAATAGTTTTTCTGTTTTATTATTATTTTTTTAAATTGCCAATAATTAAAAAATATGTTGTTCATTAAGTACATCCTTATTCTTAGCCATATTCAAATAAAAATTTTCTCTACTTATTTGGGTAATATTATTCATAGCTTATTGGGATTTCATTTCTGTCCTCTCCTGTGTTTATATTACAGAATATATTATTTTCTTGTTGATTATGATTCTTTGGATAATTTTGGTTGAAAAATTTTGCATTGTTTGTATACAATTGTAGGCGTGCGTACTGATTGGGTGGTGAGGACAAATCCATACTGCAATATGTTGTAGGTTATCCAATGTAACAGAAAATGTACAAGTCAGCACCATTTGTAAGATTTGTGAAATATATCAACAAAAAATACATGGTTGTAGATAGTAAAATCCATTTAATTAAGTTAAAACAAGGCATTATTATTTATATACACCTGTTTCTATATGAACACAAAATTTTCAAAGTGTCCCAATTCTCATGAATCTCAAAATTTTGTACTTGTCAAACCGTATTCATCCTGATTTTTGTTATATAATCACTTAAAATAATTGGGTTCTCTTGACAAATTTGATTCATAATATATTTGTTTTTACTTTCTATGTAAATGAAATATTACTTTAATTTATTTTTAACTTAGGGATTAACTGTTCAGCAAACTATCCATCTTTCATTTTTTGTACTTGTGCTGGTTTCACTTATGGATTTAGACTATAATTAATTGATATGTGTAGAACTTGTTATCGTAATATAAAATGAGCTGCAGACAAGTCCATTATTGACTTTTCCATTTTAATATTAATAATATAGAATACTCAACTGTAATGATACTTGTTTGTGGGAACTTCAATCACCAAATGAGTGAAAACAATTTTTCATATAAACCACTTTATTTGTACAATACAAATACAAGACAATGTTCCAACGACTAAGTCATCATCTTCAGTTGTTACATATACACAAACCATACTGACACTGGTCAAAGCTTTACATAGAAAACAACAGGAAGCATTGTTGTTATCTGTGTAAAGCGTTGGCTTTGTCAGTGTCAGTAGGGTTTGTGTGCATGATTTGTATTTGTATTCTACAAATAAAGTGGTTTTTGTCAAAAAATCTGTTTTCATTCATTTGATGATAATGCAGAATATTAATTAATTGTAAAATTGTGTTAAATATTACTTCATGATATTAGTTACCTTAACATGATATTCAGATATGCAGTGTAGTTGTATGATGGGAATTTTTCCAGAAATAAACCGTGCTTGGCTAACAATTGATAGTGATATTTATATTTGGAATTTTGAAAATGGGTAAGCATAAGTATATGTTGGGATGAATTTTAATGTATTGTTCAAATACCAATCATAAATATGGAAATTAAATTTGATTTAATATTATTTAATTATCCATGTACTGTATTTAAATTCGCCACTGAAGAATAATTTGTTTTAAGGTTTTGTGATAATACAATATTACAATTGATTAAAAAATAGAAAATCACATATTTATTGTAATAATAGGAAATAATTACAAACAAATACTAACCATAATTATTGAAATCAAATAAATGATTCAATAAGGTCATTTGGAATGTAAGGTTACAAGTTAAACAATTAGTTAGGTTATTAATGTATACATGCACTTATTAATTGAGATAGTAAATCAAACTTGTATAATCAAAAGTATATAATTCAAAGTGTCATATGTAATAATTCATTCGTAATGAGATGTATGTTGAAAAATAATCATCATTTGTCATTTAAAATTTTTATTTATAGATGAAATGTTTTATGATGTAATGCAATTTATTTTCTAAATGTAATTACATTTTCTATGGATCCAAGCTTATTGAATTACTTTAGTATACATTACATTATAAAAAGCAAGAGACCTGTAAAATATGGGTTGTGATCTACAAGAGATTAGAGTGGATAATTATATACTAAACTAACTGTGGTTAAACTCATTTAACTGTTACTGCAGATCCACTTGCTGCCCACTCCTTCATCATGGAAGCATGTTTAGCATATTTAGTGTACAGTATAATGTAGGAAGAGTCATTTGGTAATAATAATGATACTTACCATATGGCTTGTATTGTAAGAATAATAGTTGTTTTATATAATATAGTATATTGTAAAATCAGGATTTTTTGCTTCACTGCCATATTAGCTGAATCCAATACTTAAAAACCAGTATTGGCTTAGCCATAATTCGGACAGGGTGTTTTAAGCGTATTAACAATTCATGAATTCAGAATTTTTGCATTATTGTGGTGTAAAACAAGTTTAGACTATTATCATTTTATTTTATTTACTATTGTAGACATATATAAATAAGTACTCTACGATATAAGTAGGGATGTAAAATTTAGTCTGCATTATTTAAAAAAGGAAAGAACATAATTAAAAATTTTCTGTAAAATAATTTATTAGACTTAAAACAATAATTAACATGGTATCTTTTTTAAATCACTAAACAATAACATGTTTTAATTGTAAATGTTTTGATTCTTTGACTGTCTTTCTTTCTCTTTTTGTTCCCCCCTTTTTTCCCCTCGAATTTCCTTGTTTCAATGTTGGATGTGTATCAGCATAAAATATAAGCTTTAAATTTTTATAAAGGTTAAACTGACAAACATGTAACTTTACATAATTATTACAGATCAGATGTAGCATACTTTGATGGGCTTAGTGAAACAATATTATCTGTAGGTTTAGTCAAACCTAAATCTGGAATATTCCAGAACTACATCAGACATTTGTTGGTTCTCACAACTACTTCAGAAATAATTGTCCTGGGAGTGACATTTACATCTACTAATGAAGGTCAGTATAAACTTCTGTTTTCTCTTGTTGGAAAGACGGAGGATAATAGCTGGTAGAAGTGAAGTTGGTATAATTTTTAGGTGTGTTCAGAGGTTAACTGGGTTGGGTACTTAGGGGTGGAGACACTAGGAGTGCTATAATAGATGGATGATAGTTGTAGGATTTAAGATTGTTTTGGTTTTTTTGGTGGAAATAATGTGGGATATGCTTTCTAGAGGATAGTTAGTTTTGGGTGTACTGGGTAAAATTTGAACATCAGTTATCGACTTATTTAATTAATTATAATTAGAATATATGAGTGGAAGATAATGTAGTGAAAAAACAACTGTGGTTAAAGGAATGTAATTATGTGGTTTGGGTTATTTAATTTGGGTAGGGGTTGATTTGAGGGTTTTATAAACTATTACTTTATAGAGGATGTAAAACTAAAAGAAATAATAATTTAGGATTTATAGAATAATACGGGAATGTGGACTGGTTGGGTTGGGTAGTTTAGGTGGTGTTAAGAAAATCTATTAATTGTTGTGGATTAAATTTGCTCTTATATCTAGGTTAACATATCATTGAAATTTGCAATTACATAGTTAAGAAATTTCCAGTCCCAATGGTTCGTGGCACCAACTGACCATAACCGTAAATAAATGAAATTAAGTGAGCTTTATAGGGCTATAAAGGCTATAAAATAAAGATATAATTACTGTAATATATATGAATGGCTCTATATCAATTGGGGATTAAGAACTTGGTAAGGGTAAGTGAAAATGTGCTGGTTTAAGTTTATAACATGATAGTTTATACCAGAGGTGTCAAACTCAATTTTGCAGAGGGCCATATATTAAATTTAGAATTTTTAGGAGGGCCAGATTCAAATTAAAAAAATGTACTGAATTATTATAACATTTTATTTATTTAATTTTATAGTATAATATACGGTTGTTAAAAATCATATCAAAGTTATAAAAGAGGGTAATTATTTTGAGCTCGAGGATCCAGACACCTGACTTCTCTTGTTTTTGACAAGCTCATTGATGTCAGGTATCATATTCGTTGTAATTATTTTAAGAATTGATTGGAGATGTTCATTCGTAAGTCTTGTGCGATGTTTGTTCTTATTTGTTTTTATGACGGAAAACATCTGCTCACATAAATAGGTGCTACCAAACATGCACAGAATGCGTGCTGCATGCTTTTTTAATTCCGGGTAGTTTTCCAAACTCTTGAAATATTGTGTATAAAATGTAAGAGCGTTAACCTCTTTAAATTTTTCTTTCAAAATACTGTCCGATTGAAGATCTATCAACTCCATTTGCAAATGAACTGGTGCCTGTGAAGTTTCAAAATCGAATGGATTCTTGAAAATTGGGAATTCCATTTCATTCATTTTGTGGAAGTCTTCAAAACGGTTGTTGAATTCCGTGATCAGATTTTGCAGAAGTTGAGAATATTGATCCAATTTTTTTGGTTCACTGCCAAATGATTTTAAATGAGGGAAATGATCCAAAGTTTGATTTTTTACCTGATTTTCCCACAGCCTCAACTTTGTTTCAAAGGCATGAATACATGAATACATTTGAGTGACAATCAGATTTTTATCCTGTAACTTTACATTCAGATCAGTCAAGTGTTTATTCGTATCTACCAAAAAGGCACAATCAACCCACCAGTCATTGTCATAATCAATTGGGTTGCCTTTTTCTAACATGAAAGTTTGAATAGGGTCACGTAATGCAAAAAATCTTTCTAAAACTACTCCTCGACTGAGCCAACGAACTTCGGTGAAATAAGTGACATCAGAAAAGTTTTCGTCCAAATCTTGTAAAAAATGCCTGAACTGTCGGTGATTTAGTCCTCTGCCATCCATAGTTGTGCTGCTAAGTATACTCCAGTCGAGTTCATATTCTGCTATCAAATGCTCAATTGCAGAATAAATATCATTTGCTGTTGTAGTACCTGTCAATGGAACACACTTTAATAGTTCTTCAGTTATTTCAAAGTTACTGTTAATACCTCGTATAAAAACAGCAAGTTGAGCTGTATCAACAGTATTGGTGCTCGTCAACAGCCAGTGAAAAGTTTGTAATTTCCTTAATTTTCTCCTTTAGTTGAAGAACCAAATTTTGAGATAAATCATTTATTCTTGAAGCAACAGTGTTTCTTGACAGCGAAATATTTTGAATGATTGACTTTTGAAATGGAAATGAAACATCGACAACTTTCAACCATAAAACTTTTTCTTTAATAAAATCACCATCAGTGAAAGGTTTTGATCTCTTCGCGATTTCTAATGCAATAATAAAACTTGATTTCAGGGCATCTTCGCTCTCAGTATTAGCTTTAGTAAACATCGATTGTTGACCTTGAAGTTTAGATTCTAAAGATGACAATGTGTCCATTCTTATTTTTTCAGTGTAACAATCGAATTTTGATTTATGATTCGTATCATAGTGTCTCTTCAAGTTAAACTCCTTACAAACAGCAACTGTTTGATTGCAAATCAAACACAGTGGTTTACCTTTCCATTCTATAAAAAATATGCAATTTCCCATTTAGTCTGAAAAACTCTGCACTCACTATCAACTTTATGTTTTTGTGACATTATGCCAAAATCATAACAATTATGGAACTCGACACAACAATTATGGATATCTCACACACACGACATAAACAAATGCACAATACCTTCACAATCACTACTTTGCAGTACAACAAAATCCTTCTCCGACCGTATCGCTTCGATTACTCGACTCAACTGACTCACGTCGCGCCGATAAGGAAGGTTCTAGTCTAGACTCGAAGCGTGTGGAAGATTCTATTGTTCTCAACAAAAATAATAGGGTATTTCCACTTGTTGCTAAGAGATGGCGTTACTGTCTATCTCTCTCGCTTGTCTAGGCACGCGCTGTCCTTGAAATTACTTATAAATGCAGTGTGCGCATTTTAAAACTTCCGTAGAGGAATCGAGTGAAGTCTAAAAACTCTAATAAACATGATTCTTCTTTCTGTGACACACTGCGATCGCGGGCCGTATGTTTGACATGACTGGTTTATACGGAATGAATGTTTTGTATACTTTGTATGAGTCATATGCTGTTATAGAATTTCCTTTAAATTAATTATAAATTTGTAACGTCATACAAACTTAAATATCAATCTGTACTTCATTTACCGATAATTCCACTCGCCGTTCCTAACCCCTTTTTCAGGGCCATACAAGCCAGTGCTGAAACCTGGTGGGGAATATAAAAATTCAACATCGTATGATCATGAAACTTGTTCTCCCCCCAGTTAAGCATGCTAAAAGTCAGGCAGTACCTAGCTCACGTTGTTACACATAAGCTTCATAATGTAGTCTCAAAGTAAAAAAAAAATTACGTTTTCATCTAGGCAGAATCGTCAGTTTTTTTTCTTTTGTCTAAATTGTAATCGTCACCTTCAAATGAAATCAGTTTTAGTGAGCTTTCTTTTCTTTACATAAACAACATAGTGCAACATTCATCGGGAACATGCTTCATTTTCAGCATTTTCAACAAGTTCCAGGTATTCTATTTTAGATTTGACCATATTATAAGACTGTTAATATTTTAAGTTTTGATTACTGATATATGTGTTTCGTACAAATAATTTAACTAGGATTATTTTCCTTTTAATTGTTCAGTCATTTTATTGAAAGTTAATGTTTTGTAAAAAAATAAAATAACCTTCTTTCATTTAAAAGACAATTTACAAAATCTAACCATAAACTTAAATAGTCAAAGTATTAAGTATTAAATAGTCAAAGTATTAAGTATTAAATAGTATCAAAGTATTAAGTAGACAAATATTTTTCTTAACTAGAATCTTTGCTTTTAAAAATTTTCTAACTGTTGTTACAATTCTTTATCTCAAACTAAGATCGATATATATATATATATATATATATATATATATATATATAATTCTTTATTAATTATTAATATCAAAGAAAAACTTATTTATAATCTTTTCTGGACTTTTGTAATTCTGATAATGTTCTTTTCATTTTTAATTAAACTTAGAGAAACATTTTTCATTATAAAGACTTGTGGAATAACCTGTATGAGTTTGTATAAATCTCTATTCGACTTGCTTTTTTTTGCTTAGCAAAAAGCTGGTCGGAGATTGTTCGGAGATTGTCCGAGATTGTTGGAGATCGTTTTCGAGATTGCTCTAACTTCGCAATTGCAGACATGTTAAAAAAAAAAACTTATTTTCAACTTTCACTAAGTGCACCAAAAAAAAAAAAAAAAAACAGTTGTTTAAAAGAAAAAGGAACTTGAATTGTGAATTTATTCTTCAATAAAAAAATAATTTTTGGGAACAGAACTCTGTACGATAATATGTTTTTTTTAAATATATATATGTGTAATAATGTGTACTAATTTATAATCAATTAAAATATGGGTGGTGTTGCATGCAAAATCTTTCGGCTTTAACGACCCCAAAGGGGTTATTTTTCAAAATTTAAAAAATAATATAAAATAATAAAACATATTATTGACGTCAATATTCTTTTGCTTAAAGATAAAATTAAATTTCATATATATATATATATATATATATATATATATATATATATATATATATATATATATATATGTATGTATGTATAAATTAAGTAATTGATGTTGCAAAGGCTTATTAATGGTAATATACTATTTTGACCTTTTTTTATTATATATATATGTATATGTTCAAAATTTAAACTCTATATATAATTTCATTTTGTAAAACTTAAAACCTATTGTAATTTTCTTTTCTTTGCAAAACTAGCAAATTTTTGTCATAACAAAATATTTGTAAATGGTCAAATTTAACAGCAAAATTTAAGCTAAATAAATTTTAGCACTTGTTAATCAAATTTGTTTTCTTTTTTTTTAAACATGGTTACCAGTTGGTTCCGCAATTATTAATTTTCAGTCGCCTGGTAACAAATTATTGTGGTAATATTGGGACTGTTTAATTAATAATTGTGTTCAGTGTTATTAGCGTGAGCACAGTAGGAATTATTATTATTATTATTTAACAGTAGGAATATAAAAATTGTAATTTTAACTAACAATTATCCTTCTTTATGGAAAATATTTTTACAGAGAAAAGTTAATTTATGAATCTTAGATTAAAATAATAAAGCAACAAGGACAAAAACATCTTTGATTCAATGTGTGATAGGATGAATAAGGCCATGAGTGATTTGACCAGATGAAGCAAGAATAACAACATGAAACTTAATGTCAAGAAAACAAGTTATAAGCTTTTAACACTGAAAACAAAAACACAAGATATATCTCTCCAAGTATAAAACACAGTAATCCAGCAGCATTGCGGCACCAAATACTTAGGAGTCATCCTTGACAAGAAGCTCAATCTGAAAGACCACGCAAACTACATTGCATCAAAAATTTCTTCCAAAAACAATATACTAAAAAGATTAGCAGGATTAAAATGGGGGGGGGGATGCTTGACCTACTATGCCAAACCTACAAATCATACATCAAACCAAATTTCCTTATGGTGGAGAAATGCTTGCTTTGACAGGCTGTGATGCCTTGAGAAAACTTGAAACAAGTTAAAACAACTGCCTATGAATGATAACAGGTGCCTTGAAGACTACACCAATTGCCGCACTATATGCTTATACAAACACCAAACCATTGCATAATGAGTACAAGTACAAAGCCATAATAGCATATGAAAAAAATCTTCACAGGAGACACAATAACCCGTGGATCTTGGAACCACCAGCAGAACAAACATTAAAAACGCAAACAAGATTCAAACACCTAATGTTTGAATGGAGACCAAATAATGTGGTGATCGAACAACCAACACAACTGAAGAGCCCGCTGGACTACATCAAGTACAACATAAGCACTCAACTTGCAAAGCCAATAAATAAAGTTAAGGATAACCCAGCCACAGTTGCTCAAATAACCTTGGAAACTATTAACAACTTGTACCCACCAGACAATTGGTTGCGAATCTACACTGATGGTTCAAAAATTAAAGGCGAAACAGGAGCAGGAATATTCTGTGAACATTTTTCCCACTATTTTGCGCTGAGCTCAGGCTCTACCGTATTTGAAGTGGAACTATTCGCAATCAATGAGGTATTGAGACAGATAATAATGAGGCCATGGTTGAATAACAACACTGTAATTTTGGTTGATTCTAAGTCAGCGCTGCAAGCAATTGCTGGAAATACACCAACAAGTTCCTTGACTGAATCAATCCAAAAGAAGTATAAAATAGTCAAGCATATTACCAAGAAAATAGTTCTGTAGTGGTTCTCATCATATGTAGGCATACAAGGCAATGAGCAAGTAGACGAGCTGGCCAAGCGAGGAACTCACATAAGACAGAAACCAAGAAGAGTATACACCCTGGAAGCAAGGATTGGCGAACTGAAACGAGCATCTCATCTTAAGTTCACCAATAAGGTCAAAGAGGACATACGGAACAAGTCTTATGAAGATGTATTCGACTTGTATGAGAAAGTCATGGACTTGCAGAGGAGGACATCTGTCGCAATTTTTCGACTTACAACTGGACACGACTGCCTGAATGAACACCTGAAGAGGATGAAGATTTTGGATTATGTCAACTGCACGTTGTGTGAAAGCCCGGACACCGTCATGAACAAGGACCATCTCTTGGTCTGCAGAATAAAGAGAAGCAGAGGGAAAAAGACCTCCCTGGTCTCTACTGGGAAGCAAGTGCAAAGATGGCGTGAGCCAGAAAAGCCATTGGACAACAACAGATTAAAATAACGTAACTTATTCGTTATCTAAAACAATAGCGTACTTGTAAATAATAGAAATACAACTTATCCATTTTTGTTAACAACACAAAAAAACTCCTGTCTGAGCAAAAGTCGAGTTACTTACCCATTATAGTTGCATTTGTGATTACTCGTTATTATTATAATTATGTGGCCCATGTTTTAGGCTATAATCATATAATTAATTACTCATTACGACTATTTCAAGAGTGTCCTAATTGTATAATTACTTTGGAGTCACCAGACTTCTCTAAAAATCACGTTAGTTGACTATTATAATAGCAACAGTGAACACAGAAAAGAAAAAACCCACACTACGAAAACACATGTGCTGCCCCTGATCTCTAGTTGCAGACTAGTCGAAATTGCCCACTACCACGAAATAAGGAGGGGGAACAACATACTGGCACTTGGCAACCGAATAATTTTGCCAATTCAAATTCTAAAAACAAACAACAAATTAATTCAGAATGTCGACCGACAGAGAATTTCTGGAAAACCGGCAATTTAATGTGTACGTGAAAAAAGTGGGAATTTTTTGAGAATTTTTCAGTTGTTCTTGAAAAACAGTTATATTTTATTCCACTTTTATACGATTTTTCATTTGTAAAATTATTTGAATAAAATTATTTATTCAAAAAATCTAAATATTACTAATATCGATGTTTGACATGAAGTGTGATTGTTGCAAAAGACACTGGTGTTGTTCATTTTGGTAATGACATTAAAAAAATGTTTCTATCTCACTAAATACGAGAGCACCTTTAATTTAAAATGTACCGTTCGAAAAAGAAAGAAAAAACTATGAAACAGTGAATCTTTGGAGTAGTTTGATAGAAATGTGGACATGTGACAAATAGACAAAAATTATGTAGTTTTATCTTCTGCTTCGACATCTGTTGACTTATTTATGAATTACGCTAACTTCAGCGATTTATTAAATTATTTTTATTACAACTATGAACTTTTGGTTATAAGAATTTTAAGTGCGGATCAATGGCTTTACATTTGATCCCAAATTATTTCATTTGAACCCAATAACTGGAATTTCTTTTCCTAACACAATCCTGTGCACAAATGAGAAGAGTATAGCTAGCCATTTGGGACATGTTCAGGATCTATTGATGTCAGTCACAATAAGATCTGGTTGTTAATTAGCTATGTGTAATGTTTTGTTTGAAGTCGGATTTACATATTTAAGGGGTTGATTGTTCTAGAGTGTGGGGTTAGGAGTAATTAATCAAGCCCATCGAAAGTAGTGATTTCATGAATTATAACATAAAAATGTAATAATAATAAATAGCAATAATAATGCTGATGATAGTAATTGTAGGCAGGCTTGGTTCCATAGTATCTTAGCCACGAAATGGTGAAACAGTAACCAATTAGTAAGTTTATAAAGTGTGATTGATAAATAAAAAAGTATCAAATTTGGTAGAATATAGTTACTAACAATTCTGAACGATCTACACCTGATTATTGAGGTTTATATTTTTATGCCTTGTACAGAAATAAGTTAATAGGCCGAAGTGACTTAATCCTTAGCATTTACTCTTTGGCTAAACAATGAGTTCTTTGTAGCAGAGCATGGTTATGATGCACAGACCTCTGGTGGTTCAAAACCAACCATCAGGTGAAGGCATACAAAGTCCTACAAAAGATACTAAACCCAAAGTTATCACAGTCTGGGAGTGTAACAAGATCTTAGTTCTCAGATTGATAAACTTTAGTTGTTTTATTAATAAACTATATTTTTGTTTATATTTTATTTTGTTAATTGTAAACAAAGTTGTTAATCTGTAAGTTTGTTTGGTAGGAGTAACTAGAACATACAATGAGTTACATTTGACTCAAGAGATCATCTATACAATGACAACTGATGGGGTACCTATTACTGTCATCACAGGAACTGACAAAGGAAGAATATTTCTTGGCGGTAAAGATGGAAGTCTATTTGAAATATTATACCAGGTGAATGAAATAACAATAATTTGTTTATAATATTCTGTATTATATATTTTCATTATTGTATTATAGCCACTGGACCCATGCTTATATATAAAAAGTTTGTACCTATAGTATTCTATCTCGTGAGTAATTAGACCATGAGACAGTGTACTATAGGTACAAACTTCTTATAATGCATTATATATATATTTTTTCAAATATTGTTTGTTTTTTTGAAATGGACAAATTGATTACAGTTCATATTAAAAAATAATCAATTGTTCAGATTTAACATCGTCCTTGGTTCAAATATTTTTTGCTATAGTTGGTAAATTATTACTAACCTAATAGATGTTTGATTTACTTTCAGATAGAATTAGGTTGGTGGGGAAAACGATGTAAAAAAGTTAACCATTCCACTGGAACTTTGTCATTTCTTGTGCCTTCGTTTATTAATGCTGCTTTTAATGAAGAAGATTCTATAACACAGATCTCTATAGATAATAGTAGACATATTTTATATACACTGTCAGAAAAAGGAACTATAGAAGTCTTTGATTTGGGAGAAAATGGAACATCGACAAGCAGATTGGCCAGTTTATCACAATCAGCGATAGTTCAATGCGCATTCAGTAGTGTTAGGTGAGGTGTAGATCTTTAATCTAAATATATACATTAAAGTAATATTTTTGCAGGTTTACTTAGTTCACATTATTATTTTCTCTATATCAAATTATTAAACCAACTATATTTTATCTAGTTTTCTTTATTTCATAATGTGTTTTAGGTTATTTAACCACAGCATTTTTGAAAGGATTATTTTTACCTCCCATTAGTAATATAGACATTCATTAATTAAGTAATTTCAATACATAATTTGTGTATTACTCAGTCGTACTATTCTGAACATATTTATGTTGATAATTAGTATAAGATAAATTAGAAAATAAATGAGCTGTTATAGATTTATGAGGTCCTATAAAAAAAAGTTACTATCAAAACTATTCTATACATCTACTATATTAATTTTTTATATCATTTTACTTCTTAAACTTAACTATAATTCCTTAAAGTTTAAATGTTTGGTAAGATAATCTGAACTCATTAATTGTGGTGGAGAAGCATCTACAGGGAGATAGAGTTCCTTGTTGGGGTTGGCAAGGAAAATGAGCAAGGCATTATAATATTATGCTCAGATTTGTAAACTTTATGATTTATACTTCGTGTGTAAAATTACTGTATAAATTATGTTAAAATGATTTTATTTTATGGGCCTGAACTGAAATAGAGTCAAAGAATATTTTATAGATAGTTTTGGATACATTACAAGGAATATGAGTTATTAGAAGGCTGTCTCTAAATTAATTGTTCAGTTATAGTTCCCTTTATCAGTAAATATTCTACAAGACCTATTTGTTTATCTTTAGCTTTTCAAATGTAATCAATACTTTTTTCATGTTTGCATTGTAAACTAATGTATTGATCAGTTCTTTATCGTAGTGTTAGGTGACCCACTTTAATTACTGCTAACAAAAACTTGACAGATCAACTCTGTCTATGTCTTATAATAATATTTCTTAGTATTTGTGCTGTAATATATATTATTATGATTGTTATTTTATAATTTAAGTTAATCATTATACAAAATTGTTTTGATTGTAAATTACTTTACTCTTAGATTATAAACTAATATATTATGTTGTTTTAAAATATAAACAATAGTTTAGAGTTTATTCTTATCTTTATATTTTTTAGAATTATTTGCAAATGATTTTTTTTTCTTTGACAAAAGTAGCCTTTCCCCACTGCGAAACCAAATGGATTTATTAATGTGCCACATACAAATGTGACCCGACTAAATTATTTTGCCTCCATTGGAATTGAACCCAGCTTCTCTACCTTGTGGAGGCAAGAGTTCTAACTGTTCTCTTAACCAGAGGCCCAAATAAATTCCCTTAACATTGTATTTAGATTTACACCATTTTAAATATGTTAAATTTGTTATTATTTTTAGTTAATTTTTCTGCCATTTTAAATTTATCTCCATAACTTTCATTTGATAACGTGTTTTACATATCTATATATTTTTTAAACTTTCCTTTTACAGTTTTTATAAATTGGGGTTATTCTGAAATGTGTTAACTGAATAAGTTACGAAGATAATACTTGATTAAATTATATAAATTATAACAGGAATAAAGTAAGATATAATCATTTAAAAACTTTCTGTGTATAATATTTTTATATTTGTATTATAAGTTTTATCACATTCTTTTCTTTCACTGCAATGACGTTGTCTTGTGTGTGTGTATAAGTGTCTTAAGAGTTTTACTGATACACTGCGACTATTAAAGAGATCTATTTGCTCCCCTTGTAATATTGTACATTTTAAAATTTGAATTTAGCGCAAAGTGCAAGAATCTTTGAACTTGAACGTAATTGGTCCAGATAAAAAAGAAGAGAGGGGGGCGCTGGAACAAGTAGTTCGTCTAATTACCATTAATAATTTTAAAGAGACAAAATTTGAAAACAAAGTGAATAATAAGAAATAGTCAGAGAAATATATCCTATGTTTAAATATCATTAGAATTAGTGTATACCTAATAATTAAGAAGTGTAACGTAAGATGTATTGTGAACGAGGAAGACGCCTGTTGTTTTTTTAGATTTTGAGTTGTTCCTAAAAAGGACAATAGAGACACGTGAAAATGTAAGTTTTTAGTAAAGATAATAACGAATTGTGTCGTTTAACACGTCGTAGTAGAACGGAATGTAAAATACGGATAAAGTGAGAAATATTGAACGATAATTTGTTTGTGAAGAACTTGTAAGAAACCATGTGCTTTTTGCATTAGTTTGCATTTACAGTATAAAGGCTTAAGTTTAGAAAAGAGTGTTCTTAAGACTGTAAATTGATCTAATAATGATCAAAGCATTATATGCTATGATCGAATACATGAACTTTTATAAAAGACGGTGAAGACAATAGCTTCCACGTGTTTGATAAGAAGTGAGATAATCGAATCGAGAAACATAGACAAAACTGTTGCTTTAAAAGAAAGAAAAATAGAACAGTTTAAATTGAGACACTAATAGTTATTTGTTACATGAATAATAGAAATGAACTTTGTAAAACGGAAAGATGAGTTGAAAACGTCAGCATATGAACAGGGGACAAAGCGACTGCCACGAGACTGCAAGAATTTCTTCAAGGAAATGTGCTTTTAACTAAAAAGAACGTGATTGGTATCCACGTCAAGACTTTTATTATAAAATTATGTTTGTATCTAATATGATTTTAATGTTAGAATGTTAAGTATAAGTTGTGATTTGACAATTTGAGTTCTAATATATAAGACGATGTCTTATATTCTAAAGTATGAAAAAATATTAAAATATAGTCTTTTTCTAATCAATTATTTAATAAAACGATCTATTTTGAAAGAATATAATTCTTAGTTATATAAAATTCACTTAAATAAACAAAAAATGTATTCAATTTCAGAGTTGCAACTAAAAAGTAAATTCTGTAATCAAAGTTAATTTGACCTTTTAATATTATTATTATTTGAACGATTAAACAATTATTAGGATGTACTAAGTTAAGATTTTGCATATGAATGTTTCATTTTTTATATGTTTTCTATGTAAATGTGTCTAATAAATAGTATGTGTTATTTCAGAACAAAAAGGACTACTATTCTTTCACTTTAATATCCTACTGAGTACACTGTTAAAGAACTTGCGACCCTAGAGAAATTTAATTTTATAACTTTAAATTTTTGAACTTTAATTTTTATTTTATTTTATTTTTGAAATTAACTAATTACAATGGCGCCCAACTTCTATCACACTTAGCTTCTTTTTTATATATTAGAAAAATAAAACCAGTTATTTTAAATAATTACACCCTTTCTTAATTCTTCAGATTCTCAATTACGGCATCCTTGTTAGTCCCACAGAAATGGAGAGGAAGTTATCCTTTTAGCAAGACAGATCAGCCTGTAAGACTTTCTTACAGATTAATGGCACTTGCTTTTCTCCAGGTTCTTGGAATATATCCAGTAGCAAGACTAGGTTCTTCACTAGTTCCACTAAATGTAGTAAGATCTTCTTCGTTCCTCTCTGCAGAAGGGATAGAGAAATTCCACCAACCTCTGGTGATTTAAAAGGCTGAAACAAGTCTATGGCCCACTTCAGCCTCTGCCTAGTGTTGATTACTTTGATCACTTTCCATTTTTCTCTCCTGGGCCTACAAAGTACTAAATTATTATCTAACTGATCATCTGGCTTGCTGTTTGGAAAATGAGTCTTCAGTAGGAAGAGAGCTTTTCATCTGCCCTTTCAAGTGTTATAGGGCCCTGCACTTTACTATAGCTGTATATAACCTGGCTGTAGCAGGGGTGGATTGCAATTTATTACAGAAGTGGCTGAACCATATTTCCTTATTATAGGTAGCGAGTATGGCAGTTTAGGTGTTCCATTCTTCTGTCCGTTTGGATTTTGCCTAAATTAGGTCTCTAAACCTTTTCCTCTAGTTCAAGATGATTTACATCTCTTATACTTATCTTTTTAAAATTACAATTGAGATTGGTAACATATTTATTTATTCCTAGATTTTCTATTAAAGGTGCTCGCCGTGATTATGCCCTTTGTGTAATAACTGATGATTCAATTCTTGGAATGAGAGGGTTCATTAGAAATTATATTTTATTCCAGTTTTATTTTTATATTTAACATCACATTTTTATTTTAAAAATAAATAAATATTAAATCTATAGTTACTTAAAATTTAATGTGATTTAGTTGTCTAATTTTATTTAATTTCTTGTCCTCAATAAACTGACTATTTTGATTTGTAAAAGAATCTTATTTTACTGATAAGTAGAGAGCATTTTTTATTTGCACAGAACTCTGGAAAGTGGTAACTTTCGTCCTGTTGTGAGCATCAGTGCTATTGAAATTTGGGAATCTGCGGACCTGGGCTTAGTGGCAGTGACAGAGTCTGGTGTAAGATTATATTTCACAACTGGACCTACGGGAGCACGTCCAACAACATTACATTTGACACATGTGAGGTTACCTCCAGGGTTTACAGCTAATGCTCCTGCATCTAGACCTAATACTGTTCATATGGCACTATATTCATCAGGTATGTTTGTTACTGAATTTATTAATAAAATAGTTGATATGGTGTTTTTTCAATTTATGATCAAATATTGACAAATTAATATTCAACACCTTAAAAAATATAAATATGATTCATCAAAATTAGCCAATAAATAAATTTCTCAAAGTTTTGAGTCTGAGTTAGATTTTGGAAGTAAATGTGATTAAGTGTAGTTTACAACATGTCAAATTTGTATGCCAATGCACATAAATATTATTGGTTTCATTAAAATCGGAACATTCATACAAATTTTCTTAAATTTGGGGTCAACCCCAATTTCCACCCCAGCAATTAAGTGGTTTTTACCAAAATCTATTCAGAGGGTTACCTCGTTTTTAAAGGTTTTAAAAAACTGGCTAGTTTTTTTTTAAAGAAATGCGTGATATCCTGTCTTTTATAATTTTGTTTCATTTATGGGAGGTAAAATGGGGATATTGAAAATAATCGTTATTTTTTATGGAATCTGTATATATTTTAAGAATTTAGTTTAATTAAGTAAAACATCCATGTAAAATTATTTAATGTCTATAGGTAACCTGCTATTAGTAACATCGCCTGGAAGTAATCAGGACAAAATTTGGTGCTTAAGCGGAGATGCATTTCCTTTACACCCAATGCTTAGTGAACAACAAAGTATACTTAATTTGGATGGTGTAGTGTGGGCAATAAAAGAGGTAAAAGTAGGGGTTCCTCCAAGTTTACCTTTATGTGAACAGCCACCACTTCTAGTCAGACAACATTATGAGCCAGCAAGAAAATTTGTTGTACTAACTCCTCAGGTAATTTTAGATACATCATCTTTATAGTAATAATGTGTTTACATTTTGTTTTTATAATGCAAACTACAATTTAATTTAATTTTTAATGTGTCCAAATTGTAAGAATTTATTTCAAATTTAAATCAAATATGAAATGTTGGAAAATGTGAAATATTGAAAATATGGGAAATGATCCCAATGTTTAACTTGTATAAAAACAACAATGTTGTTGATGAATTATAATCAATGATTATGTTTTTCTTGTCAACAATAGGTTATTTGTATCTGAATTACTGATCTGTGTTAAGATCTTACGCGAATTAAGTAGGCTGCTTATAGATTATCTTCATTTGGTGACTATGAGCTCTATAACATCAATCCAAAAACTACTATTTTCAATTTGGGGAGAGGGGAGGAGGGCTCAGAGCTCTTTCTTGTATTCCACATCAAAAATTTATATTTCTTAATTTTTTCCCTTTATATTATTTATATGTGCAAGAAATTAAAATATGAGTAAATTTCAATTTTTTTTGTTGTGATAATAAGAAGTGAATAATATGGAAATATAAAATACAAGAATCATTTTCAAGGTCAATAATTAGTTTTCCCACAACCATATTCTTAGCACTTAGTTTAGTATACTATTTGTGTTAGTATTAAGAAAGTTGTATTGGACTGTTTACATTCTAGTCTGCTCTCTCTCTCTCTCTCTCTCTCTCTCTCTCTCTCTCTCTCTCTCTCTCTCTCTCTCTCTCTCTCTCTCTCTCTCTCTCTCTCTCTCTCTCTCTCTCTCTCCCCTCCCTCCCTCCCTCCCTCCCTCCCTCCCTCCCTCCCTCCCTCCCTCTCATAGACACACACAGACTTAACAGATTTAAAGATCCACTATTGACTAAAAAAAGTAAATTTATTCAATTATTAAAATAAGTCGGTCGTTTAGGACATAAAAAACTGCCTAATGACTTTTATGTTTATTTGAAGGATCTGATTTCTAGCTTTAATTATTGTTTGACTTTAAAAAAATTCTATTAACACAATACAATTCACTATTGAAATAGGTCAATAACATTCATTTAGTTACAAATTGTCCTCTTTTTCTTCTTTTTTCGTGGTTTGTTGCATCGTCATGTTAACATTCCTTTGTCTAAAAGTGATTTTTGTAAAGAACTCACTTGTATTAGACAAATTGCTGTAAATAATGGATATAATGCTAACCTCATTGAAAAAAATAAATTTTAAAAACAATATGTTAAATCTCTTATATTCCCAACGGTTGGTGCTCTTAAAACCACATAAACATTGCATATAATTAATTATTTTGGTAAATGTCATACGATTGAGAATATATTACAAAAGAAAAATCACTCTAAGGTCAGCTTTTTATTGTAAGAACAATTTAGGAAAATGTTAATTATTAATTCTAAGAATAAAGTTGATAATACACAAAAAAGTGATGTTTATAAACTGATGTGTAATATTTGTATTGCAGTTTATGTAGGCCGAACAGGACGTAATTTTAATTTAAGAGAATAAGAAAGGAGTTGGTTGGTTGGGTTATGATGACTAGCTTTTCTAACTAAACAAATCATGTAGTCTCAGATTTGTATGCTAATATTATTTGCAAGATTATGCAATCAATTATTATTTATTATTATATCAATGAAAAAAGTAGAAAATTACAATATAAAAAATTAAAAGATTATTGTGTAAAGATGCTAGTTTAGTTTTGAATGATCAGGTAGATTTTTCCACAAATTCACCTCTTTTTCAATCATTGCCTAGGCCTTCCCACACTCCTTTCTAACCTTTTATTTGAAGTTTATTTGATATTTTCCTATAATTTGTTTGCTTCCTAATATTTGCCTTTAGTCTAAGTTAAGCTGCCTCACAAATGTCATAACTGGCAAAAACATGGTCGGCAAGACTCAATAAATTGTAGAATTTTACAAAATATTGTGTTTATGACTTTTTTGTTTCATTTAACGTGGAGTACTACCAAGTACCTTCGGCCGTTAGCATAAATCTTATGTATATATATATATATATATATATATATATATATATATATATATATATAGTTTATAATGTTTGTTAGGCTAAATTGATATATTGGGAAATAGTGCATATTACTAAATTACTTATAAAGTACAGATTAGTATTTTCTAAAATACTAGAGAGTTGTAACACATATTAGCACAGAATAAAACTATTCATAATTATGAAAATAATTATTAACCAGATTGTTGTCAAATGTATAAAGGAAATTGTTTAAAAAAATATTTTCTGTTATCTTTTTAAGTTTTTAGCAATAAAATTCTAAGTTGAATGGAATCTATTGAGAGTTTAGCTGTTGTAAAGGAAATTTATATAGATGGTATGGATACTGTTTTGCAAGTTTTTAAATGATATGCTTTAATACACACATATTAGTAAATTCTTCTTTATTTGTATAGTTATTGATATTATTGATTGGTTGACATAAGTTGGTTTCAACATGTGTTTATTCTGTTTATTAAGGGAGCAGAAATAATAAAAAATCTACGTCCTGTGGATGTCCTGAGTCAGCTTTTATGCGACAGTCATGGGCCTGAAAGTGAACTTGTTAAATGCTACTTCCAAAACCAATCAGAGGACCAAGCTTGTGCTACTTGTCTCCTTCTTGCATGTGATCAGAGTTCACAAAATATGCAGGTATTATTATATTTTAATAGTATTAATATAGAAGAAAAATAGTCGTTCATCCAAGCCCATTAACTCTCCATATTTTATATCTTACTTTTCAATAAATCTGCAGATGATAATTTTTCTTGTTTCAAATTGTTAAATTGTATAATTAACTTTATTAGTTTTAATATGTGTTGATTAAAGTTTTGAATTCATTAACTTAAAACTGTTTTGGATGTCCATTTCTATGTTAACATTTTTAAAAACTGATACCAGATAATACATATTTGTATAGATTATGTTTCCACATCATTATTAAAATTCACATTTATGCACTTAAAACTAAAACACACAAAACAAGTGATAGATGAATCAAACATATTAAAATCTAATCGTGTATTTAAAAAAAAAAAAGTTGTTATTTGAGATTGGGTAAACAACAGATTTCATATATGTAAATAAAAAAATTATGTTATCAATCTTGGAAGTTTTATTTATTTCAAAAGTAACCATTCTTTTTGTGCCACCTTGTAGAAGGCCTAATTTTTCAAAATCGCTTAGATTGCTTTTAATTAAACTGTTTGATAAAATATGAATATTAATAGTCTCAATCAGTGTCCCAAATTGCAAGTAAGTAAAAATTACCGTTCAGGAGTAATTGACAAAAAACCCATGTTATTAAAAATTAATTTTTAATCGACTGAGGTATCTTTAAATCTCATTTCTGACATGAAGAAAGGAAGCAGAGGCTCTATTTCAATACACTACTATGAAGACTACATGAGCCAAGCGAGGTAGATGTTCTATTAACACGTTAGCTGCCGAGGCCTAATACGATACTCTTGCCTGGAGTGCCACGATTACCAAATTATTTTTGCATCTACCTATGTTAAATAATATAAGGCAATAGTATTTACTAATTTTATTTACATTTATGCATATATAGTTTCGAGACCGATCGGACCGAAATGCAATTTTACGCCTTTAATTTTAATTTTAATTTTAATCGTTTCGGTCCGATCGGACCGAGGCTATTTTCGTGTAAAAAAAACAAACTAAACGGGCTATTTCATTTCTTTATGTTGGCAACGCTCACTATTTTATTTGTCAAATCCTTATCTTTCGTTCCCACGCTATCAGTGTTCCGTTTCCTGCCTAAAACATACGTGATCTGTTACTTTAGTAATTCATTTGTGTGAACTAGTTGTTTGTAATTTGTATGATTTTGACAAAGTATAAGTGTCCTACATATTTGTGAAAAGGATCTGTTATTTGGTTACGTGTAAATCGTGAGATTTAATTTAGTTTTTTTTAGATTATATATAGATTTATTGAAAGTGAGTATGCCCGATCCCCTTAGAACTTCTGAAATTGACAGACGGTTAGAAGAAGAATTAAGTGACGATGAACTCTCAAACGCTTCATACTTTACTCCCCCCAGAGACGGCTCTGGTCCAAGTATTGACGACGATGATGATTTTATGATGAACTTTGACGATACATATCTTGTTGACAATAACCCCAACAAAAGCTACGAGACTAACGACTCATATAGTTTTATGGATCTCGATTTAGAAAGTCCATCTGATATTCCTAAATTCCCTATAAATGTTGATGCCGATGGGGACAATGCTTCTGCACTGGACAAGGCTCCAATTTATGCGACCCCTCTAGACGACACTGTTGCTCTTGATGACACTGTAGCCGAGGATGAAACCTTAGTCGATCCAGCCACCGAGGTCAACATATCTTTCCTGGACGACACTGTAGCCACGGACAATACCGCTGTTGCACAACTAGGTCGCGGTACACAACACGTTCGCGGTGTACAGCGCGGTCGCGGAGTTCAAAGCGTTCACGGAGCAATATGGGGTTGTGGGACTCAACGCTGACGTGTTCCGGGAGTAGAACCTCGTGGACGCCCTCAGCCTGACATTGACCAGACCTGGGATCACTATCAAGGCTTTCAGCAAACTTTTCATTTTACAAGGAATCCAAAATTTCAGACAAATTTTCCCCCTAATAGCTTACCTATAGAGTACTACAAAATTATTCTCAATGATGAGGTTATTGATTTGGTAGTCATAGAAACTAATAGAAATGCAGAGCAGACACTCACAAACAGGCGTCTAAGTCGAAGAAGCAGACTTCGTACTTGGATCAATACAGATAGAGATGAGATGAAAAAATTCCTTGATCTACTTATCTGGATGGGGCTTGCCTCTTTTCCGAGGATATCTGATTACTGGTCAACATCTGTGCTTTACAAAAATATTGTAGCAGGGTCAGTTATGAGCCGTAATAGGTTTCAATTATTATTACAATTTTGGCATTTCAATGACAATAACAATCCAGGGAACGATGGTCGCCTGTCAAAAATTGCTCCGTTGCTAACTATGTTGAATGGAATATTTAGACAAATAAAAGAAGCTGACCAAGACTTGGCGGTAGACGAATCAATGATTCCATTTAGAGGCCGGTTGGTTTTTAGACAATACCTTCCAAAGAAAGCACACAAATATGGAGTAAAGCTATTCAAACTATGTGACAGCACTGCATACACATATAACATAAAAGTGTATAGTGGTAAGGGTTCCAACATTACCCCTCACTTATTGATGGCACATCAGTTGTCCTCGAACTATTGGAACCGTACTTGAACTCAGGAACAACTATTTATGTTGATAATTATTACAATTCCATTGAGTTGGCAAAAGTTTTGCTCGCAAAAAAAAACACATTTAGTAGGCTTCATTCGTAGCGATAGAGTAGGACTTCCACGGGATTTGCTTTTCCAATCACAGTTAGAACGTGGTGAAATGGTTGCAGCTGAAAACAAGGACGGTATTGTTGTGACAAATTGGCTTGACAAGTGAACTGTACTTATCTTATCTACAAAACATCCCATGACAATGGTCTCCATAGGCAAACACGATAGATATGGGAATGAAATCATGAAACCTCTAGTGGGGTAACGAGTTATAATAAATTGAAAATGGGTATTGATGTTGCCGACCAAATGGCTTCATACAATACTGCCGTTAGGAAGTTGCTACGATGGTACCATAAGGTAGCCGAGCATCTACTATTTGGAACTTGTATTGTGAACGCATGGCTCATGTACAAGAACAGTGTCTCGCAACCAAAGCCTATGTCCATTACTGCATTCAAAGAGAGTATTTGTATGGAGCTGATGGGACTGACTGACATACCCACCGTGCGTGAAATAGGCCACCACCATCTACAAAAATCAGATGTATTTATCGGTTTGGGAAAAAACAAAAGGCGCCAAAGAAAAATATGTACCGTGTGCTTCACGGTAATGAAATGAAGAAAAAGGCAAACAACATGACGAAAGTAACAACATTTTGCTCAAAGTGTCCTGGACAACCTTATATGTGTAAAACTTGTTTTGTTAAAATTCACAAATGAACAACAAAAATAATTTATGTAATTTCTAAATTTAGTGTTATATTTTGTAAAATAAATACATATTTTCTTTTACAACTGTATTCTGTATGAATTATTCATTACTAAACCAAAATGTTTTTGTAAAATTTTTAATCAGTCCGATCGTGCCGACAAAAAAGTGAAAATATCCACCAATTTTATTATTATATTGAGTAACCATGGTAACGGATATTAAAGCATACAATATACTACGTCTAACATACCTCTTTCCCCAATCCAGAGAATACCAGAATAGGCCGATAGGTTGCTGCGCTATCCTACTGTAAGCCATAAAACAAAACATTACGTCAGTGACATTATCGGTCCGATCGTGCCGAGATGCTGCTTGTACATTCACCTTAGTTTCGGTCCGATCGGACCGATATGTCAGCTAACGTGTTAAGGAATGTATTAGTGTTCTGATCTGCTAAATAATTTAAAAGTTGTGATTTTAACTAAACAAAAAATTATGAGATCTACATGAGTTGAGTTACACGAGCGAAAGTTCCGCATTACTCAACTATCAAAATATTTAAAGTAGTAATTTTTGGTGTGTTTCTTGTTATGTGTACACTATTTACTTAGTTCTGTATTTTTTGTTGTTTTTTTTTGTAGTTATCTGAATGGGCCACCAGAGCATTTTTCTTATATGGTGGAGATCCTAGAGTTGGGACTACATCATTGCATCACCCATCATTCCAATACCCTGCAGGTAAGTTTTAAAAATAAATGTTGAGTGGTAGTACTTTAAATGTTATAATTGGTATTTTTTTATGTATACAAATTATTTATCTTCAAATTTAGCTCACAAATATGAAAAAGTTACATAATTCTCAGATTTTTACATAGTATATTTTACATAGTTTTTAAATTTTTTTTAGTCGCTGAACATGTCCCCCCTTTTTCCCCCCTTCAAAATTCTATTCCAAGGAGAGGCAGTATAGTTACCAAGTTTTTTTCTTTTTCTTCTTTCCCTCCCCCCTTTAATAAACCTAAAGTTATGGCCTAAAATAAAAACAGCGCGGTTTTACCTGCTTTATAGTTTTTTAGGCTTTTAATTGGTCAGTTTTAGTTTCATAATATTCATTCCCACTTCTGAATTACACTTATATATGAGAAGATTGTAGAGTTTTGTATATGTAATTTGGTAAATAATAAATCTTTAGAAGTCTATTTCAGTGGTTTAACGAAGAATACCTTAATGAAATACTATACAGAGACATAAATGTGATGGTTAATATCTAAACAAATTCTTGCTTTCTTTTGTACTTTCCGGCACAACCATCACTAAAATAATTTACAGTGGTAACATTAGGAAAACGTTTACTTAAAAACTGTACTTTCATATACAAAGGACACAGTCATGTTCTAAATTATCTGATAGAACACACAAACTTGAGACTACTGTATATTCTGCTTGCTTAGGGCGTGTGTATATGACTACTGTACTGGATGAAGCGAGCAGCTGTTCTGAGTCCAATGATAGCCTTGTACTTCATTTTGTATTACAGACTAATAGTTTTCACTCAAATCGAGTATAAAATGAATAAACAAGGTCAATGGGTAGATCCTTAAAGAAACATTAAACTTAACTTGACCTGAATAACAGCCTCTCTGCTACCTGGACCCTTTGTGTCCTACCACACATAAAGGATTTTATCCATGAAAGTGTTAATAGGCTTTTTATTCTTAATGTTTTAAATTTATATTACATGATTTCGAAATCTGCACAGTCAACAAATTTGTATAGGTCAAAAAACATGCTCATAACCACAAAGTTCATATATGGGTAAATGAGCTCTTAATAGATATTTTTAAGTATTGGCATGAGCAAACATGATTTTAGACTTTATATAAAAAATTCGGAACATAGTTGATCATAGATGCTGTGTAATTCTGTTAATTTACTATTTAATAAATTGTATAAAATAATTTGTAATATGTTATAAATTATTTTAAGATGTAATATATTTAATATTAAAATGTGTAATGCACTAATTTACTTTTTCCGCTACATAATATTTGTCATATTTTCTTTCCTAGGATTCAATCCATCCTCTGTATCAACACCTTTAGGAAACAGGTCTTTCTACACACCCCCTGACACTACTACTATACAATATTCATCCAAACACAATGGTCTTTATCTATATGTCAGTCGAGTTCTGCGGCCACTGTGGAATAATAGAATTGTTCAAAAAGTAGTTATGAATAATAAGCAATATGTAAGTATTATAATATTTTTGTCACTGGCTTTGAAACTGTTCTTTATAGATCCAGATCTAGAATGTCCATCATACCCAAAACATTGATTTTGACCTAGTCTGTTAATTAACCATGTGCTGACCTTAATTTCCAGGTGGCCTAACTTCCTTTCAGTCTTCTTATGACCCATGATGCATAATGAAGCAATTTGTTTTGTTTTAATTTCAGTAGAGACCTATATGATTACACTATTTAATAAAATATTATGAATATTATGTAAGATTGAGTTTAAATCAAAGGAAAGGAAACATATATAAACAACAAAGATTTTGCTTTAAGATACAGTTTTTATTAATAAATTTTTAAAAATTTGAGTTTGGTCAAAATATTTAAAAGAAAGAAGTTAAATAATAAATTAAACTTTAAAGTAAAAGGCTTTAATAAAATTATAGTACTTCATGGCTTAAAGGAAGCATTGAGTAAAAAGGTATCCGTTGGAAAATTAAACTGAAGTCACGTCCCAGGAATATTGGATGCGTGCTTTGCAGTTGTGGAAGCATTTTACTCTCCACATAGTCTTAGAAGATAGTCAAGTGTCTTTAAATAAATTTTCATAAGGGAAAAATTAAGACTCTTTGTAGTCATCATGGTAAAATTCATTTTAATTGTTTTCTGAAAGTGAGTTCTAAAAGAATAGTATTTCTCACAAATTCATTAACAGTGTGTGATCGTCTAAAGTTATGGTGAATTTCGGTTGTTGAAGAAATATCACCACTAAAAACCTGGGGTATACATTAACCTAGGAAAATGTGGTTGACCTTACCCTGTGAGGTCATAAATCTCTGTCTGACAAAAAACCACTCTAGGTAACTACCTCTTAATCAGTTAATTATATTTTAATATTCTTCTCCTTACTGGAGAGCTTTTAAATAATAATATATTTGTTGTACTTACATCTGCTCATCAATTTTGGATGAGCAGACGTAAGTACAACAAATATATTATTAGTTAATTATAATTAATTAATTTGGAAGACTTACATTCTAATTATAAAAATAACTGCACACAACTCTGAATTAAATGCAGTAGTCTTAAGTCATAGGCGTATTTATAACTCTCCCATTTAAATGTATATAATTCGGTGGTCCACCTTTATAGACTTTCTCGAGAGTCTCAGAAACACAGTTTACCGAAACTTACCCTGAAATAATCTTTTAAAAAACTGCACTGGATTAAATTAATTCTGAGGGATTAACTAAACCCCAATCTTTAATATTATAATTACATGAAAATTCAAACAATTTATTATATTATGTTTTACTATTTGTACGGAATGTGCTTAGTTTTTTATCTTAGGGACCATCAACGAATCGTCTGTGTCTATATTATTGTAGTGATTATCTTATTTTCTATTTAAGGAGTTAGTTTTTGGGTAAATTTCCATTTATGTATATATATTTTTTTAATATATAATTATATTTTTCAATATGACAACCGAGGTCAAGGTCAAAAGGACGAATGTTTGTTATTATGGTAACCACTGAAGATGGAAGAATCTCTAATCCCCTGCACTAATGGTTCGGCTTACTTCCAGTGTGGCAGCTAAACTCTGAACCAGTTGTTTGTACCTGTGAGTGCAATTCCTGTTTCTGAACGTCAGTGGTTGGAGTTGGAATTGCAATAATTGGGGGGGGGGGGGGAGGGGTGAGGGGCTAGACGTTGGTAAAGCAGAACTAATGTTTTCTGGATGGAGCTCTAACTCCTGCCTGATGTGGGTTCTGTTAAGATCTGCAGTATCAGTTGAATTAAATTGCCAAAAAAATCAACAGCGGTTTAAGTTGCTCGACCTTCAGCTAATTTACCTTGCTGGATGCTTCCTATTTAGATGGAATATTGCTTAAGGAGAAAGGGGTTAGGATTTCTTCTTCCCGAGAATCAACTTTTACGTCTTCTGTCATTTTGTTGAGGACGTAAATTAAAATTCAAATTGTGTTAAAAAAAAAAAAAATTGTACACACCAAGAGAAGAGAAAGGAAGAAGTTTATAATTTAGAATTGTTAATATATATATATTTATAAAGTGTAAGACTTTAAATAATTTATTGTAATCTTGTATTATTTGGACTTAAAATCAAGAAAAAACCATCAATGATGTTATCAGGTGATATTTCCTGGTGGGCGGATGTTTTCTGACTCTATATATATACTCCGAGACAGCATTATAAGTTTCTTCACTGCAATCTCCTTTTCGCACACCTAATGCAGTTAAATAATCAAACGTTTTCATAACACAGATCATTAACTTCAAATTATTAGAAATGTTATATTAGTAATTCTATCCTTTTGAAGGAACAAACAAAAAACCTTTATTGGAAAATATAAGCTTTTGTACTCATTATGTTTACATTGTGCGATTAGTACATTAATTATTACATGATTAGACATTCAATTAAAAAAAATAATTTTTTTTAAGTAAGTGTTATTCCCAGTATATGAGTTATTTATTATTTACAAAATAACTAATTTGAATTGAGGGATATTATAAGCTACAGTGTAAATTTGGCTACAAAATTGATAATCAAGGCTACATAATATTTTGCTGATAACACATAAACAGAAGAAAACTAATTCAAAATGACAAAATATATTTAACAATTGTCAATTATTTTCAATTTAAAATAAATAAATTTCACCTTACTCTTTACGTATAGCTTAAAGTAATGTAAATGTTGGTAGTCTTATGTTTTTAGAAAAAAACTTTGATTATCACCAGTTAAAATTACAATCCCCTCCCCCCAAATAGGCTACTGTGGGAAAATCATAGACAGATATCATTCCAAAAACTACTATATTTTACTTTGAGTGAGGGGGGATCGGAATCTTTCTCATATTCAACTTTAAACAAGTATTAGTTCTTAAGTTTACTTTCTTTTTACTCTTTATGTTTGGGAGAAATTAAAATGTAAGTAAAGATTTTTGTGGGAATAAGAATATGAATAATATGGAAATACAACAAACATGTTCAAACATGGTTCAAAAATTAGTTTCCCACCACCGTATTATTAGCACTTATTGTAGTATATAATTTGTGTTAGCTAGATTCATTGGACTGTTGACCCTCTGTTTCTAACCTTTCTAGTGTGCTCTCCCCCCTCTCTCTCTCTCTCTCCCTCACTTTCTCATTCTCGTTCTCTCTTTCTCCCTTTTTTTTATCTGTGACACACACACACACACACACACACACACACACACACACCACACACACCACACACACATCTGAATTTATCTCTCCTTGAAACATCTTTCATATCTAATTATGTAATCAATGTGATATTAAAATAGGGAATAAGATGGGAATAGAGAGAGCATATACTTATCCTTAAAATCAATGTTTTGTCTTTGCGATAATGGGAAAATAGACAGTTTTTCACAACAAAACCATTCGATTCATGTTTAGTAGTATATCTTTAAAACACAATATGTTCAGGATTTCAGGAGGGTTTTGTTCATTATGTAATAAACTTCTAATATTCCCAATCGATAATTTTACCTTTTACAACATTTTTTATTATTTGCTATGTTATGCATTTGTATATCCCATAAAATAATATACCACAATCATTCACACTCGGTAATTTAATTTTTTCACAAGAAATTTATAATTTTGTATGTGTCCTAGTAAGGTAAGAGGTTTATTGCATCCCTTCTAATAATAGTTTAATGTTCCCATTTGAAGGAGAGAAGAGGGGGTGGGGATACCATTTTGGCAGCTTAACTACTTTCTATTGGTAACTTCCTTCAAACTACACACGTTAATAAAACTTGTTTTTATCTCACGAGAATTGGAACTAAAGATAAATAATTATCCTCTTGTTTCATCGGATATTAAATGTAACAGTTTTTTTTCTAATTTCATCAGTTCATGTAATATCGAGCTTTGCTTGCAGTATTATAACATCAGTTTGGGCTTTGTTAAAAAACTGAGTCATGCTCGTAAAAGCAAGACATGCTCGAAAAAAACTGTGCTTTTTTCATAAAATCGAGCCAACTTGTAAAATCATGTCAAGCTCAGGAAATCGTGCCGAGCTTGGAAAATCGAGATGAGCTCGTAAAATTGAGTAAGGCTAAAACAATGGAGGGCTCAGTTATTTTAGGACTGTTTTCTGAAACTCGAGCTGACTCGAGCTAAAATTTAGAGGGTTTGCATATCCCTAATGGTCAGAATAAGCAACAATTTGAGTAAAAGAAAGAAAATTTGTGCTATATAATCTCTATTAACTAGGTTATCTCATAACATTTACAACAAAATAATCACATCATTGTGAAGTTTTAAACTTTCAGAAAAGAGAAGTTACTTGTATTATTCTGGGATCATAAAAAGACGTACTTTGACAATATAAATGGAACTCAGATCCTTTTAGTCTCAAACTTACACTTGCTGTGCATGATATGACTTTGACATATTTATTAAAAATATAAATGTTGTTTCATGCTAATAAACTAATAAATACATTGTAAAATCAATATTTAAACATTTATTATTTTTTTAAATAAACAAGCTATATGCTATTGATTTATTATTAATATTTTTAAGCTGGTGAGCAGTGTTCAGGGAGATGAAGTTTCGATAGTTGCTGGTCGTTTGCTGGCTTTGCGCACTTTTTTAGAGAAAAACACACAGTTCAGTTCAGGCACACAAAAAACTTTGTGAGTATGAAACCAAGTTGAAGTAATTAAGAATAAGATTTTATAAGTACTTGGAATGATATTTATAATGGTCATTATTATTATTATATTCTCAATAACTAGTTGTATGTATGTATTAAATAATTATATAAACCATTCATAGATAGATGTACATAATAGTGAGGAAGTTATAAACGTTTCCAGATTGATGTTCACAATTATAGCAATATTACTACTGACAGTACTATCGGTTATTTCTGTTACTATTCCTTTCTATTGCTGTTGTATATTATTGCCTCAGTAGACTACAGTGTATTTAGTATTGTAGTTCTGTTACCCCAAAATACCTTATTCTTTGCAAGAAAATATTACAATAGTCGAAGCTTATGTTTGTTTTGGATCTTAATCTAAATATGGGAAGTATTCATTGTTAAGTTTCCTATTACAAGCATTCCAGCAAAGAATAGTATTAAAAAATGCTGTACTGCAGGATTTATGACAAATCCAGGTTTTCAAAAAAAAAAAAAAAAAAAAAAAAAAAAAAAAAAATACAACAAAGTGATGTACACATATCATGCCACAAGATGATACATTCTTTAATTTTATTACCATATTATGTAACACCTTTACAATAACTGAAGGAAGAAAGATGCACTGAATGGTTTTATTTACTCTAATTCGTTTCTCATTAAAATCATTTGAGTTGTTCCAATGTTGGATCCATTGATATTCTTTATGACTGGTTCCATGGTTCCATCTTTCTGGGCATGTCAATTCACAAAACATTAGCAGAAAACTCTCAACAGCTGTATAAGAAACTACTTGTTGATAAGAAAATTGGTGAATGGTGTGCTTTTGTTTGTAATTGTAGCATGTGGCTAATATTTTTTGAGATGCCTCTCAAGACAAAAGTATGCCTGAGAATTTTCAAAAAATTCTATCCTTAGTTGACTGATGGTGATAATGAATACTGTTAGTTTCAACCAGATGTAATGACATGTTATATATCTTGTCCTTCAGTGTGTTTATGAAACTATTACAGAAGAACAGAATCGTCGTCACAGATATATAGCCAGTAAATTCCCCATTTGTATAGGACGTGATTCTTATCTGGGGAACTGCTTGAAGGATACAAATGAATCAAATTCCCCACATATAGTACAAGCCTGTGAACTATAGGCTTGTATTAAAAGTGTTATTGAAGCCATTGACTGTACCATTTTGTAATAGGTGTCTCAGTGTAATGATTCAAGCCCAAAAAATGCATTGGTGCACAGAGTGCTTGGTTCCAACATCTTTTGTAAAAATAAATGAGTAAAGTTGCTTTGAATATCTCTGTATCGATTAGCTGAATTGTTGTTTAATAAACTATTTTTGTTCTGTGTACATGCAAAGATTTATGTTTATTAAAAGATTTATATTTCTCTCGATATTTCTTATCCTATTCACTTCAATGTCATGAACATAAATGAATAAGTATTTTAAGCCTGATAAATAGTCTAGTGATTCTAACTCTACTAATGTAGAAAAAGAATGGAAATGCTGTACAAAGGGATTTAAATTTTTTAAATTAATTTTTACAGAAAGAGGTTAAACTCACTGATAAATAGAAATTAAAACTCCTTATAAGTCACATATCTCCATTGGTTATGAGTATATTTCAGAATGTGAATCTTACACAGACTAGTACTTGATTAGATAAAATACATAAAAAACAAAGAATGAAATATTTTCAAGATACCAGCTTGCCAATAGAAAACAAAAAACCTAGCGAAAATGTTGACCGATACATTCAAGTCCTGAAAATTTTGAGTAAGACTTATAATTTTAAGGCTGTCACTTTATTAGAACATAGAGACTCTTTTATTCGTGTTTTCTTTTTAAGTGGTCTAATTTCTCCAATCATAAGGCAGCCACTCTTTGAAAATCAAACTCTGTCTCTTAATGAAGCCATAGACAAAGTTTGATCTCTAGGATCTAGTCAAAAGTATCCGGGATTAAGATTGACCAACAAGACTCTACAATGACAATAAATGTTACATCTTCAGAACCAAGATTTAAAAAGAGTAGTGAAGATCTATAGCTGCTGCTGCTACTTCAAAATGTTATTTCCGTGGCCTTAACTGTTATTTGTTTAAATACTGTCCTGCTAAATATGTCATTTGTCGTAAATGCTTAAAGAAAGGACACTTTTCACAGGTTTGTAAATCTAAGATATATGAAAATGGAATGTCGAGTACATCAATTAATAGCACTAATACTACAGTAGATTCAATTTCATCTCTGTCTAAAGCTATAATCAAATTAAAATTAATGGGTGTGATATCAACTTTCTCATAGTTACAAACAAGAAGCTCAGAGATTTTTGTCACCCCAGAGTTAAAGTTTGAAATTACAAAATTTTCCTGGTAGAGGAAGGGTGCCCATGTCCTCGACTTCTTTGTTTTCTCTAATTGAATGATATTGTATTTTGAATATTGAGTTTTGGGGGATAAACATAACTCGTTTAAGCTGTCCTATCTAGTATTTATGCTGATGTAATATTAGGACATGATTTTCTAAAACATTATTCACGGGTTGAGCATACCGTTGGTGGATCTAAACCCTCTCTATCAATCTGTGCACTAGCTGCAGTTCAAGTACCCTTTCTTTCACTGTTTGGAAACGTAACAAAAAATTGTAAACTAATCACAACAAAATCTTCAAGGAGACTATCAGTTTTGCCGTATCTCATTTGGTGTTACCAACGGAGTTGCTTGCTTTCAACAAGTAATAGACTAAATTATTTCTGATAAAAAATTAAAGCTTTTTATAATCTTGATGATGTAACTGTGGAATGAACCAATCTGAACATGATGGGGACTTTGAGCAATTTGTCTCTGTAGTTCAAAAGAATGGCTTAACACTCAATACAGATAAGTTAAAATTCTCTCAAAACTCCATTCAACTTGTTAGGTTACAAAATTCAGAATAAAACTATGAGACCAGATCCTGTAATACTGACTACTCCTGTAGGATTCCCCATTATTAAATTTTCCCATACCTAAAAACAATACATAATTAAAGAGAGCAGTAGGTATGATTGCTCATTACTCTAAATTTGTCCAAAAGTTTTTTTGGAAAGATAAGAGTGTTGACTAATTCCAAAAGATTTCCACTTCCTTCTGAAGCATGCTTAGTGTTTGAACAGTTAAAACAGGATATTTCTAAATCTATAGTAACTTCTATAGATGAGAAAACTCCATTCGAAGTTGAAAAGGAAACTCCGTTAGAAGTTGAAACGGATGGCTCAGAATTTGCCATAACCGCAACACTTTCGCAATCTGGAAGATTAATAGTATATTTCTCAAGAAGTGTATCTGAATCAAAAATTCGACATTCTGCTATAGAAAAGAATATTTCGTTTATCTTGTAGGAGGACATTTTAAAATTATTACTGACTAAAGGTTAGTGGCCTTTATGTTTGATTCAAGTCATGGAGCTGAAATAAAGAATGACATGGTTTTTAGCTCCAGATAGTTTTTCCAGGACAAGATAGTTTTTCCAGAATTTGTGAATACAGTAGAACCTCCCATATCCGACCATGACGGGACCGGGCCGTGGTCGGAACGGCCAAAAGGTCGGATATCGGGAGGAGCGTAAAATGCCGTTCCCAGGTACAAAAAATGCCACACAGTACTGTAATACAACTTTATTACACCTTTAAAAATATTGTGTATACATTTTAAACATTTTCTGACATGAAATTAAATACGTAAATATTGTATATTCAACTTGTAAAACTATTGATTATCATTTACAAGTTGTAATGATTTTACATTTCAAACTTTTACTGTTATGAAATTAATTACAGTACATTTACAAGTAATGATTAAACATTTCAAACATTTCCTGAAATGTAAAAAAAAAAAAAAAAATGTATTTCACTTACAAAAATATTAATTAATATTTAGGCCTACACGTGAAATATTTCAAACATTTACTCTGGTAAAATTAAATACTATACGAAAAGTAAAAGTAAAGCATAGTATCGATGAGTCACTTTTTCAAGTCTGTAGGCTCGAGAACGGAAACGGACCGTGAGAGCGCGAGTAAACCATAGACAGACGGACGGTCAGACACTAGGTCGGATATCGGGAGGAGTCGGATGTGGGAAGGTCGGATATGGGAGGTTCTACTGTATATTGGTGTAGAAAATTTTATAAATCTACACAAAAATTTCCCTGCCATCCAGGATCACCAGAGTGATGCACTGGATTTATTGCTATAATCTGCCTTATTCAGTTGAAGATGTAAGAAAGATGAGATTGTCGTGCTCGGTGTGGTGAAATTAAATATCGATTTTTTAGAAGTATTAATGGAAAACTAATAAAAGCCATTGCACCTTTTAAATAATTTATTAAACATTGATTTTGAAGGTCCTTTACCATTAGACTTCAAAAAAAGTAGTTAAACATTTATTACTGCTCTTTTCAGTCTTTGGATTGCCTGGCTATATACATTATATACATACAGATATAAATGAAATATGTCCAGAAATTAACAGTTCATAACACTTAAAAATATAATTTACATATTACCGCTATATATACACTGTACGATTTAAAATTTATACACTATTAAATATCACAAAAATAAAAATACTTTAAAAACAATTACGGAAACTTATAGCGAATGTACTGAGCAGCGACAGGCACGGGCAGGCAATAGTCTGACGAGTAACGGTCTGACGCTCGAACTAGGCAATACTGGATGCTCCAGGTTGTCAATTAGTACGTAGGGGTAAGCGACTTTCGACCATCCCTCGCTGGGCCGGTTCCATATGTGACAACAGCGCTAAACAAGCCACCCACCCGATTTCGTGCAGTGGACTATAAGACAGTATTTACAGGTTATGAAGATCATCTTGGCTCATTACTTGTTTTATTGGATCACCTTCAGTCCTTCTCAAAAATACCCTGCCTCCTCGTACCCAGCAGAACTTATAGCCGTGGTTCCTTTTCGCCTCTCGTGCTAAAGCAAACAGCCTCTTTCGCGCGGGTGACAACGATTCATTTATGTAGAGAGGAGTGTCTGTACCGAGTCCCATGTGTCTTGTAGACAAGTCCTGTTTTGCACGCTTCTTTCGCAACAACTCTTCCTTGTCTAAACGCCTTACAAATTTAACAATTATACCAGGATGGGCGTTTGGGTCCGGTCTTTTACCTAACCTATGGCATACATCAATCATACCTTCACTTATTTCAAAGTCTACAGCGATGTCAACCTTTTTTATAATTTTGACGTCTTCTCCCTTTTCCATGGGAACACCCTGTACCTCAATGCAATTACTTCTGCTATACTGTTCCCAACATCCTCCAATCTACTCTCAAGCGTCATAATTTTCTCCTTCAAAGCTTTTTTTCTACTTCTTCCAGAAACTTGTCGACCTTCAATGTTTGCAGTTTAATAGCCTCCGTATTTTCTGCTAATTTTTCGCTCTGATTTTCATTTGAGGTGTTAAAATCCTTCACAATTGTTCACTGGCCTTTCTTTATTTGATTTATGGCATTGATAACATCTTGTAGGCTCAGCTTTCCCTCCCCTGCCTGAGTCTCTAGCTTCAAACTCTTCCGCCTTGTAATAGAACAATTCTCACACCTCCACACTAGATTTTCCGCAGATAAAAGTTCAATGTCAGCTTTACTAAGTTTAGTGCAAACCATGGAAATGTTTTTCACAGTCATCACATTATATTTTTACATGCTTCGATGAGATAAATTTCAAACATACATTGCAATTTGCCATTGTGTGAATATAAAATGAGTAAAAAAAGTATATTAAACACAACAAGTGAAAATAAAGTTCTACAAAATTTCGAGAACACACGCCAAACGCGCACTTTAAACTCTAAGATAGTCAGGAGCAAGATAAAGATAAGATAGAACCTCACTGTTCAAACACTGTCTCATAACTCAATTTTAAAAATTTGTTGCAATCTGTTCAATCACTGTGACTGATAAGGTAGTGTTATTAAAACTGAATAGCGAGGAAATTGGAATAATAAAGATTTATTTTATATATTTATTTATTAACTAAGAGGGAGAATTTTTTATATATTTTTTATTATTCCCTTCATTTTTTATAAGACTATATTGGCTATATATGTTAATACATAAAATAACACAGAAATGAGGTTGCAGAAATATTCTCCCCAGCATCATGCCAAAAGGGTGTTACATCTAGAGAGAACAGACATTCATATCCCTTGGGTTATGGAACCAGATGAGGGTGGGGGTGATATATAGTGAATTGAAATATTCGTAATCGTCATTGATTTAATGACATTGGGACTTATAATTACAGTAACTAGAACTATATCTACTAAATTAAGTAACAACTAGATTAAATAGACCAAGATTGGTAAGATAGGAGAGAAAGGCAATGATAATGGTATAGTGTAAGAATGATATGATGGAATAAGAGGAAGGAGCTAATGCTGACCTGAGGCATCAGGACCAACTGTCCAAGGCATAAAAGGTGGGGCTCGAAAGTGAACCCAGTGACTAGTTACTCGTACACTAAAAAAAGGGCCAGGGTATATAGTAAAAATAAAGAATAAACAGAGTAAATATTACCCTGAGAGAAAAAAAAATATGGTGTACAAAGCTGGGTATATGTCAATGTACACTCCCAAGCCGTCCAAATACATCAAGGTCAAGACTGGGGAGGTAAGGGAAGGTTGGTGAGGGTGGTATGGTGGGTAACCATACTGACATAACAACTCCCAGTGCCGCCCTCAGAGATCACACATTAGCCATACTGGGCCCGAGGGTTCTGAAGACATCATCAGTAATGGGAAGGAATAAGGAAATTAGAAGATTCATGACATTTGTGAAGTATGAAGAAGAAGGGTATAGAGTGGAGAGGAAAGCAGAGAAGAAAAACTTAAACCTAACATCACTTTAACCGAGCTGAGAAATGTGCAGGCAGGGTTGTCTGACAAGGTGAAATGGTTAACCCATTGCGGATCAAAGACGTGGCGTTCACGTCCCGCACACATGTGGACTGATAGCTCAACGACGTGACGTTGACGTATTGTTTTCAATGCGTCATCTAAGGTCAATGTTTGCTGTTAAAATGCACTCAGATGTGTCGAGCGCTTATCAGTTTGTTGTCCGCTTATCTTATCTCTGTGACAGTTCCTTCATAACATTTCTCTGTTTCGAACAATAACAATAATTTATTTGTTTGAGACTAGTTAGGGGAGTTCAGTCTTTGCGTTCGGTCGTGTTATTTTTCGTTCGTGTAAATATTAGTGAAATGGCGGATAATTTACGATCGTCTGAATTAGATCGAATACTATTGCGTAGGTGTGACATTATTCAAGTGACAGTTTTTTTTTAATTTTTTTTTTTTTTTAAATTTATTTATTTTTTTAATATTTTATTTTAGTTTTTTTTTATTTATTTATTTATTTTTTCCTTCTAGAAGTAATTATTTATTGTGAAATACATTTGATCCAGCTAACATCAATCAGCTAGTACACGCAAAAAAATGTAAGTAAAATATTATGTATGTAACATTAGTTTTTATATATTTTGCAGTATAATATAATTATGTTGTAGTCTAATATGGTCTGTGTTATGTTTATGTAACGTACATAACAACAAAACATGTAGAATTTGCGAGCGAACGAGGTCGGCCGGTGCCGCGCCGTTTTGTGGAATTAACTCGTACCGTTAGGCCCGGGCGGGCGCTAAGCTTCGCGATCCGTAATGGGTTAAATGTCAAAGGATTGGTAAGGTATCGGAATTATCTAAATGGTTGGAAAAACCCCTTTTAAATGAGATATATGAGCATTTATAATATACCGACTGGAACTCAGGTCGACCAGCATCACAGTGACAGGTATAACGAACGAACCGATAAACAGGAGTTTTGACCACAAGGGCAAAAGCTTGGCATTGACCCTCTTAGCACCCTGACTTATATAGTGTTCCCAGTACATGACCCAATCACTCACCTTAAAAGGGTTTGGCTGACGCAAGGGATTATATCTCGTTTGACGAGCAACATGGGCCTTAGCCAATCTCTCAAGGGCAGAGGACCAAACCTTGTCGTTAGAAAGTTTTGGGGAAGGTGGAATTAAGCTAACCAGATTCCAAACCAATTGTAATGGGTCTCGGATTTGGTGTCTTAGGAAAAGTTTTCCGGGTAATATCCAGTGCTCTCATGGGTTGCTGTATTGAAAGCCAACTGGAACCAGTGAATATTGCTGTCCCAGTTGGTCTGATTCCTGGCGGTATAAATGCGCAAGGCTACTTTAAAATTTTTATTCGCCCTTTCAGTATGAGACTGGTTTTGATAGTAAGGGGAGGTGCAAATATAGGCAATACCAAAATTCAGGCACATTTGGGACCATTAATCCTGATTTAAAACTTTGAACATTGTCTGTAAATAAATATTTGGGGAATCCAAAATACGAAAAGCGTTAAAATATTAATTGTAGTTTGGGATTTTGTGTTTTTGGCTGGGAAGAGGAGAGTGAATTTTGAAAATGCATCCACCACAGTGAGGAGGTATCTGTTCTTTTGGGAACTTAAGGGGATGGTGATAATATGGTCAATAAAAATCTTCTGAAAAGGGGAGGTAAGAATATCTTAGATTAAGTGCCCAATGCGGGAGTTTTGGACCTGTTTGGCCCATTGACACAAGACACATGATTTGACTCTCTGGGCCACTTGATCTTTGAGATCCTGAGCCCAGAAGTATTCGAAATTCAAGCAAAAGTCCTGGCGATTATCCTGACAAGGCCGAATTATCAGTGTAAAGTTGGAAATACTAGTGTTCCAAATATTGTTGGAACTTTTGAAGGACAAAAACAACAGCAAGACATTCAAACTCCATTGTGGAGTAGTTAAGCTTGTGTTTGTTTAACGGTCTGGAGGTGAAGGCCACTGGCAATAAGTCGCCGTTATAATCTTGGGACAAGGAAATGCCCAAGGAACCAGAAGCGTTAGAGTGTACAACAAATCGTTTGGAAAAATCTGGCAGTCTTAATATAAGGTTGCTGGACAACTTACTTTGAAGAGTACGAAATGCCTCATCCTGCTCCGGTCCCCATACGAATTGGGTTCCTTTGTGCTTTAATTTATTTAATGGGTGGAAAATAGAGACAAAATTTTCAATGAATTTGGAATAAAAAGCTGCCAAACTGAGAAATCTGGTGGTCTGTTTCAAAATGTTTAGGGTAGGGTAATCAGAAATAGGTTGGACATGATCTGGATGGAGGGATATGGACTTGTTAAAAAAAAAAACATGTCCTAAAAACTGGATGGAATCTGAAGTGAAAGTCATCTTCTCGGGGTTAACGGTCAGGCCGGTCTGCCGAAGCCTAGTCAAAACAGTTTCAACTTTAAATAGATGATTATCGAAAGAACCATCTGAATAAATACAAATGTCAAAAAAGAAAAAAAAAGGTAGTTGTATTTTATATTGTCAAAAAAATGTCTATTAAACGGGTCAAAACCAGTCCGCTGTTGGCTTGCCTGAAAGGGAGGAAATTTTACTGAAATTGTCCAAAAGTCATACGAAGGTAGTATATTTCTTTGATTCCTTGTCTAGAGGTATTTGAAGATATACCTGGTTTAAATCCAATAGGGAAAACCATTTGGCTTTGCCCAGGTGTTGGAAGCCTGATTCTAGAGTTGGGAGAGGGGTAACCTCAAGCCCTGTAAGCTCATTTATGGGTTTGTAATTAATAACCATTCTGGCTTTGCCCTCTTTTTTGAGTACCAAAAATGCGAGGCAGGCATAAGGGGAATTGGAAGGGGAAATAATACCTTTGGAAAAATGGTCGTCAACATGCTCTCTTAAAACCATAAGCTTTGGGGGAGCATATTGGTATGGTCATGAACGGACTTTAGTGGTAGTATTGGTGACTGTATCTGGGAATTTAGATACCTTGGCCCATTGTGAGGCCGTAAGGTTAGTCGCATTGGGAAATATTTTGATCGATTTGGGGCAGTGATATCACCAAACAAATAAGTGGAGAGGCATAAGGAAAAAGGACACGAAGACTCTTGAAATCGATTGTGGCCTTGTTAAAAAAAAAAAAAAAATTACATAAGATATACATAAGTTTTTTAATATAGGTGTGAATAAATGTTGGTAAAAACAAAAATTAATTTATAAAATTTTCATTAGAAAAAATAAATATTTACATTAAATGTGGAAAATAACTAATTAATTAGGCCTATTTTGAAAAATTCACCCAAAATAGTAATATTATGCAAACACAACTTGTTATATATCAGTTTTCTCAGAAAGGTATCGTTATATAGTGCCACTATAGATTTGTTAGACAGAAATATGGATTTGTGCAGATTAACAAAGAATAGCATAAAGTTTCTACGCAGTTGTTGTGTTACACAAAATTTACCAATTGATTAAATAATATTTATAACGTTTTATGGTATTTTGGTTACTTGAATATAAATGTTTGGAACTACAACAAAAAAACAACTTTTTTACAAGCTAGACCGTACGCTTCCCCTATCTTATTTACTAAGCGCACTAGTCTCGAACCCTGAAATTTTTTCGTCCAGGATTTGTTTCCGCGTAACAAAGAACGAATTATTCAATCCCCTGGAAGTGTAGGCTTCTGTATTTTGTCTGGCCTGGATTGAATAACCCCTTCAACAGTTTAGGTTACCCTAAACTGCTGGTACTCCCCTTTTCATTTAATTACTTCCAGTTACTGTATTTAATTTACCCTTATGCTCAGGGAGAACACAATTTTACTTATATTAAATGTTGAGCTTGACTTATGAGAAAAACTATGCAGTATAACAAACACACAGAACACAATTCTCATAAAAAAATACGCCTAAGTATCAGACGTGTTTCAACGACAAGGTCGTCCTCTTCAGTGGTACACCAGCTACACCAACCAAACCACAACACCAGTGGTTAAAGATAATTATAAAAGATGTGTGGATAAATTATGTGTTTTTGATATTAATAACTGAAACTTATTTATTCTATTTAATTTAAAAGAAACAAAAATCAATTTTTCTCAATGACCAAGAACAAAATTATTTAAAAAAGAAAGTTACAAAAATTATTTATTTTCATCACTGAAAAAATTCTCATACAATTTATTACTTTATTACTTTTATCTTTAGGTAGCAGACAGGCTATTTTAACTGAGAGGAAAATTTCATACTTTATACTATTATGTTAACAAAGAATTTCCTCTTATTAATCTCTGAACACTAATTTCTAAGTTTTAAATCTAATTAGTTGTTCAGGATTATTATATTAACATTTTACTAATTATGAAAAAGAAATATCCACACACAAGTATTATATCTTAACCTACACAATTTTTAATTGATTATATTAAATTTATATCCAAGGAAAATCAGTTTGACTAAATTTAATTTTTGGCCAATTTTGCCTTAACAAGAAAAAGGATAGTTTGAATAGCTTTTCAGACCTTGACCGCCGTCTGGAATATCCTGGTTTTGATGCTCCTGGATGGTAGGATGATTTTAATTCTCTGGTGTCCGGGTGTTGTTGAAGTTTACAGTTGATCCATGTGTCCTTAGCGAAGTCCATGTGGCGTTGTTAATTTTCATTAACTCTGGATGTTTAAGATTTTCCAATTTTTCGGAACTCACTGTAGATTCGCTAGTTTAACATTTCACTTCTCACTTCAACTTATTTCCTTTACGATTTGATCTTTAGCACTGATACTTAAACATTTTAACTTTTTTATAACTTTTTCGAAATAGCTTCGGGCATAGTAACACCTTACACTTGTTTCAAGAAATTTCTTATGAGAGAGCGTCGGGCATAGTAACCCCTTACCACTGTTCCAAATACTTTTTTAAGAGAGAGCGATGAAGTCTCGTGCAACTGTATTTATAGACTAAAACTATCGTATTCCCATACCAATTTCTTTCCCTCGCAGGGATAATACGATAGTTCTTTATTTTCGTATTTCTTATGTAATTCTTGCGTTAATTTTCAGTTCTAACGTTTGGTTTGTTTACCTATGAGTGAATTACCATGGTCCAAGTCCTCTAATCTTTTGTTTTAATTGATTTCCTGTAATTAATCATTTTCTTGTTTCTTCCTTATTCTTTTCCAACGGTTTTCCTAATTGAGTTTTCATTTTTTATTTATCAACATTTTGTAGGTCTTCATGTCAGCTTTCGCGAGAAGTTCGCGTGGTGTTTTTCGACTCGTTCTTTTACCTACAATTCGTTATGCAATAATCGGTGTATTTTTCAGTTTTGTTTTTCACACCTGTCACTTTAGAGTTTTGAAACTTCGCCATTTTGTTTAGTTCCTTTAATAAACACACTAGCCGCAGCAAAGATTCTGTCTGACCCTCAGATCTTGGTTATTTTTACACTTCTTCGTTTGGGGGGTTATTATTTACTGATCACCCTGGGACTTACAGATTCTTTAGTATATTTGATTCTAAACAGGTTTTCTTAATTTTGAATTTTTAACTTTATCCATTTCCACACAAAGGAGTGAAAACCATATCTTTTCTATTTTACTCAACTTTTATTTTTTACTTTAATTACTGGTTAACCTTAACCCTATTAATTATCCCTATACAATACATTCCCAAAATTTGCATTTATTTATGTTTATTTAACTTTCAAATTATATCATTTTTCTTAACATTTATAATATGAACTTTTTCAAAATTTGTCCAAGAATCTTTTATTCTTAAAATTTTTACCAATCACAGAAATACCAAGGTTTTTTGATTTTGAGTAATTATGAAAAAATTTTAATTCTTCATTCAAATCTGCTGCAGCGCATGTTAATTTTTATGAAATAACCGTAACTGATCTGTATTGTGTACAACTTGTACTACAATTACACATCCTTTAACATTATTATTTCATATTTTCATAATTCATCAAATACAAATTTTTTATTCAAAATCTACCGACATACGATTTTACTGTCAAAACGGGTAGGTGAAAGTTGACTTTAGACTGAGTCATAGGTCAGTTTCACTGACTCGGGCTGAGCAGCAAAGTTGGTTACAATTCAGCCAAACCTTGTATTAGGATTAAATTTTGATTTTTCTCATTTTTGACCAAAATATAATCCCATACAACGAATTTCCGTTGTAGAACATTAGCTTTACAATGGTATATTACTTTTTGCGGTAGGATGGTTCTTAGTGGGGGAAATGTTGAATTGAAATAAAAGTGATTTTGTGTCGTTTACCATTACAAGAATGGAGTTCATTGACACAAAATGTGTCAAAAACCATTTAGAGGGTTTTAACACAGGTAATAATTTCAAAATGAACTTAGTTTATAATATGAACTTTACTGGTTAACATATCATGAGATTACTTTCGATTGTATTTTCTCCTTTATAAAGAATTATCAGACCTTTCGGTTACTAGAGTTCATAGAGGTGAATTCTCAGGGTTTTATGTGTACTTTGCTTATTTTCTTAGGAATGATTAGTTCAATGTACCTAAACTTGTCTTGTATTATTGTACGTCTTAACTGAATTTTACCTTAATGTTAATTTTTTATAGTTATTATTTTAAACATATTCATTTTTAATGTATCTCTGACAAGAATATGTGTAAATATTAAAATTTTTAGTTTGTATGCACTTTCAGTTTGTATTGCTATATTAGTGGCTGTTGAAGTGGGGGTTTTTCTAAGTTGCTCGCCTTGTATAACTTCTATTATAAAATAAATGATACATGGCACTGACTATTAATGCTTAACTGATTCTGTATTATGTGTATTTCATGCTATTTACATGTCTTGAAGGCTGTAGCCTGTTACCCTTAGAATTATAAAATGTTGTATTCTTACAACCATGATATATCATAACATTTGTATTTAAAATTGTTTGGTATATATTTTTTAGATATTGCGATACAATGGGAACGCCTACAAGTACTACCCAGCCTCAACGTTCTCGTTTGCAGGAAGCTCAACTTCAGGAGAAAACAAGTTTGGATGCTTTGAAGACTTTAGTAGATCATTCGTATCAGGTCCTTGGGCTATGGAAATTAATGTGTGAACATCAGTTCCATGTTATTGCAGACTCTCTATCGCAGGTATTAAATCAATTTGGATTGTTTAATGTTCATTCTCATTAATCTTGTAGCAAATATCTAGTTTTTGATCCATTCTGGGTTTCGTGTCTAAATCACTCATTGGAATTTTTTTCATGTCACAATTTATGAGATTTTCATATGAATAGATAGAATTAAGTAAACCATATCATGTTAACATAGGCTGTTAATTTAAAAAAGTGTCACTATCTGTGAAGAAGAAGAACTTACTTTTTTCTATGTCAACAATATAAATTATTATTACCTCTTCAGATTCCACGTAGAAAACATCTAGCTGTTCTAATTCAAATTGAATTTTCATACTAAAGATATTAATTATGAAGCTATATAAATAAGGAAGTGAAGTCAACAACAATATTGCATTCAAGACAGCATAGGTATGATTTATAAATAGAATTTAACAAAAACATTTGGTAACTCAAGATATTTTAATCTATAAAAGTCCAGGAATAAAGTATTAACTTTAGTTTTATATAAAGTCAGGGTGTCTACCAGACCTCCAAAAGTCCTCCTTTGGAAAAAAAGGTCCTCCAAGTGTCCTTCTTTGAATAAAAGGTCGTCCAAGTCTTCCTCTTGACCTCAAGGTACTCTATTTTTTTAGATTCTTTAAAAAAATCCTGTTTTTTTTGTGGCGCTAAAAAATTCAGAATTTTTATGCTACTACGTTTTGTTAACTTTACTAGTTTTGTGAAATCTTGAAAGCTGTTTTTATCCATTAGAATTTATTGGTGATTACCATTAATATTTTTCATAAGCAACACTACTGTGCTACTTTGTAAGTTAAATCATTAGCAAGGTTTCATGAAGCCTACATCCCCCAAGAAAGCACAACTGATGAGACACTATGCTCCTTTCTGCCGTAACTCAGAAAGTGGTGAAGCATATTTTTGTTCAGGAAAGTTTGTAAAATAGTAAACATTGTGTTAAATGTTGTTCTTTTTTGTTTCAAATTGCATTTGGAATGTATGAAAGACTTGTATAAAAATTAAAATGCCAGGAAAGTCTCATTAAAAGTATCATAGTTGGCGGAATTCAATAAAGTAGTTGTTTGGCTTCATAAACTTAAAAAAGACAAACATTCGGCAAGTTTATGCAAGTTTAAATTTGACATAACACGTAGTGGTATATCTGCGATACAGAAACATGCATCTGGTAAAAGGCATAGTGACACGTTTAGCGCTTTATCACAGTACAGACAAACTACTCTCCTTGAGTAAGGAATAAAAACTTCTGCTCAAAATCTTGGAAAAAATAGGGTATCTGAAGAAAGCAGTGTACCCTCTACTTCAAGAAACCAAACGTTTCCTGCTGAAATAATTTAGGTTCCCTCTAGTAGTGGAATTAAGATCCACCTGGAATCAGAGAGTGTAACTAGGATCGAAATAATTTGGGCTCTGAGTAGAGTTCAGTCGTACTCATCAGGTAGAAGCTTATCTAATGTTAGCGAGAATTTTTCCATTATGTTTCCCGATAGCAGGATTGCAGGAGGCTTTCAAATGAAAAAAGATAAACTTGGGTATTGCATTACTTATGGACTTGGCACGTACTTCCAGTCTCTTCTCTTACAAGACATTAAAAAATATGATTTTTTACAGTTTCTTTTGATGAAAGTCTGAAATCTGTTGCACAAAAAGGCCAAATGGACCTTTATATACAATACTGGGATCCTAATGAAAAAGTTTGTACACATTATTTGACTTTGATTTTCTTGGAATGAACAACTTCAGTTTGCCTTTTAGATGCTTTTACTGGCGCTTTGAACAATTTGGGACTGAAGCTAGAAAAGGTGATGCAAGTTGAATGCGATGATCCAAATGTAAATCTAAAGTTTTTGGAGGATCATGAAAAATTCTGACCTTAACTGTAAACTCTTCACATAGTCAACGGTGCTTATATAACTGCTGTTTTAAAGTCAGGGTGGAATATAGATCATCTTGCACGAAGGGCTGCATACAAAGAACACACAGGATCCAGTATTTTCCAAGTTTTTTCAGATTAGGTGGCTTGAAAATTCAGTACGGCTATAACAATACTACTTCATTTGCAAAAGTATTGTGAATATTTCAAAGACAATCCTCCTAACACAAAGAATTTTGAAATAGTTTCCAAGTTCTTGAAAGATCCATGTCTCTTTGCCAAGTTATCTTTCTTGTACACTGTGGTTTTGGATTTTGGAAGATTTCTTAACAGATTCCATGTTAACAGCCTCCAACTACCATTTCTATATGACAAGCTTCATGATCTTCTGTTGTGTGTAGGAGAGAGAATTTTGAAAAAGGAAGTGATGGAAAATCCAAAAATAGGAAAAGTTCTTGCTTCATTAGAAGTAAGTGAAAGTTTCACGCTCTTACCTAACATCTCATATGTCGAAATTGATTTTGGTGCTTCATCAGCAATAAAAAACTTAAAGATATAGAAAGACTGGATTTCAAAAAACAGTGTCTAAACTTTCTTGTTGTGATGTTTAATAAACTAATAGCCAAATTACCACTAAGAATTTCTTTTGTCAATGGAGCAAGTTGTTTGTCACCGGCTGTAGCTCTTTCAACCTATACAGAGGTTAGGGTAAAACTTACCCTTGAAGAGTTAATTAAACTAAATCACTTAACCCCAGTAGAAGCAGGTGCTGCTAAGAGATCATATTTAAGTTTCTGTTCACAAGAAGAGGTAAAACAAAAATTGAGGGGCATCTTGCAAAGAAAAAACTTGATTAGATGTTTTGTGGATAGGTATATTGGCAGTTGAAGAAAAGAAACATCCAGAATTAGAAAGATTCATCAAACTTGCACTGGTTTTATTCTGTGGTAATGCATCCATCAACATGGAATTTCAGTAAACAAGCCTGTTATAGTAGAAAATTTGTCTTAAGATTCCCTCATTGCCTAAAGAATGGTGTATGATACCATTTTAAATGCTGGTGGAGAAATCACAGATATTGATATAACAAAGAGTATGATATTGTATTTTCGTATGACTTCATCAAGAAGTAAGGAGGCATTAAAGAAAAAGAAGTTGGAAAATGAAAAACAAGCAGAGTAAAAAGAAGAGAGCTTTAGTTGAAATCAAAGAACTTGAAGAAAGAAAAAAAGAACTTTAGAACTTAACAAGGAAGAACTTGAGTACAGTAGAACCTCTCTTAACCGGTCTAGTCGGGACTGACACCCGAGCCGGTTGCCCGTTAGGCCGGTTAATCCGAGGTTCCCGTGAAAAATCGGTTTTCGTTCAAAGAAAACTTATTTAATTAGGTAGCGCTAAGACTTATGCAATTAAGATGTTATTGCAACTCATTTTATTGTACATAAATGTATCGTATATATTATGTTATGTATATTATACATCAAACATGAAAAATTGAAACACTACAAAGCTTTTTAACAGATTCCCCTCTGTCAAGTCTTTTGACACATTTAACCGCGTCTCAAACGAAACCAACACAAGCTTCCGTTTTCGTAACTCACTCATTTTTATTTACTGTATATACTGTATGTAGATCATAACCAGTCAAAGACAAGAAGAAAACTGAAAAGAAATGTTATATTTTCCATAATGTATACTAAAATGATTTGTGGAAAAAAGCGGCCCATCAAACGTTTTTGTGGGTGTATGTCTGCTATACCGACGGGTGCCAATGCCACGGTGTTTTTATGCCACCGACACTAGGATACCGCTATCGATAAAGTCGTTTGACTCGCCGCCACTTTGGTGCCGCGGTGTTTTTACGCCGCCGACAATGGGATACCGCTATCGACAAAGTCGTTTGATATCACCCACCGCTTTGGTGTTTCAAATTACAATTTATTTTCGGAAACTCTCATTCAACCAGTACACTACGATATAGGCTGGTTAATCCGAGGACCGGTTAATCCGAGGCCGGTTAATAGAGGTTCTGCTGTATATAGAAAGAGAAATCTAGTCAAAGAAAAAAACCAACTAAGAATGTTTAGTTTGTCCCTCATGTATTGTCTTTGTTAGTTTCATTTACCACTTAATGGTTCTAAGAGTTAGGTAAATATTAATTTTGTTATTTTTAAGTTCTAGCTTAATATTTCATTTAATGCTACATACTTTTTGGTTTATCTTACTGTAGTTGTATGTTTTATTATACAATTTTTTTTACAAGTGAATTTTCTCTTTTAATCCATTTTTGTAATTTTAATGAATTATCCATATCTTAACATTACAATCTAGATACAAACTATAGAGTATTTTTTGACTGAATTGTAATTCTTTCGAAGTAACTTGGTTTTAAATGTTTTAGTTTTAATAAGTTAAGTATTCTATGTTTGTAATACTTTGTAAAATAAATAAGAAAGACAAAGAAAATTGAGAAAAAGGAAGGGGTGGTGAAAGGAGGACCTTTGTCTCAATTTTCTTTTTCTTTAACTTTTATTTGTTTTAATAATCAATTACTTGTTTGTCACATTCTATTTTACAGACATAATAACTGGTTTAAATGGAAATATCATAAGTATATTTTTTGATAATATTTTAGTGCTTGCATAATTTAGCTATAGTATTAGCGTTCAAATATTTGCGAGAAATCCCGCTCAGCCCTCCAAAGGTCTTCTTTTTTTGTTTCTTTTAACTTGGTAGATGCTCTGAAAGTGTATCTTTTATCCAATGTTGTAAAACTACAATATAACAAACCTTCTGGTGATCAAAAAGACAATTACTTCTTTTCATCTACATATCAAACAAATAGACTCTAAAATAAACCTTGTATCCAATTCTAGAATTAAGTATTACAATCATATTCCCCTACATTATTTCTTTTATAGTTTGAACTCAAAGTTAATTATTTATTATCAAATGCTTGTTTGTCATTTCTATTTCTTTGTTTAAGTCAAGTTGTTTATTTATAAATAAATTCTCATTCAATTGCAATCCATTTTGTTTAATCTCAACTTATAAATTGATTAGATACCAATTTTAGAAATTGTGAGTATCCGAGGCAATTTTAAATGAGATATCCAGTAATAAAATAGCGTGCAAATTTTGTTATTCTTGACATTCTGACTCCAAAATTGTTTTCAAACTTTTTTTTTTCCTTTTACACTAATAAATTCTATGCACCTCTCTGAAAAAAATGATATATAAGTTATGTTTTGCATAATTTTACTGTTTTTAAAATTTTTTATCAGGCCTATTTTTGTATTGAAATTTTACTTTTTACAAAAAATATTAATTTTTTTCTAATATTTTTATATATTGATTTTTATTTTTACCAACTTTTATTGACAATTATACTACAAAACTTTTGTATACAATAATATCATTTATACGAGGATTTGTAAATTTATTTTGTTTTCATTTATTATATAAATTTTAATAAAAATACATTAAATATTAGATATGTATATAAAATGTTTGTTTATTTTTATTTATGCGATGAAATTTACTACTAGGCGTAAAAAGTATTTTATTACAAAATTTAAAATAATTAATTTTAAATTTTTAAAATTTGATTTAATTTGAATAATGTATTATAATTTTTATCTATACAACATAACATATATTTACTTAATTCTAATATCACATGATACAACTTTTTAAAATTATTTAATTGATTTATTAATAATGTTGATTACAGGAGCAACAGAATCAGATGGTTATTGCTAAATTTAGAGATTTGATTTTGCTTGGTCAAGAATTATGTTCAAGTTTAATAAACAAGCTCATTAACACGTAAGTACTCTATATACAAGGACAACTAAAACGAACTGACACTTTTAAAAATGAATTTATTATTATAAAACTTTAAATTCTGATAATCTTTTTATATACAATGATAGAAAAACTCTCTGAGTATATGTTTAAAGTTCATTTACTCTTAATATGTGCATAATTTCTTGCTCTGCAACTATCCAAGCAATAATTAGTTTCCATGCAAATACATTGAAGACATCTGGAGTGTTGCTTGCTATATGTTGTGTTTCTTTACTGCTTCAAATCCTTATTTTTTTCTAAGTGCATTAAGTTTTCACATTAACCCCAAAAAAGAAGTCCACTGATCTGGTTACTTATTTCCCAATCCATCGCTCTAGAAATCTAGTTTTCAAAACATGGCAAACTGAGATTATAGTAGGATAGGGTGGGATAGTATAGTCTTATTGGAAAAAAACTGGTCCTACTTCCACTTAAAAATCTTGTATTTATGAAAAATAAAAATTACTAGGATGTTCTAAAATTATAACACTGATAGTCTTTTCTGAAAATAAAAAACTATTCACAACATGGGGATGAATCAGATTGCACCATTTGTATGTTTATTTTTAGCTTGTTAAACATAAACTCATGTTTTGATAGATTAAAACTTAGAACACAAATTCTCACAAATAGTACGTTTATTTATTCAAACCCTTTTCAACAACAAAGTCACCATCCATAGTGATGCACTATCTACAATAACAAAACTAAAATTAACCTACTACTGTGCCAAACAGAACTAAAGCGGCGTAGGTTTACTCTTTGTAGTAAACCTATTTTACAACAATAAGGCGTTAACAAGTACCTTGCATCATTTTAAATAGTCTAGAGTTAACATACAACTAATATAATATTACTGACCAAATGTTACAAAAGTGTTTAATTGTGCCAATAAAAGTCGACGACGCCATAACAGGCTGAACAGCACTAATTTTAATATTGATCTGAAGATGACGGTATAGCTGTTGAAACCGGTAATCCTTAGGAACAAATTTGGATTGTTTGACGGAGATAAAACAAGGTAAATTAACCTACTACAATTATTCAAATATACAATCCAGGAACCTATACATACAATATGTCTAATATGTTATTTTTGAGAACATATACTCATGCAATTACCCAGGGTTGTGGATTACCGACAGTGACTCAGGATAATCGTAAACAGAGCCAAATTTCCTGAAATACATGTATGTTTATTTCCAGAAAACAATTAAATCACATATTACAATTACAGAACCTGAGAAACATAATTCACATTTCATAATATATCAAATTTATCTGTTCGTTTATATTCTTAAATTTAAAGATAAAACAAATTGTTTAAGTCTAAATTTACACCACAACAATAATTATTTCCAAAACCTTTAGCAAATTGTTCAAATATCTTCTATTATTATATGTTTTTTCTTTTTCATATATTTTATAATTAATCGTTAAATTATTTTGTACAAGCGACCCGCGTACCCGTGTTACCACAGGTAAAAAATTTAAAAAAGTTCATTAATCTTAAGGCGAAATTTTTTTATAAAAATGTTCAAATTTGATGATCTGTCATTTCACGTGATCGGTTACAATGAGTCTAAAACTCATTTAACTTTGTTCAGTAGTTCAAACTAATTAAGAAAATATATAACAGTGATAGGTTCAACCATTTATTAATATATATATATATATAGGTTCATATTTATAAATATATTTATCAATACTCATAATACTTCTGTAAAAACGACGTTCCGTGTGATTATTTCACCATCAGCTGTAATTGACTGTCCTTCAATTGAATGAACAAAGATTTTCACTCCTGAAAACGAACGACATCGACTGAGAGCTATATAAAGCTGACCATGCGAGAAGACATGCCGTGGCAAAAATAGTGCGATGTGTGACAAAGATTGACCTTGTGATTTATTGATGGTCAAGGAAAAAGCCAAAATCAGTGGAAACTGAGTAAGTGAGAAACTTATTGGGATAGAAGAGTCTGAGGGAGAAAGTTTTCAGAGCATTCTTCTTCCATTTTCCCTAAATAATTAGGTTCAATTTGGCCATTAAAGTCTAACACAATTTTAAAATCTGCGGTTGGTGATGAACGTTTTCTTCGATGTGCTACCGTGTCTATTTCTTGTTCATGTTGGCGATATTCCAAATCTTGTCTCGCCTCCTGATGTGCTGAGGTATTTCGTTCCTGTTAATTATTTCTTGACTTTGACACAGTTGCCTCATGCATTCACGTGTATTCAATCTGTTGCGATCATCAGCTTCTGCTCTTTCTCGAGCAGTAAGTTTTCGACGGGGCATAACCTATTACTGTAAGACTGGGATGTAAAGGCATCAAACAATATGTAAACAATCTCAAGACAACCCCGTAAAATAAGATCTTGCACTTAAAATAAGATCTTGCACAAAACAAAAAGAAATATAACGTAAAGTTAAGTAAAACTTGCTAACATTTACAGTGTAAGGATAAAATAATCATCTTAAAATGGCTGAGTTTAAACACACTTAAATGTATTTAATTTCCAACAGCTGATATATTTGTTTTTTATTTACAATTATTTGTTTACCTTTTATATATCGAAATAGTTTCAATATGGAGATTTCTGAAACTTCAGGAACCTATATCTCAGGAACCACTTGACTTATATACTTGAAACTTTGGTTTTTGCAGTTTCTCACTAAGGTCTATGACTGTGCAAAATTTCAAGTTCCTAGCCTATACAGTTTTGGAGTTGAAAAATCAAACGGACAGACTTAGCATTTTATTAATATGATAATTATATTTACCAAGGATGCTTGTCCACTGTCTCTAATTAAAATACAATCACTGGACTATTTACTTTTTGTACGTAAAAAGGAGTTTTATAAACTTGGTGGAAATAGTCTTGCCTATCATTTGGTAGGTTTGACTATTTTAATTTATGAAATCAACAAAATTTATGGACAACTAATCCATAACCTTAATATTATTCTTATCAGCCCAGCTGCTGAATAAGAAGTGAGTCTTCTTCTCACAACTTGTAAAGTCCCCACTTTTTCCACTATTTTTCTGATTGGCTTACTTTAAATCAATAAGAAAATACTTTGTTTTAATTTTATCGGTTGCTAAGGCAGACCGCTGCCGCCTTATTTTTGACGTTTCATAACGTAATTTTATTAATCATAGTTAAAGAAGACATAATTATTTTTACAAATTTCCTGGTCGTTGTTTTATGCTAACACAATTGAATTAAAAAAAAAAAAATTATAAAATTGTTTTTCCTTTTGTTTGAATCTATGACACTCCACATCATCTATCTGTCCAAACCAAGTTAATACGTAACCAGAATCAATCACTTCTTTAATCTCTGACGATTTTATAATGAGTTTAATTTTCTGATTACGTACCTCACTCAACCGAACTGAATCTTAATTCAGGAAAAAACTGAGCAAAAAAATTTGAAATGTTACAATACTATTTGTGAGAATCTGTGTTCAAGTTTTATTTGATCAAGTATATCATCTCACAAGTCAAGCTTAATATATTTATAAACTCATGTGTCTGTTCAGCTTCTAATTGAGACATTTGTGTTGATATATTTACTCTGCCATTGATATGGAAGTCACTTCAATTCGTCTTCATCATCTTCAATTTTAGATAACATGATGTCAAACTTGGGCTCTTTTATGTTTTTCTCCTTTTCTGTACTATTAATTTCTTGGAGCAGTAATTGTAAGGATATAATTTAATTTCTGCCTCTTGTACAATACTTTTTGTTTAATAGTTTTTGGAATACCTATTTCCAAAATGTGATGAGATATGGATTTCTTTGAGCTGAGTTGATGCAGCCATGCAGATTCCTCAAGATCTATTTCCGTATTATTTGTTTATTACTATAATTGAAATGTAGTAAGTTTGCTACCAGTTTGTACCGACATGATACATTGATTGATTGATTGATTATATTTGGAGTTTAAGGGGTCGTTTAGAGACCAGCCCTGGCACCACAACATATGGGCTTTTGTGCAACTAAAGCCTCCTCTTTCTACCTTAGCAGTTTTGTTCCCTTACAAGTTTAAGTAATCCACTAACTAGCTCTTCCAACGTTAGTTCCCCAATAACTTTTTGCCTCTTATTGGTCAGTCCCTCACAATTGAAAATTATATAGTTTGCGGGGTCTCCTTATCCTCCCCGTACAGTCTACACTCAGTTTCGCCATGATAGGTTCCTATCCTGTGCAAATGCACTCTCAGACTATAGTGTCTGAGTTGTCCCGTACATCAGGTCATTATCGTCTTCTCAGGATTACCTGAGGAGATGTAATTAAGTAATGATTTACCATGGGTATGCTCCTCAACCTACTGACGGTTATCCAACCCGCTATTGGGTCAATTTTTAATGCATGGTCTAGTCTAATGACCGGAAAACACGTATTTTGCAATTCATCATTACACACACTTAAAATCGTCCTATCACAATAAATAAAATACCGTTGGAAAGCTAACGTAGATGCATAATCTTGCAAAAAAAATAATAAAAACAAAAAATAAATAAAATAAAATAAAAAAATTACCACAAAACGTTATAAATAATATTCCAAAAATTAGTGAAATTCGCATATTTTTATGCTTAAAATCAAAGATTTGAACTGTGCAGTTTTCAGTAAAAGCGACACCATTTTTTCCCATATGATTACATATTTATTTTTCCTGTCAAACAGGTTGACCAAAACACTGTTCTATAGATCACATCTTTCTCTTTCTATCCGTAGTTTACAAATTGTTCTGTGTGTCATAGATCACAAGATATTTCTACTTGACCATAGTAGAAACCTAACGGAACGAAATTCACTTGGCATTCGGTGCAGTTTATTGAATAAGATAATCGATTTTTTAATCGATATTTTGTAACCGATCCTTACAGTATATTGTAGAGGAGATTTCATTCTACAAGTTGGTATTACTTGATATAGGGTATGGTTAATCTCTGTTTCTTGTTTCGGAACATAGGCATTTTTAGGCGAGTGTGTGATATAAATTGACACAGAAAGGCGTGGTGCTATGTTTTGGGACTACATATTTCTGTAATTTTTTAGGTTTGTGTATACAAATTGTGTATAAATTGTGTATACAAGTTACATTATATGTGTTTTTATTTCTAAAGTTTATTTTTTTGAGTGAAGTTCTAGTTTTTTAATGGTTTATATTTGGGATAACTTAGAGGTATGTTGTAACCTAGGCCTAAAAGCAAATGTTCTTATATTGAGTGTTTTATTTGATTATACAAGTGTATATGTGTGTTATTCTTTGTAAAGTTTATTGTTTTAGTGAAATCTAATGATTTTGTCTTTGGCCTATCTTTAGATTGTTACTAGTGAGGCTAATTTGTGCAAGTTACAAACCTAACCTCACTTTGTCGATTACTACTTTTTAGATGAAACAATTATTTCTATTTTGAAAATTTTTGAATTTGATTTTTGTTTTACCAATTGTTATTCACATTTATACTACAAAACGTTTGCATACTTTAAAAAAAAAAAATGTAAAACAAAATTTTCTATGGTCAATTGGACTTTGAAGTAAAATTTGTAATAATTTAAATATGAAGAAAGTTTCTAAAAGAGAAATTATGTTGAACCTGAAGAGTTCTTACTTTTTATTTTTACTTAAAGAAAAGTGAATTTAACTGTTGTTATCTTATAATTTATGGGCGCCAGACTTTTAGTCATTATTTAACATAGAAAAAATGAATTTACTGAATTTATAATCTCAGGGGTCGTAAGCTCTTTTAAAAGTGTACTCCACAGTGACTTTGGGTTTTAGCAATGAAAACACTTGTAGCTGAAATATTAACATAAAGATTTATTAAACATTTTGGCAATTAGTTTTAACATAAATCAAAAACAAATTATTAACATACATTGATTATACACAAATTATAATAAATATAAATGCTTATCAAAGTCTTGTTACTTTATAAGTTTTATTAATTCTGAAAAAGATCGATCATCTCTTTAGTTTTAAAGAATTTAATTTTAATTTGAAATTATTTTATTAAGAAATCAAACTTGCAAGTATTTAGTCCATTAATTGAATTTAAGAGTTTAAATATAAGTACTTTACTTATTCTTTTGAAATTGATACAAAAAATGTATTAAGTAAAAATTAATTTCATCTTTCATTTAAATGATATTTGGACTCACACAAAATATTTTATGAAATAATTGAAATTCATATCTATTATATAAACAATTCAAAGAAAATACAAATCATATATCATAAAGAGTTTATATGAAACAATAAAACCTGTGATACACGTTCGTTCGTAAGACTGTCGAAGTTCATTGTCCATGTAGTTGCATCATAGCTGATCTCACAATTGTAGTAGACGAACACTGTTGAAATGTAACTATTTTCTTTTAAAGATGTCGTGGTCATAATCTCAAAAGTTCATTTTTTACTAACAAATGAATATAATCGTTCATTGTCTAAATTTCGATAAGCACGTGCATGACACTGCATAACTATACTCAACTTAACGCGTTTTCCTGCTTTTTTTGTTAAAAAGTTTATTCATGGAAAACCACTGATCACTATTAATTGTCTATCATAGTAACCTCCCAACTTAAGACTGAGAATTTACCAATACAAAATGTAATTTAAACAGCCTATCCGCTCTTTACAAACCCGCGTCTTTCAAACCTACAACAAACTCTGATTTTTTACATTGTCACAAATTTAGCCGTCGATTTTGTGTTTGTGTTTTTTTTTTTTTGTTCTTTGTCATACTGACTCCAAAATTATTAAAATTTTTTTTTCATTACTCTACTAAATTCTATGCACCTTTCTGAATATAATGATATATAGAAGTTGTGTATAAAATATATATTACTATTTTTTATAAATTATCGAAAAAAAAGAAAAAAAAAATGATCAAATTCCCTTTTTTCAAAAAATATTTTTTTAAATTTTGAAAATGTAACAAATTTATTTATTTATTTTTCTAAATATATTCACAAATATTACACAAAACTTTTGTATATCTTGGAAAAAGGTGGTAAGCTATTGATTTTGGATGATACAGGTTTTTCTGAAAAATGTTAACTTCATTTTTGACATCTAACATACTTACTCCAAAACCGTTTCAAAAAAACATTTTTATTACGTAGATGAATTCTATGCATCTTTCTGAGAAAAATGATGTCTTATAAGTTTGGTTTTGTATAAAAATAATATTTTTAAACAAACGAAGAAAATTAACATGCGCCGCCTACAGGGTTAAGGGTTCCCCATTTTTGCTAGTGTTTTGCATGAACTCAACTATTTATGGCCATCATGGCCAGACACACAGATATTCATACAGCTGGTTCAGGTCATACAAACTCTGATGTAGAGCCCCGTTTAGCTAGTTTGTCCGCCATATCATTCCCCTCAACTCCCTTATGCCTCGGTACTCATTACAAAGTTCCCTGGTTTACCTGGGATAGAGTGTTGAGGTTCTCCTAGCATTCCTACACTAGCCTAGATTTTATAGTAGTGCCTGCAAGTGCATTAATTGCAGCCTGACTAATGTATATTAAAGGTTTTCTTAGAGTCCCGCTTCAAATTTTCCTGCAAATAGTCATTTATGGCTATAATCTCAGCCTGAAAAATTGTGGCATATTGTGTATCCATAAAATAACTTCTTGTTTTGATTCTCTGTTATCCATTTGGATTGTATTCGTCTTAAGGTTTACTGTCTTTTTTTCGTCCTATCAAATATAAAGTAAAGATATTAAGCAATGTTGGAAAAAAAATAGAGTTTTGATGTTGAATTTCAACTTATCGAATAGTTGGGTGTATTGTTTAAACTCATGATTTATTTTACTCGAAATAATTTTGTTTATATTTTACATTTTATTTGCAGATATTTAAGTGATAACACATCTATTGACCCGATCAGTTTAAAACTTCGTGACATCTGTCCTAAACTTTACCGCAATGAAGACGCAGTTTGTACAAAGGTAGGTTTATCTTGCCTTATATATTAATCAAATAGAGTAAGTACCTCAGCTATGAGTATCTCATCACAAAGGTGATATCAACATAACAAATAAACATTTAGCTTGGGTTGGGAGTTCATGTCTAAATATTGCCAATTATTGTAACAATCTTAACTTATATAATTTTGTATGATTTATACTATCGACCGAAGATACTTAATAGAACTTCATGTTATATAAAACACAAACACAATATTTTGTAAAATAATACAATCTATCGAGTTTTACTGACCATGAATTCTCCAGTTACAGCATTTACAAAGCAGGTTAACACAGACAGTTTGTGTTGAACTGTCTCGTAAATTCCACGACTGGTGAATCCGTAGTTGATAAGACTAATTAATTTGTAAAATAGTGTGTGTTAATAAAGAGAATTCATCCTAATTTTTTCCCCTGTAATTTTGGGAAATTCCCTAAACAATTTCCAATTATTAATGAATCCTAACATTATTTTTTGAAGTGCAAATTGTTTTAAATTGAAAACTGCTTGATATAAAATTAATCATTTGTAATCATTACATAACCTTAATCTTGCCTTGGGGTTGACGAAGTATTTCTACAGTGATCAATGAATGAAGGGAAATAGAATATATCATTTTAATATACAAAATACAGTGTCAAATAACTATAATTGTAGAACTCATTGTAGCCTAATGGATTGTTATATTTATATATGAATGGTTATAAATACCTTGTTTGTCAAACAATCCTTATTATTATTATTTTTTTTTGTGTGACATGTTTCGCCGTTACACAGACGGCATTATCAAGCTACACTTTACAAACACAACACACTAAATATTAACAACATTTATCAACACTAAAAAAGAAAAAAGTTATTCTTGTACATTTGTACACGTTATATAAATTAAAACTGTCGCACAAAAAATAAGGATTGTTTGACAAACAAGGTATTTATAACCATTCATATACTATAATTGTATTCTGTTAAATATTTTAAGATTACTGAAATAACAGTAAAATCTATGTCAAGGCATATTAATATTATTTCAGTAATCAGTTCTTTCATATTTTGGGACATACTAAAATGCAAAATGAGTTTGTACTACAAACAGAATAATATTATTCTATTTGTACTATAGTTGTAAGTTTGAACACCAGGCTTTATCAATGCATCAGTATATCATTTAGTTTATAATTTGAATTTTATATTTCACAATCATACTGTCTTTTTTATATAAAAGACTATATTGCAGAAATTGTTCATTTAGTATTACTTAAAAATAACATTTTTTTCCCCTAAATAATAACCAATAATATAGAGATCAAAACGATTGGAGCAAATATTTGTGCGTCTATAATGTTTATTTTAAGTACTATTCTAAAATAGGGTACTGTCTTTTTTTGACATTATTTTATAAATTATTTATTTTAATTGTTCATGGAAAAAATTTAACCTTCACAAACAGATCAGATTATATTCAAATTATGAAGTAATAATGAATATATATTTCTTCAACCATTAGGTAATATGTAATAAATTACAAAATACTTACAAAAGTAACATAGTATATTTTATCAATAGGACCAAAAGTGAAACTTTTCAATAGAAGCTCAAGTTAATGGCCGAGGCGAAGCCGAGACCAGAAAATGAGCGAGGATCGAAAAGCTTCTTTTGGTCTAAGTGATGAGCTATATTTTTCGTTATACTTCAAATAATATAAGAAAACAATTTCACAAAAACTAAAATGTTATAACCTATTTACTTTCAAATCGATGGTAAAAGCTGTTTAATGGTTATTTACAATCGAGAGTATCGATTGTTTTTATAGATACTTTACAATTGTTAATTAATTCGTATAAACGAAAGAACAACTGATGACCTCGACCTCACCTGATGTTTTTAGGTCCTAGGACAAAAAAGAACAACTTTAGCAACTCAATGCATTTATTGAAAACAGCTGTTTTTGAAGCAGTATAACGAAAAGTTGTTTTCTTATCTAGTAATTATCTAATGACAATAATAATAATAATTAGGCCTACATAAATATCTATCCATTAAAATCGTATAAGCCTTGTAGTAAATTGAAGATAGTTTAACTATCTTGGATTAGTAATGAACCCAGGAAGTCAATATTTTTCTTAAATGAATTAAATCAGTATATGCAATTTCTTGGTCTTGCTCTTGTTTTTGTTCTCATCTCAAGAATATAACTTCTATCTTAAACTTGTACTCTTGATAATGAATTGAATTTTGTTCTTGTCTCAAAAGGAAAAGGTAATTCTTTCACACCTCTAAAGTACTGTATTGTTAAAACTCAAATTCAAAATTCTTAAAGGACTTGAATCAAGTTGTATACCTGTGCGTTTATTCCTTCAATTAAGCTATATCACAAACTTTAGATGCAATATCTTCACGAATGTTATTGTCATAGTGTTAGATGTATTACTACTGTGACGTGATCACCTTTAATTGAAACTTGATCAAGACCTTTGTCCCAATGTACGACGAAGGATACAAATGGTCACAATTGAGCAATTAATGTTATAATCGGATAGTCGAGTTCACCACTGCCATCAAGATGGCTGTTTCTTTACTCTGTTCTAATTTTTAGTTTGTAACTTTTAGTTAATTTTTCGTGGCGTGCCTTGTTTTCCAGGAGGCTGTATTATTAGTCAAACGACCGATGTGTGGATATTTCCGTGTTGTTCGACTGGGTGTAACAGTAGGCCTAAATCCCAAAGAACAAGGATTAACTTTGTCTAATGATATTATAGTTTAGTATTTGGTTCCATAATTATTAATAATTCTAGTTAGTTATCGAACTGGTTGCCCGGTGTGCTAGTTTGTTGGACTGGATTATTTATGTGAATAGTTATAATTTAAGTGTTGAGTGATCCATGAACCTTGCCTGGAAAACCATGTGGTGTGTCAAATTAGGCTCACCATGTTTAGGTAATTAACCCATTACCCCAACCGCTTGTTACACTACCATTACTATTTAAATTTAAGATGTTAAATTTGTTAATATCAAATAATTATATTACCTCAAAAGCTGATGATATTATCCCATTAAACTTTAAAACAGATATATCTTGGTTGATAATTTAATTAATTATTGTTCTAGAGAGTAATTTACTAAAGTTCCAATGACTTCCTGGGAATTTTAAATCTTTGATTCACCATCTTGTGTTTTCTAGCAAATTAAATGTATTAAACTAGATGCACTCAATTTCAAATTTATTTTGTATTAAAATACACATAGCTTCAAAATATAATTAGAGTATTGGTTTATATTGTGAGGATGGTAACATAAAGGTTTATTAAACTTTTTATCGTTAATTGTGTTAGTGTTTTATTTGTGGTTAGGAATTACTTCTTTCATATTGTTATTAACCACAAGGCTCATTAAATGTTGTAAAGTATAATTAGATATTCAAAATGAATTAAAACCAAATGCAATGTGATTTTATAATTTATAAATATAATATGTAGTCATTTTCATCTATTTATTTTCTAGGCAAATGAAATGATTAATTTGGCTAAGACAAAGCAAAATAAGGATGAGAAAGACAGACTTCTAAGAGCATCTCTTAATGTACGTATTTGAATATGTCTATATTACATACATGTTTAATTATTTTTAAGTGTGATGTTTATACTTACTGTTTTTGTTTAGGTTGTAATGTGAATAACAAATCAAAATTGGTCCGTGTAATATTAATCAAATTTTCAAGATTTGACTAGAAAATTACAGCTCGGATTGGCTTCAATTTAATTTTGTTCAAATTTCTCATCAGTTGAATTTTTGTTTTTACCACTCCTTAACACATCACATATTAATAATGATAATTAGTATTTACCTTATAATATCTTAATCTCAAATAATAATTATGTAAATTATAACTTATTATATTTAGAATGAGATTATCTATATTAAAATATTTTTAAAAATATTATAATACAATCTTTACTCTTCTTTCTAAAAGGTTTATATTTACAAACTAATTTCAAATTTTGGTCTGACATTGAAAATTTGAATTTAGTTTGTAGTCTGATTAATTTACTTAAAGTTGCAATTTAGTGTAGAGGTTTTATGGAATCTACAGTACCTAGTGGGAGTAGTTTCTTTATATTGTAGTTTTGCTTAAAAAGTGATTATTCTAAACATTACTAATAACTATAGGTATTGATTTACAATTAAATGAAAAGTAAATAACAACCTTTTGACAAACCATTTTTATGCAGTTGTTATTATAGGGATGGACAGGAATATATTTATTGGTTTGGAATGGGACAAGGAAAACATCTTTTGGACATTTCTGCTTAGAAATGAGGTTTATGGAGGTTTTGGGTTTAAATATTAAATTCTTTGCATATTGAACTGCTAACTGGCAGGAACTTATTACTTACTAAGTATACAAAATATAGTATAAGATTGGTAATCGCAAAAAACTTCTTATCCTATTTTTGTCCGATCTTCGTGTTTATGACCTTAGCATGAAAAAGTAATTTCGACATAACATCTCTCCATCATTGTCAACTGTACGTAAAGAATGATAGCAGCTATACAAATTAAGATAAGAACATTACATTTTGTATATAGGACTATAGTGTGCTCATATAGAACTCTATTGAAATTCAGAAAAATCTTTTAGTTCATATCTCGTGTTATTCAATTGTATTATTCAAGACACTAAATTGGATTAAAAAATTACAGATTTCAATTCTGCATGGATTTGATTCTGCTCAATGATGGTTCACCAACTTATCACAGGTGGTTGGAGAACTGTCGGTTTGTCATTTTGTAGCCCGTGTCTGGCCGCTAAATTTGAGTGGTCCGTTCTATCTGACACATACAGTAATGATCACGGTCCTGTGATGCTTACTTTCTCTGACTTGTCTCATCGTTATGATCGCCTTCCCAAGTGGATATTGTGCAAAGCCAAATGGGAAAATTTCACTGATGAATTTGTATCACCTATTTACAACAATAATGTTCCTATAAATGAAGGAGTATATTCATATACAACAGCAATCGTTACAGTAGCAGATAACACCGATCCGAAATCATCGTCGAGGCCACTATGCTCACCAGTTCCATGGTAGAACGATTAATGTAGTAACGCTCTCTGTCTACGTCCTGAAGCTTTAATGAAGTTTCACATTAGATCTACTTGTGAAAATCTTGAAAGATAAAATTCTACGAGCTAAAATACGTCGAGTTTTTAGGCAGAGTAGGAAAGAATCATGGGTCCAGTACATTATCACAATACCAAGAACCACAATCACATCTACGGTGTGAAAAAAGTAACATTCTGTTTGTGGTCCTCCTCGCTCTGCTTCCTTATTGGTACTTACGCAACGGGATGGAGTTTTGAGTACAGATAACTATGAAATCGCTAATGTTTTGGTCTCATCATTTGCTAACTTTTCTTCCACTACTGCTTACAACGACACCTTCAAAGGTGTGTATAAAAGGTGTCAAGAAGCAATACTTTTCACAGTAGGTCTTTTGGAAGTAACAGCATTAAATATCCCATTTTCCTTACAGAAATTAGAATTTGCTATGTCGACGGGAGTCCGCTCCTGGCTCCAACATAGTTTATTTTATGATCAAACACCTCCCAACTTCAGGAAAGCTGACAATCGTATATTTGAGGAGCAATGTTTTCCCGATGCTTGGTTGGAGGCTACAGTAATACCTCTTTCAAAACCAGGTACAAAACTGAACTAGGAAGTTCCCCATCCCATTTCTCTCACTAGTGTGCTCTGAAGCTAGTCGAGAGAATGATTCATCTGTGCCTTGTTTGGTAACTCGAAAAGAACCGGCTGCTTTATAATGAACAATATGGTTTTAGGCAGAGTACCAATCAGCTGTTTTCATTAGAGTATGCTATACAAAATGCCTTTTCTTGCATCAGACTCTGGTTACAGTGTTTTTTGACCTGGAAAAGGCCTATGAATATGGCTTGTCGAAGAGCTATTTTGAATACTTCAAAATCATGGGGTATAAATGGCAATTTTCTTGCTTTTATAAAATACTTCCTTATCAACAGATATTTCAGAGTGTTGTCAAATTGTTATAATTTAGAGAATGTCCCTCAGGGTATTGTGCTGAGTGTGACCCTGTTTTCTGTGGTAATCAACAGCATTACCACTAATGTGCAGTGCTCTTTGGACTGTTCTCTATTTGTTGATGATTTTGCTATATATGTAGCTACTCGAGGTATGGTAACTGCTGAAAGAGTTCTTCAACTAGTTATAAATAGATTGTAATCTTGGTCAAAATTGACAGGGTTCAAGTTCTCTGTTTCCAAAACGCAATGTATTGCTTTTAGTCCTCGAAGACTGAACTATCATCTTTTATTATTTCTTAACGGAACACTACTTAAAACTACTACAACTGCTAAATTTTTAGGTTTAATATTTGATCATAGACTTTTTTGGATTCCACATTTGGGTGATCTGAAAACAAGGTGCAATAAAATACTAGACATGTTAAGTTTTTTTAGCGGTTCTCGATGGGGAGCCAATAGTACCTGTATGCTGTGTTTTTACTGTGTTATTGTTCGATCGCAGATTGATTATGGCTCCATAGTTTATTCATCCGCAAGACCAACAGCCATTACGAAGCTTAATTCGATATATAACTGCACTGCGTATTGTTTCTGGAGCATTTCGTTTGAGCCCAATTTCTAGCTTTCTTGCTGAGACTGGTGAACCATCTCTTACTCGACGAAGACAGGAACTACAAATAGTATATATATGTAGTCTACGCTCCAAACCATATCATCCAGCTTACGCCATTGTCTTTAATAACCCTTTGGCTGACAGACATGAATGTCATCAGGTTAGTAATGCCCCATTTGACATTAGAAACTTAAAATCCTTGACAATTTGTGACTTGAACTTCCTCCAATGAATGAGTATACTCCATTCATCTATGGCTCATTCAAATGCCAACTTTTGATTTTTCACAGTCCAGGTTCATCAAGCATAACACTCCTGATGTAGTGTATCATCTGTAGTTTCACTATATACTTGATGAATACCCATCTAGAGAAATTATTTTCACAGATGGTTCTAAACTGGACAATAAAGTTGGTTGCGCATATTACTCATCCAGTCGGATGTATATGTATGGATTACCCTCAGCTTATAGTGTATTTTCTGCTGAAATCTTTGCTATTTTGAAAGGCCTTTATACCGTTTCTTCAGGTTTCCATCACTATCTTTTGTGTTCTGATTCCAAAAGTGCTTTACAGGCTATTCAGGATATGTATTCTAAGAATCCCTTGGTTGAAGATATTCTGTGTTCCATACACAGACGTCAGCTATGGGACATCAGAGTATCGTTTTGCTGAGTACCTGGGCATTGTGGAATTTCGGAAAACACAGAAGCTGATGAAGCAACAAGTCAGATTACCAGTCACACAGCGTGTTATTGTCTGTGCAAATCATTTTACATAGTCAGTGGGAAGAAGAGTGGACAATATAGAGTCCAGTAAGCTGAAGGAAGTAAAAGACACTGTCTACCCATGGTTGTTACTCGTGTTCGTATAGAGTCCAGTAAGCTGAAGGAAGTAAAATACACTGTCTACCCATGGTTGTTACTCGTGTTCGTATTGGTCATTCAATATTACTCATGATACACGGGAATCCCCCACAATTCCCATTTTGTCAAGGTGTGTTGTCAGTTAAGCATATCCTAATTGACTGTGTTGCTTGAGAGGTGTGCGTAAAACATTTGCCCTTCCCAATTCCATTCAGACGATGTTGAGGGATAATGCTCAGATCCTTGATCGAGTATTATCCTTTTTGCATTGACTGAAAATGTTTGATAAAATCTAATAATTTTCTAGTCAATAAATTATTGCCGTCATTTTACAGCTCTATAATATTATATTTAGTTTTCCTTTTAAATTTTATTCTTGGTATCTTGTTCCCTTTTACTGCCCTTCAATATTTGTTGTTATTGTTGTTAATTGTATTTTCCATATTGTTAACTTGTTTTCAGGGCCATTTTACAGCCTTGTAACATGTTGTGTTCTTGTTTATTTCCGTTGATAACTAGTTTGTCTTGTTATTGTTCTTAAAAAAATTATGTTATTGTTTTAGTGTCATTTATAAATATTAAGGTGGTGGAGCATCAAATGCTCAATTTTGTGAAGGCGATAATGACTATAATGGTTTTTTGCTTTAACCCCCTCCCCCCCCATTTAAACTGCTCTAAGTGAGTGAAACAAACACATACAGTTTTAAATAAATACAGCATACATGAAAATTATTAACCTATCCATAAAACGTTAACAAGAGTTACAACAATACAAGTCCTGGCATTAATCATTATTATTTGCCCAGTTATGGCCTGAAAACTACTCCACCATGGGTAAAAGGTTCCAGAAAGTAATATCTTTCTTAGACTTTTTTGAAAGGGCTTTTTTACCTCAATTTTTATTAACTTATTAGGGAGCTTATTCTAAAGGATAACATCAGCTTGACTTAACAGTTTTTTGTGCCTTTTTAGCCTGTACCAACTCTGTTCATGGTCATTTGCTTTTTTGGTGTTATATCGATGGACTTTTGTCTTTTGACAGGCATATAATATAGTACACAATAACTTCAATTATGTACATACATAGGTAGGTCAATATTGATAGCTCCTTAAAAATGGCTGTTTGCAAGATTCCATTTGGCTTAGGCCAGCAATAAGTCTCACAGCTCTTTTTTGTAGCACGAATTGTCTTTTTCCATTATTACTTGTTGAGTTTCCCCACACTGAAGTTCCATAATTAATTTTTTTTAATTAGCCCATAGTAGGCCAGGATGCTATCAGTGTCAAATGTTTTTACTATCCTCATCAAAAATTTGTTTAAACATAGTTATCTACATATGCTAGCAATACGTTGCTTCCATGTTAATGGATTTTCAATAATCAAACCAAGGAACTTTGCTGAATGAACTTCGTCAAAAATTTTCTTTAACCACTCTTTTTATCTTTCATGATTAGGTTAAAATATTTAAAAGTTTAATTTAACTGCATTCAAGTGGAAGTTATTTCCAGCAAAATATTGACTTGCGAAATTAGTTTCAATAAAAGATTTTATTTTTAAATTTTGCATGAAATCTGCTTTGAAATTAGTATAGTGTCATTCAAAACCTGAATTAAGCTGTCAGCTTCAATGTAGGATGACTGGTCATTTATAAGAAACAATAACTGTCCTAGAACTGATCCCTGAGGGACTCTCATAGCTCCTCTGAACCTTTCCAGTATGTCTACAACTTGGACACACAGTGCCTTATTGGACAAAAACGAGTCCAACCATTTTAATGGATAACCTCTTACACCACACTTTGTGAGTAAAAAGTTATGATCAACACAGTCGAAGGCTTTGGAGAGCTTTAGGAGTATACAGTACTTGCTACTTTTCTATGGTTATCCAGGCTTTCGACTACAAAATCAATAATATTGATTATGCCATCTGTGGTTAAGTTTCCTTTTTGGTAGCCAAATTGGTAGTTAGTTAAAAATTTTATGTTTTTTCAAATATTTTACTAAGCGCTGGTAATATTTTACTATGGCTCTGTAATTACTAAGATCTTTCTGTCCTACTTTTAAAATTATTTTAACCATTTTTAAGTGATCAAGGAATAATCCTTCCAAAATGGATGAATTTACAACATTGACAAGTAGCTCAGTAAGTTCATGCAAGTATTGTTTTAAGGGCCAAATGGAGATTCCATCTATATCAGAAGTTTTCTTTAATTTAAAATTATTTTTTGCTTTAGTGGTATAACTTTATCTTGTTTTATTCTACCATGTAACCAAATAATATATTATAAAGGACTTTTTTATGTTTTAACACAAACAGTATTAAAACGGTGAGCAAGGTAATGGTAGATAAGGTTTATATTCATATTTTATTTTTAGGTATATGCTCTTCAGGTGCATGTTTCATAGGACTAAAGTTACTTGTATGTGTTTTAGTGTTTTATTTTAATGTACACAAGTTTTTAAAAGTTCTTCAATGAATTTAAATAACTAAAATCACCTAAACCATTTGGTTTGACTCTGAAAGTCATAAGAGTGTTTATTATTCCATTTTTCTAAATGAAACATTTATTCATGTAACTAGTTTTATTCCAATACAGGGACAATATATTTTACAATATATATAGAATTGGTTATATATTTTTATTAGGAAAGAGAGCTTACCGATTTGGGCTTACTGATTAGAGCTCACCACAAAATAAATTGATCTATTCAACTACTTCATTAACTTTTAACAGTGACACATCATTGAATTCCAACAATAAAAGAAATTAAAAAATATAGGGATAGTTTATAATTAACTGTGACACAACGCCAACACCGTTATACAATTGGGATTAAAAAGCACACAAGGTGGTTTGTTTCAACAATTTGCATAAACATACAACAATCACACGGCGCAGTTGCTGCATGACGGTTGACACAACATATTGTTTTCTCACAACATTCAAGTGATGTTTCTGTTCAATGCAACCTGTCAATCGATGCTTCTTAATTGTTGCATTCAGATGTGTAAACTGAGCTCAACAAACAAACTGTGAAACTCTTGAAAAAAAAATCATTAAACCTGATTTATTCATTATAATTATCTATTTCATTTCAATATATTAAATAGCTTTAACACTGATTTTTTAAATTCAATTATTTGTAGGCTATAAATTAGTAATATCATATTGAACATATATATTGATCATAATATCATATATGTTAATATTGATCTTTTAGTATGTTAATTATGTTTACGTATTTTTTTTTACTAATTGACCTCCTATTGTATTAAAAAAATAAAGGAAAAAGGTTTCAGATAACTCTGTGAAATTAAATATTATGTCTTGGAAAATGCAGCGTTAGGAAGTGTTAAGATCTTTAATTTTACTATGATTTCTCCCTGGGTTTTCTCACTTTAACTTAAATAAAACAGTAGTTCATTTATACAATTAATGCTTCTTTATTATTCCGATTATTGGTCACTGTTTTGTTCTCTTGAACAGGAAAATAAAATGCATTGACAGTTGGTAGTGGAAGTGTCCGAACAGTACTGAAGGCGGCATAACTTCAGAAAATATTTTTTTTGTATTTTTTGCTATGTCTTTGACATACTATAACAGAGAGCAAATACTTATTTCCCAACTAGATTTTCACGATTGATTTAAAAGTTTTTGGAAATGTTTTTCTGTTTAAAAGATTCTTATTTATCAATGAATGAAGAAACAACACACCCTAATTTAATTTGATTCACATTTAACTTTCTGTCGTTCATGATCGAGATATTTTATTATGAATTATGGAGCTTTCCGGATTTAGCAAAGTCCAAATTTTAATATGGTCCGAATATTAACGGGGTCATACTGCAGTTCTATAATTTTCAGATTATCACTATAGTTTAATCGCCCACACATGACTCCTGATACACTCAGATGATTTGGAACTGTTTATCACTAATATGTGAATAAAAAATCTTTTCATAATAAATTTGGTTGTTTTTGAATCCAAAATATTAATTACAACAGACAAATTATTTTAAGTATGGTTTAATATTCAAATCCTAGTCCAGTTATATAATTTATTAACATACCTTATTAGAAGTCGATAGTAGTTCCTTTTGTATTTGTTTATATTATATTAGTCGCTACATGTTTCGCTGCCATAGGCAGCATCATCAGGAACAACTATCGACTTCTAATAAGGTATGTTAATTAATTAAAGTAGTTCTAAGGCAAAACAATGAATTTTTATATAATTTAGATTAAAAGCAACATAGGTCCCATTGTCAATCGCTAGAGTTGACCCATACGTCTACTTAGTACTTAGTTATTTTATTAAAAGTAAAAATGTTGATGTTAGACATCCATCCAGTTGAGTTATCATGTCTTATGTTAAATTTTTTAGTAGACTGTTAAATTATAATGTACTTATGTGTATATAATTGAGGAAAGGAGAACAACCAAACCAAAAGATCTAATAACACTTTAAATAAGTTTACAAACAAATAAGACCTGATTTCTACTATTGCTTCATTTCACTGGTGACAAACTTGTTGGGCCTATATAATGGATCTTAAAACAGCTGTCACTTCCTTTGCAAGTTTCCAAACTTTCATATAATTGATATAATAAATATAACAAAGAAAATTTAATTTATGATTTTCAAGAAATTTTAATACAAAATGAGCCAAGTCAATTTTAACAATTGGCCAACATTTCTTCTTATTGGAGAATAAGCTTGTAAGTTTCTGTTGTGTCAACTTCGCGTAACGTTTACTTGCCGCACGGTCGCACATCCGTTTCAACATGAGAAGCTCGGCCGGTGTAATCTTGTTCTGATGCTCAAAATACACCATCAATTCATCCAAGTGAGATGCTGCTTCTGCGTGACTGATAACTTCTGGTTCTTCAGCATTTTCCACGTCTGTATCATCTATGTTGTCTTTTTTTGAACAGGTCGCAACATTTTGCTCATCAGTCACGGCAACAAACTCGGTTGCGTGAACTCAGCGGAAACACGATCACCGTGCAATACGCTACGATTATGCGCTCGTATAAAGCAGTAGTGCTACCAAAATGCAAATTTTATATTAATTTATATTTATGTTTATTTATTGCAAACCGGTTCGGGTTACCTGGAGATCTGACTTAAAAGGGGCCGACTTAACGAGGTTGCACTGTATTATCAAATAAATGCCAGGTAATTAACACATGTTTTACTATAAAATTTAAATACATTATTTTATACTAAAGATATGCTATCCCTCAAAATTTTGAGCCTGGTTTGATCTTTTGAGCCTTATTCAGTTTTCTAACACAGCTTGATTTTACAAGTTCGGTATGGATTTTTGAGCACAGCTCTATTTTATGACCCTTGTACAGTTTTTTTTTAGTACAACTTGATATTTACGAGCCTGGAATGGTTTTTCAAGTAATATCCAAACTGACAAAACAATACTGCAATGAACACACGTTATAATAGGAACTAATAAAATTAGAAAATAGTCTTAATTGAATTGGATATAAAACAAATGCAGGTATTTATCTCTACTTGCTCTTCTCATGAGGTAAAAAGAGGTTTATAACATGTGTAGAACGGAATTTCTGCCAGAATGGTGCCTCAATTGTCTGCTTCAAATATTACAGACATGCGAAAATGCATCACTGAAGTATTAGACATATGAACCTGTTTTAATTGTTCTATTTAAACAGCAGTCTTATAAATAAAATTTGATTTCAAAATTATAACTGAAAGAAAAATTTATTTGGATTGTGTTCAATATGAAGAAGATTGCACAAAATTTTACATTTCACATTGTTTATTCAGTAGTACTGTCAAACTGGTCACCATGTCTATATTAACGAAAGCTCATCACAAAGCAACACGATTGAACTCAATAAGAGGTATTTTTAATATTCAAAGTTTTTATAGAGTATTACAATAGAGTAATACAATATTGTTAAGTGTGTGTCTTCACAAACACGTTTAAACTATTTATACTTTGAATTTCACTTCTCCTCCTTTAGATAAAAAGTTAAATTTCATTGTACCTTATGTTTAAGTTATACAAAATATTAACTCTTGTTTTTTCCTCTTATTAAAATCATTTTGTAGACATTTTTCATTCTTTTTGCAGCAGTTTTCCTCTAATTCCTTATACAGATGGTATTCCAAAAGTTTTCATTCTTCTTGCCCTGAACCTAAAACATCCTTACACCGATCTCTGGTTAATTTTAAATTGTTGAATAGCTCTGTAAGGACGTGGCACCCCGAATCAACTTATCAGCAGTGTGCCGTCAGTTTGTAAGCTGTCAGTATTACGAAGGCGTAGTAGAGCTAAGTTTGGAATGTGCAGCTAAATGTGATCCGAAGGATCTTGCTTTAAATTACTACCTCAACAACCAACCTGTGGAAGATTCCGCAGGATACCAAGCATATGCTCAAAGGTATGGAATGTTCTATTTGAAACTTACACTTAGATTATGTGATTGTTCATGATAATTTTCTTGTTAATCGAGCATGTTTCGAATTTATTTTAATTAAATATTTGTGCAGCTAATTTAGACCCAATTCACAATTACATTTATATAGATTGTATAGTTCATTTGTTATGTGGTGACGCTTGGAGGGAAGGTGGTCTGGCTTGGAGTGGGGAAGCCAGCCTGCAGAGGGGAAGTGTCTACCCGTGTACACTGCAATACCTGGTGTTCCACAATTTATCCACAGTAACTATACGGTATTTTGAAATGAATAACCATTTCACAAAAACTGTTCTACACTCATGTTCCCTTGCTGTGACAATTTATTAATTATATGTATTATTATATAATATTACAATATTCGATGTTGTACGATATCATCAATGTCAATTGATTACACGTTGTTCGTAATACACACACTGTTGAAAGGACGGCGGAACACTAATCAAGGTACACTAATCAAGCCCAATCAAGGTCAAGTGCTACTACATAACAAATGACCTCTAGTTATGCTATGCTAATTATTTTATAATTAATATTTTTGTTATAATAATAACTATTTAAAATGATTGTTATACAAACAGAAATAAAAAATTATCTGAATTGAAATTTGTTTTAAAATATCAGACATTGTATATTGTAACATGTTTCAATTTAATATTTGTTTTAATGGTATTATTTCCATGAAATCTTTATAGCACAAACATGTTTCAAACATGGTTAATAACTTATAATTTTTTATTAATCTTTCACAATCAATCAAATGGTGATGTTTTTACCTCATTGTTTTACTAATCAATCAATTAACAAAATTATTCTACAACTTTATAGTAAATTCTTAACATTTTGAAACCAATCTGACAGACAGACTCACGAGCAACATATACAAAGCACATTCAGTACCGTACAGAACACATACAGTAGAAACACATTCAGTATGGAAGAATATAACCTTTAAGCCAATGAATTGAACAAATATTCTTGTTATCACAAACACAAATATTCGTATTCTTAATTTAAACACATTCAGATCAATAAAGGTTATGATGTTCCAACCAATTGTTGTTCAATTAATCCTGTCCTAAATCTTTCACATAAGATGATTTTAATAACCATCCTTCTCCTATCCCAACCTGCATCCCAGCCCCATCATGCTAATTATTGTTTTCATTTAAAATTTAGTTTTGCACTTGTAAGTAACTTATATCCGGGTTGTAATAAAACTGGTAGTGCAATTTCTGAAACTTAACAGGTAGTGCAAAACAACTGGAAACTCAATTCTGGATTTAACAATACTTAGTTTTTCTCCTCACTCAAATTTTGACTTCCACATAGTTAAAGCCTCAAACTTCGACATAACTATTGTCAAATTATTTATGATACACAATTTAGAAATTATAATGGACTTTATTAGGATTAATCTTAATAAACAAAATCTGTGTATTTGTAGAGAATATATATATATATATATATATATATATATATATATATATATATATATATATAAAATATTTAACTTTTTATTTATCTTGTCAATCTATTATCTACCTTAGTTAATGACATATATATTTTAACTTTTATCGTATTTTTTTCTATAAATTTTACATTCACAACCTGTTACATAATACCTAGCTATACAAAGTTTACTATTGGAATCTAAATCAGACCAAATTTACAAACTTACAGAAAAATATTCCTTTGAACGCCTAAATCTACATTATTTTAATTTTGGTAACTTTATTAATTTGAAACTGTTTTTTAAATATTTTTAAAGATTTTTGAGCACTCTGTATTGTGATATTGTACAACATAGATAAGCTTTTGTTTTGTCTTCGGTAGTTATTTAGTTATGTACATAGTTTAAAACAGAAATAGTACACTAAAAGATCTTGAATCATACTTAAGGGAAGCTAAAATAGACCTAGTTTTAATGAAATAAAATAATAAATAAATACTAAACATAACCTCACAAACCAAACTTTATAAAAGGGCCTAGTTCCAAGGCAAACAAGTCAAGATGTAATGATACCTTTCTAATAAATAATAATCTAGTAATGATCCCAAGATAAATAACATGCAAGTGAGAATAAAAAAAGAAGAAAAATGGAAGAAATCATAACCATGTAGATGTCTTAAAAGTTGTCCAAATGAGATGATACCATTTTGAATACAATCACACTTCACACAAATCATTTAGTTATCCACACAAGTGGTTGTCAAATCAAGCATCCAAACTGTTCATTTGTTTTATGTCATTGACCATCATTGTAGAAAGTGTAAATAGGAACAATAAATTTTGAGTTTTGACTAGAGGTCATTTTGCAAATTCCAATGACATCATGGAAAATACGCTAAACCAATCACAATCTGTTTTAAGATAACAGCTGAGATAATACAATTAGATCAAATGCAATTACTTAACGTATAATGTGAATGTGGAATTTTGAATATAAAAAAAAATTAGTTTATAATAAATAATATAAAGGATAGATTAAGAAATTTAATATAATATAAATACAACAAAATTTAAATAACTAGAAAGGAGATGCAGTGTTATTTGTTATAAAATTTTAGACATTATGTAATTATCTAGATAGGCATTATTATATTAAGATAAGAAGTAAAAGAACGATGGCTCTTTGATGGACAACAATTGGATTCCCATTCTTGCTCTCATTGAAGGCAGATCATTTTTCTCTGTTTGCTGCTGTAAGAAAATTAAAATTAGATTTTTGGAGATAAAGTAATATGCAACTTATGCAGTGAAATATCAATAATTGTTAGAAGGAAAGAAAGAAAGAAAGAAAGAAAAAACTGATAAATATTTCATATGTTATAAATAGAATTTGAATTGACTACAAGGTAAATAACCTAATAAATTTAAATTGACTATCCAAATTTAAATTTCATCAAAAAACTAAAATATTTCATCATTGTACTTTTGAAACCCACTGATTTTATAAAGAGACTAGCCTATATTTAAATGAAAATAACTAAATTTAACTAAGGACAATATAAAACTGAACTTTTAAAAATAATATTAAATAGATAAGTTAATTAAATAAGCTAATTTATATAATGATAAAGTAAAAATTATCCAAATATATTGAAATGAATAAATAAAATCCATAGGCCGAGAGAAAGAGAGATTTTGTAATATTTATAAATAAATAAAATATTGTTAAAAAAAACTTTATTTGATAAAGAAAATACCATAGTATATAAAACTGATCAAATTTGTTTTCGAGATTCCTGAATGTAAAATATTCCATTTCAGGTTGGATTGCTACACCGAAGTGACATCTGTACTTGATCACTTACATCATCAGAGTCTGGCAAATCCGTATGCTCCTCGGATACCAATCAGTCCAGGCCCACAATCACCTCAGTCACCTCAACCAGTTTCAGTATTAGAATATTTCATTAAAGTAAGTTAATTCACAATTTTGTTCATTAAGTGTTATTATGTTAATTCATTTATTATTTTTTATTTCCTTATAATGTGATTATTTTTACTTTATCATAGTATACAAACAATTTTGTGATAAAATAAACAAATCAAGGTTGAGTTTTTGATGAAAATATTACTTTTTAGACCTCCTTAGTCCAATAGAGTGCTTTTGTCCGATAACCTAAACGTGTGAACCTATTTTAATCAAATTTTGAATGTAGAAATAATTTGGCCATTTCTGAAGGCTTTTTTCTATTTTTATAATGACCCAAAATTCATAGGTACCATTGTTATCTATTTTAACCATTGTTATCTGTTTATTTCTTCAAAATATAGCTCATAGAGACTTAAACAAAAACCAATTTGGTTGCTATCTCCCCAAAAATATTATTTTGGGAGGTATCGATGAAAACAAACAAAAAAAAAACCTAGGGAGATGTTATAAAAGGTATTATTTTAAAAAATCGGTGGATGGTTCTAAACTGAAAAAATCAAGTTAGTTGTGGTTATTTCTCATCAGGACTGTATGCATATGTATACATTACCCCCCTTTCTGTTTCTACTGTTTTTATTGCCAAAAAGTTTTTATACCTCTTAATATTGTTTCATCTGGTTCTCACTATTATCTGGTATGCTCTGATTTCAAAAGTGCTCAAATGGCTATCCAGGATATCCTAAGATTCCTATTTAAAGAATCATTTGGTTGAGGAAATTCTGTGTTCCATACTGATTTCCGTTATAGTGTGTTGGGGTATTATTATACTGGATGCATTGTGGAATAAATAGAAACATAAAAGTGGACAATGTCACAATAAAAACTTTGTCATTTGCCAGGCTTGGCATATAACTTTTTGCTGTTGGGGGATAATGGTGAGATTCTTGATCGAGTATTGCCTTTCTTGGATCTCACCTATATGTTTTTGACATAATATAAATATAATTTTTATGTGTTTATTGCATAGCCTCTATACAGCACTGTAACATGGTACAGTAGACTCTCATAAATCCGGACTATTGTGGTGGACAGCCGTTACAGATTCCGAAAAATCCGGATTTCCCGGAGTCGAAGATGTAGGCCGGGGGGCCGATACGAGCGGTGATAAGCCACACAAGCAATCGTTACCGGCCCATGCCGATACCCAACGACACTTGTTACCCTCTGACACATTAACTAATGGTACTGTTACAGTAATGTACATAATACAGTACTGGACTGCAATTAAGTAAAACACAGGATAGGGCGTGTCAATTACCTCAGCCGTGCGGAAACTTCCACTGCCCGTGAATCATCACAAAATATGTCATTCATGCAATGCGGAAGATCACGTGAAATTTGAAGGCTCTAAAGCGGCAAATTGTTATTAAAAAAAATTTACCGTCCGGTGCGGATTTTCCAGAGTCCAGATTTTCATGATCCGAATTTATGAGAGTCTACTGTATTTTGTTTCTTGTTGAATTTGATAGATTTTACCATTGTTAAATAGTTTTATTGTTGTTATTTTTATTAATATTTATATGCTATTTATTTTTATAGTTATAGTTTTATGTTTTGACCATTTTATTCTCTGTAGTATTTAGGTGATGATGACTAAAATGCTTCTCATCTCTACATCATTCTCCTCACTTTAACAGCATATCTGTAACTAAGTTGAATAAAACTAGTGGCAGTATTTCCCTATTTTAGCCACTTCATTACCTTAAAACAATGTATGTATTATCCCACCAATGTTCCAACATATTTATTATATGTTTTATTTATCCATTCTATAAACTTTTCTCTGCTTTTCTTAAACTTTTCCAAAATGCTTTTCTTTAAACAGAATTATACATTTTTCAATCTGTATGAAAATAAATAATACATTCTTAATATACTTCTAAAATGCTTCAATAATTTGTCACACGAATTATATCTGTTGTATATCTTCTTTTCTGAAACCATGCCTTTGCTTGTTTTGTCGAGTTATTATTATTATTTTTTTTAATGAATTCTGTTCAGTATTATCCTTTCAAACTATTTGAATTTTCAAACTCATCAAAGTTTATACCCCATAATTTATACACTGTACCTTGTTATTTGTAAGTTGCTTCACTGTTCTGGTTAATCTGAAATGCAATAACAATTATTTGTAAAACATACAATAATAAATAATAACAATTATTTATTTGAGTCTAACTTTTATTCACGGACATATGCGTCCATCTCTTATGGGTGATTTCCAGAGACTGATCTTAGTAACACTCTCTCTACCCCTCCTGTCCAAATACTTATCTAGGAATTCTTTAGTTTATGGCTAATTTTGGAAATGTCTCTCCCTTCTTAACATCACGTTATGTTAAGTCCTGCCTTTCTCTGGAACATTCCTTCTCTGCTTGTTTCCTGCACAAATGTTTTTACAGAAAGTTCACTTTTATTAATATTATGTTTTTACAATTATGATTAAATCTTAAGGGTTTTTTTGAATTACATTATTACTAAGTTAAATTATTATTTATTAATTTGTTACTGGTTGGAAAATGTTCCATGCTTACATATTGTTAAACTGATTTATACAAATGGAGAATAAATATACAATTGTTTGTCAGAAAGGATGTACACCATGATAATATTTTTTATCATTCCATAATGGTATGATAATTGTTAACTCATCTGGCCTTGCTGATTTACTGCCTTTTATACTTTTGATTGCTGTTTCTAATTCTTTCAGTTTTATTCCTTTTAATTCTCTAAGTATTTTTTTAATTTTCGTCCTTTTCCATTGCCTTCATTCTGAATTGAAAGTATTTTCCTCTCTTTAAATTTAAAAAAAAATTAACCTTTCTGTTCCATCTTCCTTATATTTATTTCTATAGTCATTGTCCTACCCTTATTCTTTAGCTTCATTAATGTTACCTTCATGCCCCTTTTTCATTCTACATTAAATGATACTTTATTCCACATTAAATCATATGTAGAGTTATTAAACGTTGAAGTTTTTATGGTTGAAATCATAAAAGTTCTATTTAAAGCATTCTTAGTATCTGTGAACTTCTTTTAACACTGTGGAATGTAAATACAATATTATTGTTGTGCTTTGTTGAATTTATGTATTCGAAAATATGGCTTATTTGTGTTTTAACATATTTTAGATTAGTTACTTAAAGTCATTTAAGAAACCAAAGGATAGATACAATTACATTTTATTTTATAGGCAGACGATTTGGTAAAATTAAGTATGGAATCTTCAGATCAACTTCTACATATTGCTATCTATGATTGGATGATCAACAAACATCTGTTTGGAGAATTAATTGATGTAGCCAAGCCTAGTCTAGAGATTTATCTAAAACGAGCTTCATCTAATCCTGATCGAAGAGATGCAAGCGAATTTGCTGATCTTCTTTGGAAATATCATGAACGGCAAGGCAACCATGCAGCTGCTGCTCAAATTCTTTACTCTTTAGCTAAAGAACCAAGGTTGGCATACACATTTTACATTTTTTAGATTATTAAATTTAAAATTTTACATTTTGGTTTTTCTATACATTTTTTATTTAAACTAATTAACTGTCTATTGTAAAACTACAAAAAGGACAGTTTTATAAAGTTTAATGAATAAGGATATATGAGTTCTTGAAATTTCAAACCTGGTTCGCATCTCACATGAATTTTGAACAATGGCTTATTATTCTCCCACTCTATAATATTTTTAGCACAGTTCAATTTTTCTATCCAGCTTAGTTTGTTGAATCTGGCCCTAATTGATGAGAATAAAACTAAATGATGTAAAAACATTGCACAAACTTTCTCACTCGCCCATTCTCAAAACCCATTACACGATAACTCATTATTTATTATTATTGTAATAGCAATAATTTTTTTATAAACTCCGAGCATATCAGTTGACAGGGTGAGTGCTATTGCAGGATATTATACGTTCAAGAGATAAATAAATATTAGGAATGAAATTAATTCAACACAATTTGATCATTAATTAATTAGAGATTATTGATGTTCTTCATTGATGTTTTAGCAAAACTTTGAACTTAACAGAAAGAATTACATATTTGGCCAAGGCAGTAATGTGTATGAGGAGTGATAAGGTGGGATGTGCACCTCATTTAGGGATTTTTCTCAATGATTTAGAAGATTTGTTACAAGTGGCCAATATACAGAAACAGGTAAGATTTGTAGTACTAAAAGATAATGTCTACATTATTCTTCAAGTGTTTGCTTTTAATCCATGGTTTTTGAATATTTTGTTTTATAGAATGATGATCTACAGTTAGTATCAGGTATACATCCTCTCTAATAATTAAAGTACCGTCCACTTTACTATGTCAATATTGCTGTAATAAAGTGTATCTAAAATTATACCAAGTACAATTATTAGAAAATCAGTAATCATGCTGATAAATTATGTTAATATTTTTTTAAATATCAAAATACAAAAACAGCCATTGTTTCAATACATTTTCTTTTATATAAAACAATAATATACATTTTTTTAAAGTCAAAAACCATAGTGTTCACCTCAACACTAAATAAAACAACTTTTTTAAAGTGAGAAGATACGATATAAGAAAAAATACACCTAGCTCTCGAATACTCTAATAGCGTCTGGTTAGAAGTGAAGAAGAGTTGGTTAGAGAGACTGGTAGAAAAGATAAAAGAGAGGGATCTAACGCAAAACTAGATGAAGAAAGGTTAGTTATCTCGAATTGCTACACTCTGTATTCACTATAAGTGAGCCCCCAGAATGTCATTCCACTATTTACAAAGTTCTTATAGAACTCCAGCTTCAGGTTTCTGAGCTGTAAATCTATATAAAAACCGGGTTTGAATTTAATATTAATCTGATTTTTATAAAAGAGAAGGAAATAATTTGCTCGACTATGGGCGCCAGGTAGCATTAGCTTACCAATTTTGAAAAAGAAGTTAATTGTTAAATGTTAAATATATCTCAGGGTCGCAAATCCTTTTAAAAGTGTACTCACAGTAGTTCTTGGTGAAATAAAGAAATCTTAGGTGTTGTGCTGAAACTTAACATGTTTTATTAAAATGAAAATATTAAAACATTTATATAAGGTTATCATCAAATATTATTAAACATTCATATTCAGAAATCTTAGCTTAATACATCCTCATATTTCTTTAAAAAATCAAATTGAATTTTATTTATTAAATTTATTATTTAGTTGCAACTCAAAAGAAAAAGCAAAAAATCTTTAGTTCATTTAATTGAATTAGTGTAATTAGTAATTTAGTTCTACCAATCAAAATAAGTTTCATTAATTTATTTATTTAAAAGAAAGATTTTACTTTAGTATTTTCATATTTTATAATGTATGACATTGTCTCAATATTATTCTCCAGATTTTCAAATTAAACTTATAATTAAACATTAAGAAACTATTATCATATTATAGACAAAAAATGATTTTAGAAATAAAGTTTTAACGTGTATACCAGTCACGTTCTTTTTTAGTTAAAAGCACAATTCCTTGGCGACGTCTTGTAGACAATGTATCTTGTCCTGTGTCGAGTCGCTGACGTGGTCGATTCCTTGCTGTTTTACGGAAGTCATTATTTTATTGTTCAAATAACTAAATGTTTGTTAGTATCATGATTTAAACCGTTCTATTACGAGACTTTACGATCTTGTCCACTATTCAAAATCTTATTTGTCTCGAACACGTGCAAGACTTTTATTTTTACACGTTTCACAGAGTTCACATTATTTTATAAAAGTTTCTTTGCACAAGACTACGTCTGACCAACTCGGTAGTTCCCTTAAGACTCGCTTAACGTTTTCACTACATCTTATTAAAAGTTTCTTTGAACTGAAAACACGTCTTACCACCTCGGCTGTTCCCTTAAGACTGGCAAAACCACATGTGCCTTTGTCCAGCTTCACCCTAGAGTCTTATTTCTTAATATGCAACGTCCGCTAAAAAATTTTCTCACAAACCTAGCAACACGGACCCTGTTCAAATTATTTTGCCTGACACAAACTTTGTCTATTTTTCACTACACAATTTTTATTCAAATATTCGTATAAATTATAATTAACATTTTTTACATCACATCAGTATTTTGGAAACCTATATTTAAATTTTATATACCCTTGTCTTAACATGTACATTGAGTCATTCTTTTGACTTCTGAAATCCCCCCACACATTCAATTTCAACGTTCTTGAGTCCCTCTTAATATTCAAATCTTAATATAACCGTTTTTTGGTTATCCAAGTTAAAATTACCATTTTTGGTATCACAGAGCTGACTAAACTTCCTGTCTAAAAAGTTCTTAATTAGTTTCAAACCAATCCCTCAACAAGGTGTAGGTGAATAATAGAATTTTAAATCAGATGGAATCATATCTCATGGAACATATTTATAGGTATAAATATAGTAAAACCTTTCTTAGAAATCTGGTATGAATTGACAATTTGACATTGGTATGTGGTGTTCTCTAAAATACAATTTTAAAAATTTTATTTGTGGATATTGCTAAGGATACAATCCAATTAACTTAAATATAATATAGTGAAACCTCTACTATCTATCAATTTGGAAAGGCCTGAATAAAAAACGGGAGTTGAATTGGTCCTGGAAAACAACCAGGCTTATGGAGGAGTTCTGGATAAGGGTGGGGAGCATGCAATGGGGACCATGGAGTAGGCAATGTGGAGGAATGGGGACGGGAGAGATAGTTATGAATAAATTTGACTTCTTTTTTTAAGAGTATAACATTATTTTGCGCAAATTGGTGTAGTCTGAGCTCCCATTATCTTATGGAAAAAATAAATTCATTTCATTGGTGAAAAACCTATTTGGACACCTATACAATGTAATGTGAAAACAGCTGTTATTCCTGTACAAGTTTCTTGCTGTTACAATTTCAAAAATTTTTGTAGAATTAATTGCCAAAGTCTATATATTATAGCAAAGAAAACTTAACTCTTTCGTAGGCTATAATTGTTTTATTTTTGTATCAAAAAAATGAAAGAAAACTAATAAAATAAAACCCATAACAAAATTAATAAAATAAAACCCATAACAAAATTTTTAAAAACACAATGTGATACGTTTCTATTTTGTCAAAACTTAATTATTTCTGGTCGTTATGTAAATTTAAAGAACAATACTCCGAGATTTGAAAACAAAAATCCGATTTCTTCTGACAAACAAGTGCTGTATAGTAATCGAAAGTGTACACCAAAATTGGAAAACAAAAATCCGATTTCTTCTATCAAACAATGCTATATAGTTAATCGAAAGCCAAACATTTTCCTATTTTAAAAAATAAGAAGAAAACTAATAAAATTTGACTAAATAAACCCTGTCACAAAAATCAAAAAACAATGATCAACACAGTATGTTTCCAGTTTTGCAATACTGAATTAATTCCGATTATAAAATAAGTTAGGTAATATTGCACCTATTATTCTATTTTCTTATAATATAAATCAATTCTGTTTTCTTCAATCAAGGAGTATTATCAAAATCATTATACTATAAATACTTTTGTAATGTGCATATTTTGGATTTTTGTATATGAGATGAAACCTGCGGTAAAATTCATGCATAATGTAATTAGATCACAAGCAAACGGAAGTTAATAAGGTCAAGTGAAAATGGTATTTATGGCTGTTTCTAGAATAACGAAATAAATCAAAAATAAATTCCCAAAAAATGTATTTATATTAATAACAATGTTTAGTCTTAAGATAAGCTTAATATTTGTGTGAATTGTGCTTATATGAGGTGAAATACTTGTTGTCAAGTGGTTATGGGTTTGAGACTATAATCACGTGATTATAGGATGATATCCGGAATCTGAAAGCGTGCGTAGAAGCAGTTGGAAGGCAGCGTCTGAAATAGTCACACGTATTTTCGAATAGTGAACGAAATAGTCTGAGAACAATGAAATTTGTATTAAAGTGATTTTCATATAATAAACAATGTAAAATACTAATAGTTTGAAGTCAGTTGATATTAGAATCAGTTATTGGACAATGTCGGAGATGGACAGACGTAATTTTTGTTTGTGAAGTGGTTATTCTTTGAGAGTGAACGCTGAGCACATGGTGTGATTTAGGCTTTGTTGGAAGTATGGACGATTTAAACAATATTTCTAATCTGAGAGACTCTGAATATTAAAACGTAAACTCTGTATTAATAGTAGAGACAAAATGTGCGATAGTTATGAATCGTAAATTTAAATCTGAGACAATCAACTTAGGCACTACGTTAAAAATGGTGAACTTCAGTCAGCAGGAAGGCGGCTTCATGTTACAAGGGAAGTCTACCTTGGAAAGTACTACAACGTGGTCACACAAATAACAGACAATCTTATTTTATCTTTTTTGTAAAAAGGACTAATGATAAAATTTTAATTATGATTAAGATATGTTAAAATTTTTTTGATAAGTAAATTTATATGTCATAAGTATTTTAAGAATATCTAAACTAAAATTTTAATAGAACATTTCTAATTTAATGATGCATTATAATTTTCAATATGAGACAAAGATGCTCACATAAAAATATAATTAAACAAAGTTGCAACTATTTAAAGTAGAGTCATTTACAAGAAACTTGGTCTCTTCAAGACAAAATAATTTTTTTAATTTTTAACATGATATAATTATAAAAAATAAACTAATGTATGTGTATTAAATATTAATAATCAATTTTTGAATAAATAATATGTTCAGTTTCAGAAACAAAGAAAAGGACTTTTTAATTACCATATAATCACTTGGGAGTACACTTTTAAAAGAAACACGACTCTGAGAATTTTTTAGTAAATAATAATTAAGCGTTAACTTTTCTAAATTGGTAAGCGTACAGCTTCCTGGCGCCCATAGCTGAGCAAATTATTTTCTTTTCTTTTAAAAATAAATTAAATTCAAAAACCACTTTATATATTAATATTACTACACTTTATACTAAGCATATACAAGAAAGTAATGTATTAAAAATTACAATTTTTTTGAGGTGAAATACACTTGTCTGGCTGAAAGGAAATACAACTGTAAACAAATTCAAGGCCAAGTACTAGTCCTCCCACCATATCATTTATAAGGTTTCCTCTTTCGCTCTAAATAACAGAATACTGAAGCTTATCTTTTGTTAAGTGTTCGATACTTTGTTTAAACATCTTTTTATTCTAATTTGTAAAACCAAGCACTATGTATTATGTGATAATAAAATGTTCATAAAAGGATAATATATATATATATATATATATATTTCTTTGAATGTAAATATTTATCTCAATGTTTTTTATACAACTTAGGCAGTTTTGGGAAGACCCTCGTGTAGCTGTACTACTTCAGTAATCGGTAATCATCGATTACAATCGAGTTAATTTGATCGTAATAATAAATGTACATTATTTTATTTACTTTTACTTTATTCCTCGTTCTACAAACACAATGTTGAACATCATCTGCAGCTGACATACTAGTTTATATTTATACTATACCTATTTAGCCAACCTAATGTCCCGGGGGAATTAGCTTAAAAATAAAAGAATACCAAATATTTTTGTTCTGTCATCGCCCTAATGCATTTGAACCTCTTCTATGATGGAGTTCATCAACCTAAGTTACAATTTTTATTTATCTAAATATTGAAAACCACTTTCAAGTCCTTTTCATTAGATGTTTTATATGTTCAACTATAAAATAAATATTTATTTCAAAAAATTATTATTTTCTTCATAATTTATATAAACCTCATAATCATAATAATTATAATATCCCTTATTTTTGAATTCAATTAAGAAAAAAAAAGGTTAAATACCACTTCAAGTTTAGTGTATACACACACACATGTTTAATTTAACGAAGTACACAATAAGTAGGAAAATGTTAACATGATTCTTCCGTTTTATCTGTGCAAATAGAAGAAGGTGCAAGACCAAACCCCACTCCAGCCTCTGAGTGTACATGGAAGTAATAAACAAACATCCCCCTTATCCAGAAATGTCATCTATATCAATATTAACCCTTTCATGCTTCAATTGAGTTTCAAGTCATTTGAATTTAATTCACAAAATATTGCAACTAAGAATCTTAAACTCTTTAAATATAGAAGAAAATGAAGTTCTCGTCAAACTCACAACTCTAGCTGCTGAACTATAATATAATATATGCTGAACCATTTAAAGTTTTTCACTACTATAAATTAACATACACAGATGTATTTCGCTTGCTTATATCTACGTAGTATAAAGAACAATATACTTTCTCTTGTTAGTGTAATGTGTAATAGTGTAAAAATTTGTTAGAGAAAAAATGTTTGTATTATATTTAAAAATATATATATATAATTTTTTACTTGGGACGAATTTACTGTTACTTGTTGAGCGCCATTTTGTGATAAAAGCACGAAAACTTATTAAATTTACTCTTTTTTACCTTGGGTCATGAATTACGGGAAAATGTACTAGATGCGCTAAATGATCATAAAAACCTCTGAAATAAAACATACATTTATTAACAAGTTCTAATTATATTTGAAACATACAAAATCTAGTCAAGCCATTTTGCTTAACTTTCTCTGAAATACGTACAGTGAATAACATGACTAATTATTAGACATTAGTTTCATAAATATTAAATATTAGTTCTTGGTACAAATATTCACAATGATTAAACTCAAAATTAAATGTTGAAATAGTTCATGTTACAAGTATTCTTTACGATCAAATTCAAATTAAAAGTTTAAACAATTCAGTTAGCTATTATTAACCAATGTATTTCATTACGTTACGATGCCATAGTTTAAACTGATTGCCTCTACTTTTTAAAGTCATAAATTACCAATTATAATGTTCTTTTTACGCTATACCAAGACGTAACTTTGCACTGAATTTAGTTTTAGATTCAAAGTTAAATAAAAGTATCAAACCATGGAATAAGTACTGATGTTGCTCTAGATGTTCAGGCGATCAGCCTTGATGATCTAACCGTCTACATGACGTCTTGTTCAATAATGGAGAGTCCTTTCGTTCTTGGTAGAACGGCTTGTGCCCCACTACTATCTATCTTTTGATTGGTCTATACTGCGCACTCCAATTATGACGACTTCATTTCTGATCACTTCAAAATATAATTTTCTCTTAATTTTATTAAACATACTAATTTAGTTAATTTTGTTATAATTATTTCAATTACGAAATTAAAAATTAATAATTTTTTATACATTTTCCAAATAACACACATTCTTTGTTCTATAAGTTTAACCATTCTGAAATCCTTTCTGTTTGTCTACATTCAACTTTTTATTACCGTTCTTTGAACGCAAATAATCCATGCAATAAAACCTTTTACAATTTTATTACATTTATGGATTACTCACATTACCTGTAATTAATTTCATTTCTCTCAATCAAATGTATCTCAACATAGAGACATCAAAATTGTGAACGTTAGAAATGGTTCACGAGTATAATTTTCATTTCTACAGTTTTCAACTAAAACAGGTTGTTAATGATCCCGATAATTTTTAATCTTGCTATAACAATAAATATATTAATAGAAATGTTAAAAGTTAAAACAAAACAAACTATTGTTGCTGAGTCTACCAACTGAAGAAACGATAATAATGTACTAAAGCGTGAATTGGTGACCTTGGTAGGTTTATGAAACTGAAAACAAAAAGTCGTTACTCTTTTCTTTCAATATTTTGTTATGATTTAGTTTGTATGTTTAATTTGGTTTTTTCTATAATTTTTTACAGGTAAAGAGTTATTTACCTTACGAAAGTAAATTTTGATGATTTTGTAAATACAGTAGAACCCCTCAAACTCGACCCCCTCAAACTCGACATTCCGTCAAACTTGACAGGGCCAGTGACCAGGAGCATGGGATTTCCAAGGTCATTCACTGTATTGTTTTACGCCATGTGCGCCTGCCAGATGCCGGGAGGTTGAGGCTTGTCACTTTTGTTTATATGGCTGTGAGGGTTGCTCCTTTGTCTAGCCACTTTCTAATCCTACTGTATAGTAGAGGCCAAAGTTAAAGATAAAGGGTCCAGGTAGACCGGGACAGCCCCAATCATGTGTTGTCAAAATATTCATATTGTTGTGAACCCAAGCGCCTACCACCCGGATGCTACCGGTCATTAGCACAGATTCCATTAAAAGTAAGCGGCAAGTCTTTTGTCATAACAATTCAACGGAGGGTCGTAGAACTATGATTCAAGTTTTGTAATAAAGGTCTTAACCAGGTGAAAAAAATGACCCGACTCTTAATTATATGCGGTCAGCAGTTCAATTTATAGCATTTATATTGGACCGTGTTATTTCCAAGAATAGTGTTATTTCCGTGTTTTTTTTACTCTAGACTTTACTATAAATTTTATTACAGAAGCCTTTTTAGTTTACTGAGCCTATTGTACAAGGCCAATACTTTTAAAATCTCATTTGACCCATCGATAAATTTCATTTTAATGTGTGATTGAACACACTATTTTTGTTGTTGTCAGGCAGGGACTTTTTTGCAATAAACGTGTAATCATTGATAATCAATAAATGTACAGTTATTTAAAGTATTTGTTGCAAGCCTAACCATTAAATATCAAAGTTCCCTAGAACTCGACAACCCCCAAACTCGACAACCTTAAAGTCCACATTGTGTCGAGTTTGAGGGGTTCTACTGTAATAAATAATACACATTCGCTTTGAATATGTCTTAACATACATAAAAAGATAACAAAATCATGGTGTAATTTTAACATATAAGTTTTAATTGAACTCATAAATTCATAGCCAATAATATCTGTTGACTATTGTGCAGGCCTAAAACTGCCTAATGGATCTTTTTCCAGGAAATTAATAACACAATGGTTTCATACCCGAACTTGGACCTTTGTACAGGGTCTTTGTTAATGATTGACTTTGGTTTTTCCTTTTCTTCCGGCGGCTTTTAATTTATCTACAAATATTATAATTTATAAGGCAAAAAAAACCTAAGTCGTCTTAATTCGAAATATTTTGTGATCCAATTCGAGATTGAATCTTGATCGCAATTTGATCTTATTGGACAATTTTGAAGTTTCAACGATTCCTACTCTCAACCCTCTTTTTAACAATATTATGAATACTGAACCATCATACTGTATAGTGAACTATGGAATTACTTTATTATTGTATCAAAGACATATACAGCAAGCACCATATACACCTGTTGCAATTACATCCTTTCTAGTTTACTTTCTGAATATAATTTCCTAATTACTAATTTCAAATAATAAAAATATGATATACTGTATATATATATAAACACACACACACACACACTCATATCCTAACAATATACTCTTAAGAAAACTAAACAGCAATTTTAATTTTGATAGTTTGTAACTATGAGGGCAGTTAGTGATATATTAAGAATTTATTTTTGATGGGTAGTAAAAAGAACATTTTAAGTATAAAACGCTTCTGAGGAAAATTTCTTAAACTTTGAGCTGGATGTACTAATCCTTTATAATAGAGGATTTGTATTGAAATCACATACATATTTGTTCTAGATTGTTTTTCACATAATTGCTTTTCACATTCTCTATTTATAAATCTGAGAAAAGTACTGAATAAAATGTTTACTTATTTCAATTTATTATTTCCCTTTACTATAATAGCATAACTTTCTATCTTTTAGGTACTCTATGAAGTTTCCAATCTTGTACAGCTCAATGAACGGCCAGAACAAGCTGTAGTTACCCTTAATTCATCTTTGTTAACTATAACCGAGGTAAGTTTTTGTTATATATACTAGTAGTGTAATTGTATGTCATTATAGGCAATAAGATAAAATAGACATATATATTTGTGCCATTGTCAATACGTATGATACACTAAATCATTAACATGGGTCTGTGATAAAGTTTTTGTTTTTAGTGAAATTTATAAAAAACCATTATTAACTATAGTTTTATGACACTGGTAGTAAATAAGGCTATTGTAGCCATCATAATAATAATACTTAAACGTGGAATTTATAATATGTTGCATCAAAAGTTCCTAGAACACACTATGATGAATAGTGTATATATATATATATATATATACACACACACACACACACACACACACACATCTTAGTGTATATTTTCTGGAGATAAAATTTTTTATTGAATTTGGTATGTCCTTAACATTTACAATGGGTAAGAAACGCTCTTTAGGGGGGGGGGGGATTAATCAGAAGTTGGGTTTTTGTTGCTTTTCATAGATTTTACCAATATAATTGTGACATTTAAAAGGACGCAAATATTATGAGGAGCAGTGCTCTTCCCTTTGTCCAGATTTATAGTTGTCTTAATTTTGTTAGTTACTAACTCTTTTAAAATTGGCCATTTTACACCATTTCACAAAATTATAACTTTGTTCCGTCCAACATTTTGTATGATTTTTTGTTAAAGATTAACTTTCTTGTATAATTTGTAATATAACAGAGTGTTCAGCGATTGGGAATTCCTGGAAAAGCGGGAATTGTAAAGGTAATGTATACATAAAAAAGAGGGATTTTTCAACTGACCTTAAAAAAAAAAAAGTTATATTTTAATCTAGTTTTATACGGTTTTCGTTTTGTCAAATGATTTGAAGCAACCTTAATTTAAAAATCAATCCTGATAATTTTACTATTTTATGATTTATGAAGTTTTAGTATTCTGATCATATCATCGTTAATATCAACAACTATCAATGTAGTTTTCCAGTGTTATAGCACCGATTAGTACCCTCTCATGTTCAACTTAACATTTGTTTGATTTTTTGTCTGAATGAAAGAGGGAAAAGTGATGGATAACAACAAAGGTCATACTAAACAGATAACAACAGGAGGTGTATTGTTGCACAGGATAAGTCAATTCTTAATTAAAGAAAATAATTTTCAGCTGAAAGAGTAGCATTTTCAACTACTTAATTATATAATTAATATATAATTTTATATTATTTGTTTGTAGTCCGACATTTGTTTTAGATAGTTATTAATTTTCTGTTGGTTTGTGTTACATATTTTAAGTATAAATGGAGTATAATAAATAAAGGTATTTTATAAACAGGAAAATCTGAACGATAATCACAAAAAAATGATTGTTTATCTAACATCACAGTTAACAGTCTGAATGTTGAATCAGTATTAGGTAGTAATTTTCTTGGTTAATAATGTCATAAAATGTTATTTATTGTTGTTTATAAATCTATAGACTTTAGTTTTATAGATAAATCAAAATATGTTCATTTTTATTTCGGAAATAAGATAGTAGGTGTCGATTGTTAGCTATCAATGCTGTTGTAGACAGTTTCATTGTCGAATCAATGATAAATTAGTTTGTGATTTTATTGATCCATAATTACATAAAATTAAAATTTTTATTGTTGATAAATGTATAGACTTTGATTTTACAGATATATCAAAACACATTTCTTTTAATTAAAAATAATAGAAAACCAAAATTCCTATATATCAGGTTTTTTTTTGTGAATACAATCGAGGTCCAATATACAGTAGCTTCAGTCTAGGATTGTGTCTGGTGTAAGGGGCGTGTCCTCCCTTTTACTTGTTTCCCTAGACTGACTTGATGGTACAATCCATTCCAAGGAAACTAGGACACAAATTACTGCTTCGCTACATTTAATTCCTAAAATTACAACTTCGTGACAGACTTTTGTATATGTTTTATTTTTATTTACACCGATAAAAGAAACGAAAGTAGGGCACCCGTTTACACTGAAGTCATTTGAGGTCTATATTTTTTTATTGTGGTTGTACTGCTGAAAGTAAAAGCAACAAACAAAGTGTGGGGGCCCCTCTTTTCCTCTCCACCCCAGACCCATTCCTACCTTGAGGATACTGTATCAGATTGTGGTGAAAAAGGATTAAGGAAAATGCTTGAATAAGAAATATGGAATTATCATTTTTTGACTGCTTGTTTTGAATTGTTATAAATTCTTGACAAATATATTTTGTAGTTGAAAAAGCATTCATTGCAAAGAAAAATATTGATGGAGAGCACATTTGAGTTACTAAAGTGTATTTTATATTTAGTTGGGAGTATTTCAAATATAATCCCCATAATACCTGCATTGTCTCAGATTACCACTTTAAAAATTAGAACATATGAATTGGTATTTGTTGCTCCCATTGCCTCTCTAAAGTCCAATTTAGTTAAATAATTTTTTAGCAGTGTAGTGTCATACCAAATATCGATTGTCAAATAAAAAAATTACTGATTTAGTAAGATTATCTTACTTTAAATATGTGCAATTTTTATAATATTTAATGAGAATGTTTGATTTGTCAAGTCATCTAGTGTTATGAAATTCAAGGCTAGGAAATAATTGTATCAGTATTAGGTAACTAAGGTAGAATTCATTATCAAGACAAGAGTGGACCATTTCTTCAAATTTCACTACTTTTATTGAAATTGTAAATAATTACTTGTACAAAATTCATAATTTTGTTTCCTCTTTGTAACCCATTACCCCTTTACATCTTTAACTACACTTATAAAATGTGTCCTGTGTCGGTATAATTACCTCTAATTTTAACAAAAACAACTATGGCTATGCTACTGATTAAAAATGTGTTTTACGTTATGAACAACATCTCGAAAAAAAGAAAAGATATGTAAATGAAATTTTATATAAATATGTATATAGTGCAGAAATAAATGTTGTTATATATATATATTATTTATGTTAAAGTTATATGAAGAATTTGCAGACCCTTACGATCTCTGGGAATGTAAACTAGCAATAATAGACTGTTCTGGGCATGATGATGCAGATCTTATGCGTTCCATATGGATGAATATTATAGGAAGAGGTAAAATTTTAAAATCTTTAAGTCTGATGTATGAAGCAGGGTAATAAGCCGGTCTCATTGTTAATTAATTGGGTGAAAAGTTTAGAAATTGACTATAAACTTCTATCTTGCTTTTGTAGTATAAAATAACCACAAAGTAACTTTAAACTGGCCAATAAACTACAGTTAAGTCAGTAATTTGTCTATGGTATTATAAAATAAGCTTTTATGAATTATTGGTATTACTAAACTTGCTGTGAATATGTACAGCCATTTTGATTTTTCCAATACGAATTTAAAGTGAGATAATTTTGAATAATTGTAGTTTCAATCTCTAATTAAAAACTAAGAAATATTTTGTGTGTAAACATTGTTTACATTGACAAAATGAGCATGATCATTGCTTACCAAATATTTCAGTGTTTTAAATTTTTTTATTTTTTTAAAATTTATTGTAAAATACAATATTAGGTAAATTTTAGGATAATAGACAAATGAATTAACTAAAATAATGACTAGTAGAAAAATAAATACCGTTTACAAACTTGATAGTTGCGTGTTAAACCACAAATACAGGAAAAACCATACATTTAAAATGGAAATTTATTATTATGGGAAAGGAGGTAAATAGATATAATTCAGATCCACAAAGGAGATTTAGGATGAATTTAGAACAATATAATAAATAGAAATAACATTTTGAAATCTAAAAACCAAACTGAGAACAGCTGTAATAAATTTTTCAGATATATGCTAATACCAATTTAATTCATATATGATTGTAACAGGGTCACATGAACATTAGACCCGTTTACATAATCAACATAATCAGGGGGAACCTAAAGTAAATGAAAAAGATCTAATTAGTTTATATAATATAAATAATTAGTATTAAAGTAAAAATATAAAGAGATAAAAATGTTATATTAGATATTTAGACACAAGATATTGAAAACTAGTAAATAAAAATGGTAAAATTTATAAATAAAACTAAAATGAGATTACTGTGAACTAGAGGTTTATGTGCATAGAATGCGTGAAAACCAAATCAACAATGCTATACAAATTAGTTATTTATGTATTTTTTTACAACACATTCAAATTAATTAATTAGTTCAATTGTTATTCCTGTTCCTATTAGAATTCTAAAAATATGCAAAAAATAGAGAAGGAATTAGTGATCATAACACCTGACTGACATTTAGTTAGTTACAGTTCTGTTCTACTTTACTGCTGCATTAACAGGTACATTTAGTAAAGTGAACTAAATCTATTTCACAGTTCTAATTTACAGGTATTGAAAATTCATAATATAGTAGAGTCCCGCAAACTCAGCGTAATGTGGACCGGAAGTGTGCCGAGTTTGTGAAATGCTGGGTTATCGGGAACAAGGGCAAAAAATAAATTGTAATTGAAACACCAAAGCTGTGGCGATATCAAACGACTTTGTCGATATCAGTATCCTATTGTCGGCAGTGTAAAAACACTGCGGCGAGTCAAAAGACTTTGTCGATAGCGGTATCCCATTGTCGGCGGCGTAAAAACACCGCAGCATTGGCACCCGTCGGTATAGCAGACATACACCTGCAAAACGTTTGATGGGTTGCTTTTTTTTCCACGAATCAATTTATTATACATTATGAAAAATATAACATTTCTTTTCAGTTTTCTTTGACTGGTTATGATCTACGCACAGTATATATAGTAAATAAAAATGAGCGAGTTACAAAAACGGAAGCGTGTGTTGGTTTCGTCTGAGCCGCGGTTAAATGTGTTAAATAGACTTGACAGAGGGGAATCTGTAAAAAAGCTTTGTGACGAGTTTAACGTGGGAAAAGTACCATCAACGATTCGAGCGATCGAAGTTAATGCCCGCTTTGGGATCTGCCGAACTTTTACGAACATCGCTGTTTTTAGCAATATATTTTTCCCGTCTGGGTCGCTGAGTAATCCGGACTGCCGGGTTATCGAGTGCCGAGTTTGTGAGACTCTACTGTATCACTTTTCATGCTTACCACTAATTCATAGAACCCCATGAAGGATTGAACGAAGTTTTTCTGTTAAATCCACTTAGAGTGAATGCTTTATTAACACACTCTGCTTTCATAACAATATTCACCTTAAGAACAATACACATAGTTTGTATTTAGAGAAGGTGAGGGAATCCCAACTACATATATAATGTATGAAGTAAACGTGTTCAATCATATAGTCTCGGCTGATGAAACATCATCATTATCTTTAAATAAGAGACAAAGCATTAGTTAATTTAATTAAAGGTAACATAAAACAGCTATCGACTATAGGTAGTTTGTAATACTTATCTACAGATCATAAGTAGAAATTGAACAACATTTATTATGTTTCTAGAACTAGGGAAATGTCCTTCGACATCTCCAGATGAAAAGATGGCTCTGGTCATGAGGAAAGTAGAAGAACTTGGTGGAAAGTATACAGTGTCATCGCGCTGCTTCCCTCTTGGTAATTTTTGTCTTTTTGTTATTAATTATTAGTAAAATAAGTTATTATAAAAATATAAATCAGACAAAATTCTGGTTTTATAAGTTTAACATATATCTCCACAACAAATCACTTCACTATCAAGATGTTTCAACAACCAAGTTGATAAAGACGACAACTCCTTGAAAACACAACTATGAAAGTAACTCTGCTAATAATGTTATAGAGAATGGTAACAATTTAGAATTTAATGAATTACTAAATATCCATATTCATCATAATTTCAATTCACCTTATAACTAACTTATGTCTAATTTGTCTACATACTTATTAGGGGTGTGTGATCCCGGATTTTTAATTCAAGCTGAGCTCGAGCCAAGTCTTGGGTAAATCAAACCGAGGTCGAGCTTTAGTTGAGCTTGAGCTTAACCGTTTTACGGCTCAAGCTTTTTAACAAGCCTATAATGAACTAGAACTTTTAAACTTTTATCAAGCCTTTTAACTCATTTGTGACCATTTTCGACATTTGTCGACGTAATATTTGGGAATTTTTAACTAAGGTTCAGTTGGACACAGACATCGAAGGGTATTTTTTAGTATTCAGTTGGTATCCCTGCTACGCAACTACAACGTTTCGCGCCAGGTCTTAGCCAACTTGGGCGTGTCACATTTGAGGTTACGTTTGCCTGCACAGCACAACATGTCATACTTTGATTCGTAAGTTTTTTTACTATTACATTTTTGATTTTTCCTTGTAATTACAGTAGTATAGTTTCATTTATGATTCATTCTATCGTATGCATGCGTTAGCATAGTTTAAATAAAACGATAAATATAGTTTTACTACGTCGTTAAAATGATGTCGACAAATGTCGACAATGGTCACGAGCGGGTACAGGTCGGTTAATTATTGCCGGTCACAGTTTTTGTCGACAAATGTCGACAGTGAGCGCGAATGGGTACAGGTCCGTTAGTGTTACGAAATTGGGATTTTTATTATTTCAGGTTGACCGTGGACGAGATAGCCGCATTATTAGAAGATGCAAGCGACGTGGTCAAGGCTACCGTAATCATTGAGCCTCCAGAAAACGCTCTTGTTAGTGATGGCGACAGCGATGACGAAGACCCCACATGCGACATCAACAAGCTGAGTGGCAATCAATTACGAGCTGGAGCAGAAGTTATATGTGAAAGGATAACAGAACATGGTCTTGAAACAGACAGATACGGGTTTTGTGAAGACACTGATGATGATGAAATACCCGGAACCCCACCACCAAGCCCAACTCACACCCCCTGGAGCATCTGGAATTTTAGGAAAAAAAAAGTTACCAACCTTGCCGACAATAGTAGTGAAGTGAATGACACGGGAATAGTTGAAGGAGATGAACAGCATAATCATGAAAAATATGAAATGTCGAAAGACCAGATCACCGATGAACGAGGTGGACAGCAAATAAATGAAGTAGGCAATATCCCAGAACAAGCATCTTTAGTAGAAAAAAACACTTTTGAAGAGAATGATGAAAAAAAACATAAGACAACTTGTCAATCCAAAGTAGAAGAGGGAGGCAGTGCTAAGAAAGTGAGGCCAAAACGAAATGTTGATAAAACAACAAAGAAAGTAGAGAAAGATAAAAAAAGGAAAGCCGATAATCCAAAAAAGGTCCCAAAGAAGAGAAAAGAGAAACAAAATAGAAATTGGGAAAAACGGGACATACATGACAATTCCTCGGTTGAATTTGAACGCCCTAGTTATTTACAAAAAGATATTACTCCTGTGGAAGCTTTTGAATTCTTTTTTGATGACGAAGTAGTTGAGTACATTGTAGAGTGCACTAATCATTTTGCAGTAGAGAAAGGTAACACAACTTTTGTAACATCCATTGAAGAGATTCGCCTCTACTTTGCAATCTTACTTTTGTCTGGGTACAATGTATTGCCGAGAAGAAGAATGTATTGGGAAACTTCGGAGGACGTTCACAACAATGCTGTATCTAAGTCCATGTCCAGAAATAGATTTGAAGAAATAATGAGGTACATTCATTTCTGTAAAAATGCCGAAATTGAAAAAGCTGATAAATTCGGGAAAATAAGGCCAGTGTGGAATATGTTGAACGAACGGTGGCTGACATTCTTTCCTGGAGATGCCTACTTATCTGTTGATGAATCAATGGTACCTTATTATGGGAGATACGGTGCCAAACAGCATATTCATGGGAAACCTATTCGGTTTGGCTATAAAGTATGGGTTATGGCAACCAGACTAGGGTACGTAATTCAAGGAGAGCCATATCAAGGAAAAAACACTGGAACTATTGCACCTGGGCTAGGTGTTGGAGGGTCTGTAGTGATTCATTTACTTGGAGAGCTACCCCAAAACCAGAGGTACTGCGTTTTTTTCGATAACTTTTTCACATCGTTCCGTTTGTTGGAGGCGTTGAAAGCAAAGGGGTATGATGGAACGGGAACAGTCCGGGCTGATCGTGTAGAGTACGCTCCTTTGCCAGAGCCTAAGGTTTTGAAAAAAGAACCAAGAGGTTCCTACCACCAGCTTACTGACCAAGAAACCAATATAACGCTGGTGCGTTACAACGATAATAATGTTTTTACCATGGCATCAACTGTAGCTGGTGTTGAGCCCCTTGGCAAAGCAAAACGTTGGTCGAACGAGCATAAAAGGCATATTTTTATCGCTCAACCTGCATCAGTTGTATTGTACAACACATATATGGGGGGAGTGGATCGAATGGACGAGAACGTCGCATACTATAGGATCAATATCAGATCGAAGAAGTGGTACTGGCCCATGATTTCTTACATGATAAGTGTGTCAATGAACAATGCCTGGCTAATCTATCGCCTCACTCCTAAGGGCCAAGAAGACAAATTAGATTTTCTGGGTTTCATACGCTACGTAGTCAAGTGTTATGTAGCAAAATACACCGTGTACCGACCCACAGCAGGACGCCCGAGCTCTAAGTCCTCCAGTAGGGTCCAAGAGGATGTCCGTTTCTCTGGAAACCATTTCCTGGAAACATCGGCGACTCAAGTCAGATGTGCCCACTGTGGTAAAGCCACCAGAAAAGTGTGCAGAACCTGTAAAATTGGCTGTCATGTACTGTGTGACAAACAGTTCCACACAAGATAAAGAAATTGCATTTACTAACGCAATAGATCCATTGACCAGAATCTTGTCAGGTTTTGAGTGAAAATTATGTAGATTTCTAAAAAAACAATAGAAGTGCCTCTAGTTTTAGTTTAAATGTGTTTTATACTCAAATTTATACCATTTTATAACTTTTTACCTATTGTACTTTATACATAATTTATAAAAATATTAAACTTACTATTATTTTGAAGTCTCTTTTACTAAATGTTTTATATTTGAACTTGTAAAACGTAGGTTATTCATTGATATTTTCTAAATAAAATTATTATTATATATATTTTGTTAACATTTTTTGCTTCCCTAGTATCCAAGACAACATATTTTAGTCAATATTAAAAAAAAAATGTAGTATTTATGTTCTATTTATAAACCTGTTCACACTCGCTGTTAACGTTTTTGGCACGAACGTAATGTACCTACTCGTGACCACTGTCGACATATGTCGACACTCCACAATTTATATATATATATAAGTTTAAAGATTAAAAAAACAATAAAAACTTGTTAGTTCAACCCCTAACAACAAAATACTACGAGGAAAACGAAATTAGAGAAAAAAAAATAATTTGGGCATAAATGGGTTAATGAGCTCAAGTTTTTTTAAACCTTCTGATAATTTTTAGATTGAATAATAATCGGTATAATGTTGATTTTTTATTTTCGGATGGAGAATACAGAGAAACCTAAAGGCGAAGTATTTGTAATTGACGGAGAATTGGACACTCTCGATCGATTCCTTTGGTATGAAATTACAGTAAAACCTGCTTAAAACGGAAACCTGGGTAAACGGAAAATAAATTGCGTACACCAATGTAATTTAATACAAAACTGTCTAACGCGGAAACGGAAATTTTGTTGGGTACAGATAGTCCCCTTTATAAGCGGTAGATGCGTTGTGGGAAAGTGCTGCGTAAAGTGAAACCGCGTATAGCCACGTCATTACTTCTGTACAGATCAAACAATCACCGCTTTGGTGCAACTCAGCTCAAATACAAAACTTTCTAGGTTGTTTTTATCTTTTATGCACTGAACTTGAGAAGAGAGTCAGATGTCAAAGAGCACCACCGCCACGGCATTACTTCTGTATACTTCCAACAATCACCGCTTTCGCGAAACTAAGCAGCTACATGCACTAATGAGGGAGTTTCTAGGAATCATAACTCCTCGCCCCATCTTTATTTACATTACTGTACTTTCTGCCGCTATAAGTCCCGTTTGTTCTGAGAATTAAGGTACTGCATAACAGAATTGTTTTGTACTGTACACATGTGTATATTAGTCTACACTACAATTTACATTAGTCTCACTATTCTCAGTTTTGTTCCTACTGCCCGACATACAACAAGTGATATTGTTCGAACGTGTGAACTAAATTTACAGACATTAAAAAACAGTTTTTATACTGTGTAGCCTACATACAGTACTTATTGTAATTTAGTTACTTTTTTAACCCTAGAACCGTCACTCGACCACAGTTGTGGTCGAGTGTAGATGCATGGTTTAATTCACCGACTCTAAAAAACGTATTTTGCAATTCAACATTACACCCACTTAGAATTGTCCAATCGCAATAAATAAAATACCATTGGAAAGCTAATGTTCCGTAGATGCATAATCATGCAAAAAAAAATACAACATAACGTTATAAATAATATTCCAAAAATTGGTGAAGTTCGCATATTTTTGATGCATAAAATCATAGATTTGAACTGTGCAGTTTTTAGTAAAAGCGACGCCATTTTTTCCCATGTGATTACAAATTTATTTTTCTGTCAAACGGGTTGACCAAAACACTGTTCTATTGATCACATCTTTCTCTTTCAAACCGTAGATTACAAATTTTTCTGTGTCTCATAGATCGCAAGATATTTCTACTTGACCATAGTAGAAACCTAACGGAACGAAATTCACTTGGGATTCGGTGCAGTTTACTAAATAACATAATCGATTTTTGTATCAATATTTTGTAATCGTTCTTTATAATATGTTGTAGAGGAGATTTCATTCTATAAGTTGGTAGAACTTGATATACCATACTGTTATTTTCTGTTGCTTATTTTCAAGTCGGAACATAGGCATTCTTACGCGAGTCCGTGAAATAAAAACACGCAAAGGGCATGGCATTTGTGTAATATTTTTATTATTTCTGTTATTTTGAAGGTCTGTGTATACAAATTGTATATAAATTGTGTATACAAGTTACAATATATGAGTTTTTATTTCTAAAGTTTATGTTTTTGAGTAAATTTCTAGTTTGTGAATGGTTTATATTTGGGATAACCAAGAGATGTTTTGTAAATTTAGGCTATAAGCAAATTTTCTTATATTGAGTGTTTTATTTGATTATACAAGTGTATATGTGTGTTATTCTTTGTAAAGTTTATTGTTTTAGTGAAATCTAGTGATTTTGTCTTAGGCCTAGCTTTAGAAAGTTACTAATTACGCCTAAATTGTTGAGGTGTCAAACCTAACCTCACTTGTCAAAGTCACTTTTTAGGGGAAATCGTTATTTTTATTTTGAAAATATAACAAATTATTATTTTTTTCCCCTAAATATATTCACAAATATATTACAAATTTCTAGTAATCGTTAAAAAATCAAAAAATCTATTTGTATAGTGTACATTACCATTTCTGTGAAATTATTCTCTTCGTTACTCTCCGATTTTTTGGTATTTGACCAAAAAACTCCAAATGTTTTATATCTAACATTTTTTTTCACTACACACCTAAATTCTATACACCTTTCTGAATATAATGATTTATAGAAGTTGTGTATAAAATATGTTTTACTATTTTTTTGTGGTTTTTTGAAAAAAAAATGATCATATTACCTTTTTTTTGTGAATGTTTTTTTAAATTTTGAAAACGTAACAAATTTATTTATTTATTTTTCTAAATATATTCACAAATATTACACAAAACTTTTGCATATCTTAGAAAAAGGTGGTAAGCTATTGATTTTGGATGATACAGATTTTTCTGAAAAATAATAACTTCATTTTTTGAAAACTAACATACTTACTCCAAAACCGTTTCATATAATTTTTATTATTTTTTTTTACATAGATAAATTACATAAAGAAATCAAAAATTTAAGAAGTAGGCCAAGTTCTATATTTAATTACCTTATAAAAATAAATTATAATTGAAGAAAAAGTTTATTCCAAAACAATGAAATTTGTAATAGACAAGGGGATATCTGTTTTAGGTTGGATTATTTCCATATGATCGAAATTTGTTGTTTTAATAGCTCCAAAATGTTACTCGAAATATTTCACCAAGCGCTGGTTCAAAAACGTGAGCTCAACTTTTTGTTAACAAAATGTTAAAAAATCTCTAAAAGTTTTATTTCTCCGTCTTTTCCAAAAATTGAAATAGTTACTAGCGGAAAGAAGAAAAAAAATTATTTAGCAATTTTTTAACATTGTGTAATAAAAAATTGAGCACACGTTTTTGAACATGTGCATAGTGAATTTATCATTTCTAATAACATTTTGAAACTATTAAAGCAAAATTTTTGAATATATAGAAAACATTCAAAGATGGGCATTTTGATACCCACATTAAAATATGATATGGATATATGGGAAATAGATACTGCATGGATTATAATCACTCCTCCAGAGCTTGTAATGGGATTAGTTTGAACTAAATAATATCTCTACAGTAAACATAAATCTAATTTCATTTTTCCATTTTCTTTACATAACCTATTCTCCTAATTAAATATTGTATAAATTTAAAAAGAAATGTGATAAAGAAAAAGTATCAATCATATGTTGTGTTACGTAATAAAGGATAGACAGCAATGTGTTGCTATCAGTAGAATAAGCCTAGGTGGAAGAACTATCTGGTTATTGTTATAAGCCCTTTCTCGCCAAGTCCGTCTGGCTATCTTTAAGAATTATACTCCCAGGAAGCTCTTTCTCGCCAAGTCCGTATGACTATCTTCAAGAATTCCTGCATCACCTTCCCTTGATCAATCTTGGCCCACTAACCAAGTTTCCTCCCATCCAAGGGTTTATATATCTTTGTAGCATCAATGATGTCTGCCTTGCATGCAAATTAAGTAGTTTCATCATTTTCCAGATCTGTCACAATAATTGTTGTTATACTGACTTCTTAAAAAGAACTTAGACTATATTCCTAACATCATCGGAGCCCTCGAAACATCATCCCGATGTTTAAAAAATACAAAGCATATCACTTTAGTCATTTAAAGTAGAAACAAACAAAATACTTAATACTACACTATAAAATATACAGTAGGGCCTCGATTATCCGAGCCCCGACTAACCTAGTTCTGGTTTAACCGAGTGTTTGTACACTGTACAGTACCGTAGTGAGCGAGCGGAGTGGGGTGACCGCTCGGTCATTTTACTCGCTATTTTACTGTGCTGCAAAGAAGCGGGTCAGTTCAGTAAAGCAGAAAACTGATGAACCTTTTCAAGAAGTAGGCTTAGTTTTTAAATTCAATTTTTATTGGTAAAGTACCAATACAAAACAGTTTTCAATACTGTAGCTCTTTTGAAAGGTATTTTCATATTCACCATTGACCTTTTTTCAGATTTGTAGGCTAGAATTTTGATTTACCAAAACTGTATTTTTATTTGCTGTTCAGTACAGGATATTTCTGTATTTTTTATATTATGAACGTAATATGTAGTACAGTGCAGTACTGTGGGTTTCGTAATAAAGTGAACTCAATATTTAAATTCAATTTTATGTCTTTATTTATTACTGTATCAACCTCAAAACGTCTTTGTAACGCCCCTAACACAGACTGGCGGCCGAAAACGCACACGCTACCATTGATGTCAATGGCGGGAGGGGAGACGCTCTTGTTCGCCGGTCTCTCTGCTTGTGTTATCTGAGTGTCCTCTGGTCCACATTAGCTCGAATAATCGGGACCCTACTGTATATATATATATATATATATATATATATATATATATATATATATATATATATTTATATACATTATCACTATACGTAAATATTGCATTACAACTGACACACATAACATTATAGCCAACACAATATTACACAATAAAATATAAAATTACATGTCATATCTACACTTTATACAAATAATATATATATATCTCTCTCTCTCTCTCTCTCTCTCTCTATATATATATATATATATATATATATATAATCAAAAACAGAATATTAACCAGATTTAAGATGGGTACTTGGTGATGTGCTTTGATCTCCTCTTCGTCTTGCGAAAAACTTGGCTAAACATGTCGAAGTGCTCTGTCTTGGTTGGCAACATGACACAGCCTTGAAACTTTCATACAGTAACAAATACATTATCAATTTTATAACAGTTGTACACACTGGTTACCGTCACTGAGCAAACATCATGTTTAAATCAATGCATTATTCAACACCCTTGGTTAGAGTCATTCAATATTGTACATTAATCTTTACAATTTTACAATATAGCTATTCATACTAGACTTACAAACTTATAATTTGAACAAGCAAAAAAAAAAAAAAATGTTCATTCTTTTATATTATATTTGTTTATTTTATATGTTTACATAATTTTGATTTAGGGAAACCTATCAAAAACTATAATTTCAAAATTACTTTCTCTTACAAACATCACTTTTAATTTTTGATTTATATATTTTTTTCTTTCTTTTTTTTTTTTTTTTCAGTGCTAGGTCACGAAATTTCTTTGTTTCACCAAACTTCGCCGAAACTTAACAATTAGAACTATTTCAAACATCCAAAGTAAACTACATTTTTTTCTGAGGAAAATTATTTGTGGCGTAAAACTAACTTTATTCAATCTATCAACTATAATTTATCCATCTTAGAATTACTTTTTTAGGTCTTTTATAAATATTATAACTTCACTGTACTCTTCACACTTCGTTCTAAAACTCGCCGTAAATTCATCTTAAAAATCATTATGAAAATTCGCAGAAAATTTTATTCTTTCGTATAATCGTAGAGTACTAATTAATCCGTTGTATAACTGTAGAAAATTTATTTCATAGAATCACCATAAAAATCGCAGATCATTCGCCGATCATCTGTAAAATTCACAGAATACCTTAATTCAGCTTAAAATCATTTGAAAATTCCCAGAAACCTCTTTTAAAAACATCAACCCATCACTACAAATTTCTAATACCACTAATCATTTATTGTTCAAAAAACTTTTATACTTTTTCCTTAATCTTGATATTATAATTTCCTTCATTAATTCATTAACCTTAATTAATTTTCCACAAATTATTTTTGTTGTGTTTTTTTATTCCTTTAACAATTACTTTGAATTTAACTAAAACATTTTGTATACTACAAAAAATTTCAAATTACCTTTTGAACATCAATTCCCTATTTCTTTCTTAACAAAAACACAAAACAAAAATATTGATTCATTAAAAAAAAAAAAATGTATCCATTTTTAGTAATAACAATATTTTGACCTAGCAATATTCTGACAAACTTTATATTTAAATTCTTGATTTCAGTCAATGTCAAATTCATTAAGGCAACATGTATTCAAAGTAGTAAGTGATGTAATGATGGATTTGGAAATATCTAATAGGTTACAACTATAATTGTAGTTTCAAATTCAACGTGTCAGCATACATTCTAAATGAAGTCTTTTGTCAACATACCTTGCATAACCTTGTTATCTTGACTAATTTACAACCAAAGAATTACTTATGACATAATGTTTGTTTACATTATATTATAGAAGTTATATTAAATAGGGAATAAGATTGTAAGACGGGAATAGAGAGCACATATCCTTTCAATCTTTTTGTTTTCAATTCGCTAACATGACAAAGACAGTTTTTCACAACAAAACCACACTATTTACATTTGTAGTGTGTCTTCCACAGTATTTTCAGGTTGGTTTTCTCCATTATGTAGCAAAATTCCAAATATTCTCAATTCATGATTTTACTCTTATACGATATTTTGAAATAAACAATTATTTCACTTATCGTCTCCAGTATTCTGATTTACCGTTGGATTACTATACGACAGCCATAAGTGGAGACGGTAAGTGAAATAATTGTTGTTATAATCACTATTCGGAATGGTGATAACCAAACGTTATATTTTGAATTATTTGTTATGTATTTATATTATGTGTAAAATAATATACCCACAATTCACACTCGGTAGTTTACATTTTTACGAAAAATTTATGGTGATGCGTGTTGACATTTAGTCCTCACATTTGAATTGGACAAGTGTGGGCACACTAAGGTAACTTACTTCCTTTCTCCTGGTAACTTCTTGTTATATCTTAAATAACTCACAACACATGGTAATAAAAACTTGTTTTCTCTCATGAGACACACGATTAAAGATAATATCTTATCAGTGTATTTCGTTTCATTTTCGATATCAATTTTAACAGTTATTTTTCTAGTATTATTTAACAGTATTAGTTCATGTTTTATCATGTTTGTTGTAGTATTATTCCATCAGTATGCACCACCAAGCAAGACCTGCTCGGAAAACCGTGCCGAGTTCGTAAAATTGAACCAGGCTCTGAAATGGTGTCGAGCTCGGAAAATCATGCCAGTCTCAAAAATCGAGGTCTTGATAATTTTGTGATTGTTGTTCGAAACTTGTTATATATTACTTTATGCTTTAAGAGAATTATTGTTACCATTCTCTGCTAGGATCTTAATTTAATTTTTAATTTCCTGGGGCTCTCAAAAAAAAAATATCAAAAATATACAGGTAAGGTCAACATCTAGAAACACAAATTAAAGAATTAAAATGTATCTCAAATTATTACTTATGTTCAATAAGTGAGAGTTTGAATATTGTTAGTTTTTAAAAGTTGAAGGTCCATTTTCAAATTTAGTTTTAATTGTTCAAATTGTGCTACAGTAATTTTATGTTTTTTTAATTGTTTTATATCATTTTTTTTTTTATTAGTTTTGGCACTAAAGCTACTGCTAAATAACTTTAGTAATTTAGATAAAAGTTGATTCCCTATTTAAAAAATTACAATAATGACATTTAACCTTATTTAAAATTTATTACTAAAACATGTTATCCTCCCACTGAGGACACCTTATCATTGGGAAGTTGAATCATACCAAATGGTGGTTTCTTTTGACCAATCACATATGCCTATCTTTATTCATTAAAAGTTAACAGGGTTAGAGAAGCGTTTCTAAACTGTGTTTAAAATCATTTGTTTAAATCAGGTGACAAATAAATCCAGCTGCAAGTTACTTTCTTAGGTTTTAAACACTGTTTCTTTCCGTTTGTTTTCTTTTCTCTGTGTAACATATTTCATTTTCATTAACTCTCTGGATAAAACTATAATAATTTGTGTTTGAATTTCATTATTACATATCATCATGTTACAAGTTATGTAGAGTTTCTAATTATTAATAAGTTAGGGATTTATCAATTTTTTTTAATGATTGTTGTGTAATGCTTAGAATTTATTGCAATCCATTGAAAGAGTTCAATGCTGAATTTTAAATTGATTGTAGTAGCCGTTATAGTTATCATAGCAATATGTATTGTTTGTTTTAGGATTCTTGGTTTTCAACTTGGAATTAATATGCTGTCGCTTGAGAGCTACGTGCCATCATGTACACAGTAGTTTAATCAAAATTGGTGTTTCCCTCCCAGTGCTCTTCAAAGTGTATAACAAGTAATGTGGAAACATTAAAATATATAGTCTAATATTGCATTAAAATTTATAGTTATGTAATAATAATAGTAATAAACCAGTGGTTAACAATAGAAATAAACAAATATTTAAGAAATAGTCAAAACATTGAAAATAATTTTCCGATCTCATTAATAACAACATTGTTACAGCAAAGGTCTCATACCGTCTGTTGGATTTGTAGTAAGTACATATAACTTAATTCAATTTAACTGTAGTTATAAAAGGATGAAAATGAGTTACTACAAAATGAAGATAGGCTCGGGCTCGGTTCAAACTTGAATGTCAGACAAGAACCCACAAATATTGATCTCATTTACATAAGCTCCATAAGCACATCATCTCATCTCTATAAGCTATACAGAGAGATTTTTATAAAATGTTTACTTTAAATAATTTATTGTTTATTAATGTTGTATTCTCTGATTATAAAAACAAGAAGGAAATGATCAATGATGTTATCTGGTGATATTTCCTGGTGGGCGGATGTTTTCTGTTTTCATGTACATTCAGAGACAGGATTTGGGGGTTTTCTCACCACCGTCTTCCTTTCGCACAACTAATGTGGCTAAATAATCTAAAGTTTTAATAATGCAGATTATTATTTTTAAATTATTAAAAATGTTATATTAGTAATTGTATCCTTGGTACAAGAATAAAATCTTTGTTGGAAAAATACCTGTGTGTATTCATTACGTTTTCATTGTGCGATTATTCCATTGATTATTAAATGATTCCATGTAATAGGCAATTATTTTGATTTATTAACAAAAGAGAAGAAAACTAATTAAAAATTCCAAAATATGGATAAGACGTTTGGTTTCCAGTTTCACGATTGATTGATTGATTGATTTTATTTGGAGTTTAAAGGGCCTTGTAAAACCAGCTCTGGCACCATGGCCTATGGCCTATTGTTTAACTAAACCCTCCTCATTCTAGCTTAGCAGATTTGATCCCCTTTTGACTTTGAGTAATCCACTAACTAGCTTGTCCAATGATAGTTCCCCAAGAATTTGTAATCGAAAAACATTTCACCTCTTATTGGTCAGGGTCTCACAATTGAAAATACTTCCTGACAATATGCAGAACAATGATGGTAGTGGCATCGAGTTTGTGGACAACCCTCCCATAGATGACGGTCAAGAATTAACACTATGCTGAATTCTTCAATGAAAATAACAATTTTTCATATTTTATTATTCTTTTATTTTGTAATTCATTAGATTATGTATAATAAAATACAGTGCAACCTTGTTAAGTCGGCCCCCTTTAAGTCGGATCTCCGGGTAACTCGGACCGGTTTGCAATAAATAAATATAAATTAATATAAAATATGCTTTTTGGTAGCGCTATTGTTTTATACGAATGTATAATCGTAGCGTATTGCACGGTGATCATGTTTCTGCCGAGTTCACGCAACCGAATTTGTTTGCCGTGACTGTACATCTGATGCCTAACTGTAGCGCTGGATGCCTGCGTGGTGAGTCATTGTCGCCCAGGTGATACAGATGAGGAAAACGCTTAAGAACCAGAAGTCATCAGTCATGCAGAAATACCATCCCACTTGGTTTAATATTGATGGTGTATTTTGAGCATCAGAACAAGACTTCACCGGCCGAGCTTGTCATGTTGAAATAAATGCTCGACCGTGCGGCACGTAAACTTTACTCGAAGCTGACACAACAGAAACTTACAAGCTTATTCTCCAAAAAGTAGACATACCTGTACAGTCCATAGATGTGTTTGTTGTTTTATTGTGATGAGTAAATTTTTTTTTTAAAGTGTTTTTCTCCGTAATAAAGGAAATTATTGTAAGTACAGTATTAGTATGTATATTTTAATTTTTTTGGTGTTTTCTGCTCTTTCTCTGGCTAACACGGATTTTCGTTATGTCAGATCGGCCGCAGTCCCAGCTGGTCCGACTTAACGAGGTTCTACTGTAGTTGTTCATTGAAATAAATTATGTTATTAATTTTTCCAAACATTGAAAAGTTAAATAAACAATCATAGAAGTTCATCTCAATCATAAAAGTCAATGACTGATTAATTACAGGTAATATTTACTATTAATAATATCACAAATCTTATTTCAATAGTTGTTAATCAGTTTGAACTAATAAACTCAATTATTTAAAAATTGGGAAATTGGACTCTGATCGCTTTTAGCCTTGATCCTTCATACATGTGACTGCTATTTTTTGTATCTCTGTAATTAAACTTACGAATGTATGAATATGAATGTAAGTTCATCATCTGTGTACAAAGTCCTCGACCTATTTAAATCAAATTTGACATATTTTGGCCATTTCAAAGGACTTTAATTTTTTTCTTCAATAACTCAACATTTGGGGTAACTGCCATAACAAAATCACAAAATTAAGGTTTTGATTAAATTTTGAACAAGTGTAGTGTCTAATTATTCAAACAAAAATGAAGTGGTCATCATTTCTCCAGAAATGGCAGTATGTGAGTTATTGGTAAAAACAAAAACATTAAGTATTAGGGAGAATCATGTGAAAATTATATAGAAAATTCACCAACTACTTACAAATAGTTTTAAAAAGATATAATTTCATCTTGTAAAATGTACACTCTTCTTTAATTAATAATTATTAGTTATCAGTTTTTTTACTACAGTTGTATTTAAATATTAAGATTGGAATAGCTTTTCTTATTGCTTCAGAGTTTGTAAAACAGGAGAAAAGAAAGCCAAAACAATATACCGCTAGTAACAAATACTTTCTGGAGTTTGTCACCTAGAATTTACCAAGTTACCATAATTCTGATATAAAGTTAAATTACCTTAAGTCAAGAAAATGTTCAAATACTTTCAGGATGATTCCTGGAATGTGCAAATTACATCTGTACTTTGAGTATAATTTTAGTATTCAATTAATATATTATCTAATTTTTCTTTTAGATTATCAAGTTTGTAAAATATAAGATATATTACACTCATTTGAGGATTTCATTGTTGACACTTTTTAAAAATTGAAATGGAATTTCTGTTACCTATTTAAAATATGAACAATGTGATGAGACTTTAAATCAGCAATGTAATACGTGTCTTTTGAGAACATCTTTTAATTTTTTAAACGTAACCTTTAAATCACAATTAAATATACTATATGTGCTCTACTTATAAGGTTTCAACAAAAAATAAATAAAACATATCCTCCCGACTTTATATGAATAATAAAGATAAAGTTTAATCTTTCACAATATTATCACATTACTGTTAAACCATTTGCTACCATCATTGTATATGAGTTGTATGACAATGGTTTTTAAGAAATTCTTAAACTTAAACTATGTATGGTTTTATACATAATAACAAAATATTTCTAATTTAATCGTTGACTGTTTTATTTTGTGCAGGTTGTTTGTTGTAAATGACCGCTGTTGGCTGAATGAAGGCAATGAGTTTTACCTTATAGAAGCAATTGCTAGTTTGGCTGAATCATTTACTGCCAATCCCAAGATGGCAAAACAAGCTGAAAGGTTAGGATCTCATAGTTAACTGTAAAAAAAAAAAAAAAAAAAAATACTGATTGTATTATATTATTGATAGAACTAAGAGTCATCTTATTTGCACTGTGCTTCAAACTTATATGAATATTAATGAATATAAGTTATATGAATAATATTAATGAAAATGCAAGTGAGAGTAGTGATGTTCATTCTTCTCTATATACCTCCTTATTCACTGCCATAGTGGGAAAAAATAAGGCCTACTTCATATTTCATACACTGTTTTGAAACCTTTTCCAACATCATTTTGTAGAATATTTGGAATGCGTTGAATGCTTTAAAATCAGTAAAATCTGCAAAAACGTTTTATAAACTCTCAAAATTATCTGCAAAAATCACAGATTTGAAGTGCTGCTTAAATCCACTATTTAAAGTGATACAGTATAATAAGTTTTCATGATAAACAATTTATTCCCATAAATAATCGTAAATTCATTATATTTTAATGCCCAGTCAAAAATATAGACATTTCACGTATTTAGGCTCATGAATAGTTCAAAACTGTTGAAAAGTCAATAAAATGTCCATTTTTGTCCTAAACATTTTACGTTTCTATCATTATTTATAATATCTTAAAACTCTTATTCAAAATCAAAAGTAAAAACTGATATTTTTTTTTAGATAGTAAAAATTCTTTTGGTTTCATAATTATATGAAAATCTAATTTTCTAATAAAGAAATTGCCATAACTTGGTCAAATTGCAGGTTAAAATATTTAAACGTGTTTGATTACAGTTAAAAAATTCTCTTCAAAATTCATGATTATATATATATATATATTTTTTTAATATTGTATTTTGTGAACTACAAGAATTAAAAAAGAGTGCCTTGCTTACACCATCCACTTATCTGAAACTAGCACAATTTAAAATGGTCATTACCCGGCTAATTTTAAAGCTAGAACAAGCATTTAAAATTGAAATAAAAGTTTTTACATTCTCTACAAAAAAAAAAAAAAAAAAAAAAAAATTACAACGTTTTCCATACCTATTAAATAAACAAATAGAAAACTAGAGCATACAACAAAACCTCCTTCACTAGAAGAGGCCTAAATGAGTCTTACAAAAAAATCTTCGGCACTGTAAAATGATCTTTGTAGGGTAAATTTGGTAGCAAATTAACAGCTTTTGAAATACTGTATGTTATTTGATGTAACAAGATCACATAAGATTAAGATATTGGTTTGATACAAATACTTAGTGTTGAGTGAGAAAACAAAGTATATGGTATTTGATTTAAGACAAAAACAAAATTTAAAAAATATATATTTTAAAACAATTTAAATCTTATAATTTGCCTGTTTAGTCCTGAAAAAGTTTAAGAATTAAAATATTTGTCTTGTAATAAATTTCAAATTTTCATGAAAAGGATCATGAAGATGGAAATATGCTCTTTATTATGCAAATTTTATCTCTGGCATAATATTTGTTCCCTATGAGTGTTGATGTATGTGTACCTTGTACAGGTGGGATCTTGTCTAGGGTATGAACTGAGTAGTTGAGGAGGTATTTATCTCTCAACTCTTCAACCTGTCGTAACATAAAAAAGTATAGTGAGAAAATTCCTAAATAAGTAGGGTGACTAAATTCTTTTGTCACTTTTACTAATCTTAAAATTTTACCTTTAAGCCATTTTTATATTTTCAAAATGTTAAAGATATTTTTCATTAAGCATATTATAATAGTTCGAATAATATATGTAATAACTACAACTTTGTAAATTGTATTATAGTATCCATATCACAATTTAAACTTACTTTTTATTAACATTTCTATACTTTCAATGCTCCACGACTTTACAATTTAATTGGTTTAAATATCGTAAAAAATATATAATGTCTCAGTTATTAAAGTACTTAAAATTTGCTTTTATCAAACAAAAATATTAAATTATATATGTTAATACAATGCGCAATTGACATAATATGTGCACCTGTCTATATGGTTGTATTTAAATTCAAAATGCAATATTGTTTAATGTGAATATGAATGTATGAAAGCATGTTGTATTACAATCATTGCTTTATGAAACACTATTAATTGTTTGATTCATTCTTTTTTAATTACAATAAGGCAAACCATACTTTCATTTTCTTTATTTTTAGTTAAGTAAAGTGATGGAAGTTCCAAACGGGTAATCCCTAGAATCCCCTATGTTTACTCATTGTATAATATTATGTTTTATTTGTTTTTTTAATTTTAATCATAAATTTTTATTTGTTTTTCTTTATATATATATATATATTTGTTTTAGTTTTATATTTCTTTGTTGTATTGTATACGATGAATAAATTTAATAAAATTAAAAATTGGAAATAGTACGGTTTATCCGATTCATTTTGATAAAAGAATTCATAGGAACAAACATTACTTTGAGTATTTATAACCTAGCCTACAACAACCTAAGCCTCATATTATCTTCTCTAACACAACTGCTTAACTTTCATTGTGGATGCAGAATTCTAGAAAGAAATATCATATAACTAAGTATACAGTTATTGCCATCCTTTACAGAGTTAGAGCAAGGAATGAAATTGGATAAATTCTGTCTTTATCCAAAGTTGTTGAGTAATATGGCTTTATTCAGATTAATATTATATTATCCTACTTCATGCTTTACCTGTACCATCCGAAAACCGTATTCAGCTTAGTTGATTATAAATTAAGTGATCATTTGTTTCAGGAAAAGCATTGCAGTACTGTTCCAAGATTTAATCACCAGTTGTTTAAGTACACTATATAGCCGTCCTGACACAAAAACATTAATAAATCATCTTAGATCAGTTAAACTATCACTCAACACTGTGTGTAAGTACTTTTTCTCTATTTTTTAGGATTGATTTAAAATAAATTTGCCTTTCCTGTCCAGCTATTATTTGTCAAAACCATTTTAGTTTAAGGAAATTATATTGGATTTATTTTTAACTGAATATTCTAATTTTCATTACTGTTGAGACCGATGGTTCTTGGTGGAATTCCATGTTTAAAGATAATAAAACACAATTTTTTTATTTTGTTTTTTTATTTATTTTGTAATTTTTTTTTTTTTTTTTTTTTTTTTTTTTTAAGTTTTAAATGACCAGTTAGATTTGTATAACTCTCCATTAGTAAAACCTTTAAAAGTTATATGTACTTAGAACAATCAACTGGTTTTTTTCCCATTATGTATTGTTCCTATGGTCATTGCCCAGGCTAGGTATTTCCCCAACCTTCCATTCATTGTATCCTAACTCCCACCCTCTAGTTTTAAGGTTTTCTGTTTTTTCTTTTTTCTTCAGTCTGTAATACAGCCTCGTCAATGCCTTAACAGGCGAAACCATTGGTCGGCTAGACTAATAAAAAGTGGATATTACAAAATACAAAAATTGTGTTTTATTATCTTTGAATATTCTAATGTTTAGATTCTACTTATTTCACTTTAAACCAATTGTTTTATTTATACAGTCTAAGCTATAATTTTTTACACCGAATTTTAAAATATTATATTTCAGATGATATAAAAGTAATGTGATAAAACTAATGTTTGAGAAGTGACCATTAAATGATTGAAATTGGTCAAAATATTGCAAATCACAATTAATATTGAAAGGAATTTGCTGATGAAGTGTATAGATTTGTTTAAAGGTTGTAATAATGTGAAAGATTAGTTTTAATAATATGAGAAATTAGAGTCAGAAATCAAAATTTATAATAGGTTTAAAATCCGCGGGTTAGTATACGGAAATAGACTGTTCAAATCATAATTTATTTAGTAAATTCATTTATAAGAACAAAATGGATTTTCAAGACAACAGTATAAATTACCATGTCTAATTTTAATATAATTTAGTTAATAAGAAGTGTTTACTAATTCATGTGAAAAATAAGTGTATGTAACAGCTTAATGTTAACCGCGCAAAAAAGATGATTTGGAGAGGGTATAATTCCGGTTAGCAACGGACAGTCTAGAGTCAGTGGCCAGAATGAGCAGACGTATCTTTCTTTTGTGTCGTTCTAAAAATAGAAAAATAGAAGTACTGTTAAATTGTAATATATTTGATTCTTAGTCTCAAATAGAGATTAGCAAAGTATAAATTGTTTAGAAAAGTGATAAAGAGTTTTCAATGATACTGCAAAAGTGGTTAATGGACTTATAGTTTCAGTATAGACAAAGTGTGACAATTGGTATAAAGTGAAAGACTAGACAGTTGATACAAATATTTAATGAACACTCGTGTTAGTACTGTTAATAAAAAACTAAAACATTATTTTAAGAGACTATGTTCTCTATATGCGAGTCTTAAACTGAACGGTTTACCACGTGGCGAAAATCACATATTAAGACGAACATTCTGTTAATAACTATGAACGTTATGAACTATTGTAAAAAATATTTTAGAGTGCTGTGCGAATATACGAAAGATGAACTTTTCTGTCAATAACGACTACAATGGACTGCAAGATACGGGACATCTGAATTGCTATCTTTGAACAAACTTTATTGTAAAAAACCCGGTGTTGTGGTATAGACACCTCATGTTAATTTTAAATTAAGGAGTTTTATTATGTTTTTATAAATTTTACTATATATACATGTTTAATCATTTAATATTTTTAAATAAAAAATAATTCAAGATAAGTAAATAAATCAAATTTAGAAGCATGCATTATTTAAAATAAATCTCCTTTAGAGATTTTTAAAGTAATTGGAAATTCAAATGAAAAGGGATTTGTTGCAACATTTAAAATAAAAATTTAAATTCATTGATTTAATCTCCTTCAGAGACATAAAGAGATAAACTAAATTAGTTAAAATAATAATCATGTGTATTCTCATAACATGTTTTAATAATATGTTTTTGTGTATAAGCATTCTTTGTGTTAATAAATCTTTATGTAAAATTTCAGCACAAGTGTTCTCATTTCATGAAACCAATTCACTGTAAGTACACTGAAAAAAGGACTTACCCCTGAGAAAATTAATAGCATAATTAACTTCATTTTTTCTAAATTGATGTTAACACATCTGGCGCCTTAAGTCGAGCAAAATAATCATTAAATTCAAATTGTAGTAAATAAATACTTAGAGGAACTCTTCAAGTTCGAAAGAATAATTTTTATATTTTAAAATAGCTTCACTATCAAATAACTTTTTAGCCTCATTTATAAAATATTACAATTGGCGCCCAACGTGGGGCGTTTTAAGTCGAAAATACAGTGATTTTGGTGAAATGAAAATACTTAAACAAGGTAAGGACTCTCTAAATAATATAAGAAAGATTCTTTTTTAAAATTTTTTGTGTTAAATATAATAAGAATAAAATAGATTCTGAAACAATGAATGTTAATAATAGTGAACAGGTTAGGGTAGATAAGAGTGTGGAAAATAATGATCAGAATAAAGAAATTAAGAAAATGTTTGAGACTTTAATGAGTAGTATGAAACAAGATAAATTAGAATTAAAGCTAGATAGTGACAAGAAATTTGAAAATATGAATAATAAATTTGATAAAGATAGATTAGAAACAAAACAAGATTTGAACAATAAGTTTGAAGAATTTAACGCCAAATTTGAACAGAACAATGTTAAGCTAGATAATTTGGATAAGAAGTTAGATCAGATCAAACTAGAATTAAAACCAGATTATGTAAAATTAGAACAGAATCTTAAAATGGAAATTAGTGTAATGGAAACTAATAATAAAGTAGAAATTGAAGTGAGCTATTGTGAGAAAAAAGTAGAATTTGAACAGATTAATAGTGTAGAAGGTGTTTTGGTAGAAGATATTGGTAACATAGATAATAATTTAGATCAAGTAGTAGCTGAAGTAGAAATTAACAGTTTTAATGAAATAAATAACATGTCAAATGATTTGATAATAATAGAGGATAATTGTGTGAATGACTGTGTTCAAGAAATTGCTAAAAAGATAAATAATGGGTTAACATGTAACAAGGTAAATCTAGAAACAACAAATAATGTTGAAGTGAATAAGTCTTGTGGGGTTAAATGGGATATGGGTAATTCAAAAAACAAAGTAAAAGTAAATAATCTAATAATAAAGGAATCAGCTGTTTATCTTAAAAAACGAGTGTACCATAAGACTGTAGATTTTGAAAAATACACGATGTTAGAATTTAGAAATGTTTTTAGAATGCAAGAACAAGAAATTAAAAGTTTTTGTGAAAAAAGTAACTTTAAATATAATTTTGAAAATGAAAATGTAGAGATAGTAAAAGAAGGCTTTGCGGTAATATACAGAAATGGTGGGGTGAGAATACCTAAACTGACAGTTGGCAAATGTAGGTTGTTAAATACTGAGATATTTGAGAGAAGGAGGGGTGATGGTATGTCTGAGAAAGAGAAAGAGAAAAGGTTAACACAAAAGCGGGTTGTCAACAAAAGGGAACATATGGTTGAGATGAGTTCATTTGTAGGATCTAGTTTAGAACAGGTCTATATTTTGAAAGAAGTATTTAACATTGAAAGTGTGTTAAAAAATTCAATCATGTACTTTAAAATCTTTCACCAATCGGGAAATCATCGCAAAAAATAGATAATTCATAATTGTTGTAATAAATTGAAATTTGGAACGACTGATATAAATGTAAAGACATTTTTATAAACAAACGGACTAGATTGTGAAAAATAATTAATAAAAAGTAGTTAAGATTCTGTTAATAAGTAGTTTTAAATTTGAATAATGTATAGTTTATAATTTGAAATAACAATGATATGTGAACTAGAAAATAATAAACCAAGTTAAAATATTAAGAGTTTAGTTTTAGAAAACGTTTAGGTATTTGTAAAGTCAAGACGCTAGGTTTATATCAGTAAATAACCGAGTGTTGTTTACTCCAAGATAAATATTGATTTTACGTGTTAAGATAAAACAGATTAATTAGAAGCAAAGATTCAGTGTGGTGTTGAAGAAATAATATGCAATATTAAGTAGGTAGATTCAATATTAAATATTCAATAAAATGATGAGAGAGTTGAGATTCATCTGCAGACCGTATTGGAGCTAAAAGGATTTCATAGTCGATTCCTTATCAGTAAACAGATAAAGAATTGCATCACCATATACAAAGGGGAAATTGTTTATGCCTAAATCAAGCCTAAGATTCTATTGCGTATAGCATAGAGACTAATACAGGGTGTTACGAAAATACTGTTCTCGAAAATAAAAAACTTTTGGTTTATAATTCTAAATTAACTTGCGTTTTCAAATAAAAATTACTTAAATAAAGGATAATTGGTTTTAAATAAAGTAAATAAAAATAAAAGTTGATTACTTGAATAACTTTTATAGAATTAAATGTAAAATTTCTAAGTAAAGAACTTAGAATAAATTTTAAAAATAAAATTTTCTTTTTGAATTTGAATAATAACATCTAGAAAGGATTACATAAGCAATAAATCGACGATGCTAGGGATAAGATTGGTAAAATGAAACATTATTTCAACTTCGGATGATGCGATTTGAATGAAATTTTTTATGAATTTTAAATTTTTTTCGCGTAAATGCATTTAAGAAAAACATGAACATTTGGGAGGAGGCAGGAGTTTATGTAGTAAAAAAGGAATTGTTTTATTTGTAAAAATGAGGCAATTTCGGGACTGCATAGAGGGCGTGTTGTGAAATAGGGATGTGTTCTGGGCTTTATCTTGAATCAAGTAGGGATATTGCATTCAACCATTGCACATTTCAACGTCACAACATGTTACTTTGTGTAAGAGTCCAAAGTGCAATTAGAAGTATGCATGGTATAAAGTAGGCGGTCAGAAGGACTGTGGTGGGGGAAAGTAGGGAAGAAAAATGCATAAATAAGTGTGACATTATTACATGAAAAAACTTCATGTAATAAATTTTAGACAGATGTTGAAGGCAAATAAATTGTAGGATATATATATAGAAGTGATCGATCTGTATATACGAGATTAAACCGGACGTGACAGGGAGGAGAGTTTTTATGAAATAGATAAAAATTTGGTGAAATTGTAAAAAATGTTGATAAATTAGAATATGTAATTAGATATTAAGTTGTAAAATGATAATTTGTATGTTTGATGTTGTAAACATCAAGAATTATTTAATAATATGAGATAAAAGTTGTTAGTCTTAAGTGATTTATGGTGTGGAAAATTAAAAATAATTGATTAAAGTTTGAGAATTTATGTGAGTTTTGCCAAGACAGATAATAATTAAGTTTTTTAAGTTTTTTGATGTTAAATAATGAATAAAGGAGGTTAAGTTCTTGTTTTTTAAAGGAAGGAGTAGTAAATTAATAATGATAAGAGAGATTTTGATGAAATTTATAAATAAAATAAATAATTAACGATTTTTTGATAAATAATGTTTGAATTTGAAACAATAGATGATGGTGAGAAGTTATTTGATAAAGGTGTCTAAAGATTTTGATGAAATAAGGTGTTAGCTGGGAAAGCAATGTAAATTTTATTATTTTTTTTTTGAAGTTTTTGTATTTAAGTGGTTGATGACTAAGGAGATTTTAATGAAGTAATTTAAATGAGAGAATTTTTGAGTTTTTTATAAGAAGATGATGGCTTTACAGAAGTATTGAGTAAAGTAGTATTTGAAATGAAGTTGTTCTGTTAAGAAACTTTTATAAAAAGAGTAGTTAAGTTGCATTGATGGTTAATTTTAGTTTTTAAGAGGTTTTTTGAGTACTACGAGGATATAAAGGAAATATGCGACGATTTTAATGAAATAAAGGGAGATTTGAGGAATTCTGCGAATAAACGACGATTATTATGATTTTTAAAGGAAGCTACGTTGAGATAAAGAGATTATTTATATAAATGATGTAGGTAACCTGCATGGGCTACACAAATATGAATAATAAAGAGGTTTTTTGAGGATTAGTGCAACTTTAATTATTAAAACATGAAAGATTTAAGATGGAAATAATTTTGAGATATAGTACTAAAAGGATAATACAATTGTAAAGAGGTAATTTTGAAATAGATAAGATGAGTTTGTAAGTGATTTTTTCATAATGATGTAATAATTTTTGAATTTTGAATAAGAGAGGAGTTTTTTGGTAATGGTAAAATCAGTAGTTAAGATGTAATCCCAGCTAAGCAAAGAGTAATTAGGAATTTAAGTTGAAGTAAATAATAATGTAAAGTCATAATTGAAAAGTTTTAAGGTGAATTGAAGTAATTTTGAGTAATAAATAAATAATTTGGTAATGATGTTAATTAATAATGAGAGGTTTTAAAATTTTAATTGTGTTAAGTTGAAAAATGATTCAGATGGATAGTGAAAGATGGATGTAGATTTTTATAAAAGATGTAGAAATTTCGTCTTGGCAGAAAAGTGAAGTGTGGGAAAGGAAATGCTAGGTGGCAGGAAAATATACAGACGGCTGTCTGGAAGATAAGCTTTTGAGTGACAGGATCCGGTCAACAAAAAAATGTTGATGGGAAAGTTTCAGTCAACTGCTGTTGAAAAAGAAACTGATGATGGGTTTTATTGTATAAATAGAGATAAGGCTTAGCACTAGTTGATTCGTATTTTTTTTGTGTATAAATGAGTCACGATGACTCAAACAATAATTAAGATAGTAAAGTAGGATTCTTAGTAAGTAGATTTTTTTTGTTTTTATATGAAAAGAGAATCTTTCTAAAATGAATACACTAGAGGTATTTATTTTTTTTTATGAAGTCCTTAGCTTCTGAAATGAAATGTCTTGAACATCCATTAAAATTTTTTTTTTGTCTCGAATTGAAATTTATATATAAAAAATTTTTGTATTGCAATACACGTATTGTAATACAAATATTTGTGGGGTTTTTGTAATAATGTGAAAGATTAGTTTTAATAATATGAGAAATTAGAGTCAGAAATCAAAATTTATAATAGGTTTAAAATCCGCGGGTTAGTATACGGAAATAGACTGTTCAAATCATAATTTATTTAGTAAATTCATTTATAAGAACAAAATGGATTTTCAAGACAACAGTATAAATTACCATGTCTAATTTTAATATAATTTAGTTAATAAGAAGTGTTTACTAATTCATGTGAAAAATAAGTGTATGTAACAGCTTAATGTTAACCGCGCAAAAAAGATGATTTGGAGAGGGTATAATTCCGGTTAGCAACGGACAGTCTAGAGTCAGTGGCCAGAATGAGCAGACGTATCTTTCTTTTGTGTCGTTCTAAAAATAGAAAAATAGAAGTACTGTTAAATTGTAATATATTTGATTCTTAGTCTCAAATAGAGATTAGCAAAGTATAAATTGTTTAGAAAAGTGATAAAGAGTTTTCAATGATACTGCAAAAGTGGTTAATGGACTTATAGTTTCAGTATAGACAAAGTGTGACAATTGGTATAAAGTGAAAGACTAGACAGTTGATACAAATATTTAATGAACACTCGTGTTAGTACTGTTAATAAAAAACTAAAACATTATTTTAAGAGACTATGTTCTCTATATGCGAGTCTTAAACTGAACGGTTTACCACGTGGCGAAAATCACATATTAAGACGAACATTCTGTTAATAACTATGAACGTTATGAACTATTGTAAAAAATATTTTAGAGTGCTGTGCGAATATACGAAAGATGAACTTTTCTGTCAATAACGACTACAATGGACTGCAAGATACGGGACATCTGAATTGCTATCTTTGAACAAACTTTATTGTAAAAAACCCGGTGTTGTGGTATAGACACCTCATGTTAATTTTAAATTAAGGAGTTTTATTATGTTTTTATAAATTTTACTATATATACATGTTTAATCATTTAATATTTTTAAATAAAAAATAATTCAAGATAAGTAAATAAATCAAATTTAGAAGCATGCATTATTTAAAATAAATCTCCTTTAGAGATTTTTAAAGTAATTGGAAATTCAAATGAAAAGGGATTTGTTGCAACATTTAAAATAAAAATTTAAATTCATTGATTTAATCTCCTTCAGAGACATAAAGAGATAAACTAAATTAGTTAAAATAATAATCATGTGTATTCTCATAACATGTTTTAATAATATGTTTTTGTGTATAAGCATTCTTTGTGTTAATAAATCTTTATGTAAAATTTCAGCACAAGTGTTCTCATTTCATGAAACCAATTCACTGTAAGTACACTGAAAAAAGGACTTACCCCTGAGAAAATTAATAGCATAATTAACTTCATTTTTTCTAAATTGATGTTAACACATCTGGCGCCTTAAGTCGAGCAAAATAATCATTAAATTCAAATTGTAGTAAATAAATACTTAGAGGAACTCTTCAAGTTCGAAAGAATAATTTTTATATTTTAAAATAGCTTCACTATCAAATAACTTTTTAGCCTCATTTATAAAATATTACAAGGTTTTACTTACCCTGTATACGAATTATAGAGTAAGTTTGGGAATCACAAAACGTTTCTACCTCCATTTTTGGACTGATCTTCATATTTCACAGCTTCAGGAAACTAAAAAGTTATTTTCAACAGGTCATCTGACTATTGTCGTTTGCACATACCATGATAGTGGCTTTAAAAATTAAGTTAGAAACATGAAATTTGGTGTAGGAGACTATACTGTGCTTACATAGAACTCTATAGAAATTCAGAAAAATCTAATTAACACGTTAGCTGCCGAGGCCTAATACGATACTTTTCCCTGGAGTGCCACGGTTACCAAATTATTTTTCCATTATTATTTTTGCATCTACCTATGTAAAATAACATAAGGCAATAGTATTTACTAATTTTATTTACATTTATGCATATATAGTTTCGAGACCGAACGGACCGAAATGCAATTTTTCGGCTTTAATTTTAATCGTAGTATAATGTTTAGGTCCGATCGGACTGAGGCAATTTTCGTGTAAAAAAAAAAAAAAAAAAAAAAAAAATCTAAACGGGCTATTTCATTTCTTTATGTTGGCAATGCTCACTATTTTATTTGTCTAATACTTATTTTATAAATACATATTTTCATTTTACAATTGTATTCTGTGTGAATTATTCATTACTAAACCAAAATGTTTTTGTAAAATTTTTAATCGGTCCGATCGTACCGACAAAAAAGTGAAAATATCCACCACCTTTATTATTATATTGAGTAACCATGGTAACAGTTATTAAAGCATACAATGTACTACGTCTAACACACCTCTTTACCCAATCCAGAGAATACCAAAATTGACCGATAGGTTGCTGCACTATCGAACTGTGAGCAACAAAACAAAACATCACGTCAGTGACTTTATCGGTCCGATCGTGCCGAAACGCTGCATGTACATTCACCTAGTTTCGGTCCGCTCAGACCGATATGGCAGCTAACGTGTTAAACAGTTTATTGTTCATACCTCATGTGTTATTCAACTTATAAAATACACTAAATTAGATAACAACTTGCAGATTTTAATTCTCCCAACAAAATGTGATATTTATATAGCTACGAGATCTGGCAAGACCGAGTCACCGACACGAGTATAGAGAATGGAGGCTTCTTCAAATATGTACAGCTACAAGACTCGCCAAAGTCAAGAGACTGACATGAACAAAGTGAATGGAGACTGTGTAATATTATATATCTAGCCGATGTCAAGATAGTAGAGATATCCACAATTATGTGAAACAACCTGCCATATTACCGTTTGTTGTTTACACTTTGTAGTGCTTGTTTAGAATGGCGAAGTTTATGATCCTGCTGCTTGTGATATTAGATTTGTAATTTGTTTCCTGAAAGCGAAGAATACTAAACCAGTTGACATTCATAGACAGATCTAACAGGTTTACGGAGAAAATGTGATGAGTGATTCAGTGGTAAGGAGATGGGTCCGACAGTTCAATGAAGGACGTAATCAAGTGACGATGACGAACAAAGTGGGCGTCCATCTTTGGTTAGTGATGAATTGATCCTTGCAGTACTACAAAAGAATGAAGAAAACTGTAAATTTACAATTTCTGCTTTTTCTATAGAATTACTGCAAATTTCAAGATCACTTCTTGATGAAATGTTTTTTGTAAAACTGGTTTTTCAAAAACTTTGTGCTCGTAGGCTGCCAAAAACTCTTTGAGAGCAACACAAATTAACACATTACGACAAAGACAGATAGTGACCGTGGATGGGACTTGAGTTGCTTATGAAATTCTTGAATCAAAAGGAAATCGATGAAATAGTGTAAAACCAAGCAAATCTTGACAACTTTAAAAATTATCTCCACAGTGTTTTGGGACAGACACAGCATTCTATGACTGTGAGGTCATACAATCAATGCAAACGTTTACTCCAAGGCGGTTAGGAAACTGTCTTGTCCAATACAGAATAAGCATCGAGGAATGCTCACAAACGGTATTGTTTTGATTCATGATAATGTTCGACCTCACACTGTGAACGTGTCAACTCTTACAGGATTTTGGCTGGGACCAGTTTGACCATCCTCCATACAATCAAACCCCTATAAAATCTCCATATAATCTCACCCTTAGTAACTTCCATCTCTATTTGCACCTAAAATCGTTCTTTCAATAAACAAAACTTCAACAACAATGACAAGAGCTCAAAGAACATATTACTATATAGTTGACAACACAGTAGGCAATGTTTTATGAAGAAGACATTCAAAAACTTGTGCTGCAAGTTTACAGCAACTTGCAACTTGCAACTTGTCAATTCTATGACAATGGTGGGAGCTATGTAGAAAAATAGTTTCAGGTTTTTAGATTTTTTGTATCTGTACTAGTTTGGTTTTATTACCAAACGGAACTTAAATTCTGAGCGTATTTCGTATATTAATGACATCCTCTCAGTTGATGTGTTATAATCGGTAACCATTTTTTTCAGTTATACCCAGTGCAAATCTCTTCGGTAAGTAAATCTTCAAAAAGACTGGTCTCCAACCAATCCTTCTAAAATTGTTATGACTAGATCACCCTTCACTCTAACTAATTGTACGATGCTGTATGGAATTCCAACTCTGAGATCAGACATTTTAGTGATGTCTTGAGCTTTAACACTGTTTAAGTATCCTTCTTTAAGTTATTTCTTATAAAACCAAATTGATTTTATATTTTTCGCTTTTGAATTGCTGAATGTATATATCTAGATAAATACCTTATATTAGTAGTCAGAGCAATTCTTGTTATGCAGTCATATCATTGATGACAAAACGAAAAGACATTTGAAAATGATCAAACCATCCGCACCAATTCTAAGAGCCCTACCGAAAATGCACAAAAAGGATATACCTATTCGACCCATAGTGAATTTCACCAACGCACCATCTTACAAACTATCAAAATTTTTTGAGAGCACTATCAAAAAGACAGTAAAATTTGAACAGAGCCACAGTTTAAAAAACAGCTTAGATCTGATAAATAAAATTAGTAATGTAAATGTACTACCTCGATACACATTGATCTCCTATGACATATCAAACCTATACACTAATATACCCATAGAAGAAACAATAGATATCCTAAAAGAAAAACTAAAACATCACACACTTCCCGAAAAAGCGGCAAAAGAATTGGTTGACCTGCTCTCAATATGTCTCTCTCAGAACTACTTCAGCTTCAATAATGAAACTTTCTTACAGAATAAAGGCTTAGCGATGGGATCACCTCTTTCAGGTATAATGGCGGAAATCTTTCTTAATGAAATAGAAAATAATCACATAATGAACCTAACAAACAAATTCTCAAAAAACATCATATATTACCACCGCTACGTAGACGATATAATTTGTCTATTCGATGGCACAAGAAGACAGATAGATTTGTTTACCAATTATTTGAACAACATACACTCATTATTAAGCTTCACCTCTGAAGTGGAAACCAACAATAGCCTAAACTACCTTGATTTAACAATATCTAAGCATAATAATAAACACATATTTAAAATCTATAGAAAACCAACCCAAACTGATCATACCATTCACAATAGTTCTTATCACCCACAATCACACAAGCTGGCCGCGTACAACAGTTTCGTATACAGGGCACTTAGCACACCTATGAGCCAAAATGACCTAAAAAATGAAATAGCGATAATAAAGCAAATAGCAAACGCAAATGGTTTCAAAACAGAGATAATAGACAAACTAATATATAAACATAAAAAGAAAATTAGCGATCGCAATAATATATTCCAACCTACAGCAAAAAAAGAAAACAGAAAATTCGTACCAATTAAATATAACCACATTCTGGACCGTCCGACAAACAACATATTCCGTAAACATGGTTTCAACTTGGCATACCGAACCTCCAATAGCCTGAATAACATCCTTAAAACCAAGATAAAGCCAAATATTATCAATAAATTTGACAATAGTGGAGTATACAAACTCAAGTGTGACGACTGCGAAAAAATTTATATAGGTCAAACTGGCAGATCCTTTACACAAAGGTTTAAAGAACATTTACCGTCACATAAAAATCATCTCTCCAAACATACTTCCAATTTCGCCGAACATTTGATAAACACCAATCATAATTACACTAATATCAATACCAATCTTGACATCATTCATAATGAGAGGAAGGGACACCGTCTCGACGTATTGGAAGAATATAATATATACATCACCCAAAAGAAACATCCCAACATACTTCTCAATGAGAAATTGAACTTCACAGCCAACCCGATCTACGATATAATCTTATCTCTGAATAAACAAATGGACTTCCACGGCAGTTAACTATCATCAGTCTTATTTTCAGTATCCGTCCGGAAACGAACGAATAATGATGTGGCCACACACGGACATTTTTAGTGTAAAATTCAACGAAGAGCTAGCCTCCGAATATTTTAAAACAATGTTTTTAGTGTCGTATATGTTCAGTGTCGTGTTTATGTGTTTTATTTAAGTGTCCTGCACCTGACGAAGCCGACTGTGATCGGCGAAACAGCTGTAGTGATATACAATAACAAGAATTGCTCTGACTACTAATATAAGGTATTTATCTAGATATATACCTTCTTTAAGGTGTTCCATTTTAAAAATCTATAAACATTCACAGGGTTAAAGACTTGTTAATCGTTAAAGTTTTTTTTTCCTATTTCTTACATAGCTCTTTTTTTATGGGTTGTTATACAAATTAAATTTTTTACATATCAACACGAGTTTTAGGATAGATGAATATTCTATCTGTGTGTATCTTGTGTGAATATGACATATTCAGAAATTATTTCCTTTATGTATACCCTGTGGAAAAGAAATCTAGTGATGGATGTAATTTATTTCCAATCAACTAGATCATTAGTTAACAATGTTCATTATAAATGTTCTGTAAATATCAAGACAAGATGAAAGGTGTTTGGGGAGGGGGTTTTGGAACCTCACTCCCTGGCTCTCGCGGTACCTAGTTGGGTATACCAATCCCATAGTTTTTTTTTCAATCTAATTAGGTCAATATCTAAATAAGTAAGTTTTGTAAATGTGTACTTGGTTACTTTGAGGATAGCGAGCTAAATCTATATGTATGCAATCCTGAGGGAAGCTAGCTGGATCTGCATCTTTTTCTACAACTATTACATTCAATTATTTTTTACCAACATTTGATCAAAAAATTTGAACTAAAATTTAGTCGTAGTCAGAAAAGGGGTAAATTTGGGGGTTCCTAAACCCCATTTCCTGACTCCTGCAGTACTTAGGAACCAATCCCATGATCAAAAGTTTAAACCAAAATTTAATCGTTGACAATTCCAAGATACTTAGCTGGCTCTACACTTTAACACTTCTGATTGGTCCTAGCTGGATGCACAGGACAGGGGGTGGTGGGTGGATTCTTTGAAGTAGGACGTGGTTGGAGAGTTTTTTTAGGCTGGAGATGGTGGTGGTAAAAATCCTAAAATCGGATGGGAAAGGGGTATACATTTTGGGAGAGAGGGTATTTACTTGCTCATCGGCTTACTTGCTCATCGGCTCCTACGGTAGTCACTATTTTACCACTACTGTACTGAAGCTAGAACTTCAGGTGTGAACATCTCTTTGAGTGAAGAGCAATTACAAGAGGTCAGATCAGTTCATATTGTAGGTGTAAATATAAACAGAGAAGTGATATGGTCAGCCCATATTGACAAACTTTGTAAAAAAATAACTTCTGATATTTTTGTTCTGTTAAATTTACTAGACTGTAGCATGCACATTCTAAAAACCACATATTATGGTTTAATATATTCCATAATTGTAAATTATGTTATGGGGAAATTTAGATAAGCTGCAAATGCAGCTATTTGTCATGCAGAAAAAAAACCAATGCAATTTGCAAATTTGAGCAATGGCCCGTAATGAAGATTCCGTATTTAATGCAGAAAACTGCTAAACATTTTATTGTATTTATATAATAGAGGTAATACTGTTTTGTAGGTTAAAGTGCTGTATAGTGTTAAATAGCAACTGCGATACTTATTTCAACAGGAAAAAGAGGTGACTTAAGATTAATAAAACCGAAGAAACCTTCGTTGAAAATTACCTGCTCGAGCTTGAATAGCTCTATTCAGAAGGGCCCCAGAGTTCATTAAGAAAATGGAAAATTATAAAACTTTCAAAAATTACTTGGAGAGATTTGTTTGTGAAATGAAGTTGTAAGTCTGGAAAAATTCTGCCGTGCAGCCTCAATTGTTGGTGGTTGTTTCATTATGATTGTGTTTTATTCTTATATATTTATATTTTATTATATTCTATTTATTAAATATATTTATTTATTGTTCTACTTTCATTGTTGTTATATTATTTTAAACAATTATTATTGTAATCTGACATGCCTGGTGCAACTTTGTAATTGTTTATAAATTTGTAAATGAAATTATAGAGAAAATCAGGATGTACTTAATATTTTCCATAGTATCTCATGCAGAGCCAAGTGTTTCCATCCTCCCGCGAATTTTTATGCTCCTCCACATTCTTGCAAATAATTTTATGTTGGTGTTCGGAGCAAACACAGGCATAAAATTTTGTTTTACTAATAATTTTGTTTTTATTATCCTTTTAAAAAGTTTTTCTCCTATAGTGGAATAGTTATCAAACTACTGAATATAATATACAAATGTCAAACAACAAATTTTATAAAGGGCTATTTATAAAAACTTATAAAAATTTATTGTATAAAAACAACAATAAAAATGATTTTATTTAAAAATGTTGATTGAAGTTCAAGATATGGTCGACCAAATTTTGTATTATTTATGCTAAAGACCATAGGTGCTTGGTGGTATTCCATTTTAATAATTAAAACATACAGTATACATACATACATATTTAGTATAAACTTTATAAATAAAGTTGTGGTTTATACTAAAAAGTGTTTGTTTTAATTATTCAAATTTTGTATGATTATTATTTGCATAGATCAGATTTTTAACTATCTGGTCTAGGCTGTGAAACCTAATATTAATATGTAAACTATATTAATTTGTATTCAAAAATGTATTCTATATACCAGTTAATTTCAAAATCTTTCTATAGAAAACATGTATTCTGCATAGGTTTTATATCCCAATAATTGCAATAACTTACTTGCCTTTGAATTATTATTTATTATTATTATTATTTTATTTTGACAAAGAGATCAACCATCAATGTGACTAGGTGAGCAGCCATATAATTTTGTTCATTTCTGTACAAGAAAATTATGGTTCTTATTATTTTACAGGATAATTCTCAGTAGAAATTTTTTTTTTTTAGTTTTTAATAAAAACAATCGATGTTTATATTTGTATCAGTGGGATTAGAATTTGCAGTATTACTAACCCGCCATGGCCCCTTCGTTAACCAGACTTCCTCTTTCACACAACTCATAGTTCACGTTACACAAATTAAAAACATCTCTACATTTATAAAACTCAATGCCTGTCTTGTCAGCTTATAACTCAAGAACTACTGATCCGATTTCCATACAGTTTACTTTTCTAGATTACATTATCTAGCCGGGTTCTATGTTTGATTAAAATTTGCTCAAACTATCTACATTTTATCAATTTCAAAATTGTTTATAATTAAAATGTTATTTAAAATTGCTTCAGAGATTTCAAAATTATAAATGATTTTAATGAACAGCATTGTGGGGCTTGATCCGGGAGAGTATAGTTATAAATAACACAATCTATACAGAGCTTCTAATTATTGTCTATGAAGATTCATTAATGTTCATGAAAAAGTGATTAACCGTTGTTAATTCTGACTTGTTGGACTTGTTTACCACTCACATTCAGATTGTTATTTGTAGGAGGCCTCTTTATTTTGTACATTGGTTTTTGAAAGAGTGTGAGAAAATACCATATGATGTGCATTCCTTTAGATGTTTCAAATGTAATGAGTCTGATTTCCAATAAACAAAGCTTCATAACCACAGTGTGCCATGAAACTACGGATATTTAGAATACAAATTTGGTGTTGATTTTACAGGAATACAAAGAATTACCCTCATTATCCCGCCTGGCCATATTAGGCTGGAAAACCAGGAGTTTACTGTACTTCTATATTCTGTATTGTTATTTTATTTGGTTAAATTAAGTAATATCCAAAATTCAGTCATTTATACAAACAGATAAAATTCAGTCTGTTCACTGTTTTAAAAATAATAGTCAATTATTTTGAATCTGTGGTAGACTTATACATTCTAATTTCATAAATACTAGCAAATAAATAATAATAACTACAACTTTTATTTTTTCCAGAAAATATCAAAGTGGAAATTTGATGAATGGTGATATTCTAAAGACGGAGTACCTCTCAGGATAAATTGTACTATCATGTAACTAAAATGTTTTTATATTTAGTTGATAGATATTTGATATTTCACAGTTGACATAAATCAGTTTTAAAACTCTATCATATTCAATTTCTTACGTTGTGTATAAACAGGATTGCCAGCTTATATGTGTGAATTTTGTTGTTGTTATTTTAAAAAAAAAATATTATCAGTTGTCTTACATGAAAATTTGTATTTATTCAAATAAAATAGTTTTAATGAATAAATCTTATTCAATATACCAAGAAAATCAAAGGAGAAACATAAACCTTGAACTACATTAATGGATACTAAAATAATTAGACACAGTTCAACCCTTCTATTTCTAATTCGCTAATTAAATGGTAGCCTCCCAATACTATTAAAATACAGTACTGCTGGGCTAGGTAAACTGGTAATGTAAATTCATTGCAATCCTTGTTTTTACAATAAAAAGAGGATGGGAGTGCAATCCAAAATACATTTCACAATAAAATTAAATCACAACATTGTATTCATTGCAAAATTATAATTAATTTGACAGATAAAAATAATATTACATTAAAATATGGTGATTTGTGTGAAATATAATTGTAAATATAGTCTCTTAAAAATTAGCGATTAAAAAGGTGTTACTTTATATTTCGTGAGTTTTGTTAAATCTATAATTTAGCAAATATACACACTGATGTATAACTCTACTCGTTCCAATAAAGAATGATTCCAATTCCATCTTCTAGAATTTTAAATAATGGTACAGGTCATCCAAAGATAGAATCTTCATAATTTTACAACTACCTGGGAACCTAATATTTTCTATGAGTTAATAAAATGGATTAGCCATTTATCACTGAAATTTTATTAATTTATTTTTTTTTTAATTATTGACAAGGTTTTCAGTTTCACAAAAAAATTATGTAACAGTATTTTTTGTTGCCAAAATCAAACTAATGATTATTTAACTAAAATATATTTATAGTTCATAGACTTATATTATATCTATTTGAATAGGTAACAAAGATAACCAAATATTATACAAACATTTTACATTTAATAAAATAAAACATATAACAATTACATGTTATTTTAACATAAAACACACTTTACAAAATCAAGATTAAGTGCATGCAAAATATTATTTCATTTGACTAGGATTAGATTTTTAAAATATAAGATTTTTGATATGAAAATGATAGATACCAAAATATGTCCTTATTTTAGAGAGTGTCATTATTAAATATATTGTCATTGAAATTAAAGATCACAGAAAGAACCATGGCCTAATGACATTTTCAGTAGCTAAAAGTATTATAGCTTAAAGCAATTTAAAAGAAATATTTATATAACCATGGAAAAGGAAATATGAAAATCTGTTAATTTGGAAACATTAAGATGGCCAAACATTATCTTCAATCCAAGGAAGAAAAGCCGACACTTTTGTATACACTCCTGGTAGTCCTGTACCACATAGTTTCCCAAATGATGTGATTCCAACTATTTGATGCATGCACTCATTGCTTGGAAGCAAAGATTGAAGAGGTCCACCTGAATCTCCCTAAAGATATAAACAAAATAATAATAAGTTTGGCTCTTTTACATCTTGCTAAAACAAGACATGTAATCTTTATTTAATTAATTGTAATAACTTTCCAAATGATGAATAATTTTTTCAATAAAATATTTTGGCAAATAATAGTAATACAGTACTCACAACTACTCCGGGCTGTAGTATAAATTATATTAATTTGGATCCACAAACTTAGTCTATAAAACTGTTAATTTACAGTGACAAACACTTTCCACAGGTCATTCCAACACTTTAAATAAACAGTGATTGTCATGAGTAGGGGTTGCTTGCACAGAAAATGACCATTTTACAAATTTAATTTTATTAGTATTAACTATAGTATTAAAAATGTGAGCTATGTGTAAGTGTTGACTCAATACAGAGGTCCTTAATTAGATGGTGGATCTTTTTAGATTGTAAATCCTGATGAATATACGACTGTATTTACGGACTGTATAGTCTTTATATTCCAAATAATTACAGGCACTTTCCTTTTGAATTAACAAAATGGTTACTGGTGCTGGATGAGGTACATTTTTCACATCTGCACAAGAAAATAAGTTAACAAGAGATATCTAATGTGATAGGTTATTTATGCATAGTTCAGTTTTTACTAGCCCAATCTTATTTTGATTTATGGCCAGTTTTGTAATTTTATATCTGTTTGTAAGATATGGATGACAAATGCAAAAAATATGTTCTGATATATATTATCTTTCTTATATTCTTTAAATAAATTTTAAAATTGTGTAAATATTTTTCTTATTTTAACCAATTCTATAAACACTACTTAGTTATCACAAATGTGGGTGTTGAATGAATGGAAAGAAAATGATTTATTCTTAACATATTGTTTTTGCTATCCTGCCTACCCAACCACCACATTAGAATGGATAGTCGCAAGCCTACTATACTTTTTTTATTACATTCCATAATAGAGATAGGTTATGAATTTTTTTCTTACAGCCTCCAAATTATATTTTAAATTACTTCAATTATTACTTTTTTTCTCCCATTACTATTTAACTGTTACACATTTCAAACTATTAACCCTTTAGCTGGATTTTTTTTCTATATGCTGAAGCCAGATGCATCCATTTGAATATTAAATATTCTAACTCTACTAAGATGTAGCTCAAATTTGTGGAAAAATCTGTCAAGTGCTCGCTATAGTTGACAGGAACTTGACAATCCCAAGGAACCTAGTTGGATCTGTCAAGTGCTCGCTATAGTTGACAGGAACTTGACAATCCCAAGGAACCTAGTTGGATCTGTCAAGTGCTCGCTATAGTTGACAGGAACTTGACAATCCCAAGGAACCTAGTTGGATCTGTCAAGTGCTCGCTATAGTTGACAGGAACTTGACAATCCCAAGGAACCTAGTTGGATCTGTCAAGTGCTCGCTATAGTTGACAGGAACTTGACAATCCCAAGGAACCTAGTTGGATCTGTCAAGTGCTCGCTATAGTTGACAGGACCTTGACAATCCCAAGGAACCTAGTTGGATCTGTCAAGTGCTCGCTATAGTTGACAGGACCTTGACAATCCCAAGGAACCTAGTTGGATCTGTCAAGTGCTCGCTATAGTTGACAGGAACTTGACAATCCCAAGGAACCTAGTTGGATCTGTCAAGTGCTCGCTATAGTTGACAGGAACTTGACAATCCCAAGGAACCTAGTTGGATCTGTCAAGTGCTCGCTATAGTTGACAGGAACTTGACAATCCCAAGGAACCTAGTTGGATCTGTCAAGTGCTCGCTATAGTTGACAGGAACTTGACAATCCCAAGGAACCTAGTTGGATCTGTCAAGTGCTCGCTATAGTTGACAGGAACTTGACAATCCCAAGGAACCTAGTTGGATCTGTCAAGTGCTCGCTATAGTTGACAGGAACTTGACAATCCCAATGAACCTAGTTGGATCTGTCAAGTGCTCGCTATAGTTGACAGGAACTTGACAATCCCAAGGAACCTAGTTGGATCTGTCAAGTGCTCGCTATAGTTGACAGGAACTTGACAATCCCAAGGAACCTAGTTGGATCTGTCAAGTGCTCGCTATAGTTGACAGGAACTTGACAATCCCAAGGAACCTAGTTGGATCTGTCAAGTGCTCGCTATAGTTGACAGGAACTTGACAATCCCAAGGAACCTAGTTGGATCTGTCAAGTGCTCGCTATAGTTGACAGGAACTTGACAATCCCAAGGAACCTAGTTGGATCTGTCAAGTGCTCGCTATAGTTGACAGGAACTTGACAATCCCAAGGAACCTAGTTGGATCTGTCAAGTGCTCGCTATAGTTGACAGGAACTTGACAATCCCAAGGAACCTAGTTGGATCTGTCAAGTGCTCGCTATAGTTGACAGGAACTTGACAATCCCAAGGAACCTAGTTGGATCTGTCAAGTGCTCGCTATAGTTGACAGGAACTTGACAATCCCAAGGAACCTAGTTGGATCTGTCAAGTGCTCGCTATAGTTGACAGGAACTTGACAATCCCAAGGAACCTAGTTGGATCTGTCAAGTGCTCGCTATAGTTGACAGGAACTTGACAATCCCAAGGAACCTAGTTGGATCTGTCAAGTGCTCGCTATAGTTGACAGGAACTTGACAATCCCAAGGAACCTAGTTGGATCTGTCAAGTGCTCGCTATAGTTGACAGGAACTTGACAATCCCAAGGAACCTAGTTGGATCTGTCAAGTGCTCGCTATAGTTGACAGGAACTTGACAATCCCAAGGAACCTAGTTGGATCTGTCAAGTGCTCGCTATAGTTGACAGGAACTTGACAATCCCAAGGAACCTAGTTGGATCTGTCAAGTGCTCGCTATAGTTGACAGGAACTTGACAATCCCAAGGAACCTAGTTGGATCTGTCAAGTGCTCGCTATAGTTGACAGGAACTTGACAATCCCAAGGAACCTAGTTGGATCTGTCAAGTGCTCGCTATAGTTGACAGGACCTTGACAATCCCAAGGAACCTAGTTGGGTTTACACTCTTTTTAATGAAGTCTTGAATTAGACCTCCCTCTTTCATTTTTCCTATCTGATCTCTCTTGATCAACTCTTGTTCTTTTCCAACCGTGACGTTATTAAAGTATTCGAGAGCAAGGGTTCTTTATTTTATGTTCTTTTTTTTATAAGGCAATGATGACTGAAAAGTTTTCTCCTTCAAACAAAAGGAAAAATAACTATTACTAAGTATACATTTTTCGGACATTTGCTATCATTTATATGTTAAAAATTCAAAACATGACGTTTCGGGAATAAGAATCAATGCCCGTTATCAAGTGACTTTTCACAGTTATCAAGTGGTCCGAAAATCACAAATTTAATTAGGAAGAGGCAAAAATCATACACCGGGAAAGTAACCTATACAAACGTAAAATAATTAAAGCCTCGTATATAAAACTAACAGACAATCCTATCAGCCAATCAAGTATAGAAGTAAGGCTATTATAGCTCCCATTATTAAAAAAAAGAACTAAAATTTGATTATAATATCCCTATAACTAATAAGCAAGCTGAAATTTTACCTGTTAAATCGCCAAAGGGGTTGTAACCCATTCTCGTGCTAGGAAGCTTAATACAACTAACAATAGGCCACTCCCCTAATAGTGTCACGCCTTCTGGACCACGTCACTTGTTGCTGTATCTTTGATACAACACGTATATGCCGTTAGTTGTGTGTTACCGTGATTGTGTTTTTTGACTTCTCAGTTTCAGCTCTGAGATGCATACTTAGATATAAGGTTGGTGGTATTCTTATTTAATTTTAATTTTCACATAGGCTTAGTTTCTAGTTTCTTTAGTTTTTAGTCACTTGATAACGGGAATTGATTCTTATTCCCGAAACGTCGTGTTTTGAATTTTTAACACACAAATGATGGCAAATATCCGAAAAATGTATAATAATAAAATTGAACTTCCATCATTAACAAATAACTTCAAACAGAGAATATTACTAAGTAGCCACGAGGTTTAAATTGTTCCTCTGATTCAGAATATCACAGATAAGTTAATGGATTTGAGTCACACCCAGGACAAAGGTTTTTTAGGGTGCTATTGTCAACCTGTGATAAACACTTTCCACAGGTCATTCCAACACTTTAAATAAACAGTGATTGTCATGAGTAGAGGTTGATTGCACGGTAGAGGTCAATTGCACAGAAAATGACCATTTTACAAATTTTATTTTATTAGTATTAACTATAGTATTAAAAATGTAGAGCTATTGTGTAAGTGTTGACTCAATACAGAGGTCCTTAATTAGATAATGAATCTTTTTAGATCAGTAGATATATAAACCTTTTTACTATAAATTTTGAATAACACTGAAGAGCTATGAGTCGCTATCAACTCGCTGCACATGCACTTAAAGGTATTTTTGAGTTCTGCATCCCTTGCATTGTTTCATGTGTAATATTTATTTTTAACTATAGGTTTTTAAGATTGCTACAAATGTAATCAATTTCATAGTTGTAAGTATTGTAGTTTAATAATATTTATTTCTTATGGACTTTATTGCACTTTCACCAATTACACACACCAAAATAAAAAATTTTGATATTTCATATTTTTTTAGTTTTTTGTAATTTGCATGTTTTTTTTGTATAGAAAAGTGTCTCATCTTTTACAATGATCAGCGAATGTATCATCCAATTCAGTTTTATATTATTGACTGTGAAATGGACATGATGTTTCTTTATTATATATGTAGAATTAAATGGTTATGACACACATAATGATAATGGTGAAACTTTCGTAGTGAGTTTCCAAAAACTAAGATACTTGGCTGAGTGAGTACCAAGATGGCACCCATTTAAAGAAATTATTTCCCTTACTGATCTTGTAAATAAAAGGAAATCACCTGCCATTTTAAAAATTGGTTAATAAAGTTTTTCCAAAAAACTAACAGTAAAAAAATCACAATAATATGATCATTAAAAAATTAATCTTTATTTATATTATAATATTAGCACAAAAACTAGGTGAATTTACCTGGCAAGTATCATGAGAATGTTTCAAGTATCCAGATGCACAAATCATACTGTCAACAATACCATCAGTCAACCGGTTTGAAGTGTCACCTTCAGAAAATGTTTTGTCACATTCTTGTTTTCCAATAATTTGTAAAGTAACCTTTAGTAGACTTGGACTTGAAAATTTTCCTGAAAATTACAATTAAATAAATATTGTAGACTGTGTTAGTATTAACTTTTGTTTACAAAGTGTTTCAATGTAAAATCTACAGGAGAATATACATCACTGTTGAATGTTATCTTCAAATGTATTAGAAATCATAGGTCTTAATGTCTTTCTTGTTACCTACCAAATTTGATTGTAACATTATAGAAAAATTGAATATAAATATCCAAATATTATATAGACTATACACATAATCTATACAACTTAAATTCTACACAACTTTGTTAACACTGAGAAGTATTATAAGTAAAAATACTGTCTAGATTTTATTATTTTTTATTTATAGTCTTAAAGGTGAAAAATCTTGCAGTTTTCATTGCTTTCAAAAGAAAAGAGCATAAAATAGAGAACAAAATAGACCTGATGGAAAAGTAAAGGAAGGACGTAACCTAAGACTATATGAAGAAGGTGTTGATTCAACTAGGGTACCTCGAGATTGCCACATCCGTTCTCACTATAAGTGATCCTTTAAGGAGCAGAGTCTAAAGGATTTATAGATATTTCACTTACTAACAACTTTGCTGTTTAAACTAGTGTTGGGATAACTGATTTATTTTAACAACTAACTAGACATTTGGTTGTTTTTGAATTTGATAGTCTTTTTAGTCAAATGGTTCGATAAAATGAAAATAGTTGCCATTCTAGTTAAGTATTCAGGTGACATACGAGATTGCAACTGTTTCAGTTTAAAACCCAACTGAAAATTAACCATTTGAATACATTAATCATTTTAATACAATTAATTGAATTATTACCCCGTAAAATAGTACCACTATTTATTTCGTATTAACTGATTTTGTGTGTGCATAATGACAATATTGCATAGTAAAAATAAGCTATTAAAACTTACTTTTGATTACACTTCAATAAAAAAAGCTGTACAAAAACAAATTTATGGTTATTTAAATCAATTTTACGTTTAATAGATGTAGTATTAAGTTGTAATATGGAAGACTATGGCTCGTTTTATACTAAAAAATTTAACAAATAATTCAATTGATATGGAATACTACATCCGATTTAATATTTTGTTCTACAACAAAGGACTAAGGAAAATATTTCAGTTGGTTGTATCTATAAAACTAGTGTTGGAAATAGCTGTGAGAAACATGAGCGTAAATAATGCAGGAACAATATTGAACATTGGATATCTTCCATATCTGGATGATGTCATAAACACAAAGTGGACTAAATTAACGTGTTATAAGGTTAGTACAGGAGCTAAAAAATTAAGACCACAGATAAGTCAACATTTAAAACAAAATTCATGAACCCTGAAACAGTTATTTATTTAATTAAAGGTGAAAAACATTACAATAATCAAGTGACATATATGACAGATAATTATAGATTTATGTTAAATAGACAAGTTTTAAATATTTAGACTCCTTTATTGAGGAAAATGTGAATATTGCAGAATAATTGCAGTAGCTACTCTATTTCATCCTATGCAGTCCACAGTCGAGGACTTTACTGCCATGGAATAAGGTAAGGTATAATGTGTATTGAACATAAAAGTGTCAGATGGATGAAACAAAAAGTTTTAAAAATATTGAATACTCTTATTTAGATATTGAGTTGTATAAACTAGATCTAATAATATTGTAATAGTCATAACATACCATAGCCAGTTCTGCCCCATCCAGTAGCTGTAACCAATTTATTTGGTTCATTAACAGTAGTGTCAACTGACAGTAAGCATGCAGGTCTCAAGTTTGGTCCAAGTTTTATACCCTCGACAATTTTTATTAAAGCTATGTCATTGTAACAAGCTGGTGGTTTATAATCTGGATGCAAAATTATTTTTTCTATATCTATGTTTTGTCCGCCATCTCCAATTATGTTGTTTACACCAAGCCGCACCATCACTGGACTTCCCCTAGGAACAAACTGTTATTTAATACAAAGAAATATATTTACAATGTTTTTTAAACAATGTCTCAATTTACTCTTAGTTATTTGTAAGCATTATATCTGTGTTATGAATTTTCAGAACCAGACAAGAAAATGTTTTGTTTTAATAACTAGTACAAATATTTTGAAACTTTGAGTATGTTTTATGAAGAAGCTGATATCTGAAAATTGTGACCAGGTTTGGTGGGCAGGGTTATGCAGATAAGATATTTTGGCAATAGGAGTTTATGAGCAATGTGAGTGACATACTGTAATCCATGTAGGGTTTTAGGTCAATGACTGGTTGCCATCATATTGTTCATTACACTATACATCATCGCCCATTTTTAATAAATTAGTAGGACAAATAAACAGAGTTTTACAATTCTATACAAAACTTGTATTTTTGAATATATCTTCTCAAACTGTCTTGTACTGAATAAAATTTTCAATGAGTTTATTTACTGTACTGTATTATGTTAGATGTGTACCTGTGTATACTTGATAAAATTCCAGACATAATTATATTAAGTGAGATGCAGACCGATGATAGCGAGCTAACCATATACAAAATTCCAAACTTCAATGTGATAGCTAAATCTAATAATAGTTACCGAGTTGGAAGAGGTAATAGTTTAGTTAAAAGATAATCTCCCTTATCAAATTTTAAGTATTCGCATCACAACAGGTGATGCTGTTCATTTACAAATAAATGTAACCAATGATATGCACAACAACATTATCACACTTTATAGATTGCATGCACAATCTTTGTTGAAACTTTTATTCAAGAATTTGATTCATATATATACAGTAATTTTCAATCGTAATATAGTTAGTTGTGATATAAATTAGATCTTTTAAGTCCACTCGTTTTATATATGACTATCGATTAGAATGGAGTTTGTTTCACTCTTCAATGATCCAACAAGAGTGACAATTGACTCGAGTCACTTTTGTATCAAATAACTTGACTTGTAATTTATTAGAAATTGTGTAAATATAAAGTATGAGAGCTGTGTGATTGATGCAGGACTGAGTGATCATAGAATTACTGGTCTTTGTGTCAATTGTGAACGAGTTATAGACAGTAAGCAACGTCAGCAAAAAATAGACTTCAATAAATTAATTGAGAGTTCTAAAAATATCAACTGTGAATCTGTGTACAAAACTCAATCTGTTTCAGGTGCATTTAATGTATTTCTTGTATTAATTCAATAGTTGCAGAGTCTTATACAAATTGAAAGTAAAGGTTTGGACAATAGCAAAATTAAAGCCCTGGATAAACAACACACTTTTAGAAATGAATTTTTTTTAAATAAATTATTTTAAAAAGCCTAAAACAACATATACATTGTCAATATACCATTTTCAAACATAATGCAATATAAGAAACCAATACATTTATATTCTTGAAGAGAACAAACGAGATTCTAAATGACAATGAAAACTGATTTAACATTTAATTGGTGAGTAAACTGTTAAAAAGAAAAATATTTCTTTGAAAGACCTTAACGGCTAAGAGGTTTCCGATCCTAATAAAAATTGCAAACATTTAATTCTTCCTTTACACTCTAACTTTAGATTAGAAAGTATAGAAATTATTAAATTGGAAAGAAACCGACGTTTACTAACTTTCGCAGTTAAATACAATAATTTGTTGAAGGTTAACATAAGTAGTAATTCTGTTTTTTTAAATTCAGAATTCAAAATTAAAAAACACCTGGTTTTGATAATATTACATCAGTAATAACGAATTTTGGAAAATATTACTGAAGTTCTTGTGTATTTGTTTAACTTCAGAGTATTGGGAAATTACCGAGTACTTTTAAAAAAAAAAATCATTCGTTAAACCCCTTTTTAAAAAGATGATAAAATGGATCCTAGTAATTATAGACCAATGGCTCTTGTAGTTGATATTTTTTTAGAATGTTAGAAAAAGTTGTTAAACAGAGGTTAGTAAACTTTTGTACAAACATAATTTTTCAGTGTTAAGCAATTTGGATTTAGGGAGAAATTTAATATAAATTATGTGTTACTTCAATTCATAAGCATGTCTATACTGGCATAAATGAAGATAAACATTGCTCTGGTATTATAGATGTCATGAAGGCTTCTGGCACAGTGGATCACAACATTCTGTTATTTCGGTTGATGACACTGGAAGGAGTTGCTTTACAATGGTTTCACTTGTACCTAGATGGAAAGTCGCAACAAACCAAAGTAAATAACATTTACAGTCAGTTAAGAAATATTCGATATGGTATCCCCAGGGCTCTGTTCCTTTATTTTTAATAATAGCCTATCCAATTTTACGGTTGACTTTGAAGCTTTTGCTGATGACACCGCTCTCTTTTATAAGACAGATTCCATGGAGCAATTAAAAGCAAACATGCAGAGTGTCATTTTCTGCATTATGTTGATGATTCGCACAAAATTATATGGTCGTGAGCTCAAAAACAAAATACATTATTTTTAATGTTATCAGTGCCATCTGACATGTAAAACAATTACTTGTTTTACTGCCTTTTCACGGATGTTTACAATGTTTGGCACACTTTATTACTAGTTAGCTGTGGGAAGAGTAGTTTACGTTATCCTTATTTGTGGTTGTTTAGATGTGTTTATTGTAAATTTTTTGTAAAGATATGTGACTATATAGACTATTTACTCCCTAGTAGAATATCACATGTTAAACCAATTCTAAAAGTAATATTAAAAAAAAATTTCAATATGTTTTTATGTTATTTGGAGCTATAATAAATAAATTTTCTCATTAAAAAAAAAGAAAAGTTCTTACTCCTTTGTGGTTTGTTTTTGGTACAATTTGTTGTATACATAAAAGCACAGCATATGCCATGCACAATCGCCAACCTGTTAAATGGTAGAAATTAGAAAAAGGAAAGAAACAATTTTTTGTTTTAACACTAAGTTGAGAAATGTTTAGCTTTTAAACTCAAAGTCCTCTGTCTTTCGTTTGACTTTGATATTTTTTTTTATGTTTGGCTCAGTACAGTATAATTTTCATTTTCCAGTTACCGGTATTAAAAGTTTTTATTCGTTTATGTAAACAATAAATTTAATCAAATTATATAGTTTAAAAACTAAGTTCTACTTATCAAAGAGATTTTTGTGTCCGCTGAACACTAAATTGTGGACTTTTACAATTTAAAATTCAGAACACGAGCCTAAAATGCTGTGCTCAATAGAAAAACAAAGAAAATATATATTTAAAATTTTAAGGGAATATTTGTATTCCTGAGCACATACAAAAACAGATTTTAGTAAACAATACAAAATTAATTTTATCTGGTAATAGTGTAGCAAGTAACGGTACAGTATTAAAAACTTAATATTATTAACAGTACAAAATATTATAAATAAATAAGTTAGATTTAAAAAAGTATATATTTAAAACTTTTATCAGATAACCCCTTACCATTTTGTCTTCGCACAGTGAGCTGCAGTTAGCACAAACCTTGGACTTATCAATGACCCTCCACACAGAAACTCAATGTATGGGCCTCTGTCAAATCCAAGTCCAGCCTGCAATGAAAAATTAATAAGCATTAACATTCTAATAGAACTAAAACCAGTACATATGATATATTATTCACATCCTCTTAATAAAGTATATGAGGAGGACATATTTTTATGAACTTCATCAAAGATCAAGAATTTTTTAAATAAATTTAATATTGTAACAAATATGAGATAGAACAAGGGAGTAACATTTAACATGTATAATGTTGTTTTAAAAAACAGATTCTCCATTTTTTTTCCTTCCCATAAATCTTAATATATCCATTTAATAATGGAGTTAAAATACATTATACACACACATTTATGTGTCTCGGAGTTGTGATTTGTAAATTGTATGATAAATTATTTCACTAACCTATATCCAGCCTTATAGAAACATTAAATAAATTTAAATAATTTAATCAGTATTCAATAATAATGGTCTCCTGGTAAAGTGTCCAAGTACGACTTGTAAAGTATGTGTTCAAATTCTAGTCATATCTAAATTGTTTCACTTTGTATAAAATTCAATTGATTGAATTTGTTTAAATATAGATTTTTTTTAAATCATCTAATGTAACAATTGACCATTAACAGTGATTGATTTATTAATTCAAATGTGAAATTGGTGTATCAATAATCAAACAAACCTAATAATAAAACAATTGAGAAAATTCCTTAACTGGCTGTGATCCAAAGTGGTGGTCACAAGTTAAAACACTCAGTCAGTAAATCCAAATGCATTTGTTATAAAATTATGGTAATATTACTTTTGCAAAATTTTTCATTTTGTTTTTTGTGATCACGATAATTTTTATTAAAGTAAAAATTTATCTGATTTTTTGTCATCAAAGTAGTGCTTTGAGTTTTATGGATTACTATATCAATATTATATATATATATATATATATTTTTTTAAAATATTTTTGGATCTATTTGAATCCTTTTGAATGCTAATAGTTTAATGTTTTAAGATTTTTAATTTCCCAATGAATAGAGAACGAATCCAAAATGAGAGATTGTACTTGTGTTTGATTGTTAGGTACTTGGATCCAAAGATGACGCTAACATTTTGAACCAAGATATCTTGTGGGATTAAATTGATGATAAAATATAGATAAACTAATGAATTTATTTAACACAAGTTATGACTCACCATGTGTGGAAATTCTCCAGTGTGTGCTTTAAGTCCTCCAACAATGAGTGGCATGGGTTGGATACACCGACTCTTTTCTTCACTTATATAAGATAACTCATTTGGGCGATGTCTAGTAGTTTTGTATGTTCTATTGTTCACATATTTCTCATAATCTTGACAATCTATTAAACCATAAATATAGAAGGATTACTTCTCTCTTATTTAATCAATGTTGTAATCAAAAAGTACATAGTTCTTATAAATTTATCTTCTCACAAAAAAAGTATTACTAAAAGCATTATGTTTCGGTCGGTAAAAAAATGAATAATATCAGATTTTTATGAAAATATCGATCATTTTGAAAGCCCAAGTACAAAATAGTATTTGATCTATCGGACTCAAATATAGCATAATTTGGTTTGATTGTAGGATATGTTATAGACATATTTTTTCTGAATACTCCAGACTGAATTTATTGATCTAACTAAAAATCAAACAAAACCCTGTCAAACCAAAAAACATGGAGTATCGATTTTCTTTACTTAAAATTGTGATGCAATCTGGAGGTTTATAAAAATGAATAGTGATTCTCCTTTTGGGCATTTAAGTATTTTCCAAATTAGTCACTAACCATTATACAAAATGTTTTAAAAAATTATGTGTTTTAGTTCATTATAACTTCAGTTGAACACAGGATACAATATTAGTATTATTATTGAATCTGAATTTTCCGCAGTTGTTGCTGGTTAAAAAGTGATGAATCTTGACATTTCATAAAAGTGTAATTTGAAATCACTTGTACTGATTTTTGGATATTCAGTCTTCTAATACAAATCCACGATGAATTATTTTCTCTTTTTTATGGTTTACTCTTGACTCAGAATTTTCTGGATAATAGTGAGGAATTGTTTTTGTTTACCTATGCATATTTTGTATGTGGGTGTGTGAGAAAATTTGTGCGTTGTTTATCTCTACTATTATTATTATGTGTGGTATTTCAATTTTAATTATAACTATACCTAGATAACTAAGACTACTTACATTTAATACTCTTTACTCCTGGTCTGTATTTAAAACTTGAAATTCTGTCATCAATAGAAGACTCGCTAAATTTGATTTCAGAAGCCCTATTTCTCTCTTCTTTCAGATATCTTTCAAAATTCCTCTTTATATTTTCAGCAAATGGATCATCAAGTTGATATTCTTTTTCATCAAATACAACAATGTCTTTCTGTGGCGGTTTTTTGTTTGTGAAGATAAATTCAGTTTCCTGATTTCGTGGTGTAGAGTTAAAATAATAATGTGATTTTGATTCATTTTTGTTAATTATCCTGTTTGATATGTCTATGTTTAATTTATTTTCAACTGGTTTTATCAACAGGTTTTTTAATAATTGATTAAACCTACTTTGTTGAAAATTACGTCTGGTTATTGGAAAGGGATACATATAAACCAATCCAAGCGGTTGGTTGTGGCCATACAATGGAGCTGTATTTATAGGTATTGCTCGCTTTGATAATAAGCGTCTTGAAATGTTTTCTTCTGGTGCAACCTGGTCATTATTATTTGATAGTTTTGGATCATTCTGTCCCAATAAAACCCTACTTAATGCTGAGTATACTTTAAAATTGTTGTTTATCTGTGGTGTTTTCAAGCAGCATATTTCACCATTGGTACAAAAAGAGTTGAGGAATGTCAGCTGAGATGACTTTGAACATTTGACTTTTGGCAGACATACTGATGTAGAAGCAGTGAACGAATTTGGAACTATACAACCTAGAACGAAGGGAAAAAAAACTAAAATAACAGTATTAAAAAGTACAAAAGACGACTAAACTGAGTATCATGTTTGGTTCCCTCTAAACAAAAATATTTGGCTAAATTATAAAACAGTTTAAAACTTTGGGACAAACACACACACACACTTAAGATTTAACTGAAATCATAAATCTTTAATTATTTTATTATAAAATATCACTTAATATTATTATAAAGTATACAAGAGGAAAAATAATCTCCAAATTCAAGATGGCATTATTGATTAGTTAATTAGTTTTCATGGTTGTCAACAACATTCAAATTAGCAAATGTGTTTAAATCTTTCTATTCAATTTCTGATTCTGTATTTTACAGATAAATTTGTAAAAGAAATTTAATCAATTGCTATATTTGTAAAATATTGCTTTTGTTTCACTCTTTGTATTTAGCTCTTAGATCTTAAATTCCATCCTTGAATTTGAATATCCATGATATAATATAATTTTAGTTTTTGGTGATGATTTTGTTTATTGTTTTTAATTTAAAGTGCTTTGACTGGTAACAATTCATCCAAATTTTATGCTTACATTCTTTTATCTAATTTAACTTGTTTAATTTACAAAAAAATTATGACAAGTTTTTGACCTGACGCTATTTTGAAATAATTATAGCTAACTTCTACTCTTTAAATATAGCTTTCAATAGTTCAAATGAGAAAAAACCAAGAGCATGAAATGTTCACTGATCATACATAACACTTTTCAATAGGTCATTTCAATTTTTACATTTGATTTTATCCAATTTTACTAATTTTGTATATAGCAGTTTCAAATTTTGCTGAGATTTCAACAAATTCTGTAAAACTTTGTAATTAAATTTGTGTAAGAATAACTAGAGCATTGTGGTGAATATACAATAAAGGAAAGGATTAACCCCAAAACCACAACAAAAATCACTTACAACACAAAAACTGTATATTTATGTTAATTGTTTTATATAAACATAAATATACAGTTTTTGTGTTGTTAGTGTTTTTTGTTGTGGTTTTGGGGTTAATCCTTTCCTTTATTAAATTTGTGTAGATATTCCTACTCTTTAAAATAATGAAACATTTTTGAGTAAATATTTACATGCACAAGACATTTTATTTACACTATGTTATTAACTATACTATACAGTATTAATAAACCAAAAGTAATAAAATTATTTCCATGATATTAATTTTTTCATTTATTTTATAAGTTATTTCTAAACAGTTTAGAAAATATATATATTAGTGACTTTCAATGTCAAAATAATAGCAATCAGGTCTATCAAACTTATTCATGAATATGTAAAACAAAACAAAATTTTTAATGTTACATATAAGAAACAAACAAACAATTGAATTTGATATTTATAGAAATTAATTCCAACCTTTATACTAAATATAAATTAGCAGGATTTAATGGAATGATCAGTAAGGCAATTAAATTCTCTTTTCCTAAATGCTTTTATAAAGAAAGAAATAATGTAAAAGAAATTCCTCAATTTAATGGGTTTGATCCTGAAATAATAGGCAAAATAATTAGAAAAAAAAATAGAGATTAAAGAATATTTTATGGCACTCCAATTGGAAAAAAGAAAAATTTAATATTTTAGTTATCTTAAGATGTAGCTTGGGATCTATTTTTAGAAATTATAATCTTAAAATAACCTACAAAAATTAAGTCACTTAGAAATTTATAAAATGAAATGTATTTGACTCCAGCCTCCACATCACATACATAATTGATTCAAATTATTACATTCAATAAACAAAATAATACAATCCTTAACATTAAATACTTAATACCTAATTTAACAAAACCAAAAATTTAAACTCTCTAACAAATAAATTTGGAATCACTTTGTGCCGCCTTAAGGTTATCATTTTTTGTTTTGAGGCAACCTACAATTACTCAACAAACAGCTTTCAATTAGTAGTGGTGATAGTTTCCAAAGCCTATCATCCAATTATATTTAAAAAAGACCACCAGTACCATTTCAAATTTTATAGTCTGGTTTTAAGTGATTAATTTAACTGAGATTAATACGAAACAAAAACCACACTACTTAACTTGAGTCAAAATACACTGCCCTTCACCCACATACATACACACATGTACACAATTAAAAAAAATCATAATATTTCAAACAACTAAATATAATTTGGTAATTTATTTTAAAATGTTAAAGCTAAAAAGGTATATTTCTTAATCCATATTTATTTTTGTTTTTATGTGTATACAACTTTCCACTTCTATATAAAAAATACATAAAACTTTATAATATACATATAAATTGGTTAATGGTAATATGTTGATCATTTGAAACAAAGAACTTGATTCATCTCTTAAGGATTGTTTAAGCATTATCATTGCAGACAAAGTACCTTTACCAAATTATTTTTTTAAATTAATTTTTATTTACAACAGTTGGTGAACTATAGATATCAAATGAATCACTAGCAAAAATTCTTTGTGTGTTTTGTTGTGGTTATGGAGAATTTTATTTCATTATAGATATTAAGTTAAGTTGTTTTTTTTAATGTTGTTTTTAAATGTTTAAGTTTTAGTGGAAGTATCAGGTAAATTAAAAATTGTATTGCTATTTAACTTTACTTTGCATTCCACAGTTTACGTTATATTATATAAGTTTATTTTATTATTACAAATTTTAAGTAGTTTAAAATAACAAATATTAGAAATAAAAAGTTACATATTTGATAAGGCCAATCTCATCCCCAGATCAATGACATGGGTCTGATTCCACCATTACTTTACATTAATTCTAGTTTAGTATGAAACCCTATGATTATTGTAACCATGTTATCAAAAAGTACAGCAGGGTATGCCATGGAATAAACTATGTGGTTAATTATTATTATCAAGTCTCTCTTGACCAACTCGTGTTCTTTCCAATCTTAACGCTATTAGAGTATTCGAGCGAGAGTTTTTTTATCCTCTAAGCTAGTGGTGGTCTCCAAACTAGGGCCTGCAACGAGGTTTTGTGCGGCTTGCTGCCTATCTGACTACTTATAGCTTGAGTATAACGACCGATTCTGTCCTAACAATTAGCTAAGAGCGAAAACGTTTCATATTATATGATATAAGTTAAAGCAGTACGCTACACTTATTACAGTGAGCTCCAGTCGGCCAGAGAAAACAGAGATATATTATTAACTTACGTGTTTGGGCTACGTTCTATTAAACTGGAGTGATAAAATGGCTCAACCCCATTCCCCCCGATGGTGACTCACTTCGTTACTCGCCTAGTCTCATTCAACTTATTACCGAAAGTGAAGTTGTCAAAGCCTGATGTTTTTAAACTAAACATTGCTTCTTTTAATTTTGATTACTGTATTTGAGTGTAGTGCCAATGTTTTATAACTATATTTCAGTTATGTCTTTGTCCAAAAAGAAGAAAGTTGTTATTTGTAATGAAACAATATCCGTGTTGAAAGAATATTATTCCGAGACATTATGAAACAAAACATTCAAAAAGCAAATAGGCTGAAATGACAGGTCAGATTCCATCAGAAAATGTTTTATCTTTGAAAAAGTATCATTTAAATTTTTTGAATTTGAAACTTCAAGGAGAAAAATCGTTTGTAAATTACCATTACGTGAAAAGTTTTTCGAGGGGAAAACTGTCTCTCTTTGTAAGTCAGGTGGGGAAGACCAATTTGGATCACTTAGAAACCTGCGAAAAGTTTTCTAAATAAACCTGTGTGTCTTTCCCATCCACAATATACAGTAGAAACTATCGTCAGACTACGCGATGAGTTTCAAACCCGCTTTGCTAACTTTGATGGTGCATTGGTAGCAGAAAAGATAAAACTTTTTCACAATTCATCATTCACAACTGAAATTGAAAAAGCGCCTTCAGGACTTCAACTTAAATTGATAGAACTTCAAATGAGAACTTAAAGGACTACCACAACGAGTGTTTAAAGAATGCTATCTTTTTCCATTCTACAGGTATGTCTTTAAACATTCATTAATAACTTTGATTTATAAATTTACGATTAGTAAGTTTTTTGTTGCAGGTCATTAACTGACGATTTCAAGGAGATTCAAGATTTTGCAAGTGGAATGTTTTCAGTGTTTGGATCAACCTATATACGAACAAACCTCTTCAAGAATGAAGCATGTGAAATATAAATACAGAGCTAATTTGTCAGATGATCATTTGAAACAAACTTTGATAATAGGAGCATCTAAATTTAATCCAATGTGATCTGTAATTTATTGTCGTCAACAAAAACAATTAATTACACACTTCACACATGTACGTGAGAAAAACAAACAATAACAAAGAAATGGATAAGACAGCCTCCAAAAATTAAGTTTGTCATAAATATGTGTATCTTAAGATTGTGTCTGAATTTATTTTTTAGTTTTATAAAGAGATAAACAATTTATTTTCTTTGCAAATGTGTGTTCATTTTAAAATATATACATATTCTATTAGTTCCCTTTTTGGTAAACTTTAAAATTATGGTAGTAAAAAACCCTACGACATTACTCTAATCAGTCATCAACTCCAATATTCACCAATTTAATTGTTTAGTTTGCTAAAATTATAACCACTAAAAACATAGAGGAATTTATTAAATGTTAATTAGAATATATGTATAGAAATCCATAAAACGCTGTTTTGAAATGTTAATTTTTCAAAATGAAATACACCTGGACCCCCTTTTTATCTGGGGGTATGTATACCCCCGGTGGCCCGCGTCCCTACTTAGATTTTTCAGTTTGGCCCTATAGATTATAAGTTTGGAGACCCCTGCTCTAAGCAACAAGGAAAATTTATTGTAATAATAATTATTATTATTGTATTTTTAGTTATTGTTCCTGCTTTTGTGATTAAGGAAATTATCAATTAAATTTATGAATTTCACCACAATACTCATTGAAGATTCAAGGATCGAAAAGCTTCTTTTGGTCCAAGTGATGAACTATATTTATCGTTATACTGCAAAAAATATAAGAAATTAATTTCACAAAAACTAAAATGTTATTTACAATCTAGAGTATCGGTTGTTATTTTAGATGCTTTAGAATCGTAAATTAATTCTTATAAAAGAAGTAACAGCTGATTACCTCGATCTCAGCTGATGTTTTTAGGTCCTAGGACTAAAAATAACAACTTCCGCATCTCAATGCATGTATTGAAAACAGCTGTTTTTGAAGCAGTATGACGAAACATATTGGGCCGTATCCATAAAACTAAAGGTTTTCCTCACAAGTATAAGGTAGAAGTATAAGGTTTTGCTAAAAAGTATAAGGTAGAGGTATAAGGATATCCTTCTTTCCATATTCATAATCAAAACCTTATACTTGCAAGGATATGATCCTTGGAAAAGTATAAGGTTTTACAATAAACAGATTTGGTAAGCAGTGAAAATCAGCTGATTCATTGGGATTGTTGTCTCCGCATTATCTTGTTTTCTTCCAAATAGGTTATGGTAGTGTGTCACCATTTGCTACTTGGTTTTGTTTGTCTTAGTTATGTCTTCTGAAAGTGGTATGTCTTTTGAAAGTGGTAGTGAGAGTGATTCTTATGACAATTCTATAAGTAATGAATTAAAATTTATAGCAGATGAAATTGTAAAAGCTCCAGTAATTTTAGAAAAATCACAAATCCCTAAAATAAAAGTTCGTAAAGACCAGGCCATTGGAGCCGTTATAAAAAAGTATGAAGCAACTTTTGGTAAACCATTGGATACGAAAGGCTTTTAAAAAAAAATGAACAATATGAAATCTAGGCTGAAGAAAAAAACTGATTTAAAGAGAACTGGAAACAAAAAGATTAAATTGTTGGATTGGGAGCGCAAGTTATTGAAGGCTATGGAAGGTGAGTCAAACCCTACAGTTGTACAAATACCAGGAGCAATGCAAGTTGGTGTAATAGAAAATCGTCAAACAGGAATTCAACCTGGCGTAATAGGAAACAGTAATGATTTGTTGTCAATGGGAACTACTTCATGTACTAAGCAAACTGATAAAGTAAATGTCACGGCGTCCCAGGCAATTTTGCCGAAAAAAAGGAAAATTGCAACAGAAAAATATGAAATGGAAGAAACCAGAATGCTAACTACTAAAGAACTTCAGCGCCTAGTTTTATTACAACAATATCGCACCAGTATGATTCAACAGCAATATTATGAAAAGAAACTGGAAATTATGAAGCGTCAAGATAATAACCAAAAAACATTTATTGATGTAAACAAAACATATTTATCTTTGTAAGTTAACAAATTACCTAAACATTAAAGTTGTTTATTATAACACTTAGGTTTCTTCTTATTTCTAGTCCTTGTTGGCGGAGAGCAGGTTCATCATTGCCATGACGTTGTAGTCCATCTTCTTCATCATCTTGTGGCGCATCACAATCATCTTCAAAATCTGGGTCACCTAAATGTTTTGCTATATTGTGGAGCACAATACATGTAGCAATAACTTTTGGCACATTTTCCAACTTACAGCGACAAACATATTGTAAGATAGGGAATCGACGTTTTAATTGACCGAAACATCGTTCGATTATCACACGTTCCTTTTTCAAAAGTACATTAAATTTATGCTCAGCCCCTGGAGTAGGATTTGTAAATGGAGTCATGAGGCATGGCTCCAATCCATAACCTTGATCCCCAATCAGCACAGCATTTGCTTTGCTTTGCATTAATAACCTTACCTGTGAATTTTTCCAAATCCTCGAATCGTGCACAGAACCAGGCCAGCTAACATCAACACTGGTAAACTTTTCATTGGCGTCACAGGTGGCTTGAATATTGAGAGTGGGTTTTCCCTTCCGGTTAATATACTCATCTCCATGTTGATTTGGTTTTAATATTCCTATATGGGAGCAGTCAATCGTGCCAATTGCTGTTGGAAAATTATACTTGCTTTGCCATAACTGTTTTGCGTTCATTATTTCAACATTGGTAGTCGGAAACTTTATGTACTCACTTGCTTGTGACATTATGCTGTCAACAACTGTATGTACAGTGCGAGATACTGTAGCCTGACCAACTCCAAGTTCCTGTCCAATACCTTTTTGGTAACCAGGGTCTGCTAGGTAGCGCAAACATATTTTCATTTTATGGACGGGTGACAAAGCTCCACCACGAGTTTCGTCATTTTCACCTAAAAACCTGTATGCGAGCCACTGCACATTCTCTTCTTCGAAACGATAAAGAGCTTTAAAATCACTCACGGTTGTAGGTAAGCGGGGCTTGTACAATTTCATATTTCTCACATGCACAACATCAGCCATTTTGCACAACAATACACGAAGATCAACAGTGCACAGAAAAAAACAACTGATCGCTACAGCTGATGAGTCTCCTAATGACCACACTCAGTATTTCTGAAGGATATGCTTTTTATTTAAAGTAAAAGGTGAAGTTTATGAATAACCATATACTTTATTCGAAGTAAATCATCCAAATTTGGAGGATAACCTAATACTTGAAATTTATAAGGTTATCCTTGAAATATTATAAATACCAATTGAAGGATTTCTTTCAAGATTTGCAAGTATAAGCATATGCTTTAGTTTTATGGATACGGCCCATTAAACATTATTGCATGTGTAGAATCTATGTGAGGGAAAAACAAAGGTATTTTAAGTGATTTCCCACGCCTTATACTTTTGTCAAGTTATACTTAAGGATACTATTAACAATATTTTATTTACTATATTTTCAAATTGACAGTTATTTGAACAGTAACTGTTGACAAATTGACAGTAACTTTAGGGGGGGGGGACTACAAGAGAAAATATTTTGTTCTTTTCACAATAAACACTTTATTTGTATCATAAGCAGAGTTATACAGGAGTTGTCAATAACAACATATATTTTTTGGTAATTAACAGCCAGAAGTTTATAATACCAGCTATTCCTTATTATTATTATTGATGGATAAATGTTACACCTCTGAAAAATACCAAAATATAAACTTGTGGGTGTTGTAGTCAATTGCGAAAAGATAAATTTCTTTTTCATTGATAATTCAGTTATCTAACCTAAAATAAAAATGAAGATATTATTGTGTTTGTTGTAGAAAGAGCAAAATAGTTAGTCTCTTGTTTATATTTTGTAAAATTAATAGTTTTAGATATTCGGCATCAAACAATTTAAATCTCGGGATTTTAAAAATGTACAAAATAAAGTTTTGATCTTGTTGTACATAAACTTTACAATAAAAAGCAAAAGGCTACAAAAAGTGTATGCTAAATATCTCAAACATTCAGAAGATAGTACTGTAGTAGGCTAGTAATTCAAATATATTATGTAGTCTAGTAGTTTCAAGACGTTCTTTATTGCATAGCCTATTAGAAAAAATACTGGTGAAATGTTTTCTTGTAAAGTAATTTAGTATTAGTGAAATATGAATACAAGGCTTTAGGATTTTGGCTCCCCAGGGTGTAAGATAACTAAACCTACTCAATTACTAAAATCGCTCGCCTAATGTAAAATACAGCACTGTATGCATATTTGTAGCCAATTTGTGTGTATGTAAATACTTACAGATATATGTAATTTAAGATATTGTGTTAATATGATTTGGTAATAAGTTAGAGTGTTCAAAAAATGAGTATTATAATTTTAATTAGTTTCATTGTATTGTCTGTTGTAAGCGTTATTTTTTTTTTTGCAAAAAGACAGGACAGGGACGTGATTTTTGTTTGAGGGTATCTCCAACACAGTGCTATAGGACTTCTCACTTGAGCTTGTTGTAAAGGAGGCTGAATAAAAAAAGCAATACGTTTTAGTTACTTGTAAAGGTTAATTATATAATATTATATTATTTCCGAAATTATATTTTTGTAGAATAACCACACACAGAACTACAAAAGAAAAGTAATCAAATTCAGACATAATATTTTTATAGGAACTTTTGTCTTTATTTTTTTTAATCACTTTAATCTAATATAAAGATATTGTGCAACAAAAAAGAAGAAGAAAAGGGCACATACAATATGTTACGATACAAATTTGACCCTATTTTGACGTTATACAATTTGAAAATGACATCTATTTATTACAACATTAAAATGGCGGGGGCTATTATTTTCTTCGTGACACTTTGTCTCTTATATTGTCTATAGATGTTGGATTTTCCACTGGGATAAACCATATTCTGTATGATAGAAATAGGCTGGCCAACACCAAGATATCACACTAATCCATGCTAGAATCTGTTTTAACTCCGGATATTTATGCGCCTAATCCAAAGTTAGATCTTAGGTCCACCCAGGTTAGAATGTAACGTGAACTTTCTAATTTCTAAATCATACAAAGTCATACTCTCTCGTATATTTTGTTTCAGAGGGGATTAACTTGACCTCTGGCCTCGGTTGGTAGACTTGCTGTGTTTGTTTGTTGATTTCGTATTTAAAAATTTTGTGTGTCTGGTAATAACTAAAAAATGCTGCTGTAGAGAGTTGTTGGGCAACATCGATTCAGCTTAAATAAATTTACAAAGTAAAATCAAAAATAATTAATTTAGTGAAATAATTTTGACTGCCATTTTAAATGAGTTTTGTAAATGGATTTGACTATTTCGAAAACGTATCTAATGGCATGTTTGGTTCAGATTAGATAAATATTTCTTTGAAAACTCAGGACAAATGTCTACATACTGCCAAGATTAGTTCTACTTTAAGGAGTTCAAATATCGTATAAACAGTCACTAGAGATGTACGCATTAAGTTTATTATTGATAAACAATTATCTGGAAACTTATAAAGTGAATTTTCTTGCTAAAATCTTAACATTATTAGAAGTAAACAGTATATATTAGAAGAAAACCCACATTTTCTTCAGTAGACCCGTGTCAGAATGTCGGAAACATGGCCCAATTAAATTTACTGAAATTCATTGACGAGAGTAGTACATTTCGGTTTTCACCAATTATCCATTATGTCATTTACTAATTTTAATTTTACATACAAATGTTAATGAAATAGTGAAAACTGTGGCATATATATTTTATTTCTGTGTACCGATAACTATAAAACCAACAAGTTCTGGGAGATGATGACGTTTTATTTGAACATTAGTTAATTTAATCAAAACTGTTAGATGTACAAAATATACATCTAAAAACAAAACAAAATTTCTTATATAGCTTAATATTAAAGTTTAGACCTACATATTACACATTAAGAAAAAAGACACGATAATTTTAAGAAAAGCGAGAAAGATATATTTGTACAGAAAATAATATTTTATTTCTTAATGTATTATATTGAATAAAAGGAAGTTGTAAAGTGTTCAATAACGAATTGTACAGCTGATAGATAGCCTACGCTGACATGCATTATATTGTTGGTAATATTAATATATGCAGATAGCTAAACTGAATAAAATTATCTGTTTTAAACAATCTCGCCATTTTAAATTATGTATCCATATATATATATATATATATATATATATATGTATATATATATATATATATATATATATATATATGTATATATATATATATATATATATATATATTTAGTAATTTAGAATCAATCATATTTAACAATTTGGCAAAATTCCAACTACTAAGTTGTTCTTTCAGGTTTTTAAAATAATGATTTGAAGTATGTTATTCTTAAGTAATGAGCGTTTTATTTTCTATTGTACAAATAAGATTGGGCATTTAGGTTATAAAAAATTAATTCTTATGTGTGGACCGACAGGTGGAAAGATATTATATTCTCGATAGACCACAGTTTTGAAATTTATTGAACTATTTTGTTAGTTAATGGACTTTTCTAACTATAAATAAAAAAAACTAAACAACTATGACATTCTAGCTAAAATTCATTATATTTTGCAAAAAAAATCATTAATATAAATGTAAAGAACATTTAAAAAATCTTTAGTGTGTATACTTAATAATAAAATAACTGATAATTACTTACTATTCGAAAAGTCTAAAATAGTAAACGAAACGCACAAAAATACAAAAACAAACAAAACTGTTTTTGAAGCCATCAGTACGTAAGTAACCAACCCTTTTGAGTCTAGAGTCCAACTGATACAGAAATAAAACGAAAAATGGAGGTCTTCAAATTACAAATAAAAGGTTTGATATGGATAAACCAGTGGTGGGGATTTCCGAGGGGTTGGTTACAGCAGGTAGATTTCGTACTTAGAAGTGGTTACAGGAATTGTAGGTTTAGTTTGCTAAGATATAGCAAATATATAATACTTTCCAACAATCAGAGAAATAGATCTTTTTAATGCGTAGGCACAAAACACAATGTTTACGTGCCTAGAAAATTACATTATCACTAATTAACGTAAAAATAATCAAACTCATTTTTATAAACTCTATTATAAGTTTCGTCAAATTGTTCAATAACGAATTTTTGTGTACACGGAAGCAAGTTACGTTGAACATAATATATAAAATTTGGATTCAGAGCTCCAAAATACACGACAAAATTAATTTCACCAAACAAATTATTATCACTAATAACTAATTTCATAAATGTTGGCTATCTCATATTTGTTAACCTCTAGTGATTTTGATTATAAAAACCTTACCAGTACACTTTTCATTTTTCATCGTTACCATATTTTTTCACCTTCAACCCGTAACTAATTTGGTCCTAAATATTCGCCTCAACCCCGTAAGCGATATAACTAAAAATTCGATAATTTCCACCCCCACATAAAACTTAAAATCGGACGATAAAAACAGCACACAGACAGACGGTGACTTCATTCATTATTTCGCAATTGCAAAGTAAAAACCCCAAACTATGAAATTTCTATTGATTGTGACTTCTAAATTCGGACTATTAATACAAATTTTCGACCCCTATTTTATTTTATTGAGAGGTTTTGAAAAAATATAATCATTCATGATTCAACATTTGATAACAATATATTATGCACTAACTTTCAAAATTATTTCTTAGTGTAGTCTTCTCTTTTGTAGCCTAAAAGTAAGATTTTTAGTTTTTTTTCAAAAACGGGTATTTCTGCAAAATCTGCTGTGAAACTTTTTCCGAAACTGATTTTTTTCTTAGACTAGTATTTATTCTAGGCCATTACAAAACTCATATGTTTACAAAATTTTGTCAAAATCAAAGAAAAATTACATAGTGTAGATTTTTTAAGTTGTTAAAACCTGGTTTTTTTTGTAAAAAAAACGTGCAAATTACAAACACCCGTGCACTCGCATGCGTGCGCGCGCGCACACACACACACACACATACATACATACATACACATACACATGTCGTGACATTTGACGTTTTAAAAGATTTTTTTCACAACTGTTTACACAATTATATTTATTTTTTCTGAGTACTCTTAGTACTATTTCTAGTTGGAGCATTCGCATCTTGGAACAATCAAGTTGGTTTTGTGTGGTTGTATTTTAAAACATAAAATAAATAATACAAACATCGTTCGCTCCAGTGGCGAAGAACCTTAAACCTACATAACGAACAATAACTTCATTTGCCCGTAACTAATATACAGAAGAAATGTCAATTAGTAGAGGAGAAATTGAATCTAGCTTTGTTCAATAAGTTTTCAATTTAGGTTATAAGCATGAATTAGTTTAAGAATATAGGAATTCTGTACCTAAATCGAATGTCGGTTAAGACTAATGTTAGATTGGTAGCTTGTCGAGGTCTCTCAAACGTTCAACTTTTCTTTTTTTTTTATTCACGGGTTATGTTTTACGAAACCCGATTTTTTAATTTGGCCTTAAATACTAGGTTTAATTATGCACTAGTAGATCTCATCGAGAAGTTTATTTTTGTTTTGAAGTTTCACAAGTTCTCTAAACTTAAAGTAGGCCTACTTTAGAGATGTCTTATTTTATTATTTTTCTCATAATACAATTTCGATATAAATGAAAACTCAATTGAATATACTAACTGAAGTACAGTAATTATAATTATCAATTATGCAACAATAGTAAAACAAAATATATATTACATAAAATTGACATATTATATGCAAAATGTATAACATAATCAGAGCACATAGAAAGAAGAAAAAAATAGTAGGCTATATTTTTCACCACTTATACCGAAAGTAGTCTTTTCCGTTACGCGATCAAGGACTGGTATAACACTTTAGGTACGAGTTATGAACAATACTTTCATCACACTGTAAATAATAATAATAAAACAAGTGTAATTTATCAACATAATGTAATTACCCCAAAAAAGTATAATTTTTTAACTAAAGATTTACAAACTTAAAGGTTATAGTTTCTACATTTTAAACTTCATTTATTTATTAATTAATAAGAACAGCTGATTTCAAATACATAACTAGGCCTTCTACTGATAAAAGTAACTTACTACTAGCGTAACTGATGTTAGAATGCATAACTACATAGCAGTAAGGGGAAAAGCTCCAGGTACTGGGAAAATATCACTTTCAATATTCACAGCTATAATTGAAAATTATTAAAATTACCATACGGTGTGATGAAAAAACAGTTTTGCCTAAAGAACACATATTACTAGATTTACGGAGAAAAAAATGGGTTCCTAAGGCTTACTGCTCGTTTAGAGTTTATTATTATTATTTGATTTCAAATATTGACTCTATAAATATTGAAATCGGAACAAAATATGTTATGCAATCGCAGCATCTACAATTACGCGTGTCTGTCATTTTGCAGTGTTCTACAGCTCAACCCGATTTAGGCTATAGACTATTATCAGCAATTTATATAAACTCATGGTTTTAAAATATATTATTAGGACCAAAACACAAAATTTATTTTCGCAAAACCGGCTTTATAGATTTTGATCAATTTTGATTAAATCCGCAGACACTAATAATAGTATATTTCATCACTAGGACCAAAGTGAAGCTTTTCAATACTACAATCTCAAGTTTAACCTCGAAAATGAGCGAGGATCGAAAAGCTTCTTTTGGTCCAAGTGATGAACTATATTTTTCGTTATACTGCAAACAATATAAGAAAACAATTTCACAAAAATTAAAATGTTATAACCTATTTACCTTCAAATCGATAGTAACAGCTGTTTTAACGGTTATTTACAATCGAGAGTATCGGTTGTTTTTATAGATGATTTATTTACAATAGTTAATTAATTCGTATAAACGAAGTAACAGCTGATGACTTTGATCTCAGCTGATGTTTTTAGGTCCTAGGACTAAAAAGCAGTATAAAGAAATAATAGTATAATAATTATTATTTCATAACAAGAGTGGAAAGTGGGGTTTTGCATGTTCGAGACCATATGTTTGAAGTTTGAGATTTATCGAGCACTTCAAATATGGTCGAGAATATGCAAAACAATTTCGCTCGTGTTTTGAACGATACTTTTCACTACACTACGGAATAAAAACGAGACATCGTTAAAAAAAAATTAAACGGATCTTGGTAGTTTACTAGAACACACTAGAGGTTTTTTAAATCATATTTTAGGCCTATATGTTAAAGGATATTTTACAGCTGATTATTTTTCTATGTAAAATTTAATTCAGGTGGACTTATTGTAGAGGACATATATTATTGGTTTGCTATTATGCATTAAATTAATTTTTTATTTAATCTTGGTAATTTACTAGAATACACAAGAGCTTTTCAACGCATCTTAGTTTCCCACAGCTATTTTCAACATCATCTGCTAGTGCAGAAAATAAAATTTTCCACTCTAGAGTGGAAAATCAGACAGCTGTTGAAAATATGATGTTTCTCAGGTTGTAAACACATAACGAAAACAGCTGAACTCATAGTAGTGTAGTGAAAAAGTTATTAATTAAAATCATCCTAAAATGCTAGTTCGCTTTAATAGTAAAAAATGTAAAATAGAATGTGAACGATATCATAGGAGGTTGAATATCAAAATCGACTTTAGCAATATCGATCGATATTAAAATTTACTACGCAAACCAATGCGTCAATTAATCGAAAGTTTAACTTTATTAGTTGATCCGAAAATTTAATTTTCTGTTTACTGTACGGATATCAGTGGTTGGCTTATTTTTCAAAATCCTGTCCTGTATGAACATATGTAGGGTTTGTCTTTATTTCTCAGGTAGGCTATAACTTTCAAATGCTTTGTTGTTGGGGAATTTTCATAGCCTGTCATACTATCATTGTTCGTAATTGGTATTTTCAGGGGTCTGTTTCACCTTAAGTCAATTGTTTACTAAGCACATGTGTTTGCTTACGGATTCCGTGAATCCTACAGAGTCAATACCCTTGTTCTAGTAAACATTGTAAGGTTTTCTACAAGTCTGTGCATGTTACAAACTGTAAACGTTGAATGATCTAAATGACAGCACCAGGAATAAGGTTAATCTTCGTGTGGTTTTAACACAAAATTGTGACAAGTAATCGACATTTAAATCTTAGAAAATAAATAATGCAAACACATTACACAAATTTCCTCACTCACCCAAATTAAAACCAATTAAACCTAATCGTCTTTAAATTGTAAATTCGGTAGTTATCAACCATAAAGTGATAATGAATCTATATTTATAGTTAATAGGATTTAAACTTGCCTCGCTTAAAGACATTGTAAGTATAAATTATATTTGATTAAAATCAAGCTTTTAATGCCGGTGGTCAAGGTACAGTATTTTGTTTCTGAACAGTAATATTTTTTTTACTTACAATTTATACACGGATTTGGGTTATTAATGTTCACTTTACACTGAAAATTTACACGAAATCGGCGCACCGTAGTTGATTTTTAAAAATTACTTATTAACAGCCTATGAATTTTTTTTTACCGATAACTCAAGAGCCAGTATATTTTGAAAGATGATGACCATGTTTGACTACTTAGAAGCTATATTTTAGCAAATTTGATCAAAATCCTTAGAGCCTATTTTGATAAAATCCTAATTTTGTGTTTTTCTCATCTCCAAATTTAGAGTTACCAAAAAAATCCCAAGATATGGTCAAAACAAGCTCACTTGCTTAATTTGTATTAAGATTGGTCCGCGAATTTGGGCTGCAAAACACTTTTTTAAACCCAGAAGACTTCAAAATGGAAATAACAGAAGAAAACGTGACATCGTTTTTTTGACTTACTTCATAGATTTATCTATACTTCGTAATAGAAAAAAATGTAAAAGTAATAAGAAAAACGTTCAAAATATTTGTTCAGAATATGTACCATGTGTGACATAATGTTAAATTTGTGGCAGCTTAACCTTTACATTTTGAGTTTGGCTGCTAATTGATTTTGTGCAATGCTTGCATAATGTTAACTTTTGACTTTTGACGTCCTAACCAATATATTTGGCATTGAATTAATCGATATTTTAATTTTATTTTGTGTTTCTACTAGAAAATATAGTTTTATAAGTAATTCTTGACATACACTCCTATCTAGATTGTAGGGTAGAAGGACCCTCAAAAAGATATACACAAAAATTGACCTAGATTTTCCTTCCACTATAATATTTTCAGAAAAAAGTATTAGCAAGTATAATAATCGGTCTGGATCAAAATCATACTAAATAGGTGTATAATTGAAATATAATAAGTATTGACATATATAAAGTTTAACATAATCAAATTTATAATATATGAACTAAGTGAACTTTCTGGAGGACATCTTTCTTTCTCTTTAAGATATGAGTGTGAATGGCTAAGAAATAGAAATGTATTGCATCCATGTCGGTGTGTAATTACATTCTACTTCTGTAAGGTTTTGAACAAACACTCTCATGGATTGACACATAAATATTTGGTTGATTTGTATTATCTTTACCTTTCTTTGATATGTCTACAATCCTATTATTAAAATAAAAATTACCTGTTTCGACAATAAAATTGTTATCATCAGATTTTTTCTATCATCTAATAAGCTTCGTTACTATATATAGAAAACACGACACATGTTCAAACAAACAAAAGTTTTCATATATTGTATTACAACGAAAGTCTATATTATAGTCAGACTTATATCAAAGTCTAATGCAGTAACATCCCACACACATACAATTAAAACATTAATTGTGCAGATCCAAAGAAGTCAAATTACATACATTTCCTATGTTTTTACGTGAATGGACGTTGCAGTAAGTGAGAGATATCAAATATATATATATATATATATATATATATATATATATATTATAACATTCAAGCTGTTATATAATATTTTTTTATTTTGATTAACTCTAAAAATTTACTTTTAATTTAATTCTCTTGAAAACTTTTGAAAAACTATTATGATGGTTTAAGTAAATTAATTCAACAAAACAAATTTTTATCCTTTAACTAATTTTAGGATTTATTAGCAAAAAACAATTATTTATAACAACAGTATAATTCAATTTATCTATTCATTGAAATATCTTAAGGCTACTTCATTCTCTCACACTTGCATTCTTTAAAACTAATTTACTCTAATACACAATATTATTGATTACAAATTTAAAATCTACAATTGATTATTCAATTTACATAAAATCAAAACTCTACAATATGTTCATCAAATCTTGTCCAATATGTTCTTATTAACTTTATCAATTTTATAACAAAAACAAGACAAATTTCTTTAATTAACTGATATTTCCAAATTTACTTTAGTTTTCCGGCTAGCTCAATTACTTTACTTTTAAATTAATTATACAAAAAAAAACTTGACTCTTATCTCGGGCATGGGAACTTTTAATGACTCAATTAAAGTGAAATACTAACTCTAATGATTATTTATTATGAAATTTTGTACTTATCAACAATTCTCCTCGTCCGCTATAATTTTGGCACTTTTACACAACACAAATCACTAACGACGCACAACAACACAACGGATCCTTAGCCTGTGAAGTCGGATGCTGCTAACACTGGTTCCTTGACTGGTGGTGAATCTCTGGTGATACTCCGCTAACTCTATTTAGTCTCCTTACTAGTTCTCGATTACTATGGACTTCGACGCGATGATCTCTCCTCTTCTTTTATGAAATTTAAACTCTTTGACTCTATTTAATTTATGTATCTAACAAACTTCAAGATAAATTACTAAATTTTGTTGCGGCTCTGCCTTTAAATTAATCAATGACTTAGTATTAAACCCTCAGGTTAATTCTTAACACTTAACACCTCCTACTCTGATTCCTAACTGTAAGTTAAGACCTACACGCTCTTAACCCCAGTTCTAGACTGACTCTCCTTCCTCTGGATTTCACCTCTCCCGAAATTCAAGTGTAGCGTCCTCTTCGCTTATTGGTTAAATCTCATTTTTTTTAAAACTCAGGCCTCTCCGGATTGGACCTCTAACTTTCCAAAATCGTTGGTTTTTTATTACACGCGCTGGCTTCACCCTCGGAGATACCGTTAGGAATTCGCTTTCTCATTTTTTACAACACGCAGCTGCGTTGAATAGCAAAACTCCGTTATGTTTTCTACTAAAGTTTTTTTTTGTGTCGGCGAACTTTCTTCTCTTAAGTAAAACAGAATGTCTTCTTTCCCTTGTCCTTGTCACGTTTGTCAAATTGTACAGTTATTTTCCAAACTTAACCTTGCAGCTGCTCTTTTGGTAATGTTGCTTGTCCACATGTTTTTTGTTTCAATTTACATAAAATCACAATTATTTATTAATGTTAATTTTTGATTGATTATTATTATTTTAATATTTGATATTAGGCCTAATTAATTGTTTATCCATTGTGATCGTTTGAGATCGTTATACTGTCCCCAGATAAAATTTGTCTTTGAAATGCCTCTAGATAAATTTTTTCTTACGCCCGTTTCTTTAACAATAGGTTGTAAAGAACCTTTTTCTTACAATGCCCTTTATGTTGCGGTTACCCACTGTCTTACAATAGACCTTTCTTCTATTGTTCCTCTTGTGGTCAACCCTAGTCCCTTTCATGGTTTTCCCTTTCACTCTTGCTCCTTTATTGTCTATATTTTGTTTACTGCCTAAGTTTATCCTAATGTCCTTAATTATAATATTTCTTTAATAATCTACAATTAAATATTCCCCTAATTTTATTTTTATTAATGTGTCCTAACCTATATGTCGTATTTCCTAATTTATTTATTATTTTATAAGGTCCTTCATACAGCTCGCAAAATTTGTGATATCTTTTTATTATTAGTTTTGAAGGTATGCATGCTCTGACCAATACTTGCTCGCCTATTTTGTACTCGGTGGGTGGGTGCTGTTCATTAAATTTTCTTGCACAATTTTCTCTTTTGCTCTTTATACGTAAGTAAATTTCCGCGTCGCTGATGATTGGCTCTTTTTGGTCATCTGGTTTGATGAGATATCTGGCCCAACTACGTGTCGGTTTCCTTTTAAACTGCGCCTCTACGGGTGTGGTTTCAATGGTGTCATGATACGATTCATTGATGCATGATTCTATTACTTCTACTATCTTTCCCCAATCTTGATGCCTGTCCTTTAATAGTATCCTGCAAAATTGTCCAATTTGTCTCATAATCCGCTCGGCCATGTTCCCTTGTGGATTCCTGATTGCTACTGTTCTTTTCTGTATCCCTAATTTTGTTAATCCTATTTCCCATTTTGGTGAAGTAAACTGTGTTCCGTTATCTGATAATATGTATTGAGGTACTTGTATTTCCTGTATATATTTTTCTATTTGTTTAAGTGTGGTGTTTGTAGTAGTGTTCCTGACTTTATACAATTTCGTATATTTTGTAAATGCGTCGATCATTACAAAGATGTATTTGCACCCTCCTGTTGACTTTGGTAACGGTCCGTAATAATCCACACAGATTAACTCTCCCACTCCTTTTGGTATGATCGGTATTAGCTCCCCATTTCGATGTTTCAGATCAAATTTACATTTCTGGCATTTCTGACATTTTATTAATTCTTCCCTTATATACCTAGCAATTTTGTTTCCCGTAAAATCTTCTTTAAATATTTTATAACATTTATTTATACCAATGTGTCCATACATTACGTGTATTTCATTTGCTAATATTTTGACATAATCCGGTGGTATCATTAATTTCCATATTTCTTTTTCTTTCCTAAATAACTTATTTTTACATAACTGGTAATGTTCCTTAAATTTTTGGTTATTATTATTTAAATTTTCAATTATATTTTTACAATTTTGATCTTTTCCTTGTATTACTTCAAAATTTGTTAATATTTTACCTATTTCTACACTAAACCCTTTTGCTAATAATAATATTTCGACCAGTCTTTCGTCACTTGTTTCTTTGACTTCGGCGTTATCCTCAGGATATCGACTCAAGGTGTCTGCTACTACGTTCTCCTTTCCTTTACAATGTTGAATTTGGATGTTGTACTCCTGTATTAATAAAATCCACCTGGTCATGCGTGCATTCAGTAGTCTACAATTATTCATAAAAGTAATGGCTTTGTTGTCGGTTATTACTGTTAACTTCTTCCCTAAAACATAATTTCTAAATTTCCTTAAACATATTACGACGCTATATAACTCCTTTTCAGCTGTACTGTAGAATTTCTCGGCTCCTTTAAATGTACGACTGGTGTACCCTATTACACCGATCTCCTGGTTATCCCCAATTTGGTACAATTGTCCACCAGCTGCGATTTCCGAAGCATCTGTTTGCAAATAAAACATTTTATCCTTATCTGGGTGCCGTAATGTGACAACTTCTACAAATTCCCTTTTAACCCTATTGAAACTTTCTTCAACCTCTGTGGTCCATTTAAATTTTACCCCCTTTTTTAGTAGTTCTTGTAACGGTGCGGTAACTAAAGCGTAATTCTTCGAAAACTTATGATAAAAATTGGTAAGACCCAAAAATCCCTTCAGTTGCCTTGCTGTTTTCGGTCTTGGAAAATTCCTAATTGCAGCCATTTTGTTTTCTTGTGGTTTGATCCCCTCTGTCGTTAATAAAAAACCCAAGTATTCTATTTGTTGTCTGCAGAAGTTTGATTTATTAAGGTTAACGGTTAAATTTGCATTTTTAAATAATTCTAAAATCTGTTCTATTTGTATTAAATGTTCCTTCCAGCTCCCTGCTAAGCATAAACAATCATCGACGTATAATGTTAAAAATTTCTTCACCTGTTCATTTAATATGGAATTTAATCCCCTTGTGAGACTGGCTAAACTGGTGCTTAATCCAAAAGGTACTGTTTTGTATCGATAACACAGGCCTTTATGTAGAAACGCGGTGTAGTCTCTGCTTTCTACATGAAGTGGTATCTGCCAAAAACTACTTGTTAAGTCAAAGCTACTCATCCAATTAATCTTTTGTTCTATTGTTAATAACTCTTGAATCGGTTGCGACCCCTCATAATCTGGAACTGTTCGCGCATTTATTATTCTAGCGTCCAGGCATATTCTGACACTTCCATCTTTTTTACACACTGGAACGATAGGATTAATATATGGGCTGTTGCATCTTTCAATAATTCCGTAATCTAGCATCTTTTTGATTTCCAGATCCACGCTTTCCCTATACTTCATCGCAATCGGCCAACTTCTCTGACAGTATGGACTTTTATCCGTTATTTTCAATTTATGCTGGTATGTACTAATTAACCCTGGTTTTTTACTAAATACCCCTTTATATTTTATTAAAATTTCACTTAATTGTTCTTTTTGAATTTCCGAAATGTGCCCTAATTCATTTATTTTTTGCATAATTTCTTTCTGATCAGTTTCGTAACTTTCTATTTCCATATGTTGTATTAATTTATGTTTATAATGTTCTTCCGGGTCCTCAAACATGATCTCCTTCCTTATTTCACAATTTTCTTCATTATTTATACCTAATTCTAATTTATTGCTGATAAAATCTACGAGAGCCTTATTTTTAACCAAAAAATCTAACCCTAAAATGCAGTTTCTTATTAAGTCTGGTACAATGATAAAATGAATATTCATTACAATATCTCCCACATTTGCTCCAATTATTATTTGTTTTTTAATATTCTTCGAGCGTAAGCCGGTTGCTCCAATTACCTTAACTCCCGCTACTGGTAATTCTTCGTATGGTCCCATTATTTCCTTATTCTCTAAATAAAACCGTTCCGACAAGGAATTGAATTCACACCCTGTATCCACTAAAGCCTGTACATTTATTCTATTAAAACCTATTGTTATTTCTGGACATTTTGTTAAATTTTTACATATTAAATCTGAGTTATCCTGTGCTTCTAAATAATCTTTTAAATCAGTAAATAAGGTGTTCATAACGCTATTGTTTTGTATTGCCCCTTGTCGGTTGCTTACGCCCTCGGCTAACCTTCACTTTTCCTTTCTATTAGGGGTTGGTTCTCTAACAAACCGCCTGTCCGGAACTCTCGGGTCATTGCTCGTTCCTTCATTGTTTCCCTGTCTTCTCCACTCAACTGGTTTATGACCTTGTTCTCGCCATGGAGTCACATGGTCACTCGGTCGTCTACCCCAATTATTCGGTTTGTTGTTATTTACTTGTTCCCTAAAATTTCCTCTATTATTGTTTACCCTTTCCCTTTCATTGACTTCCTCTATCCTAGCATGTTCAAATTCCATGAGCAATTTTATAAATTCTGTTTTCTTTTTAATCCCCCTTGTAATTATTGCAATCAAGATATTTGGATGGAAATGTTTTCCCGCCTTATAAACTAATTGTTCCTCTGCTAACGGCGGACTTAACTCGGAACATTGTAGCATCAACATTTCTACATATGCAATTGCCTCGTCATTCATTCTGCCTCTAAATTTCCCAAACTCTAAATGGTCCCTAATTTTCGCCTGTATTATTTCATTGAAATACTTCTCCCTAAACAATTCCTCAAATTCCTTAAAATTTTTAACACTTCTCCTATGTAACTGCCACCATATATAAGCCTCGTCTTTTAAATATCGGTCAATCCAATTCATGCCGTTTCCAATTATCTGCTCGCTTATCTCTTCCATTACATTTAGAAATTGTATGGGAAACCTCTCTTTTCCCGAGAAACTAATATTTCTTACTTCTGGCTCGTGACAATATCCTTCCCCTAAATTTCTGACCGTTTTTAATCTCCTATCTAATTCAATTAACTTTTTAGCGACCTCTTCCGTCTTCTTCGCATTCTCCTCAATTTTCGCGATGTTAGTTTCATTATTTTTCGTGCATATTTCCCCGATTTCTTCGTCTTTCGCCGCGAGTTCTTCCAACCGATTGTTGACGACTACGCCACGGTTTTCGAGTTCTTGCACGCGACCCTCCGTTTCCGCGCGATATCCCTTGATTCGATCGCCGAATTCTTCTTCCGTCTTCTTCAACCTCTCTTCGACGCTCGTACGAATTTCCGCGACTTGTGTTTCGACCATCTCTACTTGACTGTTGACTCCGTCAAAACGCTCATTTATCTTCCTGTTAAATTTTTCCTCTAATGCGGTTAGACTACCCTTAACTTCCCCAAATTTCTCTTCCATAGTTTTTCGATTTTCTTCAAAACCCTTCCTGTTCTCTTCCGCCATCTTTTCCGCTATTCTCCGATTTTCATCTGTCGCTTTTCGGTTCTCTTCTGTCATCTTTTCCGCGTTCTTCCGATTTTCCTCCGCTGTTTTCTCCGCGATTCTCCGGTTTTCGTCTGCCATCTGCTTTAACATTTCCTGTATCATTGCCATACTCGCGTTTCCTGACTGTACTGCCGCCGATGTTGTTGGATTGTCTACTTCTGTCCCCGCCCGTGAATTTACGTTACTCTCTACTTCTAATTCCCCATTTTGATTAATTGACTCTAATTGTTCCCCTTCTTGACTAAAATTTAAACTCCCACTATTTAATCCCAATTGATTATATATTTCACTTTCATTGGCCATTTTAAGTTCTAATTCCCTCTTTTTACTTCTGGTTAACATAAACAATACTACTCTAACCTATTATCTACCACACAATATTTCCTGTAACAATGTTAATATTCTTATCCTCTAACAATTCTATAACTAGCAATTTAAATTTCACTTTAATGAGCCACGCGGTGGAGCGCCAAATATAACATTCAAGCTGTTATATAATATTTTTTTATTTTGATTAACTCTAAAAATTTACTTTTAATTTAATTCTCTTGAAAACTTTTGAAAAACTATTATGATGGTTTAAGTAAATTAATTCAACAAAACAAATTTTTATCCTTTAACTAATTTTAGGATTTATTAGCAAAAAACAATTATTTATAACAACAGTATAATTCAATTTATCTATTCATTGAAATATCTTAAGGCTACTTCATTCTCTCACACTTGCATTCTTTAAAACTAATTTACTCTAATACACAATATTATTGATTACAAATTTAAAATCTACAATTGATTATTCAATTTACATAAAATCAAAACTCTACAATATGTTCATCAAATCTTGTCCAATATGTTCTTATTAACTTTATCAATTTTATAACAAAAACAAGACAAATTTCTTTAATTAACTGATATTTCCAAATTTACTTTAGTTTTCCGGCTAGCTCAATTACTTTACTTTTAAATTAATTATACAAAAAAAAACTTGACTCTTATCTCGGGCATGGGAACTTTTAATGACTCAATTAAAGTGAAATACTAACTCTAATGATTATTTATTATGAAATTTTGTACTTATCAACAATTCTCCTCGTCCGCTATAATTTTGGCACTTTTACACAACACAAATCACTAACGACGCACAACAACACAACGGATCCTTAGCCTGTGAAGTCGGATGCTGCTAACACTGGTTCCTTGACTGGTGGTGAATCTCTGGTGATACTCCGCTAACTCTATTTAGTCTCCTTACTAGTTCTCGATTACTATGGACTTCGACGCGATGATCTCTCCTCTTCTTTTATGAAATTTAAACTCTTTGACTCTATTTAATTTATGTATCTAACAAACTTCAAGATAAATTACTAAATTTTGTTGCGGCTCTGCCTTTAAATTAATCAATGACTTAGTATTAAACCCTCAGGTTAATTCTTAACACTTAACACCTCCTACTCTGATTCCTAACTGTAAGTTAAGACCTACACGCTCTTAACCCCAGTTCTAGACTGACTCTCCTTCCTCTGGATTTCACCTCTCCCGAAATTCAAGTGTAGCGTCCTCTTCGCTTATTGGTTAAATCTCATTTTTTTTAAAACTCAGGCCTCTCCGGATTGGACCTCTAACTTTCCAAAATCGTTGGTTTTTTATTACACGCGCTGGCTTCACCCTCGGAGATACCGTTAGGAATTCGCTTTCTCATTTTTTACAACACGCAGCTGCGTTGAATAGCAAAACTCCGTTATGTTTTCTACTAAAGTTTTTTTTTGTGTCGGCGAACTTTCTTCTCTTAAGTAAAACAGAATGTCTTCTTTCCCTTGTCCTTGTCACGTTTGTCAAATTGTACAGTTATTTTCCAAACTTAACCTTGCAGCTGCTCTTTTGGTAATGTTGCTTGTCCACATGTTTTTTGTTTCAATTTACATAAAATCACAATTATTTATTAATGTTAATTTTTGATTGATTATTATTATTTTAATATTTGATATTAGGCCTAATTAATTGTTTATCCATTGTGATCGTTTGAGATCGTTATAATATATATACCACTGAACTCAGGGTTGAAGTCGTATATTTCATCACTAAATAGGACCAAATACTGTGAAGGTTTTCGATACAAGCTCAAGTTTAACGGCCGAGGCCGGAAAATGAGCGAGGATCAAAAACCTTCTTTTGGTCCAAGTGATGAACTATATTTTTCGTTATACTGCAAACAATATAAGAAAAACTAAAACAATTTCACAAAACTAAAATGTTGTAACCTATTTACCTTCAAATCGTTGGTATCAGTTGTTTTTATAGATTCTTTACAACCGTTAATTAATTCGTATAAACGAAGTAACAGCTGATGACCACGATCTCAGCTGATGTTTTTGGGTCCTAGGACTAAAAAGAACAACTTTAGCATCTCAATGCATGTATTGAAAGCAGCTGTTTTTGAAGCAGTATGACGATAAACAATGTTAAATCATTATCAAAATACCATGTTAACATAAAAAAAAGACTCAAATCTAATATGGTGGATTCAAGATGGCGGCCGAAATTTAACACATCACAAAACGTAGTATAAATAATCATACACAAACTTCATTTAGTCCAAAAACAAATCGATATGACAATAAGTGTGGAAACAAGTAGGGGTAAAGAGACTTTATGTTCACTCTTTTATATTTTAAATAAGCCGTAGGGTACATGATAAAATGTGTATCAATGTCTGTAATCACTGGAACTAGTTTTGCATGGACATTTTGGATTAGCTATGACTGTGTATTTGTCAGATGTTAAATTAATTTCTAAGCAGACTTGTGTACACTTAATATTGTCACGCATATTCCAGTCACTTTTTTATGAGGTTTTTCAATGAATGATAAATATTAACACTGATTTGATGTACTTGTTAAGAGTGGCCTAATTTTTTTTACTCTCTTACTCCGTGGTTGTGCTATTGGTTACTATCATAACTTGATTTTTTTTATGTGATACAATTTTTAAGAATTTCTGTCTTCTTCTAAAACAAACCGCATAAGATATATATGTACAAGACATAATATTTTTTACACGAATTAGTCACTGTGGTAGATGAATACGTTTATATTGTTTGGTTTATTATGAAATCAGTATTTCTCTGACCTTGCTAGTCATACTTGAGTAATATGTCGCAATTTTCTGCTGTGCATAAATAAATAAGAGTGAATTCCGTAAACACGCACATCTACTACAAACATGTTTTAGTATTTAATAAATATGGTGATGTGATAACTAATTATTCCAACTGGACGCACTACGATGATGACAGGAGTGTCGTATCACTTGATGGATGAACACAACAAACGATATGATGCGATACGACATCTTAATAATCTCCTTCCGAGGTCGTACACTGATTATCTTTCCAAAATAATGTCACGCACATTTTGTTGTAAACTACGCAAAAAGTACAGTCTTTAATATCATTTCCCATTATCAAAAATATAATTGCAAATAGTCACTCAGTATGTTTATTGTTTTAGGATTTTACCTTTGGGGGAATAACTATTAGGAAGTTTGTTAACTCATGCAGCCCAGAGCTGAGACAATAAGAACCTTTTGAGTAGGCATATACGCTAATTTATTTGTTTTCGTCATACTGCTTCAAAAACAGCTGTTTCCAATACATGCATTCAGGTCCGATTCTATAACTGGGCAACATGGGCACTTGCCAAGGGGCGCAAGGGTTTTTGGTCATAAAAGTTTTTGTTTTTTTAATTGACCAGTATTAAGGCAGTATATGTCGATAAAACTTTATAAATTTAAAGAACTATAAAAAATTATAGAGCTGAAAAATCAAAATTTTAAGGTAGCACAACCATTCTTCAGACCTTTCTGAACAATTTGGTAACATTCCCATGCTTATCGGTTAGAAAATAGCGTCCGAAACAGAAAACTCGTTTTGCCCCCTCTTCACCCGCGCATCGCAAAAATCACCTCGTTCGTATAAATTCATTCAATGGTAGTAAGTGTAAGGCCTCGATTTGCCAAATCTTACTGAAACACGATTTGAAATTTTCAGCTCTCTTAGAGAAAAGCAGAATGACGATATAAGAGAGCAGGCTCAAAGGGTAGCTCAATGTTACTCCAATGACATTTACAAGGAATACTTTGTGCAATAGTGTCTACATTTTAAATGGAAGCTGAAAACATCACAAAAATTAGGGAGTGCTACCAATATATAAAAAAACACAGTTTTCGGTGGAGTTAAGGGAGAAATCCCTCCCGAACCAAAACTGGCAAAGATGAATTAATGGGGGTGGGGGATCTCTTTAATTTGGCCAGGGGCGCTAAAAGGGTTGAAAACGGGCCTGCATGCATTGAGGTGCTAAAGTTGTTATTATTAGTCCTAGGACCTAAAAACATCAGCTGAGGTCGAGGTCATCAGCTGTTACTTCGCTTATACGAATTAATTAACGATTGTAAATAACACCGATTGTATCTAACCGATACTCTCGATTCTAAATAATAGATAAAACAGCTGTCACCATCGATTTTATAAATAAGTACTACTAACACAAACTAAACAGCTGTAATAGTTGGAAACTTGTGTAACTTGTCCAAACTTTTGAAGGTAAATAGGTTATAACATTTTAGTTTTTGTGAAATTGTTTTCTTATATTGTTTGCAGTACAACGAAAAATATAGTTCATCAGTTGGACCAAAAGAAGCTTTTCGATCCTCGCTCTTTTTCCGGCCTCTTGAGTTTGTATCGAAAAACTTCACTTTTGTTCCTAGTGATGAAATATACTATTTTGTTCCCCTTATTGTTTAAAGGCGAAAAACATTTCGGTCATAATCGCCTTATAAAAAAAAAGAACATAAAATAAAGACAATTATCTATAGAATACTCTAATATCGTCAGTGTCGGACGTGAACAAAAGTTGGTCAAGAGAGACATCAAAATTGATGTACGTTCTGTTGTAAGTTGTAAGATATAACAAACCGCAGACTCTATGATAAAAGATGTACAGTATATCCGTGTAGGGTCCCTCGGTGTCGCCTGTAGGCCTACTCATTATTGCGAGACCCTGAAGGTCATTTGTATATAAAATATTACATATATTTTGAACATTCAGAAATACACTAAACCATTTTCGTAAAATAATATAATAATAAAATTAACTAACTTGATTTTTAAATCAAGGAATTAGAAAACAAACATTTATTATTGCTGAAACATTAGGAAAAATGTATTTCCATGACTGTAGGAAAGCTTAGAAGAGGAGTACGGGGGGAGGGACGGTTAAGAATATATAATTTTAAATTCAATTTAAAATAATGATGAAGTAGAATTAATTCATTACAATAATGAAACATTTGCCGACATATTTTGTAATATTTTCTTTTAAGGAATTGATGCATTTGATTAGTAAAGTATTATAAAATGCAGTAAATGAGGTAAAATGGACGTTTTTATATTTAATAAGTTATTACTCATCGTAGTCCGGCTATTTATTTATTCCAATCTTCTATTAGACAGGAAAAGGAATGAATGATATGTATAGTTCTATTCAATTAAACTTGGGCTTAAATGTCATCGGAACTGTTACCAATCAGCTTAGCGACCAACGATAACTATAGCTTAAACTTTTTAGAGATTTTATTTTTCCTTGCTCCAGGCGATCCAGAATTATGCTGGAACACACACACACGCGCGCGCGCGCGCACACACACACACACACATTCATTTTTATATATGGATAAAATATTTCACGTAAACTATATAAGTCTTAACATGATTATAAACTCTAGGTCCTTAATTTATAAACAGATGAAATAAACGGGAGTGGCTCTGTTTCTAATTTTAGGCTATTAACAATTATAAATTGTATATATTTGGTCAATAAAATCTAGACACATGAAAAAAAAAACTATATTGTACTTTATAAAATAAAACAATAATAGCTTCTTCCCATAACAAAATGGCGTGAGCTTCGAAGAATTTAAAAACTGTTACTTGTCATTAAAAATATAACATACGAAGTTACTTGACACTTACTCTCATTTTACCACAAGAGGATAAATGAGGGAAAGTCAGAAAGGATTATGTGGAAAAATTCACTCACGTGAGAAATTCATAAACAGAACGTTTTATTGGATCAGAGTTTAAAATTAGACTATTCTGGTTAAAATCGATTTTAATTCCACAACACTGAAGTGTTAATAGCAACAAGCTAAGATAAAACTTTGCTGATTCTAAATAGTTTTATGTATTGATTTTAAATTAATGCGAAATTTAAATACTTATCGGGACATGTTTTGAAATGATTGATTTAAGTAAAAATTAATTCAAGAATAGATTTTTCATTATACAATTTCCGAAGTAATACAAATACATTTTTACGGGAAATAAATCATTTAAACAGTAACTATTAGAAAATACTTGGTATTTGATTAAATATTAAACATAATTTTTAAATAAGGGCAAAATGATACAATATTTATGAGGGCAATATCTAAAATATGTATTAAAATGATATATAAATTGTAAAGTTTCATAATACACTATTTAATTATAAAAGAGGGCACGCCAATCCATATCAAGTCTTTGATTGGTTCTGCCACTCACGCAAGCTACCAAGCTGGGATTTAGTTTACATTTACTTCTCCTTGAAGTGAACTTGACTTTAAAGAGTATTTTTTTATAGCAACAAAGTACAAAGTACGATAGCAATTGGTTATTTGTCGGTACCTATAATATTTGAGGTCATAAAGGCACGGTAAGTAGTATTACTGTAAAGTAGAAATGCGACAGTAATATCTTTCCCTGATAAAACAATGATCTATTTTGACCTTTTGACTGTTAAAATCAAATCATATTTTTTAAAGAATTGTTTTTATCATTCTTTAAACGTAAACAATTACAGAAAAGTGTACGTGATCCGATTCAACAAAGAGTATTATCTATTATTGGAACTTTGCAACGCCATGTTCTAAGGTTCAACCATCTTACACCTTCTAAGGTTATGTACTTACCAACAATCAACTATCCTTATTCTTTGATCTATGATCACGGTGTATTTGTAAATTGGTATTTTAATTTTTATCGACTTTATTCACGAAGTGGGTTGGTTTAACACAGTAAAAAGTTGGGTTAGGTTTTTGTGTTTATTAGGTATCTATAAGTTATCATTGTGTGAACTGTGTGCAATGGTAAATTAAAGATAAGACAAAAGAGCTCTCTTGTCGGTGATTGAACTAAATGTTTCGATTTCCATTTAATAATTTTCGTTGGTCTGTTTTAATAATTTCAAACTATTTTTAGACATTTAGTACGTTAAGAGTTATAATATTGTAACAAGTGAATATTTGTCGTTTTGTCGATAAGACAATTTATGTGTTCTAATTTATTTTACAAGCGCTGGAGTTTTACGTAATTTTTCAAATAGTAAAATATAAAACTATAACTTACAATACAATGTAGCCTCTAGTATAATTTACAAAACACATCCTAATTTATTGTCATATTATATATAATTATTAAATGTCATACTACTAAAATTGCGGTAGCATGTAATTTTAATACTTGTACATTTCGAAAAGCAATTGAACTAGATACGTATGGTGCCTGAGTTATGTTTAAACGAAAATAAATTCTTTAGTAGGGCAATCTGAGTTGAAGTCACTACTATTGTCAAGGGTTTCTTGAGGGGGGGGGAGAAAAGGGGAGAATTTGTATGTAAAAATTTCAATACTTTTGGTTTTTTATTCGTCTTTTTATCATAATTAACCGAGTTATGGATTTTCAAAGATTGCTTTGTGGATTTGTATCACATGCTACCGTTTTTTATAAGTAAATATAAATCTATAATAAATATACACTTTAACAAACTTATCTGTTAAGGACCCAACCAAAACTTATTAATAACCATTTCTCCCAAAGCGCCGGTTCTGGAGTTATCTGTCTAAAAGTAACCGTGAACTGTGACAGTGGCTGTTCATTGGTTGGTAATATTAATGGACATACACATAACACCCATGTGGTTATGATTTCGATGGCCGTCTGGTGGGTTTAAAATTGATACTACCTGAATCTGGTACCAATTCAGGAACAATTTTTCTAAGGAGTTTAAAGAAACAGTGGAAGTCAGAACATTTCAAAACAAATTTAAGCAGTTGCTATTAGACAATGCGTTAGTAGAGGGTTTTGGGGGACTTCAAAACAGAAGCCAGGAAGCAAGGGTTGAAGAAAGGCAAAATTTTAATCAAAATTTTGCCTATTTTCACCTCATTTTGACTTTTTTGGTCCCTTTGACCTCTGCACCAAAAAAATCATCCCTCCCAGAATGTACATCCAGATAGGACCCTCGGGATTGGCAGAAGCCAGGAATGAATGAAGGGTCACCCTCACCCTCAAAATGTTAACTCCTGTAGACTGTAGATCCAGCTAGGGCCCTCGGGATTGGCAGAAGCCAGGAATGAAGGAAGGGTCACCCTCACCCTCAAAATGTTAACTCCTGTAGACTGTAGATCCAGCTAGGGCCCTCGGGATTGGCAGAAGCCAGGAATGAAGGAAGGGTCACCCTCACCCTCAAAATGTTAACTCCTGTAGACTGTAGATCCAGCTAGGGCCCTCGGGATTGCCAGAAGTCACGAATGAAGGAAGGGTCACCCTCACCCTCAAAATGTTAACTCCTGTAGACTGTAGATCCAGCTAGGGCCCTCGGGATTGCCAGAAGTCACGAATGAAGGAAGGGTCACCCTCACCCTCAAAATGTTAACTCCTGTAGACTGTAGATCCAGCTAGGGCCCTCGGGATTGCCAGAAGCCAGGAATGAATGAAGGGTCACCCTCACCCTCAAAATGTTAACTCCTGTAGACTGTAGATCCAGCTAGGGCCCTCGGGATTGCCAGAAGTCACGAATGAAGGAAGGGTCACCCTCACCCTCAAAATGTTAACTCCTGTAGACTGTAGATCCAGCTAGGGCCCTCGGGATTGCCAGAAGCCAGGAATGAAGGAAGGGTCACCCTCACCCTCAAAATGTTAACTCCTGTAGACTGTAGATCCAGCTAGGGCCCTCGGGATTGCCAGAAGTCACGAATGAAGGAAGGGTCACCCTCACCCTCAAAATGTTAACTCCTGTAGACTGTAGATCCAGCTAGGGCCCTCGGGATTGGCAGAAGCCAGGAATGAAGGAAGGGTCAAACTCACCCTCAAAATGTTAACTCCTGTAGACTGTAGATCCAGCTAGGGCCCTCGGGATTGCCAGAAGTCACGAATGAAGGAAGGGTCACCCTCATCCTCAAAATGTTAACTCCTGTAGACTGTAGATCCAGCTAGGACCCTCGGGATTGCCAGAAGTCACGAATGAAGGAAGGGTCACCCTCACCCTCAAAATGTTAACTCCTGTAGACTGTAGATCCAGCTAGGGCCCACGGGATTGCCAGAAGCCACGAATGAAGGAAGGGTCACCCTCACCCTCAAAATGTTAACTCCTGTAGACTGTAGATCCAGCTAGGGCCCTCGGGATTGCCAAAAGTCACGAATGAAGGAAGGGTCACCCTCACCCTCAAAATGTTAACTCCTGTAGACTGTAGATCCAGCTAGGGCCCACGGGATTGCCAGAAGTCACGAATGAAGGAAGGGTCACCCTCACCCTCAAAATGTTAACTTGATCCAGCTAGGGCCCTCGGGATTGCCAGAAGCCAGGAATGAAGGAAGGGTCAACCTCACCCTCAAAATGTTAACTTGATCCAGCTAGGGCCCTCGGGATTGCCAGAAGCCAGGAATGAAGGAAGGGTCAACCTCACCCTCAAAATGTTAACTCCTGTAGACTGTAGATCCAGCTAGGGCCCTCGGGATTGCCAAAAGTCACGAATGAAGGAAGGGTCACCCTCACCCTCAAAATGTTAACTCCTGTAGACTGTAGATCCAGCTAGGGCCCACGGGATTGCCAGAAGTCACGAATGAAGGAAGGGTCACCCTCACCCTCAAAATGTTAACTCCTGTAGACTGTAGAACCAGCTAGGGCCTTCGGGATTGCCAGAAGTCACGAATGAATGAAGGGTCACCCTCACCCTCAAAATGCTAACTCCTGTAGAATGTACATCCAGATAGGACCCTCGGGATTGCCAGAAGCCAGGAATGAAGGAAGGGTCAACCTCACCCTCAAAATGTTAACTCCTGTAGAATGTACATCCAGATAGGACCCTCGGGATTGCCAGAAGCCAGGAATGAAGGAAGGGTCAACCTCACCCTCAAAATGTTAACTCCTGTAGACTGTAGATCCAGCTAGGACCCTCGGGATTGCCAGAAGTCACGAATGAATGAAGGGTCACCCTCACCCTCAAAATGCTAACTCCTGTAGACTGTAGATCCTGGATTACCAGGATAAAAAGATGTAGATCCAGCTAGGGCCCTCGGGATTGCCAGAAACAGGAATGAAGGAAAGATCACCCTCACCCTCAACATGTTAACTTGATCCAGCTAAGGCCCTTTGGATTACCAGGATGAAGAGATGTAGGGACCCATCGGAATTTTCAAGATTATAAAAAAGTAGTATATCCAGCTAGGAGCCTCGGGTTTGCCAAAAGCTGTTGATCCAGCTAATTATCAACTGGTTTACATAGTCGTCTGTTAGGAGGCAAGGAAAATGGGAATGAACACCCCTTTCCTAAAATGTTAACCTTTAAAAACCTGTAGATCCCGCTAGGACCCTCTGGATTACCAAAAAGGTATAAATTCAGTTAGGAATCTCGAGATTGCAAAATCATTCGGTAGGAACCATCGAGGGGACCGATTTTAATCAAAAAATTAGGTATGCTTTGGTCACGTCTCAAGACTTTTTTGAATTGTTCGATAACTCAAAATTTGGAAGCAGCTGTCATAAGAAAAAGGAACAAATCATGTTTTTTGCATACGATTTTCATTAAATTGCCATAAATGTAGGTGTAAGTAGCTAACTTAAAGAAAACAGATCGGTCGTTATCTAACTAAAAATGCCGGTTCGTGGTTTATCGATATAAACCAATAATCGGACATGTACCTGTTATAAATGACGTATTTTCTCAAAGTTGTCTCTACCAATGTCGTTTAAATTTTAACGAAATGACCCAAACCAGTGCAAATAATAAAATACCCTTTAACGAATAATTTACCAAAAACGAAAATAAAACCGCCGTCATTTAAACTTGATTTCATCCTCTAACATTTTTACGAGTTTTTGTGACAAATGAAACAAGTGTAGAAACTTATTAAATATATAAATATTGTTTAAAATAATGTACAAAATCTAAGTTTATTTTCACTTTTTTACTCGGAACTACCGAACCGACTAATATTTGGCAGTTAGAATTTTTATAATGAGTAAATGATACCTATGTTTTATGATTTTTGCGCCATGACATGAAATTTGGATTAATTTTAAGATTCTGCAAGTGGTTAAATTATTTTTACACAAATTTCCTAGTTTTTATCCACTGTTTATACCATTTACATCATAAGTAGCAAGATTCAAATCAAAGGAATTGAAAATCTTCTTAATTTTAATTCTGTATTATGTAATTTATTTAATAATCCACAATCACAAAGACCTGTAAGTACTTGGACAAATTATTCAATTTTGATTTTTTCAATATGTTTCCTAGATGTACGAGAAAGATACAAAAAATATTTTTTCCGTTATTTTATTTTCAACTTATTAAGCAAAGTAAATGACCAGATATAAAGACTAGATTAACAAACCAGATTGTAATATAAATAGAATTAAAAAGGCGTTATTCTAAGTACTTTTATCAGTAAAAAAAAATAATAATAATTAAAAATCCCGCATATAAAAATATAAGGTCAAAACTAGATTGATTAGAAGTCATTAGTTCAATGGAAAGTTTAAATATTTGTTTGCACTTGGGATTTCCAAAGATTACTACTTCAAATTACTCTCCGTATCTTTATTGATTGTGCATTATTTTTAATGATTGATAAGAAGAGTTATGTTTTTATTAACGCTTTAGGCATAAATATGAAAATCCCATAGATCACTAGGTCACATTGGGATATAAGATTAATTTCTTTTTTAATATCCTAAGAACAATGTACAGACTTTAAATATTTACAGTATACTCAATTCAGCTAACTTTTAGTAATTCTCCGCTGTTGTCAGCTTTATTAAGGGTTACAGATAAAATATGTTCAAATAATTTGCAGAAATATGTTATTCTCACACTGAGTCAGCGCACAGTTTTAGGATGAAGTAAAACAAGTTGCGAAAGCCATTGTGGTCCTTACTCACCCTTCCAACCTGGACACAGTTTTACTAAATCTCATAATCGTGCATACTTCATGTTTTCTTAGCGGCATTTTGTTTGAAATAGTACTATGAGATTACAATTTTGGCAATAACTTCGTTATTTTTCGTTGTAAAGTTTGGGTATTTATGAATACTTTCAGAATTACTATTTGAACATTTTGAACTACAAAATTTCTAATTGGTGACTGATTTTAAATTTTCAGTTATAACATTTTACAAAATAACCTACAATATCCAGAGTAGCTCCTATTGTGTACATATTTCTATATTGTGTAGCTCCTTATTAATATACATCCAATGATATTCCACTTTATTTTCTACGGTAAAAAATTTAGTAAAGTAGGCCTATAACAAGCACATGCAAATTTTAGAAAAATACCTAAAATGAGAATATAGCTTTATTATTCGAAATTTGTTAATGTTCAAAAATTGTGAATCTTTAGGAGGTAAGGAGGTGGGTCAGAAACTTCTTAATCGTATCAAAATTAAATTTAATTATATATTAAATATTTCATTCCTACAAGTTAATAATTATAGAGTATCCTATAGGACCAATTTGTAAAAACTGGTGCGATATAAAATGAAATATTTACCCTAATATAGTATACAATATATATATTCTATCAGTCTCTGAAATATAATTTACCTTTTTGTAACCAACAGACACACACATACACACGAAATATAAAACTGTCAGTGTCGTCATGTAAATACTAGAAAATTTATGCAATCGCTGATAATTCATTACTTTCAACGAAACATTTAAAATCCATCAGTATTAGGAAAAGACATAAGGAAAAACAAAAGTAAGTTAATGGGATATACTGGTTTGACAAGTTGAGTCATTCGCGGTTGTGAATGAAACAGAGTCCTAAATTACCTAAAGATTTAAATGTCATGTCTTGTTTTTAATAAACAAATGTGTGTAATATGGCAATTTGCCAAGTTGTAATGTTCTTTCAGAGGTGGGATTAAAAGAGCAAGTTACAAACATGATGTAAATTGATGGTTTATATTCTTTTTACCCGATATGGGTGTGAAATGTGATTTGATTGGCCGAATAAAACATTTTCAATTCTAACCTATAAATACAAATTTAATTCTAAATAATTTTGTAAAAGCTGTGGTTAAAATTACATTTCGTAACCGGTTCAACCAATATACTTGACAAAATAGCCTACATTTAACTAAGCTAAACTTTCTTTCGAGCTGAGAGACGAATACTGCGCACGCGTACAATTTATAATAGTTTTTAAGAATTGATCATTTGACTTAAATTGTGATTTTTTACTTTCTCACACGTGCTTTTTGCGGAAATATCCGTGGGTCTAGGTCCTTCTAGTCCAAAAATTGGTTTTGTGAATGATATCTGTCGACTGATAACAGTCCAAATGAATGAACCGAGTTTTGGCCATTCTCGGGATTTTTTTAATTTGTCCATAAGTTACTACATAAAATACAATATACATAATATAATAATTCATATAATATATATAATATATATTTAAGATGATTTTAACAATTCGTTTTGTCTTACGCCATTAAACAATTCAAAGAATCAGTTTACCATTCATCCACCTTGAAATAACCTCAAAGAATGAAATGTACGTTGGCGTGTAAGTGACTTTGAAAAGTTATTAATTAATCAATTCATTTCTAATATTGTGAAATGTTTTATATCTAATAATGTAACATTAATTACAATCTCACAATACCTTGGATAATATTCATATAAATTGTGTTCTTATTGGATACAATCATCAACCATTGCTCATATGTTCTGCGCATTCGTTTTGTAAACATAACTTAACAAGTTAATCATTAATTGTAAAACAACTGGTCACCTAAAAACATCTGCCTAAATCGTTCTAAAATTACAACTAACCCATCCTAAGTAGCTTTCTTTTTTTTAGAAAGGTAGTTTTTGACGTCAATAATGAAAATTTCTAGCACTACCCCTTGTGTTAACCTCCGTTTCCAAACTTCTTTACGGGAAAAATATTTAAATTTTGTGAAATACATAGTTTCCTAACAATTTTATCTAAAAATATCACGCCATAAAAAATATTTTACGGAAAATAACGTATAAAAGTAGCCCTGTAGAAATACATACTCCTATGTTTAAGGCTCTGCTCTATCTCCACCATATTGGATTCATCACCCATTAGTTTAATGCTAGACTTGAGAAGTTGTAATGGTGTCAATTTTCATCTCAAAATTATCGGTAGAAGATCATTTTAAAGATCATATAAACGCGGATGTTTCCCTTATTTTTAAATTGGGATATAATCGTTAGTCGTTGAACAAATGGAGGAGACCTTTGTAAATAGATGTTCTATTTCGCTATTTTTAAGTGAGTCAGTGAATGATATTTTCGAATAATTTAAAAATGGAAAACACTCGGTGTTTTATTATCTATTACAATAAATAAAGCCGCACTGTCTAACTTAAAAATTAGAGCAGATTAAATGAATTAATGTAACCATGCGTACAAGGCTGCCCTAGCGTCGTTTTAAAGAGAACTACTCAGACGCAGCTATAGCTTTTAGCACTGATGAGCCTGTTTTTTTTTAAATGTTTCATAATATTACTAAAACTAACAACACGTTAATCCTTAATAGATTTTGAAGTATTTTACATAATGCCAAATATAACTATTAATGTAAACTATTTCTGCTAAATATTTGTAATTCATTTATTTCTTTTACATTATTATTCAAGTTAATCAAAATAACTAGCCAATTTCTGACATTGCAATTATTAAACGAATAAGTAATGTTATTCTCGTGTAATAAGATTGTTTTATTCATTTTAATAGCTGCGGTATTTTTTGACCTAATAGTGTTTATTTGTTCTTTTCATAACTATTTCAATCTTGTAGTGTAGTATTCTTTGTTTCTTATATACCTGTGTTATTCTCATGGTATAATATTGTTTTTTTTGGAGTTATGCTATTGTTATGGTAAATATTGTTTGTTTTTCTTTTGATAGCTTTGCCTTTCTTATGGTATATAATTTCGGTTTTTGTAACCGGCTACTATTGTAGGGTATTTCACAGATAAAGTTTTGTACTTTGGCGTAAAATATCAATACAGTGTTGTATGAGCCCAATCTGCACAGCAAAGTAGCATTTCTCGTCACACCTGTTTCAAAAACAAGTAGAAGTTCTAGCAGTATGTTGGCTGCTGTCATCGTGTTAGGTTTTTTACAACGTACGCGTTAAATAACAATCGACCATAGTAACAGTTAAGCAATGTTTAAACCAAAATCCTTTAAGCAAGACCTTACGACATTTTGACTGTGGAAAAAATTGAGTGCAGTAATCATCTTCTTAGGACTTATTGCAATAAATTAAGAGATATTGTGACCACTACTCTCGGAAATGCAACATCATCTTTTGACAGGAAAACGTACGTAACAATAAGACGTGTAATAGGTACTAATATTTTAAGATCCTGAGCAGCTTTTACTAAAGCAATAGAAATTCTGAAGGTGGGACCATATCAGAGAGGTCAGCAAGGTTGGTAGAAGATCTTTTGAATGGACAAAGTCATGTCTTCGGAGAACATTGGTTTTGTTCAAGATTAGGTTACTTTTGTAATGGTTTCAAGAAAAGAAAAAAACTTATTCCAGATGTGTAAATAGTGGTATCTACTAAAAAATAATGGCGGCTGTCGATATGCTATCTGATCACAGTCGCCATATTATTCATAGTCTAGACAGTAATTTGGCAGAATAGTATAATTCAGTTGTGGCTAGATTTACTGGGAGAAAACGTGTACATTATTCACTGACGGGATCCTACCAAGCTAGATGTGCTGCAACTGTAGTAAGTGACAAAGAGTATTACAGTTTACACAAAATACTTCATCAATCTAGTCCTGGTAAATATGCAAAATTGTACGAAACCAGATCAAGAAGAAAAATCAAAGCGACCCACCAAATAAGACTTTTATAGCCGAAAGCTATAAGTTCACTCAATGTTATGCTGGTTCGACAAACATCAGATAAAGATTACGGTCCATTAACACAAAAGCCTGATCTGGATTCTGAGACTTTCAATATCAAAGTTGAGCGGCAAATGACAAATTTATGTAAAACGAAGGAAGAGAGAGATATTCATGAGACGTCTACGAAGAAATACGCTCATAGCGCTCAGTGGCTAGAAGAGCGAAGAATCGCCTCATTCAATTTTTGCCTGGTTTGTAACAGAAGACGTCATTCGAGCTATGGACCAGTAGTAAAACAACTTCTGTACCCCTTAGTAGAAAGTCTAGCAACAACTTATGGGAAAGAAAATGGCCTTGATAGACATTGAAATAAAATTAAGTAAACAGATAAAATAATGTGGTTTATTTGTAGATAGCGAACTTCCATATCTGGGAGCAACTCCTGATGGCCTGATTGATGATGATGGTATATGAGTGAAAGTTAAATGTCCCTATTCCGGCAGAAATTTGATTCCCGAAGGAATTATAAGTCATAATAAAGAAATTGTTGATAGTTTGTGGCAGCAAATGAGTGACGGTTCTTAAGTTATTAAACAGAAATATAACTATTACAGTACTATCAAGTTCAAGGTTACTAACTCCATATTTCACAGAGAAACTATTGCCAATTTGTATTGTGGACTCCAAGAACGGAATAAATATAGAGAAAATGTTAAAAATTATAAGTTTTGGAAAACAGAAATGGTTGTAAAGTTATCAAAATTCTACAAAACCTGTTTATTGCCTGACATTATTTACCCCAGACATAGGAGAAGCATGTCCATCAGGGAACCATATTATATTGTAGAAGAAAAGGAGAGAAAGAAAAATAAGATGTTAGTCAAACCTCTGTGTTAAGACAAATAAAATATTTTTGATATTATCTACCAAGTCCATTTGGACTGATTCATAGTTATTAGCTAATCAGAGTGCGGATATGCCTAAATATGAACCACGAGGCCACCAAGGCAGGATTACAAACACAAGCGAAGCAAGCGTACGTCCATATCAACCACAACTTCTACATGGACCTAGTTATAGACACTACCGTATTGTTTAGTTACATAATTTAGTATTTCTATGTTATATTATTTTACAATAATTTTCACGTATAAGCGGAAAAATCAAATAATTAAAAAAAAAAAAGTTATATTATTGTTATCAATTTGTACGTTTTGATATGCAGGATATTATACTTAGTAGTAATGTCTGTTGTTATATTTGGTTCCATATGATAGTAAAATTTATGATACAAATCAGTGAATTAAATGTTTCAATTGAATGTAAAATTTATATTTCTGTAATAATGATACAATTTATGTATATATACAGTGAGAAAGTTTACATAGGTTTGATGTTTGTTTATATATTATTATTATTATTTTTTTTTGTAATGGTGTTTACTATGTATTGATAGCTTAACAGCTGTTCCAACTAATAACAGTACTTGTTATAAGCCATTGCAAATGATTGAGGGTAACATTTATTTATTTAATTACTTTAACGTTATGTTTTAATAGTTGTTTATTATTGTGAAAGATTATAGACCTACGTATATATACTTTTTGTTAATTAATGATTAATTTATTACTTTGATTGTATGTTATTTATCTTGTTATTAATTTTATGCAAGTTACTTATTGATGTATTTATTGTAGAGTATGACATTTTATTATTGGAGGTTACAATTTATAGCGAATATTGGTTACGAAAGATAAATCTCCGGTGACGGGAACTCGATATGATAAACTAACTAAAAAATCGCGTAACAGATTTAGGTCCATATAATGGGCTATAGAACCAATGATTTAATTAGTTTTTTAAAGAACTGGTGTTATTATTCCAATTTCAAATATGTTATTAAATTATTTCCATACTCATATATTACGTATTTAAAATCTTAGTAATAAAAAAGGTTAAGACTCAAAAAGGTGAAATTTTTGAAGGTATTTTGGTCTTTAGGGGCGGGTCTTATTGGAGGCGGATATACGTAGAATATGTTTATTATTTAAGACCAAGATATAAATTCATATTGCAAATCAGTTCTATTAAAATCGGTTGAAATAACAAAAAAAAAATGTTAACCCGTTTTTTGGTGTGCATAATTAATCAAGATCAAATATTATTGGTAAATCTTTAATCAGCGTCACAAAAACATACTGAAAATAATATGAATAAACTGTAAATTATTAAATTGTGAATTTACTGTAAAACAAAAATGTTGAAATTGTTGGCCGCCGTCATTTTATGTTTGAGAGACAGGATAAATCCTACATAAAAGAGGATATTAAATTAGAAATTAGGATATTAGAAATGAGTTTGATTAAAAATCGGTGAGTAAAAATATAACAATGGTCAATTAAAAAAAAAAAAATTTTATTACTGTTGAGACCGAAGGTTCTTGGTGGAATTCCATGTTTAAAGAAAAAAATAATAAAACACAATTTTTAATTTTGTAACTTCCACTTTTTATTAGTCTAGCCGACCAATGGTTTCGCCTGCTAAGGCATTGACGAGGCTGTATTACAGAAAATGAAAACCAGAGAATATTAAAAACTAGATGTTGGGAGTTATATACAATGAATGGAAGGGTGGGGAAATACCCGGCCTGGGCAATGACCATAGGAACAATACAGAATGGGAAAACTAGTTAATTGTTTGTTCTAGGTACAGACAACTTTTAAAGGTTTTACTAAGGGAAAATTATACAAATCTAATTAATCATTTAAAACTAAATTAGGATTATAGTACCTTATTCTTTTATTTTCTAAGCTCTCCAAAGCATTCAATTTCCTACCTTTATAATCAAAATGTAATATTTTAAAATCTACACTCGAATTAAAATCAGACACTTGATGTATTCTTAAATGATTTGAAAATCTGGTATCATCATATCCTACCCGCCAACTTCTTTCATGTTCACTTAATCTAGAGTTATAATTACGTCCTGTTTGACCTACATAACATGAATTACAGATTTTGCAAGTTATCTTATATCACCACTTCTCAACATTTTGTTAATTTTATCTCTAGAATTATTAAAAATCTTACCCAAACTATTACTGCAATAAAATGCCGGTCAGCACCCTGTTTCCTTATTTAAAATATTTTCAATTTTTTGGCAAACCTTTTCTAGATGGTTAATTTTCTGCCATTTAGCGCTATTTTTATCTGAAGTTGGAAAAATAAGTTGCCTTGCACTCATATTAAGTTTTTACTTTAGCATTTTTTAAAATATTTATGTCATATTCATTATTAATAGCTATTTGTTTAATGCAAATAAAGAACTAAGTTGCAGTTTCCTTAGAGCTGATAGTCTAACAAGGAAACTGATCCTGTCATAAGGAAAGGACACGGAAAAAATAACTCTGTTCTTAGAAGAGATTTGCGATTTACTCCAAGTGAGATGCAACCTGTTTTATATTTATTGTGTTAGATTTAAAGTTGTAGAAATAATCAATTATTTGCTTAGCAAATCATAAATGGAACAAAGTGAAAGGAAAATCATGGTACCTATCACCCCTACAATTTAAATTAACTCTTTCTCTGGTTTATTGAATCTTGTAAATGTTTTTATTGGTTAATTTACATTCATAGCTTTGCATGACTCTACTCTCATCGCTCATGTTGGTGTAGGCCTATAGCCTCTTTACGTTACACTAATATTAAATTTTCTTAAGGTCAAGGTCTGAAATTAAAATTAAGCTAATTACTTAGTTTCACTTTAAATAAGCAACACGTGGAACCTTTCAATCATCAAACGAAATAAAACAGATATTCCGCTAATAGACACTTTATTTGAAACAAAACTATTGAATTTTGATTATGTGTTAATTATACATTTTAAATAAAATGTCTAAACAAAGTTAGTAAATCAATAAACTTTCATAAACATTGTTCGTGTTCGTGGATTATGAAAATGGACTACTTTGAATCTCTTGAAGATATTAAGAAATTACAGTGCCTTCATGAGCATTCAAAAATAAACCAGACGTCATTTTAGACAATTAGCTTTCATTCCAGTCCCATCATCTGTAAAATCAATGACTACATAAATACTATAAGACACGACATAGGATAGGGAAATAGTCTACGCTTTACGGGTGCTGTTCGTCACAAGTTTGACACACAGCTATCAGAAAGCGCTAGCAGCAGGTGCTTGACTGTACGCATCCCACTTGGTTCAGACTGTACAACTGTTGACCTCTCTCTCACAAACCTTCTCACTTACTTCCGTCAGCATAGTCAGTGTTGTCAGTTCGTGCGCTGAGATAAGCGATTCTCGACCTTCCCTCGTATCTCTGGTCCCATATGTGGCATCAGTGCGTTTTCTCTTACCCGCCTGAAACATTGTTTGACCGTAGAGCCACCTAGCGCCAGTCACATCAACTTCAGATTCTCTAGCAGAGCGACCTAGCGGGTATGGGACAACTCAAGAATAAGCGTAGAATATTTAACATGGCCATGTCGTGTCTTATAGTATTTATGTAGTCATTGGTAAAATACAGCCCTCAACCACTTATCGAAGGTCAACAGAGATAAAAATCAGTAGGACAAATCTTTTATACCGACAGTACTTCGCCGGACATGCCAGGGTTTACAACTAGTGAAAGACATGACTTTAATTATTTTTTGTGTTAAGGTAAGTGTTATTGTAAACTTTTTAATGTATGACGAGCTCTTCTGAGTGAACAATCAAACTTATATGTGATGATGGAGTTACGACTCTGAAACATGTCATAACGTAGAAATCGACCGAAGTCACAAGACGGACCATACAAGGTAATTTATGATTACAAAACTATTATTCAATGACTATATCATTATTTTCAGTTGTATATAAAACTTTGAACTACTGAAATAAACGAGACTAGGTCAATTCTTCATACGGATAATAGCAGTGGGGTTGTTTTGTAGCGTCAATGTAAGCATCTTGTATAAATTTCGAGTCTTCCGGATACACCTGTTGGGCTAAGTGTCTAATTTGACTTTTATCACGAGGATTTTTGAAATAAATTGTATAATGAGCATTCAGTGAAATATCTCCTTGTCCTTTTCCTTGATGAAACAAATTTTGTGTAATGAAAAATCGGCTAATGTTTCTGTGGTGACATCCTTTCGTGATTAGGCTATATCTACAATGCTACTATTAGATTCTCGCATCAAATCATCTGTTATTATTAAAAGGCGATGGCGGATCCACTGAATTCATATCTGGTAAACCTTTATTGAAAAATAATTGTTATAGTACTAATATTATACGATGGCTGCCACACTGCACAGTGCCAAAATATATTTATTAAACTCTGCGTACATAATACTTTCATATTTTTAAGGAAATTGATTAGGAATTGTGATTTCCCACATCCAGAGGGTCCCGCTTCAACACGCGAGAATTGATGATTGAACAAAGTTCCATTATTTCAACTGATTTTTTTGATAACATTTTATATATTTATATATCAACTTATTTTTAAAAGTTTGAATATTTTTAAAATGGTGTGTGCGATATCTGTTAACTATTCCAAAGTATTACTGAGATCGTTAAACATAGATTTATTTACTTAAGCAAGTATTTATCTCTTTTTTTTTACATACAATATTTCAGTGGCACAAACTCCGGGTAGAATTTGATCGGTCATAGTCTAAACTAATATGTAACCTATTTACACTATAGATATTCTTTATTTATCATTGAGAATAGATTGATTTACTTAAGCAACTAATTATCTCTTTTCTTTATTTACATACATTTACTCTGTACTCTTTATCTCTTATCAATGATGTCTCATAAATAAATAAAAACAATTAAGGTTGATCTTTGGCTCTCTATTATACAACTTACGGTAAAACAGATGAGTCAGTTCCACTGTTGCCATTTAAAAGATCCTTCAATATTCTACACTGTGTAGCCTACAAATAGCTTCTTTAGAGGCTACATTTTGACATTTTATATGAAGGAAAAGAGGGATGATAAGACAAATGAGTCAGTTCCATTGTTACTATTTAAAAGATCCTTCAATATTCTACACTGTGTAGTCTACAAATAGCTTCTTTAGAGGCTACATTTTGACATTTTATATGAAGGAAAAGAGGGATGATAAGACAAATGAGTCAGTTCCATTGTTACTATTTAAAAGATCCTTCAATATTCTACACTGTGTAGTCTACAAATAGCTTCTTTAGAGGCTACATTTTGACATTTTATATGAAGGAAAAGAGGGATGATAAGACAAATGAGTCAGTTCCATTGTTACTATTTAAAAGATCCTTCAATATTCTACACTATGTAGTCTACAAATAGCTTCTTTAGAGGCTACATTTTGACATTTTATATGAAGGAAAAGAGGGATGATAAGACAAATGAGTCAGTTCCATTGTTACTATTTAAAAGATCCTTCAATATTCTACACTGTGTAGTCTACAAATAGCTTCTTTAGAGGCTACATTTTGACATTTTATATGAAGGAAAAGAGGGATGATAAGACAAATGAGTCAGTTCCATTGTTACTATTTAAAATATCCTTCAATATTCTACACTATGTAGCCTACAAATAGCTTCTTTAGAGGCTACATTTTGACATTTTATATGAAGGAAAAGAGGGATGATAAGACAAATGAGTCAGTTCCATTGTTACTATTTAAAATATCCTTCAATATTCTACACTATGTAGCCTACAAATAGCTTCTTTAGAGGCTACATTTTGACATTTTATATGAAGGAAAAGAGGGATGATAAGACAAATGAGTCAGTTCCATTGTTACTATTTAAAATATCCTTCAATATTCTACACTATGTAGCCTACAAATAGCTTCTTTAGAGGCTACATTTTGACATTTTATATGAAGGAAAAGAGGGATGATAAGACAAATGAGTCAGTTCCATTGTTACTATTTAAAATATCCTTCAATATTCTACACTATGTAGCCTACAAATAGCTTCTTTAGAGGCTACATTTTGACATTTTATATGAAGGAAAAGAGGGATGATAAGACAAATGAGTCAGTTCCATTGTTACTATTTAAAATATCCTTCAATATTCTACACTGTGTAGCCTACAAATAGCTTCTTTAGAGGCTACATTTTGACATTTTATATGAAGGAAAAGAGGGATGATAAGACAAATGAGTCAGTTCCATTATTATCATTTAAAAGATCCTTCAATATTCTACACTATGTAGCCTACAAATAGCTTCTTTAGAGGCTACATTATGAGTTGTTATATGAAGGGAATGAGGGATGATATTATTACGAAGGGAATGTTTCTAAATGCTATTATTTGTATCTCAAATTACCGAGTAATGTGCAACTTGCTGTAGGACAGATGAGTCAGTTCCACTGTTACCATTTAAAAGATCCTTAATATTCTACAATAAGTAAAATATCTTCTTTATAGGTTACATTTTGGGTTGTTATATGAAGTGAATGAGGGATGATAATATTTCTAAATGCTATTATTCGTATAGGCTACAACATTTCTGAGTATTTTCGAATGACTTTACCACAAATTCAGATATTGAAATTATCTCAGGAGATTTCGATCAAATTTCTAACCTTTGTATTGTAAATACCGGTATTTTAATTGTTGTATGTTTTATAGTATTTACCATAAAGGATTTATTTAACTATTTTTACCTAAGTAATTAATTTCTTGATTTATCATTATGATTTAGTCATCAACTACTTTATTAAGGCATGTGGTGTAGAAGAAAATTAATACCCTACCATGTTGTTGGCTATTGTCCAAGAAGATGTAACTACTTGTTGCTAGGGAGTTTTTTGGTCTACTGCCAACATTTACTTACAGCACTTAGAAGGTTAAATTCTAATGAAATGTGTGAGTCATCCACCTATTTCCCGTAAGCAATAAAGACATTTACAATGCATCTTTATTTAGTTGACAATTAGCAAAACAAAGCAATATCTACAACTGCCACTAGTTTCGTTTGGATGTTTTTCTATTACGTAAATATATCGTATTGTGAGCCAATAACGTCTTTACCATTGTCATATTTCTTAGTATTTTAAGATGGGAACGAAATGTAAAATGTAAAGAACTGTATTTTACAGTTGTCTAAGGATTGATAATGTGTAATAGATAATAGTCAGTTGGTCCAATTTTGTTTCAATTTATGTTAAGATGGTCAATGACGTAACTACGGGGGTGGTCTAATGAATCTTGTGGCTCTTCAGTCCTCTCGCCAAATTCAAAAAATAATTAAACTATTAATTAATAACTTCATAAAAAGTCAGGAATATTCAATCAAATATAAATCTGTTAAGAACATAATTTAACATCTGGCAATATTCGCAACTCTGTAGTGACAGTGATTACAAATGTAACCTACTTGTTAATCACAATTTCAAAGGTCAAACTTTAAGGGTACGTCATTCGTCATCATCTAACTGGTTAATTTTCCTTTACTTGGAATTTACACAACAGTTTGTGTTTCTAATATTTAAATTTTAATAAATCTTAACAATTTAGATTTTTTTTTAAATATTACATACTTCTGAATAATTTGTAGAATGACCTTTTAAACATGGTAGCTCTTGTAAAAAGTTTATGGTTATAAACACTACAATTTTAAAAGCTGACAACGGTTATACTGTAGCCTATAGTGTAAAAATTGACCCAATGAAATAACGTTAAACTATTATAATATATTTTTATCCTTAATTTTTAATAATTGTTAAGGCTATATGGAATGGTCTCAAAAATAAGCCACATTTTCCCGTTAAATTTTAATTTTTTTTCAGAACTCATCCCCTTGGCCAAAGTTTTGACTGTGCCACTTAAATAGAATAAAATATAATAAACAATTATTGTAACAATAATAGAATGATATATCTACGATACTTAAATATATGATACAAAATAGTTGCAAAAGTAGCCCCAACAAGTTTTAAACTCAATTACACGAACCCTATTTATAAAATAGTGCCATGTTCTAATTCTAAAGAAATACACAATCATATGAAATGAACATACATACATTTACAGAAACAAGCACAGATATATAGAAATAATTACTAAATTCCACCGCAATATGTAGAGTCTCATCAAAACCCGCAATTATCAAGAAAATAAATGTAACTATAAAATAAAAACACTTAAAGTAAACAAAAACAAAAATAGCTGAGAAACCAAATACTGTAAGGAAGAAATCAACTAGACCTGCATTACGTGCAAAGTACTTTCAACTTTCAAGTACTCAAAGTTTCTGCAATGCTCTTCGAAATAAACGGAAATTGCAGAAAACATGTAATATGTGTGCGACCATATTATATAGAGCAAGTGATGAGTTGAGCAGAAACGGGACATGAGCAGCTGTTCTACTACCCTCTTGTTATAAGAGCCTATTAATCCTTCCACCCAATAAGCCGGAATATATGACGATATTTGGAAAAAATACCACTCATAATTCCTCACAAAAAGCATATGGCCTACGTAATAAATTTCCTGTCCCAAACAATACATTACAAAAATCCTCATTATTTTCTCCATATCTAATCGCTCAAATTTGTAGGCAATTAAAGCCAATTTTTTCTGATACAACACACGTAAAAACGACTTCTATACTTTTCCAATGAATTAACATAATATTTTGTTGATGAAGACTAGATAACACATGCAAATTCTAGACTTAATCTAACCAAACCATTAAATGAAATCAACAGCACCTCGATATCATGGAAACCTACCTATTCGGCAAATAAGACTTAACTACATTTATAATATGATTATTGAAAGATAATTCCTGTAACATAAGAACGTCCTAGTCCTTGACATTACAGTTGTAGAATTAGATTAATGCTGTACTTACTAATAAAAAAGAATTTTTGTTAAATGCTTTCTAGCATTATGTGAGATTTACTAATTATAAGTTGTAGTTTATTTACTAAGAAATGAATTACTTTTCCCAATGCCAGGAGTAATGCAACAATTCTGTAGTTAATAATCTTTATGAGGAGTAGTAATTCAAGACAATTTCTAATCATTAGAATAGGTATTAGTAGAAAGAATCAGGTTAATAATATAGCTAAGAGGTTCAAGTGGGAATTCTGAACATTACTTCATAATACTAGTAAGTAATAAGAAGTAATACTAGTACATGGAGATCTGGAACAAATCACCCCTTCGAAGACAACTTATTAATTAATCGCTATGATATGGAAAATAATTACAGGCAGCATGCTTGCCATGATACTGATTTCATACAAATTAGGCTGTTATGGATTATTATACACAGAACCAAAATATTTCGGCAACGTAATAACAGAAAAACTGTCTGAAAAACATATTCTTACCAAACATTAAATCATTTCCAGTGCCTATCCTATACTTAAGAAATTTCCAAAATGCTTCGTGTCATTATCAATATTCACATCAAGATTAGCAGCATCATAATCTGTTCTCGGGACAGTGATTCACCTTTAAAGGGAATCTTAAATACCCATTTACAAAATCAAAAAACCGTCCCCCCTCTCACCACAAGATTTCATAAATATGTGAAATCACTAAAGCACTTCAAAAACCAAGAATTTCTGTTGTAAGAAAGTAAAAATCGGCCAACTCACTCGTTCCCAACGTTCAAAATATTGTTTAGTAATTTATTTTTTAGATTTTTATAATAATAGGTTATCGCAAATGAAAATAGTAGCCTATTTATTACAAAGTTCATTATTTAAGTTTGGACAAAGCCAACAGCATGTACTGGACAAATTTTATAGTTCTCATGATAGTTAAACTGGAACAAAGAAAAAATTAAGGCTACAATTTTTTGTTTTTCGTGTCACATTTCCTTGATTTTTGAGGATATCATTACATTTAGTGTCAACTCCCATTTCTAACAATCAACCTAAATCTTATTTTTTGTACTCCCCCAACAATAATCTGTTAAGATTTTCAAAACTGGTATAGAAACTTTTAATTACGAGAAAGTCTCATAATAAATTAGTTTTCCTTAGTGTCATCAACTAAGCTATTTTTCATAGTGCGATGACCTATTTTTATATAATTCTACTTACAAAATAACATTTACTTAGAAAATAACATTTTTTGAGCATAGCGAACGAATGCGTTGGCCGAATTTTATTTTCCTACAACGAAATTTATGATTATTAAAATACTTTAATCTCTTTTCGTCTTTTAAATATTAGAGGTAGTAAATTTTCAAAAATCCACTTTGTATATAATAATAAATTTCTCAAATAATCATTATGTCCTATTAGACGATTTGTGCAGTTTTTTTTTTAATGAATTTATCCTTTCATTTAATATTGTAAATAATCTCCTATATGAACAACATTCATTCGAATTGTTTATTGCAATCTTTTGGAGCTTATTAATATAACACTTAATAAATTATTTTACAAAACTCAGAACCTGCCATATTAAAATATCTCCACTTGAAGAGATCGTTCCATCTATAAAATATACGATTCTAATAGCCAATGCAAGAATAATGAGATGATTTGTTCTCTAAAAGTTACTAAGTTGTACTATCATAGTTAGTTGTTTAGCAATTCTTAAAACAATTAAACAATCTAAACTAGGACATTCTGTATTAAAAATATGAGATTTGAATATAAATATATTAATTCTAAAAGACAAGACTGATGAGATGCGTTGTTGTCTGTGGTTATGATAGCAACTTATCATAGTTATTTAGCAATTCTTAAAACAATTCCTTCTAAACTAGGAAACTTCGTTCATTAATGACGCCTGTATGATTCACCGCAATATGTTGAAAACTACAAGCTGTGAAGGAAACAGTTGATTTGTTTGTATAACGTGATAAATCAACTAACCGCGTTTATTTCTTCATTTTCTCCCACAAAAATGACGCAATATTTTTCCGCTTGACAAACAAAAAGGCCATTTTTTATTTAACTTTGAAAATAGATAGACAGTAATGATTTTCCCCTCGTTGTTTAAAGGCGAAAAAACCTCTCTGTCATCATCGACTTATACAAAATAAAGACTTCTAGAACTAGAATATTCTAATAGCGTTATGTTGAAGAGAGACCGGATACAAAGATGAAAGAGAGGGATCTAACCCAAGACTACATGAAAAAATGTCTAATTCCAGTTAGTCTCTTCAATAAAGTGAGGCTCTGAGGGTCAGTAATGTTTTATTTGACCTCCTATACACACGTTTTTAATTAAGAAGTATGTTATATAATTTACCTAAAGAAATAATTTATATTTCGTTCTAGAGCCTTAATAGCGTCATTTCAAGAGTTATATTATAATATAACTAACTACGAATTCAAAATTACTTTTAGGCAGTCGAACTGTGATAAAGTAATTCCTAATCAGTCGAAAATATTTGATCACATTGTTAAAGTTATAAAACAAATTGCGTCTAACTCCGTATGGTTTTGATAGGGTCAAGCGTTTTCGAGTTATCTTGTTCAGATACCCAATCTTCAACTCATATTTCGAATAAAATTATCTAATAAAAAAACATAAAATAATTTGTAAAATAAAAATAACTATAAATAAATACTTTCACAACATTGTTTCTGATATTTACAATAGACTACCCATCGTAAGTTTTACTTTTCGTTTTCAACACATAATGAATGTCTTGTAGCCTCCCATTAAGAAACCTTCTTTGATCACATATAAAAAAACAAAATAGAGATGAACTTCAAGAACGGGTTTGAAGTCTTTCAGAGACGGGTTTAGTAACCTAAGTCAAGTCATTACACTCGCCTTCCTCAAGATGAATTAACCTTAATCTCCTACGCAAAATGAATTATTGATGTTTTGTTTTACTTGAATTAAATGGTATTTTAAAGAATAATTGTCTAATTATTAACATGTAAGTTTAAACAAAAATAAGTTTAAACACATTAATATAAGTTTAATCAAAAATAAGTTTAAACACATTAATGTAAGTTTTAAAACAGTTAAAAGGTTTCCTGTTAACAATCACAAACAAATTATTTAAAAAAATACAGAAATAGTAATACAACAGGAAATAAATATATTCAATGCATAAATAATTTATAACAAAATTACAATAACATTTAGTTTACATTACGTTTTAAATCAAAGATAGCAAAATTATCTAACGAAACAAGCAGGCGCCAAAAATAACACACACTTAAAAGAAAAGTAATATTTTAAAACAAATAATGAAAGTAAACCGATCCAACAATAATAATACGAACATGGTTAAGAAATGTACATCGGCTAAAACCTAGACAAGAAGTCTGGTTCTTACTTTTACCACATTTAAAATTCATCCATCTCACAGTTTCACATTACACTACACAGCATCATGTAGGCACTCCCAAGAGAAAGTTGAACCGCTTCTGCACGTGCAAAGCCTTAGGTGTAGGAGGACAAAAAAGAAAATACCTTACCAAGCATCTGGAGCAGTTTAAACATCTGCTAAAGTAGTTAGATAACCAATGGGATGTGGAACATGAGTAATTTAGATATAAAGTGCTGTTGTATGCAAGTTGATTGTTACAAGACATGATTACAGATGTTATTCAGAAAATAAAACCATTAAACGGATCAAAGGTTTTATTTTGCAATGGCATCAAATTAGGATATCTATTCTATTCTATATATGGATAAATATATTAGAGTATTGGCTTTTTGCCTACAACCACAAGTTCTCTAATTGGTATCTCACGAATTATAAAATTAATTATATTTCAATGATCGTGATCATAAAATATTTCTATTGATAAAGTGAACATATTGATGGAATCGATGGATCTTTAAGAAAATCTTTACGTTACTGACTTGTTTCCGATCAGATAAATCCACCAAACTTCGAGATCTCTAAGTCTGGTGAACGTGTGATGGATTCACCGAAATGTCAACTACGTTTAGAGTCGCGATTAAACAATTTCTAAAATACAATTTTATGTTGAGATTGGAGACGCTTTAGATGGTTTCTGAATCAATTAGTTGACTCGCCGTTGAGTTTAGCAACATGGTCATAATGATTAATAAACAAAAATTATTTGAAATAGTTTTTTTTTCAGTTAAAACCTTTAATAAGGGAGTAGATATAAGATAGGTTCTGGAGGATTAGATAGAATTACGAAATGAATGATCTAATACAAGGTGATGATATAGTAAAATCCATAAAAAACCGAAGACTGGACACGTGGTGTAAATGAATGAAAACAGAATACCTAAAAAGATATTTAGGTGTTGGAAACCAAGGTGGGGAAACCAGAAGGTGGGGAAATTATAGGAAGGTCAAGGAAGAGATAGATAATTTGGGGACGTTTTGTGAGGATGCACGGGAGGTGGGACTTAGAGGATGGCTAAACTCCGCTGCTGGTTACAACGCAAGCAAAATAATAAATACCTTGTAAATTAATACAATTGCAAACATTGATGAAGAATAAATACAAAATAAAATAAAACACAATGTTAATGATTGATAATTTTAAGCAATAATACAATTGTTAATAATAATAATAATAATAATAATTGATAATAATTGTTAATCATTTTTTAAACAAAATATTTATAGAAATAGGTTCCATTGTAGTTTCGTTTGTAACCCCCTCTCCTCAACCCCACAAGCATCCATCAGGGCTTCTCCCCTACCACTTCTCTTTTGTGTCCGACTCTGCCTACAAACTTTCTATAATGGTGATTTTACCAGTAATGGTGATTGTTACTGATCAATCTCAGCTATTTGAAAGAGTGATTAACAGTGATTTAAGTGATTGCCTACTATTACACGTGAAGCATTGTCAACAAATGAATGTGAAAAAGTGCTAAAATTTAGTCACGCGGTGAAATTACAATACCTGAAACTCCGATAGTAATAATAAAAAAATTTGTTGAATAATTAAACTATAACTATCATTGTCATCAATTCTGTGTTGTGGAGCCATTTTACTTACTCAGTATAAGTGAAGGTCGGTAATGTTACAAAAATTCAACCTCCGTTTTTTGATTGATCTTCACGTTTCGTGACCTCGAGGAACCAAAAAAGTGATTTTCAAAGTGCCGTCCATCCGTCGTTGTAGTCGTCTGTACTTAAGTACGATAGTAGCCACAATAATAGAGTTGGGAATATGATAATTGCTATAGAGAATTCATATATAAATTCAGAAAAATCTAATTCAACATGTAAAAATGGTTCTAAACAGTTTAAACCGTTTTTGCACTTATCTCGTGTGTTATTCAATTTATAACGTAGACTACTAAATTAAATACGAATTTACAGATGTCAACTCTGGATTTAATGGTACCAACTCCACCCCTCTACGATGACAAATAGCGGAGTTATTGTCAAAAAAAAATCGAACCAGGACCTCCAAAGATAATGTGATATTGGTATAGTTATGAAATTCTCTATGGTTGAGTCACTGATACAAGCGAGTGGAGGCTCCTTCATATAATATACAGCTTCGATGTAAATACACTGACATGAGCGAAACGAGTGGAGGCTCCTTCACATAATATACAGCTTCGATGTAAAGACACTGACATGAGGGAAACGAGTGGAGGCTCCTTCACATAATATACAGCTTCGATGTAAATACACTGACATGAGCGAAACGAGTTGAGGCTCCTTCACATAATATACAGCTTCGATGTAAATACACTGACATGAGGGAAACGAGTGGAGGCTCCTTCACATAATATACAGCTTCGATGTAAAGACACTGACATGAGGGAAACGAGTGGAGGCTCCTTCACATAATATACAGCTTCGATGTAAAGACACTGACATGAGCGAAACGAGTGGAGGCTCCTTCACATAATATACAGCTTCGATGTAAAGACACTGACATGAGCGAAACGAGTGGAGGCTCCTTCACATAATATACAGCTTCGATGTAAAGACACTGACATGAGCGAAACGAGTGGAGGCTCCTTCACATAATATACAGCTTCGATGTAAAGACAGTGACATGAGGGAAACGAGTGGAGGCTCCTTCACATAATATACAGCTTCGATGTAAAGACAGTGACATGAGCGAAACGAGTGGAGGCTCCTTCACATAATATACAGCTTCGATGTAAAGACAGTGACATGAGGGAAACGAGTGGAGGCTCCTTGACATAATATACAGCTTCGATGTAAAGACAGTGACATGAGGGAAACGAGTGGAGGCTCCTTCACATAATATACAGCTTCGATGTAAAGACAGTGACATGAGCGAAACGAGTGGAGGCTCCTTCACATAATATACAGCTTCGATGTAAAGACAGTGACATGAGGGAAACGAGTGGAGGCTCCTTGACATAATATACATCTTCGATGTAAAGACAGTGACATGAGCGAAACGAGTGGAGGCTCCTTCACATAATATACAGCTTCGATGTAAAGACACTGACATGAGCGAAACGAGTGGAGGCTCCTTCACATAATATACAGCTTCGATGTAAAGACAGTGACATGAGCGAAACGAATGGAGGCTCCTTGACATAATATACAGCTTCGATGTAAAGACATTGGCATGAGCGAAACGAGTGGAAGCTCCTTCATATAATATACAGCTTCGATGTAAATACACTGACATGAGCGAAACGAGTGGAGGCTCCTTCACATAATATACAGCTTCGATGTAAAGACACTGGCATGAGCGAAACAAGTGGATGCTCCTTCACATATATACAGCTTCGATGTAAAGACACTGACATGAGCGAAACGAGTGGAGGCTCCTTCACATAATATACAGCTTCGATGTAAAGACAGTGACATGAGCGAAACGAGTGGAGGCTCCTTCACATAATATACAGCTTCGATGTAAAGACAGTGACATGAGCGAAACGAATGGAGGCTCCTTGACATAATATATAGCTTCGATGTAAAGACATTGGCATGAGCGAAACGAATGGAAGCTCCTTCATATAATATACAGCTTCGATGTAAATACACTGACATGAGCGAAACGAGTGGAGGCTCCTTCACATAATATACAGCTTCGATGTAAAGACAGTGACATGAGCGAAACAAGTGGATGCTCCTTCACATATATACAGCTTCGATGTAAAGACACTGACATGAGCGAAACGAGTGGAGGCTCCTTCACATAATATACAGCTTCGATGTAAAGACAGTGACATGAGCGAAACGAGTGGAGGCTCCTTCACATAATATACTGCTTCGATGTAAAGACAGTGACATGAGCGAAACGAATGGAGGCTCCTTGACATAATATACAGCTTCGATGTAAAGACATTGGCATGAGCGAAACGAGTGGAAGCTCCTTCATATAATATACAGCTTCGATGTAAATACACTGACATGAGCGAAACGAGTGGAGGCTCCTTCACATAATATACAGCTTCGATGTAAAGACAGTGACATGAGCGAAACGAGTGGAGGCTCCTTGACATAATATACAGCTTCGATGTAAAGACAGTGACATGAGGGAAACGAGTGGAGGCTCCTTCACATAATATACAGCTTCGATGTAAAGACAGTGACATGAGCGAAACGAGTGGAGGCTCCTTCACATAATATACAACTTCGATGTAAAGACTGTGACATGAGCGAAACGAGTGGAGGCTCCTTCACATAATATACAGCTTCGATGTAAAGACAGTGACATGAGGGAAACGAGTGGAGGCTCCTTCACATAATATACAGCTTCGATGTAAAGACAGTGACATGAGGGAAACGAGTGGAGGCTCCTTCACATAATATACAGCTTCGATGTAAAGACAGTGACATGAGGGAAACGAGTGGAGGCTCCTTGACATAATATACAGCTTCGATGTAAAGACAGTGACATGAGCGAAACGAGTGGAGGCTCCTTCACATAATATACAGCTTCGATGTAAAGACATTGGCATGAGCGAAACGAGTGGAGACTCCTTCACATAATATACAGCTTCGATGTAAAGACAGTGACATGAGCGAAACGAGTGGAGGCTCCTTCACATAATATACAGCTTCGATGTAAAGACAGTGACATGAGGGAAACGAGCGGAGGCTCCTTCACATAATATACAGCTTCGATGTAAAGACATTGGCATGAGCGAAACGAGTGGAGGCTCCTTCACATAATATACAGCTTCGATGTAAAGACAGTGACATGAGGGAAACGAGTGGAGGCTCCTTCACATAATATACAACTTCGATGTAAAGACAGTGACATGAGCGAAACGAGTGGAGGCTCCTTCACATAATATACAGCTTCGATGTAAAGACATTGGCATGAGCGAAACGAGTGGAGGCTCCTTCACATAATATACAGCTTCGATGTAAAGACAGTGACATGAGCGAAACGAGTGGAGGCTCCTTCACATAATTTACAGCTTCGATGTAAAGACTGTGACATGAGCGAAACGAGTGGAGGCTCCTTCACATAATATACAGCTTCGATGTAAAGACACTGGCATGAGCGAAACGAGTGGAGGCTCCTTCACATAATATACAGCTTCGATGTAAAGACACTGACATGAGCGAAACGAGTGGAGGCTCCTTCACATAATATACAACTTCGATGTAAAGACTGTGACATGAGCGAAACGAGTGGAGGCTCCTTGACATAATATACAGCTTCGATGTAAAGACTGTAACATGAGCGAAACGAGTGGAGGCTCCTTCACATAATATACAACTTCGATGTAAAAACTGTGACATGAGCGAAACGAGTGGAGGCTCCTTCACATAATATACAGCTTCGATGTAAAAACTGTGTCATGAGCGAAACGAGTGGAGGCTCCTTCACATAATATACAGCTTCGATGTAAAGACTGTGACATGAGCGAAACGAGTGGAGGATCCTTCACATAATATACAGCTTCGATGTAAAAACTGTGTCATGAGCGAAACGAGTGGAGGCTCATTCACATAATATACAGCTGCGATGTAAAAACTGTGTCATGAGCGAAACGAGTGGAGGCTCCTTCACATAATATACAGCTTCGATGTAAAGACTGTGACATGAGCGAAACGAGTGGAGGCTCCTTGACATAATATACAGCTTCGATGTAAAGACTGTAACATGAGCGAAACGAGTGGAGTCTCCTTCACATAATATACAGCTTCGAAGTAAAGACACTGACATGAGGGAAACGAGTGGAGGCTCCTTCACATAATATACAGCTTTGATGTAAAGACAGTGACATGAGCGAAACGAGTGGAGGCTCCTTCACATAATATACAGTTTCGATGTAAAGACACTGACATGAGCGAAACGAGTGGAGGCTCCTTCACATAATATACAGCTTCGATGTAAAGACATTGGCATGAGCGAAACGAGTGGAGGCTCCTTCACATAATATACAGCTTCGATGTAAAGACACTGACATGAGCGAAACGAGTGGAGGCTCCTTCACATAATATACAACTTCGATGTAAAGACCCTGACATGAGCGAAACGAGTGGAGGCTCCTTGACATAATATACAGCTTCGATGTAAAGACTGTAACATGAGCGAAACGAGTGGAGGCTCCTTCACATAATATACAGCTTCGATGTAAAAACTGTGACATGAGCGAAACGAGTGGAGGCTCCTTCACATAATATACAGCTTCGATGTAAAAACTGTGTCATGAACGAAACGAGTGGAGGCTCCTTCACATAATATACAGCTTCGATGTAAAGACTGTGACATGAGCGAAACGAGTGGAGGATCCTTCACATAATATACAGCTTCGATGTAAAAACTGTGTCATGAGCGAAACGAGTGGAGGCTCATTCACATAATGTACAGCTTCGATGTAAAAACTGTGTCATGAGCGAAACGAGTGGAGGCTCCTTCACATAATATACAGCTTCGATGTAAAGACTGTGACATGAGCGAAACGAGTGGAGGCTCCTTGACATAATATACAGCTTCGATGTAAAGACTGTAACATGAGCGAAACGAGTGGAGTCTCCTTCACATAATATACAGCTTCGATGTAAAGACACTGACATGAGGGAAACGAGTGGAGGCTCCTTCACATAATATACAGCTTTGATGTAAAGACAGTGACATGAGCGAAACGAGTGGAGGCTCCTTCACATAATATACAGCTTCGATGTAAAGACACTGACATGAGCGAAACGAGTGGAGGCTCCTTCACATAATATACAGATTCGATGTAAAGACAGTGACATGAGCGAAAAGAGTGGAGGCTCCTTCACATAATATACAGCTTCGATGTAAAAACTGTGACATGAGCGAAACGAGTGGAGGCTCCTTCACATAATATACAGCTTCGATGTAAAGACATTGGCATGAGCGAAACGAGTGGAGGCTCCTTCACATAATATACAGCTTCGATGTAAAGACATTGGCATGAGCGAAACGAGTGGAGGCTCCTTCACATAATATACAGCTTCGATGTAAAGACATTGGCATGAGCGAAACGAGTGGAGGCTCCTTCACATAATATACAGTTTCGATGTAAAGACACTGACATGAGCGAAACGAGTGGAGGCTCCTTCACATAATATACAGCTTCGATGTAAAGACATTGGCATGAGCGAAACGAGTGGAGGCTCCTTCACATAATATACAGCTTCGATGTAAAAACTGTGACATGAGCGAAACGAGTGGAGGCTCCTTCACATAATATACAGCTTCGATGTAAAGACAGTGACATGAGCAAAAAGAGTGGAGGCTCCTTCACATAATATACAGCTTCGATGTAAAAACTGTGACATGAGCGAAACGAGTGGAGGCTCCTTCACATAATATACAGCTTCGATGTAAAGACATTGGCATGAGCGAAACGAGTGGAGGCTCCTTCACATAATATACAGCTTCGATGTAAAGACATTGGCATGAGCGAAACGAGTGGAGGCTCCTTCACATAATAACAGCTTCGATTAAAAGACATTGACATGAGCGAAACGAGTGGAGGCTCCTTCACATAATATACAGCTTCGATGTAAAGACATTGGCATGAGCAGAGTGGAGGATCCTTCACATAATATACAGCTTCGATGTAAAGACTGTGACATGAGCGAAACGAGTGGAGGCTCCTTCACATAATATACAGCTTTGATGTAAAGACAGTGACATGAGCGAAACGAGTGGAGGCTCCTTCACATAATATACAGCTTCGATGTAAAGACATTGGCATGAGCGAAACGAGTGGAGGCTTCTTCACATAATATACAGCTTCGATGTAAAGACATTGGCATGAGCGAAACGAGTGGAGGCTTCTTCACATAATATACAGCTTCGATGTAAAGACATTGGCATGAGCGAAACGAGTGGAGGCTCCTTCACATAATATACAGCTTCGATGTAAAGACATTGGCATGAGCGAAACGAGTGGAGGCTCCTTCACATAATATACAGCTTCGATGTAAAGACATTGGCATGAGCGAAACGAGTGGAGGCTCCTTCACATAATATACAGCTTCGATGTAAAGACATTGGCATGAGCGAAACGAGTGGAGGCTCCTTCACATAATATACAGCTTCGATGTAAAGACAGTGACATGAGCGAAACGAGTGGAGGCTCCTTCACATAATATACAGCTTCGATGTAAAGACAGTGACATGAGGGAAACGAGTGGAGGCTCCTTCACATAATATACAGCTTCGATGTAAAGACATTGGCATGAGCGAAACGAGTGGAGGCTCCTTCACATAATATACAGCTTCGATGTAAAGACACTGACATGAGCGAAACGAGTGGAGGCTCCTTCACATAATAACAGCTTCGATGTAAAGACACTGACATGAGCGAAACGAGTGGAGGCTCCTTCACATAATATACAGCTTCGATGTAAAGACATTGGCATGGGCGAAACGAGTGGAGGCTCCTTCACATAATATACAGCTTCGATGTAAAGACACTGACATGAGCGAAACGAGTGGAGGCTCCTTCACATAATATACAGCTTCGATGTAAAGACATTGGCATGAGCGAAACGAGTGGAGGCTCCTTCACATAATATACAGCTTCGATGTAAAGACACTGACATGAGCGAAACGAGTGGAGGCTCCTTCACATAATATACAGCTTCGATGTAAAGACACTGACATGAGCGAAACGAGTGGAGGCTCCTTCACATAATATACAGCTTCGATGTAAAGACAGTGACATGAGCGAAAAGAGTGGAGGCTCCTTCACATAATATACAGCTTCGATGTAAAAACTGTGACATGAGCGAAACGAGTGGAGGCTCCTTCACATATATACAGCTTCGATGTAAAGACACTGACATGAGCGAAACGAGTGGAGGCTCCTTCACATAATATACAGCTTCGATGTAAAGACACTGACATGAGCGAAACGAGTGGAGGCTCCTTCACATAATATACAGCTTCGATGTAAAGACACTGACATGAGCGAAACGAGTGGAGGCTCCTTCACATAATATACAGCTTCGATGTAAAGACAGTGACATGAGCGAAAAGAGTGGAGGCTCCTTCACATAATATACAGCTTCGATGTAAAAACTGTGACATGAGCGAAACGAGTGGAGGCTCCTTCACATATATACAGCTTCGATGTAAAGACACTGACATGAGCGAAACGAGTGGAGGCTCCTTCACATAATATACAGCTTCGATGTAAAGACACTGACATGAGCGAAACGAGTGGAGGCTCCTTCACATAATATACAGCTTCGATGTAAAGACACTGACATGAGCGAAACGAGTGGAGGCTCCTTCACATAATATACAGCTTTGATGTAAAGACATTGGCATGAGCGAAACGAGTGGAGGCTCCTTCACATAATATACAGCTTCGATGTAAAGACACTGACATGAGCGAAACGAGTGGAGGCTCCTTCACATAATATACAGCTTCGATGTAAAGACACTGACATGAGCGAAACGAGTGGAGGCTCCTTCACATAATATACAGCTTCGATGTAAAGACACTGACATGAGCGAAACGAGTGGAGGCTCCTTCACATAATATACAGCTTCGATGTAAAGACACTGACATGAGCGAAACGAGTGGAGGCTCCTTCACATAATATACAGCTTCGATGTAAAAACTGTGACATGAGCGAAACGAGTGGAGGCTCCTTCACATATATACAGCTTCGATGTAAAGACACTGACATGAGCGAAACGAGTGGAGGCTCCTTCACATAATATACAGCTTCGATGTAAAGACATTGGCATGAGCGAAACGAGTGGAGGCTCCTTCACATAATATACAGCTTCGATGTAAAGACACTGACATGAGCGAAACGAGTGGAGGCTCCTTCACATAATATACAGCTTCGATGTAAAGACATTGGCATGAGCGAAACGAGTGGTGCTCCTTCACATAATAACAGCTTCGATTAAAAGACATTGACATGAGCGAAACGAGTGGAGGCTCCTTCACATAATATACAGCTTCGATGTAAAGACATTGGCATGAGCAGAGTGGAGGATCCTTCACATAATATACAGCTTCGATGTAAAGACTGTGACATGAGCGAAACGAGTGGAGGCTCCTTCACATAATATACAGCTTTGATGTAAAGACATTGGCATGAGCGAAACGAGTGGAGGCTCCTTCACATAATATACAGCTTCGATGTAAAGACACTGACATGAGCGAAACGAGTGGAGGCTCCTTCACATAATATACAGCTTCGATGTAAAGACACTGACATGAGCGAAACGAGTGGAGGCTCCTTCACATAATATACAGCTTCGATGTAAAGACACTGACATGAGCGAAACGAGTGGAGGCTCCTTCACATAATATACAGCTTCGATGTAAAGACACTGACATGAGCGAAACGAGTGGAGGCTCCTTCATATAATATACAGCTTCGATGTAAAAACTGTGACATGAGCGAAACGAGTGGAGGCTCCTTCACATATATACAGCTTCGATGTAAAGACACTGACATGAGCGAAACGAGTGGAGGCTCCTTCACATAATATACAGCTTCGATGTAAAGACATTGGCATGAGCGAAACGAGTGGAGGCTCCTTCACATAATATACAGCTTCGATGTAAAGACACTGACATGAGCGAAACGAGTGGAGGCTCCTTCACATAATAACAGCTTCGATGTAAAGACACTGACATGAGCGAAACGAGTGGAGGCTCCTTCACATAATATACAGCTTCGATGTAAAGACATTGGCATGAGCGAAACGAGTGGAGGCTCCTTCACATAATATACAGCTTCGATGTAAAGACATTGGCATGAGCGAAACGAGTGGAGGCTCCTTCACATAATATACAGCTTCGATGTAAAGACACTGACATGAGCGAAACGAGTGGAGGCTCCTTCACATAATAACAGCTTCGATGTAAAGACACTGACATGAGCGAAACGAGTGGAGGCTCCTTCACATAATAACAGCTTCGATGTCAAGACACTGACATGAGCGAAACGAGTGGAGGCTCCTTCACATAATATACAGCTTCGATGTAAAGACATTGGCATGAGCGAAACGAATGGAGGCTCCTTCACATAATATACAGCTTCGATGTAAAGACATTGGCATGAGCGAAACGAGTGGAGGCTCCTTCACATAATATACAGCTTCGATGTAAAGACAGTGACATGAGCGAAACGAGTGGAGGCTCCTTCACATTTACGAGGTCCATAAAATATTTGTAACAACTGTTTTAAACAAACTTATCCTACTGGATGAGACCTTGACATACGAATACAATTTAACATTTCCTACAAGACCCCCAAAACCAATTCTATATTTAGAGGATCAGCTTGTATTACATTGTATGAAGGTTCTACGGTTTTGCTAATGGTAGTATGAATTTTAGCTGTAGTGAAACAATAACCATATCAAACTGCTTCTACTTCGTGAGGTCATTTTCTTTTTTTACAATTTACTATTATTAAAAATTATAATAAGTGTAAATAAGTCTAACATAATTTAAAACAATAACACTGTTATAATTATGAGAAAGAGCTCGTTCAAAAACACAATATACAATTCATGATTCTACTAAACGCCAAATAAACATCAATTTAATCACCAAAATATAAAGCTCATGGCGATTTTACATTCGCTCTGAGAGAATCACTGATTTGTGACACAGACCATTACTAAATAAACTTAGAAATAGTTTAAAAACAAAGTTAGTATTTTATGTTTACCTTCATGTTCATCTTGCTGGAACCCCTGAAATGTCTCATGACGCAACCGCAACATGTAGTTGAATTTTACCGAATCGAAGATAGTTTTATTATTGTAAAGGTGAAAATCATTGGTGTCATCATCGCCTTAAAAAAAAAAAGAAAAGAAGATAAGATAAACCCCTACATATCGAATACTCTAATAGCGTTAGGCTCGAAAGATGTTGAAAGTTAGTAAAGTGGTATCCGATAGAAAAGATAAATGAGAGGGTTCTAACCCAAGACTATATGAAAAAAGCTATAGATCCAGCGAGAAACAAAGAAAGATAAAGGATAACATTTCGTTACTATAATTTTGTATATGTTCTCCTTCATATACAACCTATCCTTTAAAAGTGGATAGAATGTTCAGGGCAATAGACTTCCAACAGACATATCCATTAGTCATATTGAATATAAAAATATTGTTATAGCTGCGAATACTTAATTTTGAAATCTGTATTCATCTTTGTTAAGTCATTGACATCTATAATATAAATTAACGATAATGAGGAGTGTAAAAAGTAAATAAACAAAGCCAGCTGTTGTGGTCAAGGCCAGCAACTGCTGTATTTCCCCAACTGAGTTCTGAGAATCGCTCCAAGCGATTTGCATAATGCTTGCGACCAGTTATTAAAGCCTTTACTTTCCTCGTTGTAGAAGACGTGTCTGTTTAGCATCATAACTCAGCTTGGCCTTGAAACTAACGAGTCTTCTGACAGGCATTGTCTTGAACAAAACAAATTAAAACTGTAAGAGATCAAATTCATTTTTACTTCCTCACATATATTTCTATAAAAAAAGTTTTGATATCGAGTTTTTTCCGAATATATCAGTTTTGATGTAAGGTATGTCTATTGCGTAGAAAAAAGTGGTTTTTCGAATAATGTCGCTCTGTCCTATCTGTGTAATGGGCCAATCGTTTGGACAGTTGTATATTTTGGCTATATCTCGGGTCTTTTTTTAAAATTGTTCGATTACTCAAAATTTGAGAGTAGCCGCCATAAGAAAAAAATAAAAAACACCATACACCATAAAAGAAAAGGCCATAAGCAGAAAACTACAATTTTATCAAATTGGCTATTACAATTTCGACCAAAATTTTCTCAAATGTAGCTTTTAAGGACCTAAACAAACTTAAGTCGTCATCTCCAAAAATTTTGATTCGTAATTATCCGTAAAAAACAAAAAAAACTACCGTGGAACGAAAGACATGATTTATAAAAATAGGTCAAACCGATTTCGTTCAAACTCTAGTGAAATATGAAGATTAATGACTCAAATCCGTGTTCAAGAATTAGCAGTTTAGGAATAATTGGAAAAATAAAGTAAACTTTGCCGTTGCCTTTAATAGCTCGATTTTAATCAAATAGTTTTACGCTATGAAAAGCACAAGCGGAGCAAGTTTAGGGTTTGTTTAAATAATAAACATTAAATTCGAGGGGCGTAGTGAAACTGCCCCGACATTTCGGGTACTTTTGAAACGATGAAATTGCCCCGCTCATTAAAGAGGATTTGGATGGGTCGCCTCGCAAGATTAGAAATGCTGAAATTGCTCCGAGCGCCCAAATAATATTGAAAATTTTATTTTACATGTTACGCTACGGGACCTAACCTAACCTAACCTAACCTAACCTTACAGGCTTATATGCTTGATTGAGGTTAAATTAAAACACATACTACCGAAATTGCGCTCCGGGCAGTTTCATCATTTCAAACGTACCTAAAATATCGGAGCAGTTTCATAGTCCTCGATTCGAAGCGTTCATGTTTCTTTTTCACTTTGGCTACAGAATTCACATTTTTGTTGACAATGAATTTAGGTTGGTTTTGGTGATGGTGAGCGAGAAAGTTGTGTACAGTATATTTACAGACAACAGTTTATTTATTGGACAACAGATTTATTAAGAAACGTTAACTTAAATTTTCCACGCAGAATTTGTCGTCAATAAAATTTTCACGGTTTCATTTCGCACACATTAGTCGGCGTCTTAGGTACGTATACATATGAAGCAGAGAGTGAGAAGTACACATGCGCAGTAGGTTATCATCTTTCAAATGAAAACCAAATAGAATGCGAAACGCGTTTATAATCTGATCGTCAACACAAATCGCAATGCCGTGCTGTGGAAACCCTTGAAGAACTTCAAGTTCGCTTTGAACGTGATCGAAAACAGCGGCAAGAGCGAAATGCTAGTCTGGCAGCGTTCGAAAAGGCGATCAACAAATTTTGTTACAAAATCTCTGAAATTTGCACGAAGCGATGGTATCACAGCCAAGTTGCAACGTTGACATTTGCCGGAACAAAGTCATCCTATTTACTCGAAGAAATGATAGATAACAAATTTGTTTATAACAAATAGGTAGAAAATAAAAATAAAATTTATTCAAAACCCCACTTTTATAACTAAAATGTAGAGTTTAAAACCCACATATCTAAAAAAACACACACATACTTAGTACAAAGTACTATTTCAAATTTAAATTACAAAAACTAAATTGTGAGCGCTTAGAATTTTCAATTATAATTAAATTACATTTTTAAAATTATTTTTTCCTTCTTTTTTAAAGACTAACCTTTCGGTCATCATCTCCTTATAAACAAAAATGAACCCCCCCCGTAGCCATCTAATAGCGCCAGGGTCGGGAGAGAACAAGATTGGTCAAGAGGGAACAGATAGAAAAGATGAAAGAGAGGTATCTAACACAAGACTACATGAAAAATGTGTAGACCCAGATAGGTCCTTCAGGATTGCCATGTCTGTACTCGCTATAGTGAGCCTCGGAGGTTAAAGTTTAGTGTTGTTCCATGGAAGAATTAGAATTTGTATCAAATTTGTGAGTAAAAATAATTGTGTAACTGTTTCAAGAATAGATAAACAGAATGATTCAAGTGTTTGTAGTTTGCATAGATAGTAAGTAATACAGAAAGATTAGATTTTTGCCGAAATATCTTCAGACCAGAGGGTTTTAGCTTTAACCTAAAACTTAGAACATTTTAAATTTTCGTCCCATTTTGGTGAGATTCAAACATTGAACATGGCTTTCTTACGCCATAAACAAATAAAAGCATACCATAGACGAAAAAAATTAAAATGCAAAACAGAAATTTCAACTTATTGATATATACCGATTTCAAGAAAGTCAGTTTTCTCATATTTTAGGACGCTAAACACAAATTCATCACTAGTTTTTTTTTCTAACTTTGAAAATTATAAATGTCGATCGTCAATATACATTCTAAATTGCTCAATAGCTGAGTCATGAGTTAATTATTTATTTATAATTTCTAGTTACATTTCGCAATATCACACATAAGTGAGAAAAGTAAGGTAATTTGCTAACATTAGCGTTCTATTAACATTAACTTGCGGTATAATACAATTACAAACAAACTATTGTGGTCTGTCTGTCTCTGGCAAGTCTGACAAAACCAGTTTGTTCTGCATCTTACCTCAGGCAATACAACGCGTTGTAGCCTACCATCAGCTGTGACCTAAGCCCCGAATCAAGAAATGTAAAACAATCTTGATATTTGAAATACATTTTTTATCCAAAGGTTTATTTGTTTGTATTGTATACTGGATGTTCAAAAAGTTCCAGTTAAACAAATAATTTTTAAACGGCAAAGCTAGAAATTTAAATTTTATTATGTCTTCTGGTGTAAAACAACTAACTTTTGGTATAGGCCTATGTAGTAGATTTACTTACCTATAAATGTAAATGGGTAAAAAATTTAATGTAAACATCATCTTAGTAATAATTTATTTCAAAGTCCTTTTTAAAGAGCGAAAATTAGATTTCAATGTAGAGATCGCTATTTTGTCTATATATAAAATGGCGACTGGTCAAATGCACTAAAAAAACAAAATTTCAACTAAAGTTAGGAAAACAACAAAGGGACAAAGCAAATAAGAATTTCTTTCTTTTGATTAACTTTATTATTAACTAATTTTAACATTTCGTTGCTAAATTTCCAAGGTTTAGGGTTAGAGTAAATAGAGATTTTTAAGCCGTATCTTCTATTCCTTCATAAATGGCACAGGTCCTAATTTTTCATAAAAATTATATTTTTTACGATATGTGCATTATGTACGAAAGTGCATTATTTTATTATACACTTTATTCTAGGAAAGATGCAAATGCCAATTAACAAGAAACCCCTTTATTTTTATATTATGTTTTTGAAAGTGTATAATTTTATTATAAACTTTATTCTAGGAAAGATACAAGTGCCAATTAGCAAGAAACCCCTTTATGGAACCGGAATTTTTGGAACGATAACGACCAATACGTTTTGTTTGGTTTCTTAGGGGCTATATTTGAGCCAAATTTAATCATAATCGTTAGAGACGTTTTTGAGAAAATTTATATATTTTTCTTATAGCAACTACCCTAATATATAATTATATATATATATATATATATATATATATATATATATATATATATATATATATATATACTGTATATTATCGAATTATTGGCAAAATACGCCTACATGCCAAATTTGTCCTACATACGAGTAGTTGTGATTTATCATTAAGAATTTCACTTAACTTTGTTATATCTGAAGTTATTTCCGCTGACTTTTATGAGATTTTTACTGCCACAAAAAATTGTTTCGTCCCGCCGCGGCCTCTCCTCTCGGAACCGGATCACGGGCTCCCTTGCCTCAGCATGGTAGCCCCCATGTGGGGGGGGCATGTTAACACCATACCAAGCTTTATTAACGTAAACACTTAACTAAAAAATACATTTTTTTTTATACGTCACGTATTTCATATGAAAACAAATTAGGTAGGTAGCCTATACACAAGGTCAGTTGTATCATTTTTGTGAAGTACTTTGAGAGTTTACTACAGGTTAGGTGAAGCTTAACTCCCTCAATGAAGATATTTATATTATTGCTAAGAAGTACATCTATTTGGCCTGAAATGTTACATACGCACGTCCGAAGAAGAGCCATTGATTGTTTTATGGATTTAGTTTTAGCTATAAATAAAATCAACAACCGATAAGTTATGCTTAGGATAGGCTTAACGCGAAGGACTTTGGCCACAAATAATACTATCTACACAAACAAGACGTTGGACTATAACAAACCTTAAGATTGTGTACCTGAGACTTTATTAGTTCTAAGACTAGGTGCTGCTCGGATAAAAGTTTTCTATAGCCGACCGGCGCGCCATTATCCACTATGTCGTTCACGGGCCATTAACGGTTACGACGGACACCGATGCAATGGAGCCAAAAACTGGAGACCTACATAAGGATCGAATAAAGAAGTTAAAAGTTATTTACGAGCAGTGGCATAAGAATTTAAAAGTTGGATGCGAAAGACAAATACTCTAATTTACGACGAAGAGAAAGCAACTACAAAATAGGTGACGGAGTTTGGAAACGACAACACCAACTTTAATCCTCCATCGACGCATTCGCCACTAAACTGGCTCAGAAATATGATGCGTTTTTCAAGATAACTGCTAAAACAGGAGCGAATTGGTAGTGTTTAAAGGACGATAGGGGAAGAGATGCAGGACACGCCCCCTGTCAAATTTCCCGATAGAGCTCGATGCGGGCAGTGAGTGCGCAATCCTAATGTAGAAATTATTATGCATGATGAGATTAGTGTTGTAGTTTTGTTTTGTTTTCAGAATTCCCTCCTGCTTTGCATGTTTCCTTTCGGTTATTGACACCAACACCAGTGAGAAAATGAGTGAAATAACACAAACAAGCATTTGCGACGACCACATTATCAACGAATATTTTGATTTGTTTCAGAAGAGTCCTTTCTCATCAGGAAAGCAGAGAATCGGCTTAAAAGGAGACAAGGCGGCGAACGTTTGGAAAAGGACCTTCTCCTGTTTTCGGAACATGAACCAGGAAGAGGACGAGAGAGGCATTGGGTCCTGATAGAGGCGTCCTCGAAGGAGAAAAGGATACGATTTCATCGGTGGCGGGTATCGCAGGTGGCTAAGCCATAGATCGGCCCTCCGTCATCGTGAGTTATCACCGCTTACCATACCCAGCGAGACAACTTACGATACCGAACCTAAGCAGGAGACGGCCTTCGAGCTTCTAGAGAAAGAGTTGGAAGAGAACATTCGGGAAGCTTTTGGGGAAGGAAACCAGACCCCCAAAGCACCCCATTCGACTCGGAAGGGTCACCGTTCTTTCTCGTGTCACCCGGGTGGGATTGCTTATCAGATGTTACTGCAAGATACCCCAAAACCACGTGATCAAAAGAAACAGAGAGGATTTGATTTTTAATTCGTAGGACGCGTTTATTTATCTCTCTCGCTCTCGTTCAGTTTGGTTTTTTGAATACATATTATGGGAAGAGTTTTAGTTTTCCATCAGTTTCACTGAGATAGAAAGACACTTCAGCGAAGATAAAGATTTAGTTTTCCTTTCTTTTTCTCCTCCACAGAGTCAGTGAAGAGTGTAACGGCTCAAATATTCACCGTTAGATATTCTTGTTTTATAAATTAAAATATTAATGAATATTTCGTTTTGCAAGTAGAACCGTTAAATCCATAAACCTAAGGAAGTTGGTTATGAGCATCATAAATGCTTAAGATCAAATGAAAGTGAACTTTAGCCTACCTGAATAATGAATTAAGTCAACAACTTATGAGTCATGCTTAGGATAGGCTTATTGTGAAGGCCTTTGGCTTCAAATAGGACTATGTACACCAACAAGACGTTGGACTATAACAAACCGTAGAACTGTGTACCCAACACTTTATTAGTTCTCTGGCTGGTTACCTCGCGTTTAAAAGTTTTCTATATAAGCCGACCGGTGGTAGAGAATGGATTGGCTGTTTCGAGCTCCCGAGAGTAACTTCGACACTGAGTGGAACCGTCCAGGATCATCAGTTGTGAGTGTACTTACTACGATTGAAGTTTTTGGGAATAAATTATTTGATTGTGTTTTAGCACAGCGATATAGTATTTCTCGGGAAGAAAAGTGTGTTATTGAGAGCTAAGTTTACTTGCATGTTTCTTATTTGCGCCCTAATTTTGTTAAAAATTAGATTGAACGACACGGCTGGGTGTTTGGATGAAACTTGGTGCTTGGAAGGGAAAAAAGTGATTAAAGAATTAATCGTTTTAAAGCTTGTAACTTTTCTATCCCAGGGTAAGATACACTGCTCTTATCCATAACTTCTTACAGCGTTATATTCTACCATAGTAGAGGATACACAGCCTCTCACCTATAAATTCCTACAGCGTTGTACACTGTCATAACAGTGAATACACTGCTTCGTACCTATTTCTATGAATTGTCCGTCCGTCTACAGCATTAAGGGAATGAAACGGTAAGCGTAGTAAACCTTGTAATCTTTCCTATTCCAACAGAGGATATACTGCCTCCTACCTCTTTACAAGATTCGTCAGTACCAATACGGCATTACGTGATATTTAGAGGATATATTTCTTGAGATTTTCAGGAAGACTGTAGAATAAGTAGATGTTAGTGAATATTTTAGTATAGCCCAAGAAAACTAACTCTTTTTACTCTACGACCCGTTACCTGCAGCGTTATACCTTGGCTCTTACTTTTAAAGCGCTGAGGTTCTGTTGCTACTAGTATGTAAAACGGAGAGTGTATTAGTAAATAGTGTGTCTAGGTGAACTAGAAGAGGGTGTGTACAACAATGCAGGAATTTAACAAGAACAAGGAAAGAACTAAAATCTTCTACTATTTTTATTTCTAGAAAAGCCACTTGTAATTTATGGTAATTCCATAGTAATTTTAATGAAAAACTTTTACAAACTATGAAACCACGCTTTTTTCATAATAGGGTCAACTTGTTTCCCTCATATTTCTGTCTTCATGAGTCATTTAAACGAAGGGTCACAAAGTGGATGGTAATATTAACAATTTTGAATCCCCCCTCCACTCAAAAAGAGGGAAATTTTGTAATCCTAACAAAAAGGTTTAGTATTTAATTCATGAAGTACTATGGACGTCTGAGCCTATCACCATTACAAAATTAGTCGAGGGTTGCAAAGCTTATTTACAGTTGATGTAGAAAGATTAGTGGCTGAAAAAATCCATAATGACTATACTCATTCACAAAAATGAGCTGAGGTTGTTTAGAAATAACTGCAAATAACTAACAATAGTGATTGCTTACTTTCAGTGACTGTAGACTGTGGGAATAGATTGATCTAACATATTAATGTGTCCTATTATGTCTATTTTACCCAGTTGTGACCTGTGTCTTCCCGCCGCAATCTGTGAATAGGTTGTTAGTAGTTTTATTGTTTGCTGATCAGGTTAGGTTAGGTATTATCAGTTTGTCCTACTACCCCTAACTACTAGTAAATGTGTTGTGTCCGAGTCTCATTTATCTAATTTTTCTAATGAATATATACTTCAATTAGTTGATGGCTACTTTCATCACAGTTTCCACAACTGTACCATATAGGTATTTTAAACTAAACATTAATGACACCAGAGGTACCTCCCATTGATATTCAAGATCGTACTGTTTGTAGTCATTAATAGTAATTACACAATTGTAATAACCTACAGAACTATTTTGACTTTGTAACTGACCTTCATTAATTAATGACTCATGCTGCATCGCCTACTAGCCATTAAAAAACATTACATTATTTAAAACGAAATGTTATGTTTTAACTATAATGAATCCTTGAACCCCGTTGGCATACTTTACGAAAGACTTGTTTTCTTTTATGTTTACTGATTTTTTGAAATGATAAAGAGAAAGTTGTACAAGTTAGTGTACAGATTTCATGGTAAACTCAGCCCTTTGTATTTCTACGTCCATGGTGTAAAGACTTTAACAACATTTGAATCTTGTACTATTCAGAGAATCATTTAAAAAGTTAAGTTTCATATTAGTGTCATGATCAAATATATTTATTTGTTATTTTTCCTGAAGTTCTCCGAAGAACGACTGCGTGATCAGATTGTGTGTTCTACGTAGAAAAAAAGAATTATATAATAACTGGTGTTTCAATCAACAGGTGGATAAAGACTAGAATAATCAAGATTACTTTCATTAATCAGATATTATTTCCTCGAAAAGAATAATAATTTACTTCTCTAAGAGATAGATATCAATTTATTCCTGCCTACATGAAAAATTTAACAGAAAATAGATAAGTGACTTCGACACAACTTCTATTTACTTACGTAAAACAGATGCGTAATTCCAACCCAGCGTCTCAAAATACAAATATTATGAGATTCATGAAATTCGGTAAATAAAGTTTTTAAAATGTTGATTTGGGGGTACTAGGCTATATCCAAACCGATGACACATTCAAACTCAGTTATGCAATATTCATAATACAACTTTAATTAAAACTATATAGAAGTTCATAAATTTTGGAAGTCTGCTATTTCAAGTTTACTATTTTGGCCAATATTTAATAATTCCTTAAGACACCTATATGGTAATAATTATTAGTAAATAATCGGAGAAAGTGCATGATAACAATGCTACAGATAAACTGCTTTTCTAAAATTGTCAAATTATATTTCTAGGATTTCAAATCGTCAAAAACTGTCAAAACTTTACCTCGAATTATTTACGTTAGGTACCAAAATATTTTCTTAATTCGTCATTTGGGACGAAAGAGATATTTGTAACACGCAGCTTTGGTTTCACGCTGTTGTAATGGATCTAATTTTCATTGATTCTCATCGAATTGCCACGAAATAATTTTTTCCTCTATATAAAAAAATTAATAAATTTAAAAAGTGCATTAATTTGTCAACATCTCATCTTTATATTTTTTTGTTTGTTATATTATAATATAACCCTCCTTTCACTATCCCATAAATGTATTGCATAGAAGTAGACTTTCAATGAAATTTAGAAAATTCTCTTTTATTTTGTAATTTCGGATATTCTGGAGACTTAGGAGGTACACCCCGATATGAAATTCCAAAAAAAAACATAGACATTATATAAGTTTATCAATACCAGAAAATGTATACAAATTTGCATAAATTTTAGAACACCATATGTTCACCTCTAACCCTTAAAGGATTTAAAAAATCTAATTGTTCCATGGTAATTTTATCCTTACCGACGCGATGTAGACTTTAGACGCTAAGTTGAGGATAAAAAAATTGATATGGCACAAATATTAAACTTTTTAAAGAATATGTGTTCATTGAAAATCAATACTTGAGACACATGATTACTTTAACAATCAAATTAACTTTTCCAATTACTTAATAAACTATTTATTAATTACTTGATTGACTTTTGGACGAAGTCCAATCAGATAAATAGCAGTGCATCATAATTTTCTAATCTGACAATCCAACAGGCAACGGAAGCACATTAATCTGTAGTCAAACGTATTTAAATGTATTATTATAAACTTTGTTAATCTTTAATTCTTCAATTACAGAGAGTTTTAGAATATGCAGCTATGCTTGCCATTGGCGGCAGATACACTCACATATGTAGTACTGTACATTATATTATAAAAACTTTGTTCCTGTTGTTGAACTTACAATAATTTTCTTCGTAATATTGTATCACCCTACACCCGTTGTTCAAAAAGTCCCTTTAATTTTTTTTTATATCTTTGTATATATCTTATGGTGCATAATAGACGTATTATTTTGACATATCTGACCCTTTAGAATGTTTAGGGGATTGAGGATGAGTTAAAAATCTTAAATGTAAAAGTAGGTCATGTGTCACATCATTGTAAAGCTTATTAAAAGACAAAGTAAATGGCGCAAACTAGAGTTTAGTATCTTGCTCCGTTTAAAATAATTGACAATCAAAATTCTGAAAAAATACTAACTTAGTTGTTATCAATTTTGTAATTGTTTTGTAATCATTCTCGTTAATGTAAAATAAACTAGACCTCCACCTCAACACTTCCTGACAGCATTAAAAATGTATTTGTATTGTTAATATCAGCAGAAATATCAAATGTATCTTTTTTCTTGTTAAAGGTAAAATTTGTATTTATATAAATTGCTCTCCATTATAAAAAATATTTAGTACATCTTAATTCTTTGTAGAAATTTTTTTTAAATTTCGTATTAAAAAATTATGCAATAATTAAACAAACAGTTTAAAAAAAAATCACTATTTTATTTATTTCTTTTATTTTTTGTAAAAAGAGCGCAGTTTTTGTTTGCACACTTATCTGAACTTAATATCTCACCCATTTCCAAATTATTATAATTTGTTTAATGGAAAAGACAACCAGTGTTTCTGGATTTATGTTTAAAGGAACTTTTTTTAAATTTTTGTATGTAAAATTATGTCCTGAGAGTTGGCTACATAATTTTGAACCCTCTCTACATGAAGATAAATTATGTGATTTTTTTTTTTTAATAATTACAAAATTTGACTTTAATGGATATATCCTTATAACCTATATACCCTATTGAAAACAAATAACGTATTTTTTTATATAACGTAAAACCTGTTTGTATTACAGTCAGCAGCGATTTCTCAGAAATTGTACAACTGATTTTAATTAAAAATGATACTTAGGATAGTTTACTCCTTAAATGATGCACCTAAAAATATAATTGCCTTATCATAAAATTTAGGGTAACCTAACTGTTATAAGAAAAACAATAATTGAATATTCTAAAAAAATCTCCAATAATTTTGATTAAAGTTTACTCAAATGTACTTTTAGGACACAAACATAACGTATGATCACATATCTCCAAAAATGAAGATTTGGGAAATATGGGTAAAACCCCTTCTATGTAGCTGTGTAAAAATAATAACATTTATGAATTTATAATGGAAGTCTTCCTGGTTTAAAAGTAATATTTTGTTTTTAGATAAATAAGATAAGTTAGAAACAACTATTACCAAATGAACTAGTTTACGTTATCAGTTTAAAACCCACGGAATCCTGAAATATATTGAAGAGTGTTTGATGAAATATCTGTTTTTATGCTCAAGTGTTGAAAAATGTGATTATTATAAGTCCAAGTCTGTTAACACTGAACATGGCCGAATAGTTCAAAATCTTTTTTTTCTATCCATATTTAGTATTTGAAGAATGTGTCTAGAATTATTTTTCTTATTTCACTTCGTTTGTTTACCGCCACTTTAGAGTAGCCTATGTCTATATTTAAAGACAATAAGTAAAATTTTTACAAAATTTGCTTTTACCGCAGCAGTTTTTTTTACTTTGTAGAACATTAACCCCATAAGTTTCAAATAAACAAACTTGGCTATTTAAATTTTATATATCATTTTTATCTCCGCTAGAAATGGACTACATTGTTCCACCTTTCGCAGCTTCGTTAATCTAACGTTTGTTGACGCGTTTCGGATATAAGTTTGAAGAGGTTTTTCAAAAGGGAGGCAAGAGACCGGAAACATGGGTAAAGAGAAGGGGTGTGACTAATCAGAAACAAGTTAAATTAGTAAATTAACTCCTGAAATTCTGGTGTTATTCATATAGTAACCACGAAGCGTGTCTATCTGCCATATTGATTACGATAAACATAATGGTCTATTATTGAGGCAGTTATTAACTATTAACCTTAACCATTAAGGCATACAGAGAGATAGAGATCTGTCATTACTGGAAGCTTAATTTAGGATAGCAATTATTTTACATTACTCATACATCAATCATGTATCGTGATTGTGGGCAAATTTTGAAATGTGGGCATTGACAGTTTTCGTAGTGTTCATTACCTAGAAATAAATTAAGACCATTTTCCAGTCTATATGATAAAACGCATTATCTAAAGGGTGGCTGGTTTGACTTGAAATTTTAAACTTTTGAAGCAAAGGGGGGGGGGGCAAAAAGATTATATCTTGTTGTTTAAAGCCAAACAATTTTGCAGTCATCATTGCTTGGAAAAAAATGAGACATCTAGTTCTCAAATACTCTAATAGCACCAGGGTCGGAATAAAACAAGAGTTGATCAAGACAGACCTGCTAATCCCAGGCAAGATAAAGAAATGTGTAGATTCAGCTAGGTATCTCGGAACTACCACAGCCGTTTATAAATGAGGCTCTGAGTGCAATGAGTTATTAAAAACTAGATAACGAAATTGCGAAAGTATTATGGATGGTTGAAATGTGACCGTCATAAATTAGATCAAAAACAGTTCGAACCTCTTCTTGAGCTCACATGAACAGTTCGGACCTGTTCTTGAGCTCACATGAACAGTTCGGACCTGTTCTTGAGCTCACATGAACAGTTCGGACCTGTTCTTGAGCTCACAGGAACAGTTCGAACCTGTTCTTGAGCTCACATGAACAGTTCAGCCTGTTCTTGGGCTCACATGAACAGTTCGGACCTGTTCTTGAGTTAATTATGACAGTCACGGAATGAGTTTAAGATCAGATCCAAACGATTCAAAGATGACCTACGAAATGATTAAATTTTTACCAAAATCACACGAGGTGGAGGTCAAATTTAAAGACTTGTATTCATATTCCGTTTTTAAAATAAAACTCGTGCTTATTTATTTTTGGAGTTCAACATTCAAAAAGATTCGTATTTACTTACTTGCACGCCGAACGATCTACAGTCAAAATTTTAAATGCTGATATAAAATTAAATTTTAAACATGTTTTGTTCTTGAATATTTTTTTACAAAAATGACGTAGTTATGGGTAATTTTGGTTTGTTTGATAGAATTTATGAAAGAAAGAAAAAGTTTCTTCACAATATAAAACCTACTATTACGTTGCAACAGTTCTATTTTGAAAGTCTAAAAGAGAAAAGTGCTTTAGTTGTTTTTAGCTAATTATAAAAATCCAAAATGGTGAATAACTAAGTATGTTATAATTTCACGTGAAAAATATAATAAAAAATCTCATTATAAATACCTTTTGTTCTTTTACTTCCTATGTCTTTATCGTGATATCGGATATTAGCAGTTTTATATGTTAATAATCTTTAAAATCACCAAATCTTCGTCATTGTTCAAAATACGAAAAATGTTCAAAAACAAAATTTATTTAAATATTAAATAATCAGGAAACATCATTTGAAATGTATTATCCTTTCAAAAATCAAAGAACCTCCGATTCACTTGGAGTAAAACTATATTTTACCTTTTTTTGATATCATATTGCGCTAAAGACAAGTCCTTAACTTCTAATATTTCAATTTTGTTTTAAATAAAATTTTACGGTGTGAGCAAGTTTTGTGATACATAAATAAAATACACTTATCATAATGAAATATGTAAGAGATAATTTGTAAACAACTCTCCACCGGCTGTAATTGGGATTATTAGTTGTCTTTCATACCGACAATATCCTTCTACATATTCATATAGGTTATTTTAAATCCTCACGTATGCATCTGCAATATACGGAAAGTGTTCAACGTTTTAAAAAACTATGTTAGGTTTTGTTAGAAAAATTCGATTAAAATTCTCTTAAATTCAAAAATTTTGCCCATCTCTTAAGGTATATTTTATTTTCGATAACTTAAAATTATAGATTACTTTTGAAGGAAAAACCATAAAATTTGGATTTACTCAAATCGCCTTTGTGGTATTTAAGCATTGCTCGTGAGCTTTAATGCACCTTTACGCGTTTTGAATCAAACCTACATAAATCAAAAAAAATTATCGAAATCGCTAATACCGATTTTGAGATAGTGTACCTAAGAAAGGTTCATTTTCACTATTGGACCGATAACTTTCGAACCGGTATAATGATTTCGATAACATTTTTGTGAATATTGAGGTTTGAATACAAACACATAAAAGAACATTATAATTTACAAGTAATATTGTTTAAAATTGATCCTTAGGGGCTACATTTGAGAAAATATGTTGTCAAAACCGTTCAACCTGTTTTAAGAAAATCGAAATTTTGAGTTATGGCTCGTGGCAGGAACCCTCAATTTTGAATTATTAATGAAAAATAGGTGGGGGGGACGCCTTTAAATATCACTAACATGTCCTCACAATAACTTTATCAAAATCGAAACCACACATTTTTGCTGTAGCGTATATTACATGTGGGAAAGTAAAAAAGATCAATTTTTTTCTAAACTTACAAATAGGCACAAATTGAAACCTTATGCACAATCTCATCTCGATGGAGCTGTCGTACAATATTCAATTCTTTATAATATGCACAACAGAAACCATGTGAAACTAACCTCGTTGACTGTAATGAATAAAAGCGAATATATATGATTGAGTATTAATATTGGGAAGGTGGGAAACTGTCTTCTTTGTGTACCTAGAAGAGTGACAAAGTATTGTTGCAACTGAAAAGAACCAACAGTTTACACAACTTTAAAAACATAATAATACTAAATGCAGGTTTTAAATTTTTTTTTTTCCAAATTTATAAGTGATAATAACTATCTCTTTATTTTTTTAAATTTTTTACAAAGCATGTACGTGTATTTATAATGATTTATTTAAATATAACAAAACAACAATATGTCCTTGACGAAGCGCGAAAAAACTGGGGGAAACCGAATCCTTGAACTTGGTCTTGTGCATGCACATCGATAACCCGTTCTCAATTTTAATCAAAGAAACTAACACGGACAGTCAGGAAATGTTGGGATTTTACAGCAGGGGTCACGTCGGGTAGAGTGGAATGGAAGGGGGGATACTTGCGAGCTATATATACAGAGGCTAGATATCAACTTTACAACAGTGTTCTCTCATATCATGCAGTTACTAGTGTTTGCGTTTTTATTAGGAGCGGCTTTCGCTTCTCCAACGCAGAGGGCGGCTCCTTGTAAGTGTTGTTTTAAAAACAAAATAATATGTTTATTTAAAGATTTTATTTTTATATTACGAGGCTCTCAAAAACTAAATAATTTATAAATTTAATTTTACAAATAACAAAATACTCTAAATGCTGACAAGCAAATAGCATCGAATCTATGTTTACTTGTTTATTCAATTTTTCTCGACTTAAATAAAATATGTATTTTAAGATTACAAAAAAAACAACTGTATATATTTATAAACAAAATTCTTAGGGGAAATTTGCAATACACGAGGGGCAAAATTTTTTGAAGGTTAAAATTCTTGTTGGGTATAGGAAAAATTAAGTAAATAATATGAGTATACCAATTGAGTTGAACGATAATATTTCGTTTTTAACAAATTTATCATAACTTTAAATATAATAAAACTAGTCTACTCTATTGCATTTCTATTTCTATATTTTGTGTATAAAATAAAATGTTATTATTCTTCATTAGTAAAAGTTTCTTTGTAATAACATAAATTCCTCAAAAAACAAGTATTATAAAATATTTATTCAGTTTACGAATTACTCTATATGATTATAATAAGAATAATTAGAGATACATTATTTCCAAGAATTTTTATATTATATTTTTCAAGACTTGCATTAATGACTTTGAAAAACATTGTTTATACTGTTCAAATGACAATTTGTTTTATACCATATAAATTTTTTTAAAGAATGTAAATGAACGAATTTTACCAGATTTATAAATGAATATTTATAAATTTAACTGAGTTAGTTTGTATTTTTTACACACCAAAGAGAGAAAAAAGTTCAGTTGCAATACTTGTAAAATAGAATATTTCCTTAAAAATACAATAATTAATTTTTTACACTAAGATTCCTAGGTGTTATTTTTTTTTAAAGATTATAAACAATAAATAGAGATAATAATTTATTTTAGCCATCTACTATGTCAAATCATTTTATTTTTATTCATGCTATTTCCACCCTACTTGTGGTTGCTGTGTAATTTACTGAATTTAGAAAAAAAATTGTTTCTTTAAATAAAATGATAATAAATATTTATTTCAAATGTGTATTTTTTAAAATTTTTATTCCCGTTAAAAAAACAAATATAAATTAGCTATGGTTAAATTTGAGAATTAGTAATAGAAAGCTGTGCAAATCTTAGTCATTTTAAAGTGTATTTGATTGGTGAAACCCCACATCGATATAGACAATTAAAATAAAGATAGAAAATGTATTTTATTTAAAATATCAACAGAGATTGCCCTGTGGATAAGGAAATCTGAGAACAGAATGAATAAGAAATTCAATAATTTCCTTAACTCTTAAGAAATTACAATAGTTAAAATGTTTATAAATAGTATCAAACAATGATTTATATGAATTGCTTCATGGCGGACAATTTTTCCCCGCATATATTTATACTTATGAATATAAAATTTGCTCTAAATGTACAAATTTCAGTAATCTATATAAATTTATATACTTAAAATGTTTTAACGGTGGAATGATAACAAAAACAATAATTCCCCTAGCCTCAGTACATTACCCTACTTTGGGTTGTTTGTGTCACTAACTATATTTACATTTAATAAAATTTGATATAAGTTGAGAGTCTATTATTAACAATTAAACATTCATTGAAGGCACTCAAGATTCAATTTTGTAATTTCCAAAATTATAATTGGTGGGGGATATGGGGCTGGGGACTATGATTCTTTAAAATTTAATAAACATATTTAGAGACAGTTATTCCTTTGAATAATTGGTTTTGTGTGCTTGTGTTTCAAGCTGACGATAATAATTTATTTCCATATCCATCGCTTAGTATGGGTTCAATATTTTACAAAATGCCCAAAACCAAAGTATTCTAATGTTCTAACAAAGGGCTAGTGGCTGAAGGATTAATGAAAAACCAAACTGTTTGAGTATAACAAAAATTAAAGGGGTATTGGTTTTCAAATGATATTTGAACCTATAACTATGAAGTCCAATTGTATATACATATATTAAAGTATTCTCATTGAAAAAATATATATGTTTAAAAAATGGAGGTGTACCTTAACAGATATTTAAAAAAAACTTAACCTTTTGTTTTACTATCGCAATAGATTTGTTTCGTATATATTGTATAGGAAATAGTGCAGTGGTATGAAGGACATAGTAATAATATACTATTATGGAGAGAAAGTTTCTTTGATAATTATTTTTTAATGTTCTTCACAAAGTCACTTTGTTTAGTAGAAGTAAAACGTCTTTGTTATGAGAGGTCAATTTTTTATATATGATTAATTTTCCTTCTTACAATAGGCCTTCACAAACAATAGAACATTTAATAACTTATAATTACCAATTACTATTCCAGATATGATTCCAAGATAAATTATATTAAAAATGTAACTGCATTTGTAAAACTTGGCAAACTGCCTATTGACAAGGTCTTTCAATTAGCATTAACAATCATGTAATTATTGTCTTCATGTTCCTCTTCTTAAAGTTATGCCCTTTTACGACTTTACTATAAAGAGAAAGTTGGAACCATAAACAAAACAATAATTTTAATTTTTCAAAAGCTACTTATTAGTTTCTATTTAAAATTTCCTGAACCCAAAATATGTTGTTTTAAAAGAGACCACGAGTACTCAAATTAATAGCTGGATTCTGTTGAAATGTACAACAAGGAGTGCCGTTCAAATGTGTTATTATTAGATGATATATACCTTGGATTATTGTAAAAAAATGTTATAAAAGGGACAACTAAAAATTTTTTTTTTCAAAACCAATTAAATTATTTTGATTAAATTTATTTGAACTTGGTGAAAACACTAATTTATAGAGTAGGAAAACACCTCAACAAGACTGTTTTCTTTTTCCGAATTAATAATGATGTAGCTATTAAAAAGTTCATCTTGTTGATATATAATAATAATAATGATATTTATTGCTCCTTATCTTTACACATACAAGTATATACACAACCTTACATATAAGGGAAACAATAATAACATCCCTAGGTTAAAACCTGTTTGGGATGTATATAAAAAAAGGAAAGCACTTAAACATAACAACTTAAAATACACTCGGAATGAAAGAAAAACCCGGCAACCAACCGCACTCCTCCGAATCTTACACACTACATCAGTCTTAGCGTGAAGTTACAATAATGGCTTCCAAATTAAATACAAATATAAACTTACAAACTACCACAAGAAATTTGAATAGAAATCACACATTACATCAGTTTTATATATACATTTCCAGCTTTAACTTAAACAATCTAATAAGGAATGGAATTTGGAATGAAGTCATATATATCTATGCAAACATATAGGCCTACATACACCAACCACTACATATACATTAGTATACAATAGTATTTTAATACTATAAACAAAACATACAATAGTATTTTTCATTAATTATAATAATTATTGATTGTAAATTTTTCTTAAGTTTTGTTCAATACATTTAACAAATTTGGTATTATCTTTACAGTCAAGCTATGTGTCCCTCATGATGCTTATGAAGCATGTCAGAAGATGGTGAAGCAGGGTGAATCTGTTGGAGTGACTATGTCTTGTGTTGTTGCTAGAGACAGGTGAGTTCAAATTGATCAAACCTCTGAAACACAACTTGTATCATTTTCTTTAATATGAATCAAATAAATATTTGAATTGCACGATTTTTATTAAATTGGCTATTTATTGATATGTTGTTCATGAATTACTTTTATTTCTTACCTCTATGGCCCTTCGGTTTTTAAGGTTTGTTTATGTTTTTATAAACAAATTGTTTTATATGTTATCAATTGCCATTCCTTCTTCTTCTCTACTAAATTATATTTTGTTTGATTTATGACTACTTGATTAAATGTTATTTTTAATTGATTCTTAAGAAATAATATCACTGTATATTTTAATTAGATTTTATGTTGCTCTTAATTAATTCAGATTGGACTGTATGAGCAAAGTGCAACATCATGAAGCAGACTTTGAAGCTGTAGATCCTGAAGACATGTACATTGCTGCTAAAATGGGAAATGATGACTTCAGTGTCTTTAAAGAAATTAGAACCAAAGAAGAACCAACAGGTAAGCAATCAGATTTTAATAATTATAATTAGTTAAATTAAGAAAGAAATCTTCCATATTAGAAAAATCTGTCTACTCCTAAATTGTCCTTCCTTCAAAAAGATATAAAAAAATTAACATCATAAAAAGAATGTTAGAGAATTTAACAACTTAACAATAATTGTATAATGACTTTCACAATAATTAATAACTCAAATATTTAGTAATTGAGTATGATTATTAATTTAATTTGTCAACTAATTTCTAGAGATTAACAAGTTTAGAACAAAATAATAAAAGTACTCATATTTTAGATTTCTAAAAAAACATATTATTAAGAAAAAAAAACAACATTTTGTTACAATTTAGATATTTTAGTTATCACTTTCTCACTCAAGAAAACTCCAATGCCTGGGGCTATGAAATGTCAACAAGTTTTACTTGTAAAAATATTTTAGCATCACTTTTGACTAAATGTACAAATTACTTGCTGTAGTGGTCACAATTTTTGTACAATTTTATTAAGCTTTAAAATGTAAGCTTGTGTTTAAGTTGATGGCAAAAACTAATATTCATGTACATTATTGATTGAAAGAAAAGTTGACAGTTTGTTACAATAGCTTAATGAAAAAATACAAATATTTAAAACTTCTTTAATTAAGTTTTATTCATTTTTATTCATCAAAGCAGTACACTTCATGAGAAAATTATGTATGTAACTTACATTTTATTTCTATTATACCTCAATCATTGAATCTCATACCTGCTAAAAATATCCCAAATTAAAACAAATTATTAAATTATAATATTACGATTAAATAAAATATTTAAAACATATCCAAAATTAAAATTAAAAACCTTTATATATTATTGAATTATTAATTTACATCATTGTTTTAATATAACTTCATAAGACTGCATATCATATTGTATTTATAATTTCAGAGGAATTCCGATATGAGGCTATCATGGTTGTGCGCAAGGGCTTAAATGTTCACAAATTGTCTGACTTGAAGGGCCTAAAATCATGCCACACTGGTGTTGGCCGAAATGTTGGTTATAAAATACCTATTACAAAGGTAAATATTAAGAAGTGTTTTCTTTTGAAACGTTATCTTTTAAAAATATAATTTTATCATTATATTAGTTAAAAATTGTGAATTTTGTTGGTTTTTATAATATGGTTTTACAAAATGTGAAATTTTGTAGATTTGCAAACTAATACAAAAAAGTCCTTGTTTGTGAAATTGTTAAATTTAACATATTTAAATCTGAGATTACAACCTGTTCTCTGGAGCACAAAAAATAAATAAGTAAAAATTCTGTTATTTCTATTAACACATTGTAAAATATTAGAATCATGTATGCTGTGAAGAAGAAAGTACTCTTCCTACCCTCTTTAGGTCTGATTGCCTCATTACTGAAAATATATGGACACAGAATAGTACCAAAAACTTTCAATCCCTACTAAAAAAAAAAAAAAAAAAAAAAAAATGGTTTAAATGTTTGATAATTTGCAGATATTTTTTAAGATATTTTTCAATAAATTCTCAGTTTTTTCCTCTATGCTCACCATTAAACATACCTTTATACCATCTATTCATATAAAGTTTCTATGTCATAAGATATATACATAATTTCATCTGTAAATATAAATACATGGACAGAAAACAATCATTGGTAGAAATAATAAAAACACTCATATTATAAAATGAATGAAGTTTTAATTTTTTAATTGATAAAGGTTTATCATATTAAGAAGAAAGCTAATCACTCTTGGTCAAGTTTTGAGAATGTAAAGAAATATCAAATCGGGTTATATGATAAAGATAAGTTTGAATGAATATTTTCAGGTAGGCTACACATTTTTAAAGACCAACCTTTGCCACCTCTTTCCACCTTCTAGTTTTGCAACTGTCCACACTTGAAAATGCAGTGCTATTCTTTCATTTTTAGCAAATACCATTACTATTTTTAATATACGAATTTTTTTCAGCTCACTAAGGCTAAGATTCTGGGACCGCTAAATGATATTTCAATCTCTCCTCGTGAAAATGAACTCAAAGCTTTATCCTCTTTCTTCACCAAGTCCTGTATTGTGGGCAAATGGTCTCCAGATCCTGAAACAAACCAAAGACTCAGTAAGTATATATTTGTTTTTCTGAGCGGTTAAAGATATTCAAGACCTTAGAGAAAACAAAATATTATTATATTTTCTTTTTGGTTTTTGTTTTCAATAAGGGTTAAAAATATATTTTTAAAATATAAAACAGAAAGCATTACAATTTTAGTAAAGTATGATAAGTTTTGGTTATTAGTTCTTGAAACATCTTTCTTACTAAACACGTTGCATAATATTACCATAATTATCTAGATTATAAGTATATAAACCATTTATATTTATTAATAATCTCACATTAAAAAAAAAAATTGATATCTTCATTTTAAAAATTCTCTAAACAATCAATATAATAGGAGAAATATTTTATTAGAAATAGGAGAAATATTCCTTAACTACACTGACAAAATAATATATTTTAGAAATGGTTTGTCCTTATACTACTGAAATGTCTAATCGCCTATTGAAAATATTTTTTGTAATAAAATACTCTGTATTAATAATTTTTCATCACGAGGCTTATAATATTATATTCTTAACTTCATAGCATATGACTTTTACTTACATTTTATTTGGTGTTATGGTGGTTATGGGTTTGTTTTAGTTTTTTATAGCATGAGTAATTTAATTATCTATTTTTAATTATTTTTTTTTATTTCAGAACAAAAATACAGTAACTTGTGTTCTCTCTGTGAATTTCCTGACAAGTGTGACTATCCAGACAAGAATTCAGGCTATGACGGAGCATTGCGCTGTCTTGCTAAAGGAGGTGGTGATGTTGCTTTCACCAAAGTCATTTTTGTCAAGAAATTCTTTGGTGTAAGAATGATATTTTGCCTTTAATAAGTATAGTTTTAATAAGAATTATAATATTTTAATTACAGCTCAGTTTACACAAAGAAAAAAAATATATTGTTGTAGGATATTATTTTGTCTTTAATAATTATTGTTTTAACAAGAATAACTAATATTTTAATCATAGTTTAGTTTAGATAAACAAGAAAAATATCAATATATTGATATATGCATAAGATATTTTTCATTATATCAAATGAGAGCAAAGTTTTCTTTAAAGAAAACTTGTTAATGGCTAGAGGATAAAATGAAGCACAATTTTTGAATTTTAAATCATGAAAAATCTTTCTTTTCATACCTATTTTTCTCTAAGAAATATGTGGGAAAAGCTAAAAAATTAAATAAAACACAACTTTTATTTTTGTGAATATATTGATAAAATCTGCTATGCTTATGACTATTAACACTTAGCATTAATTGTTTCAATTGTAAAACTTCTCATGGGAAATATAGCCTTATTAGTAATTTTTTTAAACTAAATATCTGTGATGTTATTATTTTTTCTATTTTTTAGTACCATATAGTCAATTTATTTTTCCAGATGGCATATGGAACACAGCCAGCAGCTCCTTCTGAATACAACCCTGATGATTATGTCTACTTCTGTGAAGATGGAACTAAGAAGCCTGTTACAGGACCTGCATGTTCTTGGGCAGCTCGTCCATGGCAGGGATATATGGCTAACTCTCAACTCAACAGTGAAACCGCCGCACTACGTGAACAAATTGCTAAGCTTAATAACCTCGGAGAGTCCACACATGCTGATTGGATTACCACAGTGCTTGCTTTGAACAATAAAACTCTCGCTGTTGACAACAAGGGACCTTTTAAACCTAAAGAGTACTTAGAGAAGGGTGAGTTAATCTTATGTAAATTTAGTCAGAAGAACAGTACTTTTCAGAGAATGAAAAGATTTAAACTTTCCTAAAGACAAACTAGAATTCGAGAATTAAAAACAAAAAAATGATGTTAAAGTTGTTTTTCTTTTGTTTTGTTTTTTAAACTAAAAGATAATTATATTTTAGATGCAGTGAATGGTGATATCTATATAAACCCTTTTTAGTTTTTCTACCTTTGTAGTTTTTTTACAGTTTAAAGAATGTTTCTGAAAAATCATCATTTTATACAACTTTGAGAAAATAACTGCAAATAAAATCAGGGCTGTTCATATATTAAAAATCTGTGGTCATTTATAAAATGATTTCCATGCATGAGTAATTAACTCTCCTAATCATTTTATGATCTAGTTCTAATTTAAATTGTTTAAATATTTTTGTCCAAAAATGGTTTACATTGTTATTGTAAGAAAACATTTAATACAATTTCAACTTATTTCATACTGTTTGTTCTTTATTTTCAGCTAAATACGTTGATGTGATTGAACGTGATGTGATTGAACCACGTCGTTTTGTTCGATTCTGTGTTACCAATGACATTGAAATGTCAAAATGTAATGACTTGAAACAATCTGCATACTCCAGAGATATTCGTCCAGGATTTGAATGTATTAAAAAGAGTTCACTAGAAGAATGTTTTTCAGCAATCCAGAAGAAGGAGGCTGACATTGTTTCTACCGATCCAGGCCACGTAGTCAAGTAAATATTTATTTGATCAATCTTGTATAGACAACACAATACTGATAATGAAATTTTGAATCTGGGAATAATTATTTTGATAGAACAAAAAAATTTAAGGAAATTTTCCACTTCATTCAAAAAATTTAAGAACTTGTTTGTAACAATTTAATTACAGTCATTAAATTAAAACAATGATCACATAATTTGTACAATAAAAATAATTCCAGTCTAATATTTTAGGATAGTCAGGATTGTACATGCTTTATTGGAAACGTTTTTCTTTGTATTTACTCTGCAGTTATACAAATATTCTAATAAAATAGTATAGAATTTTAAAATTTAGAATCTTTTGGTTTTAAATCAAGTTTGTTGTTAAGGTACTGAAAGCAGGCACAATTTTAAATGATGTGATCTTCCTGTAAATCCCAGTTGAAAAAAAACATTGGTATATGATGTCACAAACAAATTGTTAAAGAAATGATTGATAAAATAAGACTGTTTATTAAATAAAATAACATTAAATTATACATATATAATAAGAACATAAATGCCAATTGAAACCAAATAAAAATATTTGTTTATCAAATCAAATAATACTATATTATGTCTTTCAGTAAATTTAACTTGAAACCCGTTGTCTCAGAGGAGTATGGTGATGGAGAACACAGCAGACATGCTGTGGTAATTGTTAAGAAGACTTCTTCAATCCAAAACATTGCTGATTTGAAGGGAACTAAAGCTTGCATGCCACAAAAGACAGTAGTTGGTGGTAAGCTATTACATTTATTAACTGAAATAACTTATTACAGATTTAACATCCTTTGGTAACTTAATAAAAATGATTCACTTTGTGATATTCAAATATCAATTTTTATTGTGTTTCTTGTAACTTAAATGGATACAGGCTAGTCATAATAAGTTAATGAAGTAAATGGAATCTTAATTAGTTGAAATTCAGACACATGAACCTCTAAGGTTACAGAGGTTAAGGCAGATTGGTGGTATCTACCCCTCTTCTTTGGTCCTGTTTTTGTCCTATGTATTGGTGTTAAGTAATAGGAAATGAAAGATATTTTAATGTAATAAAATTGTATTATTCAATAAACCTTTAGTAAGAAATAAATTTATTAACTGGAAATGAAGAGTGGGGAAAAGTATGAAAAATACTAGCATAGTTTCTGGTTGTAATAAAATTTTGTTATTTCTTCCCTATAAATTCCGTTTATTTTGCAGGATGGAACAGGATTTACTACCAGATGATTAAGAGCAACCTAATTCAAAAGAACAATTGTCCCTACTCTAAGGCTGCATCTGAATACTTTTCTCAAATAATAGGTAAAAAACAATTAGATATCTAATATGATAATAATTTTCATGCAAATTTATTATGCTAACATAATGTTGAACTTGTAAAATAACTAATTGAAATAAACGTCTTTTTAGAATCCACTAATCCATTTGAGTGCCTTACATCTGGACAAGGAGATGTTGCAATGGGTTCATATGAAAATACTAAGAGTTACTTTGGTAAGTGCTACAATGATTATTAAATCAACATTTTTTTTTCCGTTTTCTTACATTTCTTAAACTAGTGTTACTAAACTACTTATCATACAAGAGTAACAATATTAATAATAAGCGAAATATAAAGTTAATAAAATAAGAAGAAGGTTAAACATGCACCAATTAACTTTCCAACCAATGGTTTGATGATATGAAGAAAGGAGTGCAGGATTACTACGTTATAATGTACATAGGGAATTGAATTTAAATTTACATTAAAATTGCTATATGTTAAAATATTGTATTTTATGTAAAACTGTGAAATAAGTTGTAGGACACCAAAGCCTAATAAGCTTATGTTAGGGAAAGTGTAATCACACTTTGTCAATTACTTCACATAGATTCATGGGTAATAGTGTTTGAGGAACATTGAATATGCTTAATCAATCTCTTATAATTTTATATAATTTTACCAGTACGATATTATTTGTAAGATTTTTTACTAATACATTTTTCCTTTAGATTATTCTCATATATAAGATTTTTTTAAATCGATGTTATTACAATATTTGCTCAAAAAGATCTATTTAAGCTAAGAAAGAAACAGAGATCGTATTTTAATTGGTACTAATTTTGTGTTACTGTTTAATGATATAAACAAAATTGTCCATTCAACAATTTAATATTATTTCTCATAATGTACCTTAACTGGCAATAAATGCTATTCTGACTATCTTCATTTTGTTTAAAAATGATCATAGCTGCATCCATCTATGATTTAAACATTATAAAATTTTCTATGTTTAGATAAACCAGAAATAGCAGGTCAGTATGAACTTCTTTGCCAAAATGGTGGTCGCCAGCCATTAGATAAATATGCCAGCTGCAACTTTGGAGTTATTCCTCCACAAGTGGTATGTTTGTTTTCATTAAATAGAATTATTTTAGCAAATAGTATATATATATTTGAGAGAGAAAGAGAGAGAGAGAGAGAGAGAGAGAGAGAGAGAGAGAGAGAGAGAGAGAGAGAGAGAATGAATGAATTGTCTTTATTTAGGGGCGAGGTTAGGACTGTATAGTCCTCTCTAACACCTAACTCCATTACAACAAGATGAGAGAGAGAGAGAGAGAGAGAGAGAGAGAGAGAGAGAGAGAGAGAGAGAGAGAGAGAGAGAGAGAGAGAGAGAGAGAGAGAGAGAGAGAGAGAGAGAGAGAGAGAGAGAGAGAGAGAGAGAGAGAGAGAGATATCTGTTATAATCTACATGCCAAATACATCTACGTAAAATATAAATTCATCAATAATAGATAGTGTGACTCTTTAATTTAACACAACTATATTGTCTATGAACTTTTGTACATTACTAACTTATATTGTTTATATCTAACTTTAATTAAAATTATTAACTTATTAATTTAAAATAACTTTTCATGCCGTCAACTTGCTCATTCAGACATACTTATGAATTTAAGAAATACATCAACAACACAAATCACTTGTGGAATTATTATACTTACTTGTAAACTGCCAAATAAAATTTAAAACAATATAATTGGTCAAAATTTACTTTTTTTTAAACAATAAAATTTAATGTTTGATAATGCATTAGATATAATAATGAAAGACTGTTGTATTTAATTGTTTTAGATTTTAGCCAGCGATAACCTCAAGACAGTTGAACGAGATGACATTTTGTTCGCACTTCTGTCTGCAGCTGATCTATATTCCAAACATCCTGACTACTTCCGTATGTTTGGCAATTACCAAGGAAAACCTAATGTTTTATTTACAGTAAGTTAAGAATCAATAACATTATATGTTAAGTTTTTACTGTTGTCAGTATAAAAAGACAGTTACGGTACCTAATTTTTTTAGTTGATAATTCACAAGATGATGAAAGAAAATTATCTCCATTATTAATTTTGTTAAATATATTTTAAATAATTTGTTCATATTTCACATTATTATTATTTTGCTTAACAATTTAAGGGTTATTTTTTTGGAAATAAAAGTAAATTTAAATTTAACTAACACTTAATTAGAATTATTAGTCTTAATGTATTAAATATATACATTTTATATAAACCTTATGTACTTAAGTTCATACCTTCCATATATATATATATATATATATATATATATATATATATATATGAATCTAGTTTTTCTACCACAGATGTTATATTACTTGGTAATATAAATTAAATTTATTCAATGACAAACTAATATAATGGGCCAATGGGTATTAATACTAATAGTGTTTACTTGGTTTTATTAATAATTACTATTGCGTCAGTAGACAATTTGTTCCTGTTATAAGCAGAGTGGTATACTGCCTCCATTCCCATCCCAAATAAAACATCCTTGTCCCTCTGGTTGGTGAATGTTGGAGCAGGCAGCAATTAGGGGAAAAAATTAAAAGGAAAATTTGGTACTATCTTAATTTGAATGATATTGTGAGAACTCCTCTTGTATCATTAAACAAATATTATTTCACAAAAAACTGTTTTAACTGGTTGGTAGTTGTGTTAAAAAAAAATTATATCATTTTTTATAAAGAAGCCAAATTTACTACTAGCTTCACTCGATTATAATTTGTAGGACTCAGACTGCCAGTCCCTAAGTAATACAAAAATTTCACAACACACATTTGCTTATTGCTAGCGAAGCCAGTATTGGAATTTGGAGTAGTTTGTTTTTAATCTGAAATTTTGTCAGTTGTTAATTTGAACCCTAGCATACAAGCTACCAATACATCACTAATACTTCTGATATGCTCTACAGTGGCATTCATTACAAAGTTTATAATATATATCACATTATACAATAATAAACGTTTGAAACATTGTAAGAACTTGTAACATTCGGATGTCTGTTTTTACTATGCCATTTTATTGATATTAAGAGATTAAAATTGTTATAATTATTTTTTGTCTTATTACAGAATATTGCAACTGGCCTAGAAAGTGTTGGGGCAGAATTACCAGTATTCCAGGAGTACAAGAAATTGGTGGAAGAATTGAAGACATGCACACCACAGGTATGCTTTTTAAACATATGAAAAAGTTCTTTTTTATGTAGCTGAGTTAAATGCTTTTTACATCCTTGTAAATGTAAAAGTATCTTACATGTGAAACTAGCGTATGAGTTTTTAAAACATTTGGGGTAAGCTTCTCAAAATTATTTTTTTTAAAATTGTTATTTCTATTTATTTAATAATCATAGAACAAATATTATTTTTAAATAAAATTTTAAAAACACACACACAGATTTTCACAACAAACATTTTACTTGAAATAAGACTACATCTTAATAAATAAGTCGTCATCGTCAGTAAACATTACATGTACACAAACTTTATACTACTGAACTAATAGTGACTCACCTAAACCTCTTTTGGCACAAACCTCTTTTCCAACACAATTTCGTTTAGAAATACTGTTAGAACCAGACCACTTTCAAAATGTGCATCTTTTATATCTTTGTTAAGGAAATTTGTAAACACAAAACTAAAGAATGAAATGTCTGCCATTGAAATATTCCCTTATTTCAAATAAAGTGTTGCTGTTTTTATTTGTTGGTTTTTCATTTGGTGAATAGAAATTTTCTAATGGAAGCTAATGTGTTGCTCCTTTCAAGTAAATAGAACAAAATTTTGTTCTATTTATCTTATATGAATTATCAGAATATGACTTTTGGTCAATTTTGTCACAGAATTAAATGTGACTTTCTAAAATTGTACAAAATAAGCTGTTATTATTATATTTGTTCCAAAAAGATGCTTCTATTTCAATTTTTTGTTTGTTTTATCTTGTAATAGTTCTACAATTAATTAATTGTTCCATGTTTCAAATGTTTTCACTCATTCACATTTATCTTGTTCATTTGTTAATTTAATTGAAGGAGAGATATAAGATCCCTTCCATATATACATGTGTTATATTATTGTTTTTTTGTTACAGCAACAACATGCTTGAAAACGGTGTAAAGAACTGAGATCTTAAACAAAAAATTCCACTCTTCAAGTATCTAAGTGTTAAATGTTTAGTAATTTTGTACTTTTACTATTAGTTTTTAATGTCAACTGTGATGTGTTTTAACTGTAATTCAATAGAAAATGCTAATTAAATAATTTGTTACATAACCTTCTAGAGTTTTGATTTCTTAAGTAATTATTTCCTTATAATACAACCTTACATATAACATATTACATATAACTTTTGTATGTATGATAAAATGTTATTAACATGCACATTTACTTTATTATAATGTATTTTGAATATTATAGAAGTACTTTATGTGCTATATTTTCTATAAATGTATATGATTTGTTAAATATTTTGTTATCAAATGTCTAAAATTATATTAAATTGTTTTCGTACATCACAAATTAATTAAAAAAAAAAAACTCCATGTGGAGTAATGATAACCTTCATTTTTGTGGTTTAAAATATCTAAAGTGATTAAAAATAAAGGTAGGGGGGAATAGAAAAGGTTTACATTAAACCAAAAATGTCTGTGCTATTTAAGCACACATTTAGCAAATATATGAAACAACAATTTAGAATAACATTAGCAGTAAATGAGTGAAAATAGTATAAATATTAACTTCTTTTTTGTGATATTTTAATTTCCTTGATACATTCACTTTCACAAAAACAAGACAGTGAAGTATGTACAATCAAAGGCAATGTTAAAACTTCAACGTTTGAAAAATGCCCGACTCTCTTCCACTTAGACCTGTAATGCATCTAATGACATTCCTTTGCCAATTAAAAACATGATTTACTCCTAAGAAGCTATCCCACAATAAAACACCATACACTAAATGACCATAAAAAAAACATAATATGCTTTAATCATCAGGCCAATGCTTGTACACTGTATCAGTTTCCTAAGCAAAAATATTACTCTGGATAGGCAAGTATACTATTTTATTGTATGTTTTTTCCAATTCAACTGAAAGTCATGATTTATCCCCAGTAATTTGACACACTGATTTTCTGTATTACCTACACTAAAAATAATCTTTTCAGTTTTGTCATTATTTACAACTAATATATTTGCTTTAACCAGAGACAAGATCTTTCTAACATACAACTTCATTTATTTTTGAATCTTTATTTTAGAAATATAGTGTCATCTGCATATAAAACACATTTATTCGAAACCAGGCTAGGTAGATCATTTATGAATAGAGTGAACAAGAAAGGGCCATGGAGCATGCACACCACTTGTTACCCATAATGAATCTGATCATTGTTTACCAAATTTCACAAACTGAAACCTATCTGTTATAAGACTTTAAAGTCAGTTCATTTCCATTTATACAGTAATAACTAAGTTTTTCAATAAGGCCTTTATGAGATACATTGTTAAAAACTTTGCTTAAGTCTAATAATATAGCAACAATTTCTTTCTTTCCCCCCTTTTTTTTTTCAAAAGCTCAGATTATATAGGAATCAAGATTTTCCACAGCCTTAACAGTTGAGAGACCCTTTCTAAAACCAAACTGTGCATTCAATAAATTGTTAGTCTCAAAATAAATGTAAAGTTGGTGCTTTTAAAGGTTTAGATTATCTTGGAAACCACAGGGACAAGTGATATAGGTCGATAATATTGTTTGTTATTCGCCTTTAAAAAAATGGGAACTGTAATAGTTACTTTCAAACATTGAGGATATATAACCCTCAATAAACATTCAATTTATTAAACAGGTTAAGGGAATGTGCAAAGCATCATTCAACTTCTTAAAGACAAAATTAGAATGGCCATATATACATCTTCAGTCCTAGAATTACTTGGCCTATTTATACAGTTATTTACCACTTATCTCTTCCCACCCAAAACTAAGCGTGTTTGTTGTCTTTATTATATTTGTTGATTTCAAAAAATCAATGGAATCGATAATCTCCTCCCCTTGGTCATTGGTATTTACTATGTTACCACCATTTATGAAATAACTATTATAGCCATCAGCAGATATAGGAATACCATTACGCTTAATATTGGTCTTTAAATTTATAGCACACCAGGCTGGTTTGATTTTATTATTTGCCTGTATTTATAAATTTATTCATTATATCCTAAAACAACATTTTAAACATTGAAGACTATTACAGTAGGGCATAACAATTTAAAATATTTGAAACTATTATGTGCCATTTCTAATTAATTTTTAAATTAGCCTTATTATGAAAATCATTTATGATTATATATATAAGTTTTAGATTTAGGTTTATATCAATACATGGATGAAATGTACTTATGTCTAGAGGTACAAGGTGAAAAAAAGTGTAACAGGGTATTAATTCCCCCCTTAAAATTCCAATAAATTAACCAGCCCTTTACATTCACACTCATAGAAATGCTTAACTATGCCATTTAAGCAACACAAACTCACTTTCTATAGCTTTTAATAATCAAGAAATTATGACTTATTTCCCCCATATTTTAAGCCCATTGAAAATGCTAGTAGTCATAGTACCCGGGATCCAGAAGTGCAACTCATAACGTTTACTAGATCTAAGTTATGAAATCAACCTTTAGGGGTAAAAACATATTCACTCAATTGCCAATATATATATCAAGTATTGTAATAATGCAAGACAATTTTTATTCAAATTGGAAGATTGACATTTAACTAAAATTCGAGTATATCACTTGCTTATCATACTGTATTATAAAATGATAGTAAATCATAGAGAAAACAGCTCTATATATTTATAATTAATTGTAAGTTTAAAATAAAAAATAATGTTTATATAGAGTTAAACAATAGAAAGTGAATGAAATAATCAAAACTGCAAAAAATGTATGAAATTTGATCATGTATGAAAACTGCAAATCTAGAAATTTGAAATTATGTAATACTATTTATTATCCTTTAGCATTGTCAGCTGAGTTGATGTGTCAAAAACCCGTTAATTCTGCATAAATATAAAGTCTCTTCAAATAAATAAATGATAGAAAAATAATATTTTGGGTAAATGTTATTATCTGAAATTTTGAATTTACCTTTATATATAGTAAAATTATAATCTAAATTTTATTTAGATGGTAAATGTCAAAGAGTATATCTGAAAATATCTGATACAATTCTGTGTTGCCAGATGATAGTAGATATTGTATATTATACAATTATTATTATAATTAATGTTTAATATACAAATAATACTGCTAAAATGCCTCCAAAAAATACTTTTTTCAAATTGAGTTATCTATGTGCAGCTGGTTTTTACATATCAAGTGACATTATACTGGATATAAGGCATTATTTTTTTAATTTAAAAAAATTCTTGAAAATTGTGTTCTGTTTAAAATTTATAACTGGTGTTACTTCACCCCTGTATGTAAATTAATTTGGTACAACTAGTTAATTAATAAATATGAATAAGACCTGCATTTAGATTTTAAAACTAAATGGTCTAGATCTGTTAACACAAACCTGGAAATCAATGATATTGTCTCAGTTGATGTTGCTAACTTTTTGCACTGAAAATAAATTAAAATGTAGGATGGAAAGACCATGTGAAAATACTGTCTGAAACTAAATTCTGCATGTTATGCCATACAGGTAGTTTCTAGCCAAATGGAAAAAGAATCTCTAAATTCTGTTTATTACAGATATTTCCATTCTCTCTTAAATTATGGTATAATATTGTGGGGTAATTGTCGTGAGGCACAAAAATGACTTAAAATAAAAAAGGTGTAATTAGAATTATGGCGGGAGTCGTATAAGCCTTTCGTTAAATAAATGTGCATTATGCCTATGCCTTGCATTTATACATATGAATTATTAAATTTTTGTTCAATTAAATAAATACATATTTCAAGATAGAATTTTACAGTATAAACATGAAACCCGAGGCAAACATGTCCTTCAGTATCCCAGGCATTGCCTATCTGTCTACGAGGCTGGTTCATTTTACATGGGAATCAGACTGTACAATAAATTGCAGTCTGTTATAAAATAAAGCTGAAGTGACACCAGTTTCAAGAAAAAAATTAATGCGTTTTTAGAAGACCAATGTTTTTACTCTGAGTTTATGAGTTTACAATGAGTTTATGGAGTTTAGCGGTGTCTGAGACACTTCTTCTGCTGTAGTATTTTTGTATCACTTGATATCTATTGCGATGTGTTGACAATTCCCATATTATTATTGGCATTGCCAAGTTTTGTAATCTAAGGGAAGCTGGATAATATTAAAAAAAAAAAAAAATAAGATAGTTCAGATCAATTCAACACTATTTGAACTAAAAATAATAATAGTATAAAAAAGTAATAAATTTAATTAAAACTTTTGAGTGCTATATTTTGTCTATAATATAATGAAATAATTTAATCATTTAAATTTGTGATTAATTTCAGATTGAATTCTTAAAAGATGCAATTCCATATTTGTTAATATTCTCAACTTTAATTAAACTAATTATACTGAAATAATGACTATGATGATTATAATGGTTTTTGTAAGCTACTAAGGTTATTAAGTTTAATGAGTTAACTTTGAGCAGGTCATACTTATTGCTAAATATAAATTTATCTTAAATCATTTCGATTTCTACTGTTGATAACATAAATTAATAAAGATGACCTCTGTATAATTTAACACACTTTTATCCTGAGAACAAAAAAAAAAAAAAAAATACTTTGATATTTTCAACTTTAGTTTTAATATTTGAGAGATAAACACTTGTAAAATATGGTATTTAATTATCAAGATATAGGCCTAGCTAGGAAGCACAAAATAATTGTCTGTGAATTTATATCTTTTTGTATTAAGGCATGAAATTCAAAACATGTACAATTTTAAAAGATACCTGAACTATTCCCCTGTAATCGGGGTTACCAGATCCAAGGAGGGTTGAAAAAAACAGAGATAAAGAGAGATATTAGAACACCTTGTCTCTACCTTAAAAGGAGATACGAAGATACTGTACTGTTCTATTTTCTTGTAGTTTTGAAGAATAGTTTAATATAATTAACACCAATTTATAAGAACACCTAGTAAAATATAACCTTAATATTTTAATCGTTTTGAGTAGAATAATAGATGTAATATAAAAAATATCCACTTTATTAATCAATAATTAAAAAGACAAAACAAAGCTATACAAACAACCAGAATTTCAAATATTGTTAGTTGTCAGTTGACAATAGCAAGAAAGACGAAAGTACACTACTTCATTGTGGTATATTTCTAGATTTTACTACAGACATTAAAGTCATTTCAGTAACTTCATAAAATGTGGGTCTGGAAAAACTATGTAGGCCCTACTGACAAATTAGGGTAAAACAATTTTGTAGAGTTTAAATAATGATATAAAAACTTTCTTTTCTTTCATCACTATCCTAAATTTCCTAACAGACTTCGCATTCTTTGTTTTACATTCTAATTAATTTCATCATGAATATTTTGTTTTTCAAATAATCTCACAGAAAATAATTGTGGCAAATCAGGAGACCTTGTAAAACTAGAAATATAAATATAACAATCTGTTATAGCCCTTGGTTAGTCTTGAATCAGGATATTCAGACTAATGACCGATATTAGCCTGAGTAATATGAATGCATCACAATTTTATTAGCACAGCACGAGAAACAGAAAGAATGAACTTAACCTCTACTCTACACAGAACTAAGAGTCATTTGCTAGGTCTATCAAACTCAGATAAGCATGGATTCAGAGACCTCCGTCCTTGTAAGCAGTGGTTTATTATTGTTACAATTTATCTAATTTTTTTTAAAGAACTACAAAAATAACGTGTCAGAGATTCCATCCTACAGTCTTGATTATTATAGAACCTTAGCAATTAACACCATATATAAGTGGGTGCTACTCAAATTGTGAACTGGATAATGGACAATTATAACACAACAATTAAATGAGACAAAAGTTTAAATTTAATTTTGGTAATCATAATATATTATCATAATGTTACATATTTTATAAGTAACTAAATTATAAATAATAAAATAATAACAATACAAATATTTCAATGACTGTTATTTAATATTTATTACCAGTTTCACTAATCAAGCAGGGCAGCTGGAAAAGGAGAGTCGTTCAAGAAAAAGTAATATTACATTTTTATAATTACATAAATAAACACATAAAAACCAGATATAAGAATCCTTAAAAAAGTTTGTAAACTTTGGAAATATGAAAAATTACTAACTCAGAATTGATATCTTTTTGTAACCATTTTGTCTTCCCCAATCCATTCTAAATACACCTTTATATTCTTCTATATTAAGAATTATCAAAATGCATGATTGAGTTCAACAGAGTTGGGTAAAATTTGCAAAAGTACAGGATTTTTTTAGTTAATTTTTTCTAAAAGCTCCTTTAATGAAATCTGTCCTTGCAATCAGGTTCATATGTGTACCTGATTAATCTTATTAAAGAGTATCTTCATATACTTTTAATCTTATTAAAAGTTTAGTTTCTAAAATGTCAAAATGTTTAAATTCTATTAAGACAGTAGGCCTAATTTGTTGGAAGTCTTAAAATATTCAGTCAATTGTTTTTGTAAACTCAATGTCTCTATTACTTTGTGCATAACATTATACACCACATAATTCATAGAACAAAAAGTAAATAATACCACAGTGAGGACCCCCTAAGTGGTCTAGTGGTTAGTACTCTTGATTCATGAGTGAGAGATTTCAGGTTTAATCCCCTTTATAAAAACTAATTATAGCTTTTGAATTATTAAGATTTTTTATGAAAGGATTTACTATCATACCAATAATCAAAACTATACCTCATACATTTTCAAAACGACAACAGTTACATTTTGTAAAGTTAATGGCTTTAGAGATATCCAACATTAAAATAATTTTCAAACCGTCACCATTTCGGCAATTTATAAAATAAAGTTTTGATTCTTGAAACACTGATAAAAAGGTGTATACCAAATTTTGACTAAAAATCTTAACAATTGCAAAAGCTACAATAATTTTTGAAAAAAAAAATACAAAATGGCCGACAGATGGAAAACAATGCTTTTCCAGACATGTTTATAGGAACTTTTTTTCTATATTATAGCTCATATAACCACATAAAGTTTGGTATGACATTTTCTGAATACTTTGTATACAAGAGCTTCATAGAAGTTCAAATCTCAAAAAATCAAACAATATAACTGTTGTGTAAAGAATAATTTATTTACACAACATATTTTTATAACCTTATGAAACTTGGAAACTTTAATTCAAGTAAATGTAAATATCAAAAAAAAGTGTGTGGAAGTTTGTTGAATTGTTGTAGGTTGATTTATGGGAAAGTTTTGGAAAACAGAACAATTCAGTTTTTCATTTGAAGCTTTTTCTAAAACTGCTCATTATGTCTCATAATACAGTATTAAATTTAATACTTTGGTGCACTAGCTGTATTTTTGGTCGGAGCAGCTGGATACTTGTCTTAAAACTATGAATGAATCTGTGTTGAATGACCGGCATTTTAAATGGAAAATAAATTTTTTAAACTGTATGTATATCAATCAGACTATAAGAACTTTGTTTCTAAATTTCATAATAATTGATACACAAATTTGGTTGTAACTGGATAATAGTTACACAAACATACAAAGGAAATGATCAAGTTAAAATAGGATCTTGCTTTGCTTGGTCAGCCAATATCATGTTGGTCTTTCATAAAAAGTTAACAATTAATTATAAATATGACAACATTCCACTAAATAACTCTAATTTATGTTTTAATTTTACTCATCAAAATTATATACTTCTATTATTTATTTAGTTATTTGTTATAAATGTAGAAGATGTGCGGTTAATTAGTTATTTTTAAAAAAATTGTAAAATCATATGTAAATAAATATATGTATGTTATAGTGGGAAATATTAATATACAAGCTTAATTTTACTATTAATGATTGGTTAATTTTTTAAGCATAATTCATTAGTTCTTGAAAACAACTCATAATTTAAAACTATTTCACTGTTAAGTTGCTAAATAAATAAGTATGTAAGTCTCATGCATATATTTGTTTGTATGTATATACATACATATATGCATTTGGATGTGCATATGAAATGACAATCACTTTTTACAACATTATTATCTATAGTACGCCCTAAATGTGAAGAACAAATATAATAACACTGTAAAAAGTGGGTAAATTCATTAAAAAAACTAGATAAATACTAGATAAAAACTCAAGTTCCTATCAAAGATTATCATTTGCACTTTGATAACCTTATTATATTAATAATAATAAACTTTTGACAGTTTGAGAATATATTACAGTAAGTAAAAAACCATTCTTGTAATTCCAGAAATGATTAGAGGGTAGGTGGGGAGAAGGCTTCACAGAAACAACATTATTTATATAAGCTACACTGCCTTCAACTGTGTCACATTAAGACATCCACCCAAACATGAAGCTTATATTTTATTTTATTTCTTTGAGTTCTAAGGTGAAAAACTATTTCGGTCATTATTGCCTCACATGAAGCTTAACGTGATCATCTTTGCTGTTGTCCTTGGAGTGACTTTAGTCTCACCCACTCGAAATGCTCCATGTAACTTCAATTGTAACTTATATATTTTCAATAGCTTTGGAATAATTATATATATATATATATATATATATTTAATATTAACAAACTAAATCTGTGATATATCAAGTAATTAATGTTCTAATTTATTTGATCAAATAATTAGATTCATTATGTTTATATAGTTTTAACAAATTTACCCACCTTAAAAAAACATAAAAAAAACACACCAAAAATAGTAACTTAAATTTATGTAAAATATTTTAATTTGTTAAATTTGTGTATACAATCTGGAAAATACATTTATTTTTTAAAAAGAAGGAAATAGTTACTAATTTCCTTTATTACTGAGAATAACAAATAAACTTTTTTTAATATTAGAGGTTTTAGAGGTTGTGTCTTAATATTTAATATAATTTTTCAACAATTATTCATAACTAAAACTACTTTCCTCCATATTTCCACCGTTACTAAGACATTTGTCATATCGGATTACTCGATTTTCTATTCTCTCTTCGTAGATTAATGGTGCCTGTGATGATAACCTATGTTGTACAATATTTGTGACATTTTCATGATTATCATAGTACTGCCGACTAAAGATTGCTTCACATACAATAACAAGTGTACTCACTCGACATCAACTCGGGTTATGAGGTAGATACTTTCACTGATCCCAGCCAAACTGCGTAATTAGGTCTTAAATGATGAACAACATGATTAGCAATATCATGAATTAAAATAACTCCACGACTAAGAATACCTTGCTTCCTGTTTTGAATTACACATTACTGTTTCACCTCTTGGCAGGAACACCCATTTCCTATTCCAGAATATAGTACACATAATTTTAATTGTGGTCTTGAACTTGTGTTTTTGGGATCTCATGTACCTCCATTCCATAGACTCCTTCTTGAATTCCAAAGTGATATGAGATAATGAGTCTCATCATTGGTCACTATTTGGCTTAAAACAGCATCATTTTTATCAATGTATTGAGTGAGAAACTGCAAAGAACTTCCAAATTATTATTATTATTATTATTTTTACAAATCAGACAGCACTTTCAGTACCCAATGTGAGCAATTTATAACCTAAACAGTGTCATAATTTCATAACTTCTTGAAATTTTAGGAAACTCATTAGAAACTTACAAAACTATGACTGGTCGATCCTAGCAATTTTTCTCCTTTCATTGATGACAAATAGCAATTCACTCCTCACCTCGTCATTCACATTTGTTCATCCTTTATTGATGTACCTAACCCACTTTTTTTTATTTCATCATTTATTGAATTTTTACCATACATTTCACAAATCTGGTGAATAACCACAGACCTAGCATTTCTTGGATTTTAAAATAGATAACAGACTGTATTTCATAATCGCCAAGATCTGTTTCCTCAGTGTTGAGTAGATTGCTTGCAAGTCAGCTATTATATCACTTTTTGAGTTCTTTCACAACGATGGTCTACTTTCTTTGCATTGTCTTGGGACTTAGATAAAAACTAAATTTTTATATTACCATAAGTCTTAACTACACCTACCATGTAGGCTACTAAATGTCCTCGACATTGTGTCATTACAATGACTTAAAGAAAACAAATTGTGTACGTTTACAGTTAAGGATAATTCCTCAGAGGTGTTTTTAGGTTTATGATTTTATTCATTATGTAAATTCCTAATCCTAAATAAATTATTAAAATTGTTAAACTAGAGTTCAATATACCTAATACTTAGTTCCATAATCATTTTGTATTCACATCCAACCACTTTTTGAGTAGGCTAACCAGATCAAAGGGGTCCCCTTCGACGTGGTTGTGGGAGAATAGTGTAAGAGTTGATAATGTACTATTCTCATTGAGGATGTGGGAAGCTTAGAGAAACTTCGGGTGATCTGGGGGGGGAAGGTCTTAATCACCAAGGACTTAGGTGTTGGTGGCTGGTTAGGAGTATGTGGTGTATGGTTGTTTTTAGGTACGTTCTACTGTCACATGGGAATTATTTTCAAATCAATGTGGATTGGCCTTCATTTAGGGAACAGTAGCAGGGTAGGATGACTTTCACTGTTTCTGGGATTCCCTGGTGAGTGGTGAGGTTGTGGAATATGGTGTAACAAAGTAAGTGGGTGTGAGAAGTAAGATTAGTTATGTTGAAGAGGTCTCATGCAATTTATTTTACCATGGGTCTTCCGTTGCTTGGATTGCAATGGAATGTGCACCACAGGGCTATTCTCTATAGATCACCGTCAGTAATAAGTTGTACTTCTTAGCCTTCAGATATAGACCTTGATATTGTGCTGTTGTGGCAGGAAGTACAGGCCCGTGCTCAATGATATAGAGCATTCTTAGCATAGTAACAATGTACATCTTCATCCTGTCTCAATGATATTTTTATTTTATGTTTTTATAGAATTTTGTCTACGTTCGCTCATGTGTCCACCTGGTGTGAGTGAATTGTGGTAATAAGTGTGTAGGATATCTGTTATAATTGAATTTGGTGCAGCTAATATTGCTGAGTGTGCCCGTCTATGAACCATTTGTAGCATAGTTTGTCTAATTCCATATAGCTAATTGTCTTATAATTGTAGTTTTTCTATATTGATTATTTTGATATTATTTATGTGGAATTCCACATTAATTTTTGGTATTTCTATAGGTTTGTCATTTGAATATCTGCTTAAGTTGTCTGGCATTCTCATAATAGTGTGTGGTTTGTGTTTTATTTCAAATTTGCAATCTAATAACTTTAAAAGAAATCTATTCAATTTTGAGCTTAAAGTTTTCTCATGTTTTTGTAATATTGCAGGCTGAGCTTTAAACACAGTGAAAATATATGAAATAGTTTATTGTGTGAATCACGCTTAATAATTCAATTTCTGTGATGCTCCATCTCGCTTCCATTTCCTTTAATCATCAACTGACATAGGCAACTGGTCTAAGTGTTCCATCCTCCAGGTATTGCGATAAAACTGCATCTATCCCTGCCTACTGGTGTTGCATGAAATTACCGTGTCTTTGTTTTCAAAATAGTTTCCTAGGAGAGGTGGTGGACGTTAGTGCTTCTTTTAATTCTTAAAATGCTACTTGTTCTTTATCTGTCAATTGTAGTTGTTTACCATCATGTTTTCCTTTTTTGATAAGTCTGTTAGTGTTTTGCTGATGATGCTAAATTTGGAGATGAATTTTCAATAGTAAGAAGCCGGTCCCAAAAAGCTTGTCTTAGTGGGTTTAAGAAATTTCTTGATTGCTTTAAGTTCTTTTCCAATGGTTTAATCCCTTTTGCCAAATTGTTAACTCGTAATACATCTATGTTTCTGTAAAAAGTTAAAGGTGAAGTTAATGAACAAAGCTGTAGGCATATTGAACGATAAAATTATTAGGGAATAACAAAACTGCACTCCGAGAGTGAAACTGACAGAAGTGAAAACAACAATAAAATTTTGCATTTTGGAATGTTTAGGGAATAATTTTGCACAAATTGTTTTATTTATCAGTAGAAAAAAAGTATCATTTATATGGTAAAATACGATATTCATTTATTGCACTATCGTACACAATTATTACAATTATTTTACATAAAAAATTTACACTTCAGAAAAATCAACTTTCATCCATAATTTCAACAATTCTTTCACCATCATCACTGCCAGCAGCATCATCGCCAATTTCTAAAACTGATACAATAGGTTTATGGTAGCTAAACTAAGAAATGAACAATTTTGATCCAAATCTATTTAAATATCTTGTAACCTCCGCATCAATAGTAGTTTTATATTTCGTTGTGCTAAGATTGCGATCATTTGACATCGTAAAACCAAATTCATTATTTAAAAATTCAATTGATGGTAGATTTTTATCGTCTGCAAAGTTTATGTTGAAATCTCCACTCAAAATCATTGGCAAATCATCAAATCTTTTCCCAATTTTTTGTTGAAGCAATGCAGATGGGTCATGAGAATAAATAAATAAGTTTTCATACAAGAAGTCTCGTATAGCACGCAATGACTTATCCGGAGAAATGTAAACGGCAACCATAATAATGAACTGACTATCACCAGAGTGGCAACGACATAGACACATATCGCCGATATCAGAAACAGTAGTGTTAAACATGCTGGTATATTTCGCATGCACATTCATATAATTTGTGCAATAATGAACTGTGTCCATATTTTGATAAATAGCTACTTCTCCTGCTGGACGATTATTTCTTCTGAAACTCGTAACAAAGTTCAAATTCGGAATGTCATCAATTATTTCATCGTTACCCATATGAGTTTGTGATCAAATTAACACATTCATCTTCTTAACAAGAGTGTCAATTGCTAGATCATCTACATGCGCACGTAAACTTTGACAATTGAATGAAAAAATAGACAATCTATTATCATAAGAAATGAAATCAAGAAGTGTTTTGGTGATGGTTTGCAAAGGATTTTCACGTAATCTTTTCAATTCAATCGATAAATCTTCTATCGTATGTTCTATGAGTATGTTCAATAATGTACTCAATTTCTATAATTTTTATAAGTTAAGTTGGTAGCAGAGAAACACATCACGCATACGCTTGAGAGAGTCTCGTTTAGATTTAAAAGTATATGTTCTTATGCTCCCCTCCACATTCCCCACTATCAAAAATTGACTCGCCACAATTTTCTACATGGAATAATACTAATGCTCCGTCTATAGTATAGTAGGTCCATGTATTATGTGTATATATATATATACCATACTTTTATATGAAAGGATATATATATAGTATATGCGTGTGCGTCCTATACTATTTATATATACACATATATACATTATATATCTCATGGTAGCGGTGTCGGTGTCGCTATAAAATATGACGCGAGTTCAATGTTTTTTGCCAATCCAAAAATTGCACACCGTCGTTAAAGAAGTTTTCACTTAAAAAACAAAAATGGTATTTTGAAGTTTGTAATTTTAAGTTATCAAAATATTATTTTTGCAAAATCTTTTCTAGTGACTCCAGTTGCTCTGTAAATGATGAGCCGTATTATATTAAGTCCTTTATATAAATTATCATGCCTTGGTAAAGTTTTACCAGCAAATAAATTATTCATGTTCTTTTGAAATTAGTTCGAGGAATTTAGCATTTCCATTGGTAGTCTGGTATATTAATATAGTCCCTTGTGTGTTATAAATGTCGTGTATTGTCTGTTCTCTTTGGCTATGGGTTGGTTAAGAAGTTTGAAGGTTTGGTTATTGTCCATTGAAGTTCTCAAAGTCTCAAAAATCATATCTACTCTGGGCAAGGGAAATTATTCAACTAACCATATTCCACTACCATTCTCCATTGGTTTTTGGCCTTTCTAACCAGACATACCGGAGCTCCAAATATGAATCTAATCTTACTTTTGCCAAATTCAATTTGTCCACATCTCTGTCCAATTTCGTCATTTCAGTGATACTTAAGTAATAAGATGGTATCCACTATTGGTTTATTGTTTTTCATCACAATATTGGAAAAGTTATGTATGTTTTCTGATTAAATTTTGAGCCCCCTTATATTCTGCAGTGTCCATATCTAGATTAATATCAACGGTAGTTCCTCTTGGGTCTTTTAAAGATTGGTACTTTAACTCTATTGTAAACATTTTTTATTGTGATTCGTTTGATAAACTTGGTATATTTTCCACATTTTTTCTGTGTAGTATTTGTTAGTTTTTTTGTTTCTTGAATGTGAATTTTTCCCAGATTTTTTGTTATCAAGATCCTAGTTGAAAGTGATTTAACTTACATAAAAAGATCCATAAATTAACATAATATTCTACTAAGAACAAAGATTACATAATATATTAATCTATTATTATTGGTTAAAAAAACAATTACCTAAGAAAATAATCTATTTGAGGTCTTATCACTAGTTGAGATATACCATAATTTTAAAGCAAAAGAGGGAAGTAGTGAGAGAAAAATAATGTAATTATATGATATGAATGTATTAAATAAGTGTAGTAGTAGAAAAAGCAAAATAAGGTCAATAAAACTCTTAAGAAAAACGTTGCAACTGACCTGCATTTAATCTCATTTACTCCATGTGGCACTTCCTAGAAGACTCAAAAATATATTTGAGTTTTAGACTTTTCTTTTTACCTCTTTTCCACAGTTCAGGATTCTATTCAATTCCCGGTTCTGTGAGTCTTTCCAAGAACTTGTTTTTACTTTCTGCTTTGGTGTATTTTACTTTCATCTGTCTTAATTTTTCAATTGTATCAGTCGAGTTGTATCTTGAGAGGAATCGTCTGCTTCTAGCATCATGTCTACTTTATCTGATGAGTTTTCAGTTTTGGTATAGCTCATAGGCCTTCCCTCCACCTTATCGCATGATCCCGAAGCAACTGAAGTTGTTTTGTTTCATTATCAATAGCAATGTTTAACACGTTATAGTAAGAGTTTGTTTATTTTGTGTAAAATCCATAAATGTTCCCACAAGTTAAAACATTTTAAAAAAGTGGCCATTTACTATTTTTGCCTCCATAGGCTCCGTTTGATGCACAATAACCCTTGTAGAATTCATCCATCGGCACGGAAATAACCATAGGATTACTCTAAGGTCTCTTGACACCTTGGATTGGGTAATGTTTATTGACCTTTAGGTGTAGATCCGCTGTGTTCAGTTAAAGCAGGGTCACCTTGAGCAGAATGCAGCTTTTGTTCAGAAACAGCGGTCTTGATGGTAGCTTCCTCAGATGTAGAAATGATTATCATCCTCTGCTACACTCCTGAAATTTTTGTACTAAATCCCTTGGACCCCCAGTATTGTTATTAAATAAAATACATCAGCTGGAGGTTTTAAACTTGAACATGAGTAATCCACCTTCAGATGACACAACAATATTTATAAATATCTCAGTTATTTATTTACCCCATAAATATATATAGACAAATGTGTCAAATTGTGATTGTATATTTGGTTTAGTATGTTTTGTGTGTTATTCTGAAGGGGAGTTGTATATAAGCCCTTAGCTTCTTTGTTAACATGAATCATTAGTAGTTTTTCATAATATTATATTAAATTTTGTTTTCGTAACTAATGTTAGGCTATTAAAATGTTTTCGAACCCCAACCCTCTGTATAATATATGTTTTATTTTCACCCTGCATTTGCATATTATTTTAACCATTCTCCGTTTGGTAACACCTAAACCAATCATCATACCCTTAACCTAACACAAATACCTTACTCTCCTTGTAACCACCTTTATTTATCCATTATCAGCTATTACTTTCTTTAAACTATTCATCAATGAAACTGATATGAAATTTAAATAGTGGTGGTTGGTTTCAGATTGAAAGTGAAAGGTATTAGATTAAATTATTAATTTAAAAGATACCCTTTCTCACTTCAACCCTATTCATCATTAGTCCCAAACTACCATATTAACCAAAAATTATCAATTAGGACTTCAAGAGCAATATAATTCTTCCTATGTCATTTTTTTACAGTATCAGACTATGAGTTACCATTGGAATGGAAATTCTTGATGGCATACAGTAGCTAAATGATTTTGTTTACTCAACATATATTGTGTCTTCAATAACCTCACCATCACAGTGGCATAAGTAGGTTACCAGCACCCAGGACCAACTTTAAGATTGCTGCCCCTCAACCAATTGCTGTCTATAGAAACAGCTTACCTTCCTCCAAACAAAACATCCTTCAAATTTTCAATTTTGCCAAATCTTACATTTTAAGGTGCAGAATTTTCAAACAAAGGTCCTGCTTTACATGATTTTAAGTTTTAATTTGATTCATCTGCATAAAATCACAGGTTGAGGTTGATATTATAATTTGAGGTTGTACTTAAATATAGTCATTTAGTCAAGAAGTACCAGTATCGTCATCTTTTAGAATCTTCTAATTCTATGTTGGATCCTTCTAATTCAAGATTCAATTCATTGCTCTTAAGTTCAGGCTTATTTTGAGTTGTAGTGTTGATGCACCTTCCATAAAAGGTTTCATAAATGACTCACAAATCTCAATTGATTTATTAGATTGTTGTTTCAATTTTTGATACTGAGCCCCATTTTGCTGATTTCATTTCATTTTAGGGATCTAAAATAGAATGAAGTTAATTAGTTAACTTTCTAATAACTAACTAACTTTCTTAACTTTCTTTGATGGGCTAAAGATTGGTCAAATTATTTGTGCCCCACTATATGTTTAAGTTAAATGGGTCACATTGGGGAAGATGAGGTACAGAAAAAAAATAAAGATAATATAGTTCATCTTACTGATATCAAATTCATGTTTTTATTGAGAGCATTATTAACACATTATTCCTCACGAAGAAACAGCTTGACCTGTGGAAAAGTAACTAGACTTATAGTAACAAAAAATTCTTTTGACATAGAGAAACAGTAATCCTATGTCCGTAGAGTTGACATCAGGTGGACATTGAGAGAAGGTATTCCACTAGGGAAATGGTTCTTTAAAATTGAAAATATCGGTGACATGAATATTCAAAACGAAAACACAAAACTCTACCACATGCTCCTGATAATTACAAGCAAAAAACGTTTATTTGAAAATTTGTAGCACATTGCATTTGTTATAAATGTGTATGTGAAAATAGTTTTCAAACAAACATTTCTTGAATGTAAATTTCAAGAAAATACAATGGTGGAGGTGTGGTCTTGGTATTTGTGTCCCAATATTTCCATGATTTGTTAAAAAAATAATTATTATAAGTAATTACAGTAATGGATTGTGATAAAGTGGGTTGTTGTAAATATTTTCTATAACCTTAGATTTTATATTTTTAACATAAAATTAAAACCATGAGTATAATAAAAAATCAGACTTTATTAATATTATTTCCAGCTGTGTAAGACTATATTATAAATTGAAGGTTATAGGAAAGATTTAACAACTTCTATAAATCATTTAAAGCCGTTCCCAACTCCCTAAGATCAAAAATACCAACCGAAGGAGTATATTACATAAGAATAGAAAGTTTAGGTGTGTATATTTTAACATTATTGAGCTAATGCGAATTTTGATGCCAATAGGTATCACTTTTAAATAAAAATAACCATTCTATCCAAATAATGAGAATAAATGATTAATTAAGTTTACCTGGATGTGGATGAAATAAATTACAGTAGAACCTTGATTATCTAATACCAAGTCATTGAGGAATAGGTCGGAATGTATGAAAAGTCGTTTAGTAAGAGGAACAAAGATTCATTTATTATAAACTTAAAGAAACTGTCTTTAAACATTTAAATAATGTTTGTACTTTTTATTTATATTAAAGTCTGTTGAGTAGATATATTTTTATGATACAGTATTATAGTACACAAAATTTAAAAAATGTACTCTAAGAATATAAAAATGTTTAAATAAAAATCAATAATCTTTTAATTCAAAACTAGAGAAGCTAGATATTTTGTTGCTAAATTTCTCAGTTTTTTTAATCACATAATATTGACAAGTGTTGATATTGGCTGTTCTTCAATATACTGAAGAGCAATATCAAATGCCTTTTTAGCACCAGAGTGGGAAATCGTAGCACTCGGCTTATAATTTGTATCTTCATGTTCATCTATCTACTGCTTTTTCTTCTGAAACCTGTGTTATGGCAGTAATATTTGATCATCATTTAAATAATCTTCATTATTAGTGGAATGAGCATCATAATTTCTGAATGTTCATTCCATGCTGCTACAAAGATCTAAATAACATCCTTAATGTTAAATGATTTTATTATATCAAAAATATTAAAACCACTTTCAGTTTTTTACAAAATAGACCCTATGTATTTACGATGTATTTAACCATTCTAACTCATTGGTCCATTGGTTGGATAAGGGAAGTTACATTTGCAGGTAAAAAAATGAATAACTTTATTTTACTAGAAAAGCATGCTGCAGAAGTTTATTTGATTTAAAAAGGTTTTTGATAGCTGGAACAAATTCGTCATAAACCAGGTTTTGTAAAGAGTGCAATCTAACCAAGCTGATTTTTTGGTGGCGATAGTACATTGGGAATTTAATTCAAATTTTAAAATACCCTAGAATTTTTCAATTTGTCTATTACAAAGAGTGGAAGTTTGTGACTTCTGTTTCTATTACTGCAGGTTGCCACAGTCACTCTCTCCTTAGCTAAACTAGTTCCACTACATTTGTTGTTGTTGTTGTTGTTGTTTAAAGGTGAAAAACCTTATTGCCATCAGCTTCATCAGCTGACAGTTTTTCACCAGAAATTGTCACTTGAACACCAAGACAATTCTTCTAGTGATGTAACCATCCTTTACTAGTTATGAATTTTTCATCTCCCCTCTACAGATTTTTCTTGGCTTTCTCTTTTATTATTGGAACAGACAATGGTCTTTCTTTACATCTTTCTTAAAAAACCACCCCCACATAGCTTCATCAAACAGTTATTCTTTAGATGTTTTTAAGGTTTCACGATTATTTAATATCTTATTTGATTCTAGAGTAATTGAATAAGTTTCAATATCTTTTTTATTCCTTTCCCATTCCTTAATAGTCATTAATAAAACGCCTAATTCATTTGAATGTTTTTGCATTGGCTCACCATTGTTGAGACGTTTTAAAGGATTAAGTTATTGTTTATTTCAGTACTTGTTTCCATTTTTCTGTTACTATTGTAAAAACATTTTAAACTCACACTACACAACTTATAAATATTCTTAACAAAAAAAAAATTATATAAATTACACTACAACTGTAAAAGGGGCGAAAAAGCAAAGCAAAGCGTTTAATTACTATGTTTGACTTGTGTGACAAATGATTACTAAGAGACATGACAGATACTGAAAACAGTGATGAGTCACTTAAACAAAGGGGAGCATGAATAAGAAAGTATAACCTACTCAGTATAGTCTAGTAAGCAACTAAACCAGTATAACTGTAGAATAATGCAAGGAGTCGAATGAACCAACGTTGGTTAACCGAGGTTCAACTGTATGTAATAAACAATCAGCATGAGACCAAACAACACAGGAATTATACTACTTATTTGTCATACACAACACAACCTGACACTCCACAGCTTTACAAAGTTACATTAAATAATTTGAAATTATTTGGAACACCAATAGGCCCATTACAAGGTGACTCGCTTGCAGTCTAATAGTTTAAGGCAGTGGCGGATCTATGGGGGGGGGGCTTTCGGGCTGAAGCCCCCCCCAAAACCTTTAAAAAATGTTTTGTAAGAAAATTTAAAGTTTGCTCAAAAGCACACAAGGCGTTTGCGGTTCCTTTACAGCGACTAGTGATGAAGACAATGACAGTGTTAGTTCTCAGACCATCACTCCAAGTCTCCAAACAAAAATTCCAACTGTGTCCCCGTCTTTATTTATTCATGTCTAGCCAGTAGAACTACTCTGAAATATTAAATGTACGATGTATTTAAAAATAAATCCTTTTCACATTTTTAATCTGCCTTTTATTAACTTTAATGTATTTCATTAGTAAATTAGTAAACAAAACATCCTGAAAACCTTTAATATGAAACACACGTTTTTACTCCATAAAACAACGTTAAACTACTGTTTTGGTCGCTTCATTATATGAAAGTCCTTTCACAAAATTTTCCCCTGTTCAGCCCCCTCCAAAATAAAATTCTAGATCCGCCACTGGTTTAAGGATATGGCTAGAGTCCACGTCAGTTCCTATTCTGATAACGAGCACAATAATTGAACCTATGAGAGTGGTCACAATGACACCAGGAGTGCCCAGGTATTGGACAAACTACTAGAATTAATTCTTCTTTCTGATTTCCGACTCAATCTGCTTTCGGCATATACTTTTGCACCAGAAGCTCATATGCAAAAGTTATTTGTAAAGAAATATAGTGAGTACAAACTTGGCACCTTATAGGACCCTACCTGAATCTACACCTTTTTTTCATATAATCTCTGTTTAGTTCCCTGTATTTATCTCTCTTATCAGGTCTCACTATTGACGAACTGTTGTTCTTTCCAGGTCTGATGCCATTAGAGTATTTGAGAGCTAAAAGTTCTTTTCTTCTTTTTTTCATTAGGTGATTAGAGGTATTTCACCTAAAAAAAAAACTTTTTGTAAACCCTGCTATTTAGGACTAACATCCATTGTCATATATTTAGTAAACGGTACACTGTCCTTTTTAACTGTGGACAAAGGTGATAGCATTCAACAAACTCAGTTCTTAACAAATTAATTTTTTGAACCGTTGTTCTCTTCGATTTAAATTTCAATTCTATATTTTCTGTTGCTATTAAAAACACACAGCATATTCCCCTGATAACATCATGACTGTAACTACCCAAAAGCAGAGTTTTCCATCTCCACTCTAAATTCCAGGGGGGACTGTGACGTGATCACTTTAATATGGGACACAGAAAAGTGATAAATTACACTAAAGTTCAAAGCTAGTTGTTCCCTGGTGTGGTGATTGGTTGGACTGGGTTATTGGTGTTAATTATAATGATTAAAATCTATAGTATTCCATAGACCTTGCTCAGAAACCATGTTTCGTGCTAAAATACGCTTCCGTGTTATCTAGTATGGTTCCTCCAATTCCTGATCCAGGAGTCAGCAAAATTCACTGCATACTCAAGATTCAAGTATGACTATTTCTTGTATAAATGATTCAGTTATATAGGTTAAACATCATTCAAATAATTAATATTATACAGATAATCCCATTACTAATTTCCTATTTATAACAGGAAATTTAAATTACTATTAATACTGAATCTCAATTCTAGAAAGAATCAAAAAGAGAATAATAAAATCACCCTAGTTTGGAAGGACAATGTTTACAACAGCCTTTTACTGATTTTTATTGATAAAGGGTCAACTCAAATATCATAGTTATTAAGATTATGATATTTTGAAATAAAAATATCAATGAAATGAAGTAAAAAAAAAAAAATGCAGTGAATAGATTAGAAATTCCTATTTGTAATACATGAAGACTATGTGAAGCCTTATGAACCTAAAGAATTGAAGTTAAAAGTTGAAGTTGAAATATATTCAAGGGTTTGGATCGATGGATCTTTAACTTTTTCTAAAATAAATTCATTGATTTAACAATTAATTTCCGTCAAATTTTCTACGGATTTTTATAAAATATGAAGGATCAACTAAATACATTCTATTTTAAATAAAATTGTAAAATGTAGTATTTAAATTCTCTTAATCTTTAATATAACAATATTACTAATTTGCGTATTTATTATTCTTTTTCTTTTAACAAATCGTTATATAACAGTACATCACATACATGCCAATTATGTATGTTGTGGTGGAAGGAACAAATTTAGACATGATTCTTTTTTTTTTTTTTTTTTTAACACAAAACAAATGGAATGTTTGCCTTAAGATATCCTGGTAGTTCAATTTGACCAACTCACTGTATGCCACAAGTGGGAAATACAGTACTGAAAACTGCTTTTGTCCCATACCCCCCCCCTTGTCAAAAAATTAGGTCTACATTTTCTCATTAGCCTACACTTTTAAATTTAATATTTTCTTATGAAGACTATATAAAATTTCAAACACCCAAAAAAATGTACAATTAGAAGTAGAAAGAAGAGTAAATGAACATTTGGATTAGATTGAGCTATGGGTGTGGCTGAACAAACATAACCTACAATATGTTCTCAAAAAAAGCAAGAAGTTCGTGCATAACGTTTATATTAGATATCATATAAGTTTCTTTCGATTTTTAATGTTTTATGAAAATGAATTTGATTAAAAAAAAAAAAAAACTACAGTGAATTCAAGTTCTTTTTTGTATAAAATTGTAACATTATTTGAATATGTATGTGTAGTCAAACAGGGTAAACTTGTTACACCAATATATTATTATAAAATTAATCCTTTTTTTTTTCAATAGTACAAACTTTTATCGCTAGATAACAGCACCTTACAGGACATGTATTACAAATTATTTTTGTATGCGTTAATGTACGTTAAATAATGCAAATGTTTTATGCCAGATAACAGCACATTCTGGACATACTGTTAAAATATATTTTTGTGTTTTGAAAAATTAAATCTTCAATAATATTACCGACATATATTTTTCTCAGTGTGGCAGAACAATTTAATAAAAATTGTGTCAATTTGTCCCGTCTCACTGAGGGAAAGTCGGTAAAGAATATTACAGATTTATTAATTATATTTTATATAACAATTCCCAATATTTTAGTTTATGTAAATAATGATAAAGTGCATGTAGATAGAATGATTTATTATTTTCAACATAAATGAAATGTGCAGTGATGGTATTTTCTAATTTTTCTTAGTGAAATGACACAAAATTTTAAATATTAATTTTTTTGAAAACCATCCCCTGTCAGGTGAATCTATTTGAAATCAATTTTATAAAGTAATATTATTTAAACTCACACTTTAAAAAGGAACAATTTATTTTTAGTTGATTTTCATACAAAAGCTGTTAGAATCTGGTTCCTGTCCCCCTAAACTCTAAATGTTTGTGGAGTGTGCCCTTATTATTAACTTTTTTGTTTAATCAAAGAAGGTTTCACACTTGTTTTATCCTATATAATTACCTATTCTATTCTGATTTTAAAGTTATTTGATAATAATCGATTGTTTATAGTAGTAATATAGTTTAATTAGACATTTGCCCTCATTTGTACATATATTTATATATGGAAACTAATATACGACATTTTGAGGGTATAAATCAACTCTTGTTATCAAGTGTAAAACTTAGAGCGTAAATGAGAGAGAGAGAAAAAACAAAACACCAACATAGTCTAGGCAGTCAAGTAAAAGATACGGTCCGCGGACCGCAGCCGGCCCCCGGGCCGTATCAATACGGCCCGCGATCGCAATGTGTCACAGAAAGAAGAATCATATATTTGAGAGCTTTTAGACTTTACTCGATTCCTCTAAGGAAGTTTTAAAAGGCGCACACTACATTTATAAGTAATTTCAAGGGCAGCACGTGCCTATACAAGCGAGAGAGATAGACAGTAACGACATCTCTTAGCAACAAGCGGAAATACCCTATTATTTTTGTTGAGAACAATAGAATCTTCCACGCGCTTTGAGTCTAGACTAGAACCATCCTTATCGATATAAAAGGAGTGCGTCGGCGCGACGTGAGTCTGTTGAGTCGAGTAATCGAAGCGATAGGTCAGAGAAGGATTTTAGTTATACTGCGAAGTAGTGATTGTGAAGGTTTTGTGCATTTGTTTGTGTCGTGCGCGTGCCATATCCATAATTGTTGTGTCGAGTTCCATAATGGTTACGATTTTGGCATAATGTCACAAAACTTAAAGTTGATTGTGAGTGCAGAGTTTTTCAGTCTAAATGGGAAATTGCATATTTTTCCATAAAATGGAAAGGTAAACCACTGTGTTTGATTTGCAATCAAACAGTTGCTGTTTGTAAGGAGTTTAACTTGAAGAGACACTATGATACGAATCATAAATCAAAATTCGATTGTTGCACTGATAAAATAAGAATGGACACATTGTCATCTTTAAAATCTAAACTTCAAGGTCAACAATCGATGTTTACTAAAGCTAATACTGAGAGCGAAGATGCCCTGAAATCAAGTTTTATTATTGCATTAGAAATAGCGAAGAGATCAAAACCTTTCACTGATGGTGATTTTATTAAAGATTGTATGTTGAAAGTTGCCGATGTTTCATTTGATTATGACAATGACTGGTGGGTTGATTGTGCCTTTTTGGTAGATATGAATAAACACTTGACTGATCAGAATGTAAATGTACAGGATAAAAATCTGATTGTCACTCAAATGTATTCAAGCCTTTGAAACAAAGTTGAGGCTGTGGGAAAATCAGGTAAAAAATCAAACTTCGGATCATTTCCCTCAGTGAACCAAAAAAAATTTAATCAATATTCTCAACTTCTGCAAAATCTGATCACGGAATTCAACAATCGTTTTGAAGACTTCCACAAAATGAATGAAATGGAATTCCCAATTTTCAACAATCCATTCGATTTAGAAGCTTCACAGGCAACAGTTCATTTGCAAATGGAGTTGATAGATCTTCAATCGGACAGTATTTTGAAAGAAAAATTTAAAGAGGTTAACGCTCTTACATTTTATACACAATATTTCAAGAGTTTGGAAAACTACCCGGAATTATAAAAACACGCAGCACGCAAACTGTGCATGTTTGGTAGCGCCTATTTATGTGAGCAGATGTTTTCCGTCATGAAAATAAATAAGAACAAACATCGCACAAGACTTACGAATGAACATCTCCAATCAATTCTTAAACTAATTACAGTGAATATGATACCTGACATCAATGAGCTTGTCAAAAACAAGAGAAGTCAGGTATCTGGATCCTCGAGCTCAAAATAATTACCCTCTTTTACAACTTTGATATGATTTTTAACAACCGTATATTATACTATAAAATTAAATAAATTAAATGTTATAATAATTCAGTACATTTTTTTTATTCGAATCTGGCCTGCCTACACATTCTAAATTTAATATATGGCCCTCTGCAAAATTGAGTTTGACACCTAGACTTTAGTCTTAACTTTGACTGACGATGCCTAGTTGTATGCCTAAGTTCTTTTCTAAGAAGATTAAGTTTATATTTCCAACATGACCTTAGGCTATGTTAGAGTTATTTTCTTTTATGATCTAAGTTTATAATCAAACTTGATAATGAGAGTTGATTTATACTATATTAATAATATCTATTCTGTGTTCCATGTTGTAATTTAGTAACAAAGTATTATTTCAGCAAACAAATGTGTATAATATATTTGTTAAATTTGTGAACAACGTTCCCCTAGACCCAGTACAAAAATGGTTGAAAAGAACAAATTGTAGTACAGTAACTAATAAATTAAACAACATAACATATTTCAAACTTTCTTTTTTTTTTTAACCTCTTGAGATCTCTTACAATTTTCTCAGTTCGAATTATGGCTTTTGGCAAGTTGCTGTAACTGAATTCTCACATAGAAAGAAAAATATTAAAAACACACATAAATATATCCATGACACAAAATATAAATTAATACTTTTTAGGGACAAAAAATATATTTACAAAATATTCAAACTAAAAGTTTACATTTTGAGATTCACTTTGAAATTATTCTTTAACAATATTTACACAATTATTCTTAAGGTATCAAAACTATTATTATATACATATACAATTATATTATTATATTTATTTTAAATTATGAAATCACAATTATTCACGTTATAAAGTAATAACGTAATTAGTTTTTTGGTAGTGAAAGACTAGTTTGTAGATTCAAATTCGTTGCACAGCCACTCATTCATACAAGAAAATTTAAATTTTCCTGATTTTAATTATTTGTTGGCTAATAATTACTAACTAAATGCATTGTGGTTTGTAACAGAACTGTGAACATCAGTCACAGAAACAACACTACCCGGCGATGAATGATGCTTTGGACAACTAGTTACTCTTCTCACATCAATAGTTGGATCACTACAACTTAAATGATAGCAAAGACGAGTTTGTGTACCTTTTGTATTACAATTACATGAGTTCTCTTGTTCAGGGGTTTGGGTTTTATTTTTACTAGAAGATCTTTGGGCATTAGATCCACCTTCATTCATAATATCTCTAGTTGCATTCTTTCTCCTTCGAGAACCAAACCAAAGTCGTGAAAAACAAGCACGAAAGTTTTCTGATAACACCCCATACAAGACAGGGTTCACTACTGTGTTCAGTAAAGCAATGAGCAATGCCCAGATAAAATGATGGGAACGTAAAAAGAAATTAGGATCTTCAGTAGGTCGTCTTCCATCGACATATATTAAGAACATTACAACTGTTATTGGTAACCACATATTTAAAACAACAAGGACATTTAGAAGCAACACTCGCACCACACGAACATGCTTGTTCAAACGGAGTTCTTCATGGTGAGACATTGTTCCTGATCTGGTAGGGTAAACAATCTGTTGCAGAGAGATCTTTCTTGTTACGCTCATTTCACTGATCCTCCTGGATGGATCAGAACCACTCGGTGAAGTCAAATTATTGTTAGTCCATCGCTTTCTTGTCTTAATTAACTTGTGGAATATTCTTTGGTAATGGTACACCAATAATGACATAGGTAGAAGACAAGTGAAGAAGATCATTGGTACTGTGAAGCATATAGACAAGTTTATAAATTCATATCTTGGAAATACAAGGGTACATATTTGAAGATCAGGTTCTTCACGGAACCAAAATGCAACTGGCAGAAACAATAGAGCAGCAAGAAACCAGATGGCCAGTGTGAGAGCGGTTGCTAAGCGAGGTGTAAGCTTGGAACGGTAAGGTGGCACGACGATGCAACGGTGACGATCCATGCTGATCAGTGTGAGAGTCCAGAGAAGAACAAACCCACAAACAAACTGAAACAAAAAGAAGAAAATGTTACCATTGTTTTACATATTTATAATTTTTTCAAAACTATTTTACACAATTTTTAAATTAATACATTGATTGCATTTTAAAATTGAACTAATAAGTAAGCATATATTCCCAAAATTTAACTTACAGAAGACATAAGAAATAACAAGATATTAGAAAAGAAAAGTACTCTGGCTTGTTGGTTAATAAAATTAAGAATTTGTATAGACTATTTATTATGGGGGAGAGTAATACATATATAGTAATAAGGCCACAAGAATTTTCTTTAGACAATGAATTCTTCCATCCCCAAATAATAATAAGAATAATAAATACTATTTTTTTTAAAGGAAATTTAAATTAAATACTAAAAGTCTGTGGATATATAAAAGACGTGTATGTATTTAAATAATTTTTCATTACATCATTCTTCTTTTCATTTGTAATACAAGAATTCAGCTAATTAAGCTTGTACATTTTATCGTCTGGATAATGCCATGAAAATATACATGTGTTCATTGTTTGAAAACCAATATCATAATCGATAGAAGTCCTTGTTTAAAAACATTTCGGGTTTGATCGATGAGTCATACAGGACAGTGACGTCATCAGAACGTGATAAGTGGTGTAAGTTTGAAAACTTGTTTTGTCGCATTACACACAGTCTTCTGTTTTATCAACAAACACGTGAATCATTCTAGAATGAATGGAAAATATGCAAATTTCTTTTAAATTGACATTATACATGTAGTTAGAATATTCTGAGAATCTTTTTTCTTCGCAAACCAAAACTGAATTTTAATTCATCTTTACTGCCTTACTCATTATAGTTATAGTCCATAGAAATAATTCGTATTCATTTCAGGAGTTTGAAATAATGAAAAAGTTCCAGTAAAACATACACCTTAAAGCTTTATAAAATTAGTTTTTTTGTGTTTTTTATTTAAATTTTAAATATTTAAAGAATTATATAAGAGATAGAGTACAACTAACATGTACAGTATCGTAGTCAAGGGCGTACCCAGGATCAAAATTAGAGGGGGGGGGAAGCCATGGTCATTCAATATACAATTGATTATTAAAATAGTTATTTCAAGAATTGTACTAAATTCCAGCAACAAAATGTATAATAAAGATTTATTTTTTGCTTCCAAGGGGGGAGGGGCAGCTGCCCCCCTGCCCCTCGCTGAGTACGCCCATGATCGTAGTACAAGTATGATATAATCATTTCCAAATAGCAGTTATTTAAAGTTAGTGTATTCAATATCTTGATTATTATCAATGTTTATATATATATATATATATATATATATCTAAGTTCAATGTAGCTTAAAAGGATAACTAAGACATCGTAAAATCTCAGTAATTGTATATCTTATGAAATCTATGATCTTCGTGGCTTTTTTGACCTAATAAACTATTCAATGTTAAACAAGTCCTGCGTTTCTGGTTAAACTATGATAACCAATTGTAAATAAAACAAGTTTACAGTTAAAAGAGTAAAACAATTGGTTTCTTATTAATTTATCGTGATATATTTCAGGTTTTCAAGATATTTAACACAATCTTTTGAATAGCAGGGATTTTGGAATGGTTGGGATTTTGCGAAATTTGAATTTTTAGTGGAAAATTTTAAAAAAATGGAACAAAAATATCAGTAGGAAATTTGTACTCCATAGTCTATTATATAAATTAATTCTTGAGATATTTAAATTTTAATAAACAAACACATATAGGCAGAAAACGAAGTATTTAGAGCGAATATTAATGGAACTATGTAAATTCATCAATTGACTTTTTGAACACCCCTTTCCTTTAGGACCAGTCTGTATATTTATAACTATACCACTCACCCACCACATCACCAAATTGCCACCAAAAATTTCAGTTCGGCAGTTGAACTATGGACGCAGTTTTTGTAAAAATATTTACGAGTATGTAGGCCTACTCGTGTTTTAAAAAGGGCCATCAACGCGACCTCAGCTTAAATTGTATTGATAATGTCGGCGGTCAAGCTGCATATTTTCTTTTACATTATTCTTGAATCATAATATATTTTAACTTGCAACATTGCACACAGGTTTGGGTCATCTTCATATTTCAGCAAAATTTGAACGAAATCGGTAGCGCTTATTTTGAGGAAATAATACACACAAAATTTGATTATAATCGGTTCTCACGTTTGGGCTGTAGAACACTCCTCACACGACAGAGAAAACCATTCCAAAACCACTATTCTTGGATTCAAGGAACTTCAAAACTGATGTAACAACAAAAACCTATAGATTGTTTGACCAATCGTATAATATTCTCTATAGATGAAAGGATACAACCTATTTAGGGTCGAAAAAATATTGATGTTTGATTGTTTGCTAAACTTCCTAAGTACGTAACTATGGACACCCTATCAAACTAATATTTTACGTTTCAATTTTTCATTTCTACTGGAAAATACAGTCGCATTAATAATTCTTCAATTACACGCTTAATTCAGTTTTAATTAATTTGGCATTGAATGTAGAAAGTAGAGGAATTAATGATGTTAGAGGGGGAGGGGAGTGTATAGAATGGTTATATCTATACATTCAATTTCTTAAGGTTTATTTTTGTTTCAAAAATGTTAAGTAACGGATGAACCATGAAGCATTGATGCCCTCATTTTGAAGATCTCTACACCGAATGGGCTAAATGTGTTTCCATAAGTACGAATAGACAAACTTATACATTGTTCAAATTATATTTTACAAATATAAATTGTTCAAACGTTCGTAAAAATCCTATTTAAAATAATAGGGGCAAATATGCAACCATTAATACATAAAACGTTACCATAGCGTTAGTATAAAAATGTCGAGGGATGTATTAATTATTACAAAATGATATTTCCATTATCAATTAAAATTTTGAGGTTACATTTACATAATTTCTCAAAACGAAAGGACATAACTTCTGCGTAGTTCCTATTAGTATATTTGTAACTATGCGAGCCAGGTTTGGAGTAGATATTAATATATTATACTACTAGCAGGCTACTTTTAAGATGGTCAAAGTAAAGGATAAAGTCTTGCTAAATAATCAAGATTTGAATTGACAGAAACCAATATAGGCCTACGCATGAATAATAATAATAATTGATGTGTGTAATAAGAGCTGACCTGTTTCGTATGATAATCAAAATTATTAAAAAAAAAAGATTACGTAAGAATTTGACAATGTTTTGTAATTGTTTAGAAATGTTAGAACTACTAGGCTATACTAATTCTTTAATTTATATTTATATTTCTTACAAAAACAAAAACAGAATGAATAACAATGATCTTCTTGTATTTTTTAATAAATAACAATTTAAGAATTTAAATATCTGAATATAGGCCTAGTACTTAAATCGTGATTTTTAGAGAAATTCTCGTGATTCGATCGATTTTTGTAAATACTATTTTATTATTTTCTTCAAAATGTATTCGGTTTGGTTTAGTTCCATGGGTAGTTAATACCACATTTGATTTTAGCACCCATCACTCTAAAAACTAAGTTGCAATATTAATGACAGTAAACTAGTGTTGGACTCACGTCTTAACCCTATAATTAGCTCCTTGGAGTAATTACATTTCAAGGGCAATTATTGTAACAAACAGAATGACCTCTTGACCCCTGGTGGCAGCTGCAAGAACTAACTATAATACGCTTCACGCCATGAGGGCAAATCGTTGTTTCAGACTTTTATAGAATTCTTGAACCTCGGTACAAGTCAGAAGACGGTTTAACTTTTATTCCATACTTAACTTCTAGTAATATTTCCTTGAACGAAATAATAAATGCCTGTAACGGAGTATTTTTGTATTTATTACATTCAGTTATTAGAATCTGTACTTATTAGACTATACTCTAACTAATTTCCTTATTTGAATGAAACTTATTTCAATATTTTGAGAAAATGATCCAAAATTCAATTTAAATGTACACAAGGCATACTGGACAAAATAATGATCAACTTTTTCCTGACAGGCAAAAACGATTAGATTCACAGGTGTTTGAAAATGACGTTGAGTTGAAGTACAGGTCACATTAAGGGTTAACTCACCTAAATCAAAATGACATAAAAAAATTGATATAAAGATCTTATGTTTGATTTATTTAGAGTATAATGTTTGATGTCGCCATTTTTCTTAGCGTGGAAATCTATTTAGGATCTTAAAATGTTGCAATTAAAAGTGTGTACCAATTGGCTTGTTAAATATCAATACTTTTAACAGGTTCGAGAGTTGCAAAAGTAAAACTGTTGAAGAAAGGTAATATGACATGTAACAAGTATTGAAAAAAACAACTTATTGGGTGGGAAATTTAGAGAAGAAAACTAGTAATTTTGATATAACCCATAGCTCTTGGAGTTACTACTATAAGTAAAAGTCATTATTAAATTGTATTGGTATAATAAAAATTACTGTTTCAGTTATGTTTTACTCAATTACGTTAAGTTATTAAACATTATATCGGACTAATTATAAAACATTGTGTCGTTTTAATTTGACTAAATATTTCCTAAAATTTGCAACATATTTAACTGTTTACAGTTGCTATAGTGATGTAATAATTTCATATAATCTTTCAAAAGAGATGCGATGGGAAATGAAGCCTTTCCTCTCATATTTATTGAATCTAATATGTCTCTTAAATCGTGTCTTAAGTTACCCTATGGCTATGGATTACAGACACTTGTTTTCATAACCTCCATTTTTGTTGTGTTTGTCATTTTCTTAAATTATATGGTTACTTGGTTTATATAAGACGACTCCTACATAAACGGCTTTTGAAAATAGAGTGCATCAGAAACACGCTATCAGAAGTTAAGATAATGTTAGAAGTGCCAGTTTAATGTAGCCTATTCAAATAATGTTATCCAAAATAATTTGATGAATATATCCAATTTACCTTGTAAAAATAAAATGGATCAAAAATTCTCGCAAGATAACGTTTAATTTTCGAACGCATTTCAACGACAATGTTATCATCCTCAGTGATACGTTAGCTACAACAAATAAATAACTTAGTTATGTAGAGGATGGTGGCATTGTCCTTGAAATGCTTTGAAAATTAAACGTTATTTTGTATGAATTTGTGTTCTATTAATTATTATTCTATACTTTTTCACAAGTCCAATTCTAATTATTCTCATATTTAATTCATTTAGTAAAATTTGAAAGATATAGTCTACATATAACAAGCTAATATATATATATATATATATATATAAGGACGTAAGCAAAATTTCATCATAATTAATATAATAATACATATTATTATCCTTACTTTTTTACACCAAATTTTGACTTTCTTTAAGTTTTGTAAATCAAGGATATTTAGGCTATACATAGAATTAAAGTAAACATATTGCAAGTTCCCTTGTACTTGTAGGAAGTTTTATTGTTATTGCACAAGTTATTATTCATGTTTTTTCATGAGTTTGCAGTATTAAACAATGCTATGTACAAATTGACCCGTAAACATATATTTTAATTTTGTAATGTATTATTTTTTAATTGTACACTAGCTTGTATACAGTAAAAGGGAAGCAAGTTCCTATAACCCATAAGTTAACACATCTTTTCTCTCTGTCAATTATTCGTTCATGTTTATCCTAACCACAAAATTTCAGCTTTCGTTTCAACACAGAATATAAACAATATGATTTGGTCTGTAAAATTGTAGTTCATCTTTAGTTTTTAGAAGCAAAGGAAGTGCCACAAAACTTGACAATGCCTTGAGAATGAGGTGACCGAACTTACCGTCTTTTCCCACAAACCTATACATTAATTCGTTTATCTAGAAAGTTTGAGAATTACATAAACACAACATGAAAACAGGAGTGAATGTCAATTTCTTTCTCAGATGGAAGAAAGTTTATACTGTATTTATATGTAGGCCTTATAATAAACTGTCTAAGTTCCGATACTCATTATAAAAATAAAAGAAGTAATACTCAATTAATTGTGGAGAAACTTTTTTCTCATAATTTATATAAAACCCCAATCAAAATTAACAGTTAAATATATAATTAGTTATTGTAATGTTAATGTTTAAAAGAAGCTATTAACAAATACTTCATACATGACATGATTAATAGGAAAAACCGTAGAATTACGCAAGTCATTGAAAATTACCAGAAGTATGATGTAATACAGTAATAATTGTAATTTTTTAATTTATTTAAAGTTTTACTTATTTCTGTTCGAAGGCGAGGAAAAACTCCTCCACGGAAAATTGCGCAGTATACGGAAAAACCCAAAGCAAGAAACTTAGTTCGAACCTGCGCAACTAGGTCAGAACTACTGCGAGCTTGGTTTCTTTAATAAAGCAGCTTTCTTAAAAATAACTACATAATATATGCATACTAATTAACAATAGAGGCTGTTAGTATTTAATTTTTGTTTATTTGTTGTTCTTTAAACGATAAAAACCTAGCTGTTATCATCGTCCTAAAAATAGAGAATCCAAGCCCTCGGATACTCTAAAAGCATCAGAGTCGAAAGAAAACAAGAGGTGGAGCAGATGAGATGATCAAACTTAAGACCACATGGACAGACTGGCAACCTCGAGATTGGCGCTGTACCTATTAGTGAGCCCCTGAGAGGAGTAATAACTAATTAAATCGTAAGAAATGTAACTAAAGTTCTCTCTTCTATAGTATAAGTATTTAAATATTTTACGAATGTAAAGGTTATAAACTAAGGTCTTTTTTAGGATTTTTTTAAAAATTGATGTCTTTATGAACGATTTTCTATACGATAAATGAGTTATTTCAGCTTCCTTAATAGAAATACAAAGATATAGAAGGTTGAAAGATATATATTATGTTTTCCTAGACAGTTTTGAGTGGTTTTTAATACAATATATTCAATAAAATTTAGAACGCCGGATGTTTCGAAATTTTCATTCAACCAAATACGGTTCATTAAACGGTTTATGTTCAAAGTTTTTTCAACATTTCAATTAAAAATAGTTTAAATAAAATAAAAATGTACAGATAATGATTCCTGCGCCTAATTATAACAATCCTAACTTCTTAAGATAAAACAAAACGAAACTTATAGCCAACAATAAATAATGTCGGACTTTGAAGGTCGAATGGGGATCATTTAGTCGTTTTTCAATCAAACGTAAATCATAACTTTCTTTTACCGACTGTTTAACACAATAGTTTTGAGTTTGACATTAACTTTCATATTATTTCACAAAATTGGTTGAAATAATTTACGCCGATTTTGAATTACTGTAATTTACGGCGTTGTCGTATAATTTTTAACATATAACTTCAAATTCTGATTTGGGGGGGGGGGGAGGGGAAATAGCGACCAATAAGCTTTGTTAATCTGAAAGGAAAACATTTCAGCAAAATATAATCAAAATCGTTGTTACAAATTTAAAAAAAAACTGTCAAATATGTTTCAGACAGATAAATAATATCATTTCGAAAATGCTCAATATGGTAGCTCGCAAACATTGAATACCATACAAAATTTTCCTTGCTTAATAATTTGAAAATAAATAGTCGATGTGGTCAATGTGACTTACTTTGTAAATAAATAATCTACAATCTTTGTATTAACTTTCTCAAAAATCATAGACATAATTCAATCCTAAGCAAACAAAAATACCAGATCGTCATCTCTTAGGAAATTCCGATTCTAGAGTAAACGGTCAAAAAGTGATAATGAACCATTAATTCCGTGTTTGAAGGTTGAATATTGCATAGTGGGAGATCAGATTGTGAAATCTTACACAAACCAATGTGCGAAATATAAATTATAGTTTTAGAGTATTTTTGAAAAGCCAAAATGAACGAAACTCCTTGTTGGAGACATTCGAAGTTCTAAGTAGCGTCCATGATTAATGTTCTGTTTGTTTCGTAAGAGGTCAAATTTGAGTAAATTTAATCAAATTATTACACCAGATTCAGAGAATAAGAAATCTTGTATTTAAGTCTTATATCAGGTACCCTCGATGTATGAGTTTGAAAATTGTTTGACCCATCACAGCTCTAATAATATATCCCTACATATCCAGTTATGACTAAAATCTGTCCATTTTTACGTATGGCTTTACATGCTAAGCTAGTGCACAAACGGCTGTCGTTTATTCGGTTATAAAAAATATTTTTTGGGGTCAAACCCGATATTTTTTGCTGTCACATAAAATTTCTATAATATATATATATATATATTTTTAAGACAATAATATTTTTTAACCTCGCGGTTATTATTGTCTTAAAGACCCCTAACCTTCGGGGTCGGAAGAGAACAAAAGTCGATCAAGAGTGACCAGAGAGAGAGAGCGAACGAGAGGGATCTAACACAAGACTATGTGAAAAGGATGTAGATCCAGGTAAGTCCCCTCGGGATTGCCAAGCAAGGAAGTGAATGCCAGAGATAGCTTTGAACTGCTTATTTGTAGTCACTGTCGTTGCAAACGTCCTTTGTGTCCTTTAAATCAATATTAGAGGACAATACACACTTAATTTTGTTTAACAGTACAACTGCCATTCAATAGTAATATCTGTTTGTGTGCCACGCCTCGACAGGGAGTTGTTCACAACTTTCACAAGTTAGAGAAATAACTAAAATGTCACAAACATACCTGTCCAACTCACAATTATTCACATAGACTAAATGTACATTTAGTAAAAACGAAATAATATGTAATTCTAAATTGGCGTGAAATGTCATAATTTAGCACCTAACAAATTATACAAAAAACAAGATAGCGTCTAAATAGTTTCTAATTGGTAGTAAAATAATATCAAGTAGAGCTTACTGAAACTGTAGGGTCGGTTACTTGAACTCCTTTCCAATTTGTAACATCATAAATATATGCTTTTATACAACTTCAACTTTCAAAAGAATTAAGAAATTTACTTTAAGGTTTTACTTTCCACAACACTAAATACTAATGAAAGATATTATTCATCCCCATCTTCCCAAAAGTGTGTAATAATATTACCTACGAGTATACGTGAGGACAAAAAGGTAAAAGTGCTTTTTACCTGTCTTGTGGGAAATAAATTGGCGTAGACAAATTATTATTTTATTTATAAGGCTAGAGCCTTAGCTACTTTTGCTTTTGTCATGTACGCATCCTAAGCGTAAATCTTATTGATTGATGTCTAGTTTTTAATGACAACGGTTAAGGTTTGTTTGAGTTTCTTGCCAAGTATTCTTGAGGCGTAAACTAATTCTACTTGCAAATTTGTACACTACTTTGGGTTATTAATATTCATATTGTTCTGAAATTTGATAGAAATCAGTTGATTTTAAGAAATTAATTATTTTTTAAGAGGCTCGAGGACGATTGTTAGAGTTTTTATCTAGAACTGCTTACGTTTTTTGGGAGGTAGTAATCAATACACTTTTGTTTGTGTCTTAGAGGCTAGACAAACACACAGACATCATAGCACTGTACAGACAGAGACAAACACACAGACATCATAGCACTGCACAGACAGCGACAAACACACAGACATCATAGTACTGTACAGACAGAGACAAACACACAGACATCATAGCACTGTACAGACTGAGGCAAACACACAGACATCATACCATTGTACAGAGCAGAGACAAACACACAGACATCATAGCACTGTACAGACAGAGAAAAACACAGACATCATAGCACTGTACAGACAGAGACAAACACACAAACATCATAGCACTGTACAGAGCAGAGACAAACACACAGACATCATAGCACTGTACAGAGCAGAGACAAACACACAGACATCATAGCACTGTACAGACAGAGACAAACACAGACATCATAGCACTGTACAGACAGAGACAAACACACAGACATCATAGCACTGCACAGACAGCGACAAACACACAGACATCATAGTACTGTACAGACAGAGACAAACACACAGACATCATAGCACTGTACAGACTGAGGCAAACACACAGACATCATACCATTGTACAGAGCAGAGACAAACACACAGACATCATAGCACTGTACAGACAGAGACAAACACAGACATCATAGCACTGTACAGACAGAGACAAACACACAAACATCATAGCACTGTACAGAGCAGAGACAAACACACAGACATCATAGCACTGTACAGAGCAGAGACAAACACACAGACATCATAGCACTGTACAGAGCAGAGACAAACACACAGACATCATAGCACTGTACAGACAGAGACAAACACACAGACATGATATCACTGTACAGACAGAGACAAACACACAGACATCATAGCACTGTACAGACAGAGACAAACACAGACATCATAGCACTGTACAGACAGAGACAAACACAGACATCATAGCACTGTACAGAGCAGAGACAAACACACAGACATCATAGCACTGTACATATTACATTACTTTCTGTAATGGGGAAGAAAGGAAAGAATTATTATTAGGTTAATATTAAGAATTAATGGTAATATGTAAGGATGGAAAGATTAATTAGTAATAAAGTATTTATAAAATGAAAAATATAATTCAAAGCTTTAGAAGTGAGTGTACAAATCCCTACATGAAAGTTATGATACAAGAAAAAGGATCCACTTTAAGAGATTTGAAAACAAGGGATATAATTTGAGTTTTTCAAGTTTCAGTGACGTAGATATAACTGTAGATAGGTCAATGATTTATTCATTTATTTTCCTAGTCTTGCTGAAATAACTCTTACTACTTTCCCAGTCGTTGTCATTTACACGGCGAGTTCATTACCCCTGTAATGTTGGCCAACGCACGTGCGTTCATTTTCGTTGGTAAACTGAGTATGCAATAATTGTGTGTTTTTTTTTTTTAATTTGTACTTTCTGTTTGTCACATACTCTGTTAGACTCTGACAAATTCGTTCTAGAAGACGCGACAACTTCTGAAGAAATAATATGTAAATTGAGATGTTGAAACATTGATGAAATCACAGTGCTAACTCGTGGACGTTTTGAAATTTTAAAATTTTTAAGTGATTATACTCTTCTATAATAACATAATTATCTTATTAAAAAAAATTGCAAATGTAAATAGGTATAACTTGTGATAGGTATAACTTTTTCAAAAAAAACATCAGTGAGAGTGCTGTATTAGAGTAGTTTCAATAGAGTTTCCTACTCCAATATTGTATGATAAATATTAAATATAGAAATAGTATTAGAGACATTTTGAAGAAATTAGTATTTTTAAGTAGTATTTGGTTTAATGAATGGTTGTGTAAAAAATTTATGGTATGTTTTTGCAAAGTTTACTTTTTATAATTTCTGTCCGTCACACCATGATTTAGTCTCCGAGAAATCTATTTTGATGTATTGAATATACAACTTCTAAGGAAAAGATTACTTTAATTGAGATGATAATACTTTAACAATGAAATCACAGTGTACAGTGCAATTCTACTTTTCTTTTTGGTTTACAGTTATTTGATAATGATGGATTGTTCATGTTATTGATAGGGTTTAACCGGAAGTTTACCACAATTTGTGTATATAACAACTAATACACAAAGTTTTGAAAGTATAAATCAACTTTCGTTTTCAAGTAATTAATAAACCTAGAACGTGAAAAAGAAGACAGAAAAAACTTACCTACTAAGCTATGTTGGTGTTTTAACCTTTTTTCATGTTTTAGGTTTGTCACTTTATAACGGCAGTTGATTTATACTCTGAAACGTCGTGTTATATACAAAATGTCTGATTAGATCATATTATTTTATAATTTTTAATCACTTTTACACTAAAACATTTGTTTTTTTCACCAGAAGTCTAAAAATTGTAAGGTTACTGTGTGATATATAGGCCTATATTTTTTTTTCACATTGAAACATCACCCACAGCTCCTTTCACAGGCTTTAATATAATTTTTACTCTAATATTGTATGATAAATATTAAGCCTATAACTGACCATCAAAGTTTTCTATGATGGCAAGCAATTTTTAAACGTTTTGTGGTAATTTCAAAATTAAATCTTAAATATTGAAATGTATGCAAAATAAAATATGCAGTGTAGTATTTTTCTTCTTATATTAAATCGTAGAATCAAGATATTACACACAAAATACTGCACAAATTAAACAAGTGAAAAACCGAATTCTTTTCAGTCAATTTTCTTCTTATTTTTTACAAAAAGTTGAACACCCCAAGATGTTGGTGAATATCTACAGTCAAACTATAAAAAAAATCTAAGACAACCAATTGTGCCAAATGTTGCAAAGAATTAAAAATATATAATTTTATTTGGATTATTTTGACAAATATGATATAAATTACAACAACTGAAAAGTGAGCAAACTGTGAAAACTTCAATGAAATGACCTTTAAAAATAATCATGTAAAAATATAACCTATAATATACTAATTAAATGTAAGTATAACAAATAGAACAATAAAATGTAATCTTTTAAATCAATAAAATTATTTTTATAAACAATAAAATACAAAAACACGATTGTAAGGATATTACAACGTAATAATTTCTTGTTATATACTCTTAATAACTACTTGATATTGTCAAGTTTAAAATGAGACTGTCTGCTTGCCAAACCAAAAATATATACATTTCATCAAAATGAGTTTTAGTGGTTTTTGAGTTAAGATTGTGACAATGATTTAATGAATAAACATACAAACAGACGAGAATAAAAAGTATTTTTTAACCTGCGAATAAAACGTTTGTTACTTTCGGAGTTTAAATTAAATTTAAATGCAACAACTTTACGACCATGTTACAACGGCTTCTTTCAATTCTAATTATCAAGATTTGACCTGAAAGCTTAACATATATTTTATTTGTCAGGCTTAGCTGTAATTATCACCATTTATGTCTTAAACCGTTATTGCTATAAATGGAAATCATGAATCGTTGTGGGTCGTTATATTTATAGTTATGATTCTAGTTATAATTTGGTCTTACTTGAACAGATTGAATAATTCTTTAGTTTACGTAAAACCTTAACCTCAAAATTATAACTCGACTAATTATTGTGCATATCTAAGTTACAATAGTTTCAAAAATCACAATGATTTATAATTATTTATGGTCGAACATGTCCAGTTTTTCCTATAATGGTGTACAAATTTCATGCTTGGTAAAACATCTACAGTAGGTTTTGAAATAAAGGTTAGTCATAGATTACGTTACCTGAGGTATGTTATCTCACCGAGTTATGTTCGTTTCAAACAATAAACTAAGAGTAATTCTAAAGTTATGCAACTTAATCACGTTATTTAAATAGTGAATCACTTCAATTACGTTTGTCATTCCAAATAATATAGAGGCAGCTGGTTTATTCGTCCTTACATAAAACATACACAGGGTGTTTCCAAACTCTCCTTACAAACTTCGAGGTATTGTCTCTTGAGTAAAAAGAAGCCAAAAACTTAAAAACGTATCTCGTTTCGTTGTCCATCTGTCCATTCGAATGTGCTTTACACAACAAAATTTGTTTTTAAAAAACGACTCTACATATTGAACCAAATTTTGGTGCAGTGTTGCTATTGCTAGTTTCAGTTAGTGTGTCAAGTTTTATTATTGTAACCCAGCTTGTTTAAAAATGGCGGTCATACGAAGCTTTTAAATTGAAATAACTCTAAAACTAGCCATTTTTTATAAAGTTTTTTAGTAAATTTTACGAAGATTCCATAGTTTTTTTAAATTAGGTAAAAAATAAACCAGATTTGTAATTTCTTGTTCGGTCGTGTTCTTCTTCCGTATAGTGTTTTATTCAAACTGTTTATCCTTGTACTATAAAAAACAGTTAGTTTTATTGTTGATAAATTAGCAGCAGAATGGTCAGCTGATTTATTATTTGTAACAATAACAGCTGATTTGTTGAATTTCTACTATCAATAAGTAACTACATCAATTAATTCTCACATTTATTTAATTTCATAAAAGTCATTTTTGTACAACTCCTTGAATTTCAATTAATAAACAGTTACTGTTAATAGATAAATGTGAATAAGACTGCAATTCAAATTTATATCTAAAAACAACTTTGTTTATTCGTTCCATTGCTATCAGCCTAAACACTTTACAAGACATGCACGGCCAGACAAGAAAATCCAAATCTCGTTTATTTTACACCTAGTTTAAAAAATAAAAGCAACTACGGGTTGGCTCAAAATTTACTAAAGAAGTTGTTGTTTTTTGGTTTGTAAAATGACTAGTTTTGGAGTTATTTCAATTTAAAAGCTTCCAATGGTCGCAATTTTGAAACTAATTAGGTTACAATAATGAAAATTAACACACTAACTGAAACTAGCAATAGCAACAATGCAGCAAAATTTGGTTCAATTATGTTGTGCAGTTTAAAAAATATGTTGTAAAAAACACACACGGATGGACAGATGGACAACTTAACGTGATTGTTTGTATCAAGTTTTGGCTTTTTTGTACCTAAGGAATACTTTGTTACTCCGAAATTTGTAAGAAGAGTTCAGAAACACTGTTTAAATGTTTAAGAGAGTTTTGGAACGTTTAGCATTACTAAGCTTGACAGTAATGGTTCTTTAAGACATTTCAAAATAAAAATTAAATGGGGATAAGGACTCTATTGCAGTCGCTAATCAAATAGTACCATTTTGTTTGAGACTTTGTTGATATTTTATAATTTAGATAATATTTTTTTTAAACAATTTTAAGTTACTTATTTCAAAAACTTATAGCGTAAAACATTTTTTACTAACACGTACCTTTATGTATTTGTAGGCTAATAAATACATTTTATAGCCTATTACTTTGTTAATGCTCTTGGGTGAAGTGTAATATCACTGAAATAGAGTAATTACTTGTCCTTTCTTTGTTTCTGCCTAGTCGTTTCTTCATCTTCAACTTATATACGAGTAAAAATATAATAATATAGCCTATTTTCTTTAATAGTGTAATTCTCAAACTTTATTTCGCTATTATAGCAATATATTTTAGTATTTATATTTATAATTATAAACAGATAATTTATGATAAATAATAGTATAATGTTTTCTTTTTTTTACTTCTGCACTGTTTTTTTACATTAACTATTTTAATTAATAATTGGAGAAAAACTCAAAGTACGTTCTGTCTTAATAGAAATATCGTCTCTTTAATAAAATAAAAACTAATTCTTACGTTATATCGATCTACGACTGGCATAAGACAACAATAATTAAAGTACTTAAATAATTCAAACATGTTTATGATCACGGAACATTTTAAAGTTAGATACTACGGTGTACTTCCATATATATACAAGTAATTAACTTAGCCATTACATATCCAACACTGTTTTATTCTCTTTTTACTATCTCATTATTATCTCTTCACATTATATTATTACGATTATGCAGGAAATAACAATTAAATACACCATGTGTTTAATTGTTTTAATCATAAAGCAGACGAATTAGAATCAATTTTATTGTCTCGTAAAAAATAGTTATGTGCGGAGAGTAATTGTTTAAGTTGCCTTAACATTTCCAAACGTCCTTCGTAACTATTCAGGCTTGAATATGTGATTACGGTGCAATCAAAACACAAAAGGTTGAATTAAATGCAGAATTCAAGACGCCAACCTTTACCAAGTGCTCATCTTCCGTACACAGAGCCTTACGATTCGGTAATTTGAATTTTACGATAACAAATAAACCTTGATGTAATGATAAACAACTATAAAACAGCAAATGATATATATTAAAGAAGATTGAAGGCCTACCTGAGAGTAAGGAAGCAGTTTACATATAATGTCTCCGAGTTGCCATTTCGGAGAGATTCTCGCAATGATCACAGCCGGTATTCCCAGAGCGAATAAAGAATCGGCTACAGCTAAATTTAAAAGGAAACAATTTGTCACAGTCCTCATTTCACGGTACCTCAAAACGGCCGCCGCTATGGAAAGATTGGCTACGATCGATGAAACAAATATAACCACAAGAATACCCACTTCTATTCCTGCCGCACCTTCCCGATCGCCGAACTCACTATAGAAGGTAAAAAAATACCTTTGACCCCATCCATCCTGAGTATCGTTACCCAGGATGTAAGATGAGTTCCAATCACTTTGAAAGAACATGATCACTGCACAAAGACACCTGCCGTACACTGTGTCATGGTCGAGACTTGTCACGGAATGCGTGCGTTGTGTTTTGTCCCACTGGAACGGCTGACGTAGACTGAAAGCCAAGGCGGCGCCCGTGAATGTGATTCAACGAGCTGTGGCTTCCCAGAATTACTGTTCTCTCGCTTCCGTATCCGTTCCCTTTCCACTGCTTCGAGATTGTTCAATTGAAACGTGTTTAGTATTCGATAGAGAAAATCACGATTTAATTGTTTTATTGATATCGTAATTGAAGTGAAGTTGTCGTCAGGAAGTTTGTAAACAAATAAATCAAGTTGTTGTAATCATTCAACTGTATAGAATTTATAAAACTTTAAGACAATTTATAATAGTCGTTAAGTTAACCAAGAATATACATTATGTGTTTGCATTTCTAATACATAGGCTAAAGTTAGTAATGAAAAATACCCAACAAATACAACGTTCTCCTTTTAAAACATAATTGTAATACCTAGAATAATGAAATTTTTATAATGGGTAATATATATATATATATATATATATATATATATATATATATATATATATATAAATTGATGTTTTTATATAAATATCGTTTTTATGGTCACCTAAGTGCTTGAAAGTATTATTTTTATAACACCTGTGTGTAGTTTGTGTAGTGCATTTCAGAAAAAACGGCGAGATAGATTTAGATTCAATTTGGTACGTGAATATATTCTAACCGTATTACTATTTTCACCTAAAATTTGGAATGTATACTACAAGATACAATCTAATTTATGATAAATTACAAGAAGTCTAATACTAGATTTCGATATTTTCAAACTATAACGGTTTTGATAAACATTTTATTGAAAAGACAACTCTAAGATCTCGAACAACGTATTTTGTGATCATCTCCCCAAACACCAACAGGTTGGTTTAGTTTTTTCTTTCAATTTACACTTTGGCATATTAAATTAGGGTTATAAAGTTTCATGTACAACCAACATTTGATCGAAATAGATTTGATGATACTCGACCTTTTAATGGATCATTTTTACTTTTTCATCAATAACTTTGGAACCTCATATTTGGTGTGACATTATCAAAATAAAATCATGACAGTGAGAAAGTTAGTTCAATATTAAAAAAAAAAAAAATTTTACTATAATTCAACAGGTTCGATTTTTAATCACATCTGTGATTTTTTAACAAATGCTGTGTTATTTTACACGCTCACACATAATACATAATGTCCCCAAAATGGGTAAAATAAAACCATTAGAGATACATTCAAGAATATAACTAATGATAAAGTTTTTGTGCTGAAAAAAATCATGATTATAATAACAAGGTTATTTTGGCGCGAGTGTAACATGAATAAGACATTTTAAAAACATGCACGCATGTACACACACACGTGTACGACATGCATGCACACATTCTTATTCATATATTCGTATATTACAATCATAAATTTAAATTCATCACCAAGGAACAAGTAATGATTTTGTTTTAAAATAGTATTGTTCAAAAGAAACCATTTATTAACGTTCTTTTAATTTGTTAGTAAAGTTTAACAGAAAAAACATAATAAAGTCAATACACAGAGTCTGTTAGAGTAAATACATAATGAATAATTACAAAATATTTTTCATAAAATTATTATTATTATATTCATTAAGTATTACTGTATTTATATTATATGGGGTGACGCAATAATTAATTTCTAACAAACATGTTTTTTTTTTTCAGTATTGTACATTTTGTAGTTACAAAAATTGAGACTGTTGATATGAAATATGTAATATAAATAAATTATTGATTTTTTTTTTTTTTTTTTTTTTTTTTTTTTTTTTTTTTTTTTTTAAGGAAGGCATCTATAGCTTATATTTCTTAGGAGTTATTTTTTTTACAAATTGAGAAGAAATGGAGGAGGAAAAAAAACAACTTGTTTAATAGTTCCGAAAAGTGCTATTTACAATCAAAAATACGAATTTAATAACTAACTTATTAAAAATCACACATAACACACACATTTTGATCAGGATAATATAAAACCAAAATGATGATCTGTGTGTCTTTGTGTCTTCTATGAACAAATGTAAAAACACCAATATTCATTTAAAAAGATTATATTGATATTAGGTTATTATCTGTCTTACAGCTAGTCCTGGAATATTTTAAATCCTATGGAAATCAAATTAAAAATAATATTGAAAAAATGGTGCAATTAATTAATAACATAATACAGAATGAATTTACATGAACAAAATTTAGTGCAATTTGAATTATTTGAACAGCTGATATCAACGTATTAAGTTATTGAGTGTGAGGTTATGTTTACATTGTTGCTCAATACAAATGCATAGAATTTCTACGTAATGCCAGCTAGTCTGCTAGTTTGAATTATTTTAAAATCATCGTAAACCTGCAACTTATGTAAGCTTAAGGTTTCACTAAACGATAACATAATTATCTCAAGGGAGGAGTATCCTTAAAAAAGACACAAATACGGTTTACTTAATAGTTCAAGAAAGAATTAAAAGGAATTAATGAAAACCTATCGTACTTAACCAGCTTGATGGTGTGTTTGTATGAACTAAAACAACTATAAATCCGATATTATCGCGTTTATCGCGCCTCTCAACAATGATTCGGGTCGAAATATTCTGAAAGCTGTATACAGTAAGTCTCAGACTTTCTTTGCCAATAATTGAAATCAAACTTCAAACTTTGGTTTAAAGTTCTCTTTTCGGTACAATAACTATTTGTAACCCCTCTTGGGGGGAACTGTGGAAGGGTCAACTCAAATATTTTAATTAGTACGAAGGGAGGGGGTTGTGATAAATCATTTTAATGGTCTTGAGGAGCGGAAAAATATGGATGAAAGATAATGTAATTTCGTGGAGTCATTTACAAATTACTAGCGATCAAATTTTAAAACAGAGCTCTTACCGCTTATATTTATAGACAGATTAGTTTTTAATAAAAATTTTATTGTGAGTTAATGCTCCTTTCTGAGTATTTTACGATGTATAAAGTTTTTTTTTTTTTAAGTTGGATCATAATTAAAAGGACTTACGAGTAGGGAAAAGCATAGGTTATCTATTCTGTTGATGATCATGAAGTACGTACAGGAAACTGGAATTTTGTTTGATTAGATTCCCCCAATTGTCTAAGAAATTAGTCTTTAGCATTTATCGTAGGATAATTTTCTTAAATAATATTATTCTTGCAGAATTTAAATTTCTCAGTATTAACTGAATTATTTTGTTGTCAGTTGAAATATAAAAAGATATGAATAAAATTAGTTTAAAACGACATTCATACACCGGTAGCAAGTTTAAATTGTGGTGCTAGTTATTATGCTACCAGTTTAAAATGTAAATTGATTACGTTTCTTTTTCGATTTCTTTAGTTTAGTTGTATGAAATGCGAAGATTCATTTAAAAACTGCACAAATTTGTGTAGTGTTTATAATCTTTATTAATTTGTGTATGTCGATCAAGTGAAAGATATAAAATTGTATCAGGAATTATACAGTTTATCTTTATTAGATAGTTTATTTGGAAATATAGCCATTCCTATGGTAAAGTTTAGCCTTAGGATATTAAATGAGCTCCCAGAATAGGTTTTGAGAGTTCGTTAAAATTCATATAGGCTACAGTTCTATCGTCTTTGTAACCTGATAGCTTAGGGATATTCATTTTGAAATATGAACATAGATTTTTTACTAGATTCGTTTTTTTTTTAAATTTTATTTTGTATACAACTAAAAATGTTCTCATAGGTTTGCCATCAAAACAAAAACACAAAATTACGAATACAATAATAATACTAAAAACAGGTATCCAAATTGAAAAATACAAAAACAATAATGAGTTCATTTGTTTTTTTCCCAAACTACTTACAAAGTATAATTTTCTATGAAGTATGGTTACGCAACATATGCTTGGGTCAAAAATCTACACATTTTACCAAAATGTGCGAACGATGTTCATAATTCCTTTTTATTATTTGAACGTTAACTCCCAAACTGAGATTGTGGGTAAATGACGACCAATTCGTTCAGTTTGAGTATTTACGTTTATATTTTAGTAACCTTTTATCAAAATAATTGAAGCCTATTTTAAGAAAATCATAATTATGAGTTTCAAAGATAAAGTGCTACAAATTAAAAATACTACTATTTGACACTATATGAAGTTTTTCCGTAGTGTAGATTATTTATTAGTATATGCAGATTTTAGAGTTTATTTTGTACATCTTGGCAACCTGCACAAATTTAATACATTTTTAGGTTATTATAAATGATGATGATGATGACAAGAAACTCGTATTACGCCAGCCCATCAATTGCGTGGTGGGTACACACACAAAATCGGTAAAAAGGAGATAAAACAAAACTTCAGATTGTTTTTATTTAACAAACTTGTTTATGTATTGTAACACTCAACGTTTCCAGAACAATTGGTGGGATTCGGACAAAATTGTTAATACAAGAGAGGGAAATCCATTATCATTTGCTAAAAACTAACTGCGAGTTTTTTGATTCACAAGGATCACGAAACAAACTTATAACAGGTGATATTGATGACGTCACGACAATATGAAAAATAAGCTAACCACAAAATATTATAACAATCGGTAACCATTAACTCTATAAGGAAAAATACAAATCGATAGCAATATGTTGAAGTGAAGCAACAGAGAGAGACAGACTGTGATGACGTGGGTCGGTTATTACGCTGAGATATTCAAGATATTTCCTTCCTACGGTTACAACATGAAATACTTACTCAATCTTTGACATTTTCCTCCAAGAAGAATTTCATATTTTCACTCAAACTTTATCGCTTATTGTCGGAACTGTAATAAAAATAAAAGGAATTCTCAAAAGAAATGCAAATAACAGGAAAATATTATATTTGTTACATTGTATCGTAAAATTTATACCTACCAAGGTAGAGTGAGTAGTAGGTTAAACAATAACAATAGAAAATATATAGTTAGTGAAACGAGAAAACAATGTATAAGGAGTATCAATCGTTGTATTTTGTTCAACGTTATTCCAAAAAGTTTAGCTATATTTTATCCTGAAATGTAGAATAAGTTAATAATATGTTTGTAATTCACTCCAATCTAGATGATATAATTACAAAACAAGTCACAAGTCACCAAATAGTATTCTAAAATAAAATAAATAATAAAATGAAGCAGATACTATTTATCTGTTATAAAAACAAAAATCAAATAATTAAAGGCCGTTTAGAAGTGGAAAATTAAAAGTATTAAATCCCCCCCCTCCTCCAAACGAATATATTAGTTTATAATAAAATATATTTATTAGTTTATATATATTCCAATGTGTAGGATCAGTAAACATTCTAGTCTCAAGTGTTGGTGTTCTCATGAAGGAGATCTCAATTACTAGGATTTCTATTAGAAAATCACGAACTCGAAAAACCTGTACTCCATAATGATTGCAAACTTGTTTATAAGTACAAAAAATTAGATTTCATTTTTGTTATGTTATACTTATTAAATTGAACAGTTTTGTTGTAACAGTGTATAATAACTAAAGAAACTACTGTCATTTTTTTTAAACACGTTTAATGAATGTTCGTACCTTTGATTGATAAGAAACAAGAAATACTGGTCAGCTGAATGTTGACATAACATAACTATGTTCACGTGATTGTCACGCAATGCACATAAGTTGAGCCATTGTTTTAGGTGCAATTATATTCGCATAAAAGATTTAGCAGCTGCATTGCAGCTGACAGTTCTAAAGCGTAGTATCAAAGATAGGTTATGTTTTTTTCGTATTAATTTAAACATTTTGTGTTAAGTAACATTAATATATTTTTTTTTACTTTGTACAGTGATATGTTAAATTAAATTAAATAATTTCGAACCATCAAATTATTTTTAACTGTTCTTATATTAGTGTTTTATTGTTATAAAGAATATAAATTATAGATCAAAATTTAAAGCAAACTTGAAAAAAATAATAATTGCAGGTTTTCTAATTTTATTATGTTTTTACAAAATATAACATAATTACAATCCAACTTTTATATATTGAAATTTAGTTTAATTTTACCAGTTTATTTGTTTTTTATAACAATACATTTTACTTTACTAGCTCAGAGCATTTATAAATTATACTTATTTATAAAATCAAAATCACAATGTAAGATAATATTAAAATTTATTTGGATACGTATTTTTTTTAGTTTTCTGTCTGTAGGAGAATTATTGAAATGCTAAAATGTTGCCGTTTTTCTTCCTTAAAACTAATTTTTTTAACTTTATCACAATAAAAAAAAGATAAAGTTTTAAATTAGCTATAAGTTTATTTTAAAATAACAAAAAAAGTTTGCACTAATGCGGAAGAAATAAAAGTGCATACAAATTTAGAGCCCAAATCTGTGTTAAAATTTAATGAACTTTTTATTTTATAACTCCCTTTTTTTATTGTTTCCCTCAGTCACCATCGCTTTATTAAAAAAATGGAAGGAAAGAACATAAAATAATGACATTTAGCCCCCGAATACATACAATGATTTTATTTCAATTTACTCTAAGAAAACAAAAATTATTAATGTAAATTATGAAACTAAATCTATATGTTAACTTCAAGATCCCATTCTTGGTATTTATTCTTCAATAAGTTTTCGTGTCAGTACCACAAATCATAATTGTTTTGAGTCAATACTATCTAGTCATCGGCGTAGAACATCGTGTAAGGGGGTATTATTGTTCTCAATGGGTATTTCCATTCCATTGCACTTTCTTTTCCACGTTTTAAGGGCTTGTTCCAAATTCAGTGCTGAATAGAATTTCGTTAGATCATACTATATCTAAGAATAACAAGCAACCCATTTATGACACCATTTTGAAAAGCATCGTAACTTATGGAAATTGACCTTATGTGGATAATAAGTGATTATAGGCTACCCAAGCAATGGTCATCTCGAGGTACAAGGAAGAGAGGAATGCCGAGAAGGTGGCGAGATGAAGGAAAAGAATATACCAGATGAATTGTGGAATGACAAGAAGCAATGGCGATTAGGGACCGGACGACTTCATAGGCTGTTATAAACGGAATTATTATTATTATATTTTATATGTAAACGACCTTAGCTTGATCTCTCCTTTTACATGTAGTCTTGGATTTATCTTTCCTATCACGCCTCTCTTGATCAACTCTTGTTCTCTTGCTACTCTGACGCTATAAGAGTATTCGATGGTGAGGGGGTCTTTCTTTTACATTCTTTTCTTTCTTTTCATATAGTAGAGAGAAATTAAACACACAAAAAGTGAAGGTGTGATGTAATTACAAAGTTTAGTACATCGCTACAGCTACATTATTTTTTAATATCTCCGGTTCTGTTGGTCGTAGACAAATAAAATAGAAAATACAAAATACTCATCAGACTATCGACCTGATCCGGTAAAAATATTTTAAAAACGAATCCTAACTTCAAAAAACCAAAATATATGAAACTCTGTATTTTAATAACGATTACATATACAATACTTTTGTATAAATTAGATTTATATAGCAATAAGTTTTAATATTACAAAAACATTTCTAAACATTTAAAACAGTAAAGCGTCCATTAATTAATCAATCTTTTAGTAGCAGTTCGTTGACATATCTTCAAACTTTTCAGGCTACAACACTTACTTACATAATAGTTACTGTTTATACAAATATGTATTGAATTATTAAATACTTATATAAAGAGTATTTATACCTCTACTGTAAAAATATAAAACTATTTAAATTTTTTATGGAAAACTTGACCAAAAAGATGTGTTTTATGGGAAAAAAATGGCAAAAATAGATTTTTTCAAAAATCCTAAAATGGGCATGTAAACGAAGTAACGAACTCTTACATATGCTCACAAGAAAGTACATAAATAAACCTACATTGAAAAACAAATACCCTACGATGATTAGGCATCAAATGCCAGTAAATCCCTCTACTAATAAGGTATACATGATCGAAAAGTTTTTCACCTTTAAACAACAAGGGGAAAATAGAATGTATTCCTTTTACGGTACTTATAAAAAAAAAATAAAATAAAAAATAAAAATTACTATAAATACAAATTAAAATTTGCGTATTTTATCTCAACTTTATAATACACAAGAAATGGAAGAAAACATCTACCGATTCATCACTTGATTTGTTTGTCTTAGTTCAATAATAATTGCAGAGCATATCAAACTGATGTGAATATACGTTCTGTCATATTAAGTGACGTGAAGTGAAGGGTTACGAGATATCATCTCCAATGTGATAGAGAGCACAACAATAAGACCGGAAGTCAGGCTAAATGAAAGGTTTAAACTTTCTTCTTGTAATTTGATTAGAGTAAAGGCAGATCAATATAAAGGTTAATCCATCATATCTCTTCACTATTACAGAACTTTTTGTTTAATGATTGCTAAAATTTATTTTAGTATTGCGTAGTTAAATTTGCAAGTGTAAATAAATCGAAGGCGTTCAGTATGAAAACATACTAACGTCTGCCGGGACACAAACACTTCAAATACATTCAAATAGTAGAGTTCAATTTTATTGTAAATTAAAAATAGGTCCTTTATTTTGTTTTTTGTAAGATTTTGTTTTTAGTTTAAATTATTAAAAGAACTACTAATAAAACTCAAACAGAAGCTGAGAGTTGAATATTTAAAATAGATAATACAGTAAACAGTAATAGTAATATAATCGATTTTGCATTCATGCTTTGGTTTTGATTATTGACGAATAAATATTTTCTTAAATGGAACTCAATATTTGATATAAAGAATAATTTTCTATTAAAATCTATACCCCCCTCAATTTTAGGGTTAGGAGCTCAAACTAAACTCTGCCTTATTGTCACTTGGTTCTCCGACTTATTTTCACTTCTCCGTTACATAGCCAAAGGTTTTCGACCATACTGTCACTTGTTTCTCCGACTTATTTTCACTTGATTCTCTGACATATTGTCATTTATTTTTGCCATATTGTCGCTTGTTTTTCTGAAATATTGTAACTTGATTCTTCGTCATATTGTCACCGAGTACTTTGTTATGTCACTTAAATTTCCGTAATATTGTCACTTGATTCCCAGTACAGTATACGTGTCCGTCCATAACACTATTCTAATGGGAAGCGTAATATTTTCAACAACAAAAACTGTGGTTAGTGAAGAAGTTATTTATATTTACAATGTAATAATAAAGATATCACGATGGACATCACTCGACTGAAACCCATCTAGCAGGATAAGCCTTCACAAATTGTTACTCCATATAATATAATAATAATAATAATTATTATTATTATTGGCATGCATATGTTCTTGTCGTTGTCGGTTGTGTAAGGAATATTGAAGAAAAACAGCGACAGTTAATATCAGTTTAAAACAATGTATTTAAAATTGGAGGTGGAGGTCAAATTGTTGAAATATTAATGCCATAAATAAAAAAAGACCTTGTATTTTACACTACACACTACAAAGAGAACGTTAAACAAAGTTTACATACACAGGAGGAATATAAACCATATTTCATTATTAGAACTATTACGACCTAATCAGGGATTGTGCACTCAGAGTGACGTCATATAAACTCATTATTATACCATAATATAAAATTAAAGTACGATTTAGTCAGTCATTCCTTAGATGGCGGTCTCTGGTCTCGTTTAGTATGAAATATAATATATATAATTGCGAAAACTGGATTCTTTCAGATTACACAATTTTAAGGTTATGTTGTATTTTTCGGCCGGGTTTATCGTAGAGAGCTGAATGGCCTGTCAAGTAATCCAGCTTAAATCGCTTAATGGTGTGGATAGGACTGCTGTTGAATAATATTTAGTTCTGATTGATAAGTATTAGTTTAAGAAAAGTGGCTTAATAAGTGATTATTTTACACTACAAACAACTTACGCAAAATTTACATACGCACCGGGTAGGAAACAGGTTAGGTTTTTGAGTAATGCTCATTAAGTATACACAATTCATAGAATACTTTGATTAATTATTAAGATGTTTCAATAAAGCCATATAACAGAAAAGAAACAATTGGTTTACGATAACTAAAGTATGAAATTATTTATTGTAATTTATCTAAATATCTATCAAATGTATTTCCTGATTCAGTGGTTGATACATTGCGATGATAATGATTTTCAAATTAAATTTTATTGAGTCTAAAATCTCAATCAAAGATTGTGTCTCCTTGGATTTTTTGCAAGTTTTACTCACGACATTGCTCAGTTGATGTTTTTAACATGATATCATTTATTGCATCATTTACAATACACAGACATACCATGCACGATGTATCATTGAAATACAAATGCTTGTATGTTATTGTAATCTCCACTCAGAAAATATAACGATAAACGCAGATAATGTTTTTAGCACGACTAATAGGAGTTATTACAAACTCTAATATATCTGTAAATAATACGTTCACAATAATATTATTCAAATACGGATAGAAGTGTATTAAATCCAATAACTAGAATATAGGGTATTCGGAAATGTAACAATATTCTCAGAGATTTTGCTTGACTAACTGGTTTTCGGGACAAGCCTGGTGTTCGGGGCCCGTAAACTGTCGATGGAGTGGGATGCAGCGTTTCATTACACGTTTAGCCTCATGAATGCATTTCACTCTACAGTGTCTAAAGAAGTTTCTATTCAATAAACGCTAAAATAAGAAATGTTTTAACGTTTATGTAAAAAGAAAGTTAAGTGCGTTTTGTGACATATGAACATTAATCTACGACTCTTATACAATATGAGTGTTAAAGAGGACCCACCACACAAGACAAACATTTTTGAGATAATCAGCTTAAGAAGATAAGACGATTATATTATAGAAAGCGTTAAGGTAGACAATTTGTCAGCGACGAAACTTTTCAAGAATTAAACACAGTTTCTAAGAAACAGTGTTCTAAGCAATCGCTTCAGAAATTGCTGTTGCTCGAGTTACAACTACAGCCCACACAGGTTTTTGAAGACATGCTCGCATTTTAGTGCTTATAAATTTCACTTATTCTAATAAATATGGTCATAACTTCAAGATTCTTTTATGCTGTTATGAATGCAATTTATAGTTTCTAGAACGTGTAATTTTCACTAATGAGAGTACTTTTCAAGTTTAAGAACATCTTCATAGTCACAATATAAGAATTAGATGATAAATGTCTCCATATCATGAGTGTGATAGTCCTAAGTTGATGAATATTTAAAAATAGGACTTAGTAATAAGTTATGAGCACACTGGCAGTAAACAGTGTGACTATTTCGTTTTTCTTCCTGGAAAGCACAATAAAATCCGTCAACTATTTTGATATGTTAAATTTGTTTGATTAATCCCAAATCAATTATCACAATTTAAACTTCCAGCATGATGGATATCCAGCACATTATGTCAAAATTGTTAGCGACTTCCTAGAAGGGGCATTTCTACAGCGCTGCCTTGGCCTCCAACACTTCGATCTTAACATGAATGGACTTTTATTTTGGAGGTTTTGTGAAACACATTTCTACGAATTCATTCGTTGCATTCAGAATTAAAACAACAAATAAGAGAAATTAGTCCGTCAGTCTTGTCGTATAAAAAGCCAATATAGCACATATTGAACTTTGCTAAAAATGTTTTGAGTTATTCTTTATGTTTCATGTAATTATGTTAATTTCTTTGGTTTAAAATAAGTTTTATGTTAAAACCGTAGCACGACTTTAAGGACACACAATATTTTGAAGCCCGTAAACTTTCAAGGAAATACTGCAATGCGAAGCTTCTGTCTGTCCTGTTGCGTGTTTCATGTTCATGCTTTGTGTAGTGACAGGACATTTTAAGGACCTCTGTATTTAATATCTAATTAATCGTGATATTATAGGAGATAATCACATATTAAAACCCTGATGCAGAAAACGTGATTTTTAGCGTACCGGTACGTTTTAATCATCCGATCTATTTTGTAGTCTAGTTTATGTTCTAAATAGTCGGTTTGTTTACATGGAATCATGATCATCGTGTACGTTTTACCATATCTTTTCAGTATTTGTTTGTTTTATCCAACAAAGAAAATATAAAACTCAAATTTTTAAAAATCTTGGAAAAACAATACTATCTCATTAAATTTTAAACATATTAATTATTATCAACAAAGGATACAAATGACACCTAAATTGAACGTTCTATATTTTCATGTCGGTTTTAGTGATTGCTTAGTTTGTTGTTAAAATAAATTATAATAGCACTGCAATAGCACCTTAGGCCTAAAATAAAACCATGAATATGGGCTGTGTTTTGCACACACTTGAGACGTTTTATTCTTAAATCGGATAAATTTAAGATAAAATTGGACTATAATATAAAATACGATACTAAAAAAAAATATGTTTAATTTTCTCTTGGTTTCGAATGTGCTTTAAGTTTCTCTTTTAATTAACACATGTTTTTAGTGTTAATAATAGATTTCCTAAACTTTTAGCTTTTATACAGATAAAAAAATAACAAAGAGAAACTATGCTGTAATCATGGTTTTTCTTTGTTTTATTTTTCTGGTACTGAAAAGGGAAATTTTGTTATTAAGTGTGAAGAATACTGATTAGGTCTTTATACTCGTATATAGTCTATTTACTATCTAAATCCTACTAATAGTTAAAAGTTAGTGAACAAATTTAGTTTGAAAATATTTTAATTTACAAAATATTAAACCACTTGAAACTACACAATATGAAGGTGTTCTGGTTTCTACACCAACAGACTGTACATTGGATTAAACGACAAATGTAGTTAGTGATAGTGAATGAAGTCTATTATATCCTGGTTGGACCATACCCGCACAGTCCTTTGACACACCCATACATCATCTAATATGCCATGAGACCATTCCCTTAACTAATTATCTAATGAATAGAGGCTTTGTTTTTATTAAATTTATAGGCCTACCCCTTCCGTGCTTTAAATTTATATTATTCATGCAACTTATTATTAACATTTAGATTTGCATTAGAGTGTGATGGATGAATGGTTTCGACAGAATTTGTAGCCACACCTATTTAACGTAGAAACTTGGAATTCGTACAGATTGTTTTAATCCAAAATACAGAAAAATTAATACAAATGTATAAACATTTCTGAAAAGGATGTCAAAATATAATATATTGGATTTTGTGGTTGTTTGTGTAGGGTATTAAACAGTAGTGGGGGTGCTTATCCCCCTTTAACCCTAGGACTATAATTTCCCTCATAGTAACCTTTTTCCTTTCCTCTATTTTAATCACCTCAACTATTATTAAGTTGCAAAAGTTTCATTCTTGAAAAAAGTTTTTCATTTATATATAATGCAAGGAAGCCAATTCTTAAATTTAAGGATAAAATAAAGCAAAAGCTTAAAGTTTCAAATATTTAATAGTATAAATGAGCTACAATTGTTTCGCCTTGCGGCATCGACGGGCTACTGATAATTTACAGGTATAGACAACTATTCAAACATAAGTACAGGAAACTGAAATACAATAGAGAAATCGGGAAAAAGGTAGGGGGATTACCTGGCAGGTAGAAAAAAGGTAGGCAAATTCTAACTAAACACTATTTTAATTTTCACCCAGAAGTTACTAACAATGAAGTAACCGACCATTGTATTTCTCATGTTCCTTTACTTTTATTTTGTTCGAGGTTCATCTCTAATAATGGTGGTGTACTCTAGAGTCGCCATGTATTAATTTTATTTACACAAAAAATAACAAATGTCAAACCAAATCAATAGTTATGATAAATTGAAATGTTTTTTATTAGAAGAAACTTGTACATGCAAAACAGGTGATGTAGACGAAGCTTCAAATCATTTTATGTAAATTAAACTGAGAGTCTGCGAAGGTCTAAAGAAACTGTCACTACATCTAAGCCATTTCAGAAATTAAACCTTTGGTGAATTTTAATTAGCAGTGATGTTAATTTATATCACAATATTAAAAGACGCAATATTTGATTTAACAATGGCATTTATAATTTACAAAAAATGTATATATTAAGATATATAAAGACTTAATTTTAATATAAAGCCGTAGAAGAAAATTACTACACATTAAAAAAAAAATTATAAAGTAGAGAGTGATAAACAGTAGAAAATTATAAATAGAGTAATTTAGTTCATGGCAATAAAATTAAGTAGCAAAAATTAATGGTTTAATAATTTTTTTTAAATGTTGCCCAAAATAGAAAAATAGACGATTCAATCATCTATTTAAGATAACCAGATTTGTGGTTAGAATTTTTCCTCTAAATAATTTAAAGGCACATTATTTATTTTTCCTGTAACAAAGGAAGACTCTAAAAAGAAACTATCAATAGCGTATAAAACCCCTAGAAAAATATGAGATCAATTCCACTTTTATTAAACTAATTCATTGCAAATAGTTGTTTTGACTTATTTCATTAACCTAAGTTTCTCGAAGAGTGTTCTTCCTCACGTTTTTGAAAACAACTGTTGTGCTGTTTAAACAACATCATTGATCTTTAAAAGAAGATATTGAAAATTACCTTCAAACTCTCTATATTTTCAAAAATTTCAGAAATACTTTTTAGAGGTTTTTTAATGTAATTTTTAAGATAGGTTTTCTAACAAAAAATCATTTGGGTTTGGGGAAGGTAAGCTACTGGACAGGATTACTTAATTTTATGTCAATAGCTTATCGTATAAATAACGGTGATGTGGCTGGAGGTCTATTAACTGATATTAAGAAAGCATATCCTGTCGAATATCATCTGTTTGTTATGTTGTGGGATGCTGGAATGCAAGTTCTGCACATGTTTGGTAGCAGTCTTATATTGGGCAGAAAGTTATGCATAAAATCGCATCAGTACTTGGGATCTATTATTTCTAGTTATGTTATGGGACACCTACCGACATTTTAAAAATTAAATTAACGATTGCGGGTTTTAAAGTAACATTCTTTTCTATATGTCCAAGTAACAAATAATTAATTGTATTTATAAAATAAAGGTAATTAAGAATTTAGAGTAAACCCTAAATTAACAAATTGATCAATACAAAGGTGTTAGGCTACTCAATGTAAAAATAGCAATTCATACATTGCAAGAACATATTAATATGTTCAGGAGATTTGTTAAAACTCCATGAAGTGAAGAATCTATGCTAGACACCTTTTCAGTCGGGTAATATGTGGTTACCACCTCGCATTTCCCGTCGCTGTTGTTCTAGCTTTCTCAACCAGAGTTCACTACTAATTGTAGCTTCCCAATTTACCTCACGAAGCTGGGTCAACTCCGTAAGGTTCGAGTCTTTAAGGGGATTAAACCGGGATCGTCTCACTCGTGGAGCCAGAGTGATAACCAAAATCCGTTGTCCTGGATTTATATTACTTACTCTGACAATATAAATAATTTCATTTAATTTGACAAAATTTATTAGATGTTCGTCTTCATCAGAAAATTATTCAATAAAAAATAAATAAATAATAATAGAAAAATACAATAGTAATTATTTTTACAGAAAACAATTTTAATATTTATTAAAGATGATTAAATGAAACTAACAGGATAAAATGTAACTTACAGCTCTGATAATGTTTTAACCTAGAAAACTGTTACAAACTACCTAGATACACGAATAAGCTTTTAAAAATAACTGAAAATTACCCAAAATTTATTTATTTTGTTGTTGTTTTTTGATTTTTTTAATTTTTTTAATTGAAGTAAATATTTAGTTTTCGTTGTAACAATCCAGATACGTTTCGTGTTGTAGGAAAGCAGCTACATACTTTAAATTTCGATTTGGTGCACTTGAATGCTCCGTCTTTTTTTTTTTTTTTTTTTTTTTTTTTTTTTTTTTTTTTTTTTTTTCAGTTTCTATTTTTGGAAAAGCTTAGGCTACTGTTGCCATACTGAGTCAATATATCCTTTTTGATTAGTGAACCAAACCCTACACTGCGTAGTATATTTATATATAATAATAATAAATCACCCAGGACTGATTTTAAAATGTACATAAAAGTAAATTACAACTACCATTTGAAAATAACAATGCTACTTCCCCCTAACATAACAGTGAACATATTGTCTCCAAGTTTTATTTCAATTTACTGTACCGTTAATTGTCGGGACTTTATCTGTAGGAATAAAACTCAAAATTTATAGGTGTGACATATTCTAACAGATTTGTCATCTCATATAATAGTATATTTCATCACTAGGACCAAAAGTGAAGAATTTCAATAAAAGCTCAAGTTTAACGGCCGAGGCGGAGCCGAGGCCCGAAAATGAGAGAGGATCGCAAAGCTTCTTTTGGTCCAAGTGATGAACTATATTATTCGTTATATTGCAAATAATATAACAAAACAATTTCCCAAAAACTAAAGTGTTATAACCTATTTACATTCAAATCGATGGTAACAGTTGTTTTAACGGTTATTTACAAACGAGAGTATCGATTGTTTTTATAGACGCTTTACAATAGTTAATTGATTCGTATAAACGAAGTAACATCAGATAACATCGACCTTAGCTGATGTTTTTAGGTCCTAGGACTAAAAAGAACAACTTTAGCATCTCAATGCATGTATTGAAAACAGCTGTTTTTAAAGCAGTATGACGAAAAAGGTACTAAAAGCTTTCATATTTAAATGGTTAACCATTAAAATATTTAAAATAAAATTTCGGGGAATTTTTTTTCTTATAAGGCGTTAATGTAACATGGAGAGAGATTTCGGTTTAATACCTCATATGAGATTTTTTTAAATATATAAATATTTCTAAGTACACAAACGTGTATATATATATATATATATATATATAAACTTATATACATATATTTTCATACTGTCAGTTTTGGAAGTCATTGGTAATCATACCTACCCTCCTGTTTATCATTTATCAATTTGTGTATCTACAGTATTATAACAGTGCACACCAACACTAATTTTTCTAGATACAGTAGTAGATTTTGTTAAATACAAAATATCAACAAAATAAATTCCTTCATCTAATCTAGCGAAGGATGCTAGTGAAGAATCACAATTTGAATTCATTGTCACGCGTGCTTTATCTTTTGCACACGTGACAGGAGAAGACCTTGTGGCATGTGATGTCATTACTTCCATATCATCTCGTGTTACAGATTCTTTGTCTGTACCTATAATTCAGGGTTTAGATATGACCTGAGAGAAAAATGTTGAAATAGTAAAACAGTCGTTTCAGATACTGAGTTCAAGTTTCTTCTTTTGTTTTATAACTAGAAATAATTTGACGTTTGGCGTTTGGCTTAATTTTGTTTAGTTTCGAACGAAAAGTGATGAATCATTTAAGTTTAGCGTCCTAAATATCTCGGAATTGAGTAACATTCTCAGATTACTGATTTAAGTAAATTATTGTAGTGAATAACTTAGTTTTTCATTCTAGTCATCCATATTGTGATTTATGTTAAACCAACTAGCAAATTTACAGTTCAGGATTCACAAACTCTCAGGATTTGTATTGCATTCAAAGTAAGGAAGAATTGTCGTGGTGTTAAAATGCGGATATCGTCTGAAATTATACTGAAATTTTGAGTTCATAATATCACATTTAGAAGCAGTTAGTTTCTAACTCATTTCAGTTACCTGCTTGCCTGTCTGTTTCTACGTTCGTCAGTTAGGGTATTTTTGTCACCCATTGTTTTAAGAATAAGTGGTATGATTGACTCGAAATTTTGATGTGCGGCTTATTTCAAATGATTGACTCGAAATTTTGATGTGCGTCTTATTTCAAATGTAAAGATTAGATTTTAGGCCAAATCGCTCAATAGTTGTTGGGTGAAAATTATATATCACACATTATAGCAAAATTGAATGATCCGAATTGAGTCAAAACTTTAGGTTTTTGTTTTTTAAAGTGGTGAGTGTTTCATAGATTGATTAGGTTTTGGTCAAATCACTTAGTGGTGAGGTAGTTCAAAATTAATAAAAATTTGTATTAATCGTCCGACTTTAATAAAAGCGTCATATTTGTGTATTTTTAGAGCCCTGATTTTGAATTTGACATTCCAGAATTTTGTCAAAATTACTTATGGACCAAAGTAATCATTTTTTGTGTTCTATGGGGAAAATTATTACTAAGGTTCTGTTACTCTCCAGCACTTCAGTTATGAACTTATTTTTGTCCTCTATGTTCATCGTAAACCGACCCTAGTGCCTCTGATGAGCTCTAGAAAATCTTCTGTAGAGTGCCGTTACAAAATCTTAGTTAGGCTGCTGAGGTCCAAAGATTTCCCTTCATCTGGACTCTAGGGCCTGGCAATCAGAGAGTATATGTGTTGGTGTTTCAGGTTCCTGACCGCAGATACCACAGCTAGCTGGAACTTGAAGTACAGTAGTCCCGCCTTATTTAAATGGCTCCGTATAGGACCATGTACAGTAATCATGTCAACGACCTGTCTCAAGAACTTCTTCTTAAACTGAACACGTACTTTTGACAGTAAAGGATCTGTCCCTAGAGAAGGCGTTTTCTCAATTTCTGGAGAGGAATTTGTCTCCATTGTTTGATGTGCTCTTTCCCTGATCCATTTCTTCACCCCAAATCATGTTATTGAACGACTAATCCAGCACGCGGGTTCTGGTCCCATCAGGCAGACAGCGGATTTCTTTGTGGTCAACAGGTCCGCCCTTTCATTTCGCTTAATCTTGCAATGCCCAGATACCTATCCTAAGCGCTCATATGGCAGTTGACAGGACACATAGGGAATCCCGTATCAGTTTGAATGAGATTTATACTGAGTTGGGGACTTTGATTGCCACTTGCTATTTGAGAGTATTAGAATGTGGCAATCTTTAAGCAGGGCCGGATTTCCCAATAGGCCCTGAAGGCCCGGGCCTATGGGCGCAAGCTCCCAGGGGGCGCATGGCCGAGAGAAATATATTTTTTTAATACCTAGAAATAAAAATAAATAGCCATAATTTAACATATTTTTTTAATTGATTACAAAAAAATCATTGTTATTTTGAAGTTCATTGGAACAAATAATTGTTGGTAAAGTTAAACTATTTTTCAACATTACGCATCAACTTCGTTACAACATAGGCTTGATATAATTTTTTAATAAAGGTTTTTGGGGAAGTAACTTTAACCAGACTAGGGGGCGGAAAAAAATATTGGGCCTAGGGGCGCCAAAATGAAAATCCGGCCCTGTCTTTAAGGCCTTTTTATAAACCTCGACGTATGCATGCTGAGATTGCGTAAAACTCAGCTTAAAATACTGTACAATACTTACCTAAGCTAACTTCAAAAGTTACCCCAGTGGTTTAATAGTATCCACCGTATTCAGATTGTTGATCATACAAACATCCTCCTGAGAAACAAACTATCTGCCTCGGATGTACCGGTAGCTTGCCGTCTTTCCAGTCTTTACGTCTGTAAGAAAGAACTGTAAAAGGTCGAGTGAAAACATACTCGATTTCCATGCTATCCGATGCATGTCTAACACCGAATCCTTCAAGACCTTCTTGGTGGTTTTAGAGCGCCCACCTCAACGATGTTCCCCTTTCATTCACCACGGTAATGAAGCCTATAGGTTACGTGTCTCGACTCTAACATTTTGAATATGTCTAGAGGCTTAATTTGTGGGTGTTCATCTAAAAATCCTGGTGACCAGCAACCATTCCAGCCGTTGTACGTTTTCGAGTTAACTGCTTTCTGTAGTTTTATCGCTTTCATCCACCATATCACGGAACAGTATGTCAAGTGAGGTCTGACAATCGCCGTGTATATTCAAAAGACGACACTGGGTTTTAAACCCCATTCATATCTAGTAAGGCACCTCGTCACTATTAGTGACGACTTTGCCTTTAAGATGGCGTGATCCAGATAGGCATTCCACATCAGTTTCTTACCCAGGATCACTCCTGGATATATCAGCTTTTGAAAAATACCCAATCTGTTCCCTGTTTTGGAGGAATTAACTCGAAGTCCCTCCCCGACACCAGACACTGTAGTCCAATGCAGGGCCACTTCAAGCAGGTTGCAGGTGGCCACATCTTGTTGGTGCGTTCCACTCCGTCAGTCATGAGCACAGATGTACCGTACCCCTTAGACTATGAGAATGATCAGAATTAATTGAGTAATCACCTCCCTCACTTCTACTTCAGATAATTTGTATTAATCGTTCAACTTCGATGAAGTCGGCATATCTATTTATTTTAGAGCTCTAAGTTACAATTTTTACATTGGTTAGTTAGTGCCTACTTAAACTAAACCACACACAGTTTAAAAATCCAAAGTGTTTTAATTTTACAGATTTTGATTGAATTTATAGTATTTATGTTTTTCATGCTCTAAATTCGAATTTATCAGTGGTTTTTTCTAACGTAATTGAAAAGCCACGTCAACTAAAATGTCTGACCATAATATAAGGAATGCCACTTTGTAGCGAGTGCTTTTCCTTTGAGTTGCCATAATAGTTTTTAATTATGCAATTAACAATTTCGGGCATTTTTGCAAGAACTGTTAAAACAATTTAATAAAGTACAATGTAACTCAACTAGCTGATATCACCACCAACTCATTTACCACTCACAGGAAGTGGTTTCTCTTATATCTACTTCCTCTGGTCAGAAAAAGACATTCTCACCCATGATCTAAAACTTATCACGTTGAAAGGTTAGATATTCGACTGAATTTCTGTAAATAAATACAACAGCTGAGATAATGACGTAGTTTTTCAACCAAAACTCTATCTTCGAGTTGATATGTCGTATGGGTCAAGTCCTCCGTCAAGTGAGATAACTTTCCATAAAAACAAAAAAGATTTTTTATATCTTTGTATGAATTAATAATTCCCACATTGAACAATAACACGCTATACATATACGCACATATCATTGCGGTCAAAGTTCATTTCTGTACATTTTTTGTTTACTCCGAAATAATTATCGATATATTTCATACTATTTTAACATCCTTCATAGAAACGCCGATAGTCGATTCCATGTTAAGTTTACAAATCCTGAATAATAACACCATTCTGACTTATATAAGTGTATGTGTGTGGGCGAGCGCACGGGTGTGTGTATGTGTGGGATGAAAAATCAAAAATGATAGCGCCAGTAATTTAAATTTTAAATGCATTTTAGTCGAACAGGTTATAAAATTCGTCGAATATAATTGAAAAAACGTCCATTGAAATCTAATTTATAGAAAGATATTAATTTTTAGTGAAACTTCAAACTACACTTTAAAACCTAAGTTTTATATTATGCTATTAAATTGATTTATTTTATTTTTTCAGTCACACAAAGTATATTATTTAAGTGCTAATTGGAACTGAAATTTTGTTTGAAATCGGTTCAGGATTTCTTGAGTTAAAACTTTGAACTACCAAAAAGTAGGAAATACATATTTTTCGTCTTTTCTTAAAATCTTTAGCGACAACATACAACATATAAGTGTCATTTACGAAATTGGTATATGGTTTAAGAACTATTGGAACTGAAAACATTTTTCTGTAATCGGTTTGGTAGGCCTACCTACCAAGTTTTAACAACTTATTGCTAGAAATGAAGAAGAAATCCACATTCTGCAGTATATTTCTGACATTTCAGTGACATACATTTTGTCAGTAAGAAAGTTGGTAGTACCTATTACAATGGTTTATTATTTTAATTTTATTATATATAATTCAACGTAAAATTCAACAGTTAACATCGTGAATGTTTACATTTGTAGCAGCGGGAATAGAATTTGCGTACTATAAGCACTACAGTACAGTTCCCAGCCTGTCACATTACCTCCGTAAACCCCTCTTCCCCTCTCATCCACCTCAGCTCATATTACACATTTATTAAAACCTCTACATTTATTAAGCAACGTCTGTCTGTCAGCTCATAACTCAAGAACTGCTTATCCGATTTTAATGCTATTTTATTAGATAGTTATCTACAAGGATGCGTGGTTAAAATTGGTTGAAACCATTTACATTCATTAATTTAAATGTTGGCACGTAATTGCAACGTTGTTAAAAATTGAAAACAAAATATTAAAATTGCTTCAAAATCATCCAAATTATAAGAGGTTTAATTTTAAAAGCCGCTGTGGGATAAGAATCGAGATAGTATGGGTGAAAATAGTAAGCCTTCAAATTATTCAGATTTATAAAAAAAATTATTCTCTCATTAACTGCTGCGATTGAAGGACGTGTCTACCACTCGCGTTCATAAGATGCTTAGGAATGTTATATATATATATATATTTCTTTTATCGTTATATCTAACATATTTTGTATTTTGGTTTAGAAGAGTAAAGAGAAAATGCCATAGTAAATGACTGCTTTATAGATATTTTATTTTTGAAATTGGAATTAACCCGAATTCCAAGCTGGCGAAGACATTGGCATAGCTAATTTTGAATAAAAAAGAGGTTGTGGTGTCTGCAGGTTTGTCAGTATAATCTACATGTCAATACATGTACGATTGAATGATTTTTTTTTCAGAAACTTAGTATTTTATAAAACTTAATTTATCCATTCTGCTGGAAAATTGCTAGGACGAGTTCGTTAACTGTTAAAATCTGATAATTCGTTTCAATATGGCTGTTTGGTTGAAGCAAAAGTAAGGCCATTCATAGATAGTTGAAGAAACCGGCAGAGTAGCAGCAGGAGGCTCTATTCTGGCAACTGTCAGAGGGCCGGCTGGACTTATTGGAATAGACTCTCTGAGTGACTCAGGAATCGGGAACTTGGCTGTATCTCTGATAGTAAAGGTGAACAAACAAATTGTGTATTCTTGTTGAATATTTAACACGTAAAGTAGTAGAATCATTTTTGCCCTTTTCGCAACAATATTGACCTCACTCTGAATGGCATTCTTTTGGGAACAAACTATAATATATTTTTAATATAGTCATATATGTCCAATAACGGAATTATTTTATTTTAGTGAAATAAATCATTGTAAGCATTTAAAAAGTATTGTTTCACAAGTAACTTGAAATACTGAACTACTGATTGCTATTTTCAATTAATCGCCCATTTATAATAGATGGTCTGGATTATTTATTTTGAACCCTAAATTAGGATTAGGAAAGCCTAAACCTAACAGATCGTTAGCAAAATAAACTATAAATTGTTGATATATAAACAACATAGGAATTTAGATAAAACGAAAAGAGTACATTTATATTGAGTTACGAATATTTAAATAAATAAATAAATAAAAACACAACGTTCCACAATAATAATATTTTATTTGTAAAAGACGACGATTCAAAGACTACACACACCTGTTTGGTAATGAATTTCAAAAGGCACGATTTGACTCTGAGTGTTGTGTAGCCGACATGTAACAACTGACAATTATGACTTATTCAAATGTTGTATTGAACAAATAAAATGTGTTTTCTATTTGTATAGGTTATAATCTCTAAAAAATCGAAATATCAACTTAAAATTTTCACTTTTAAAAATCAATTTTATTAACCCTCCTCCCAATGTTTCAAAATAACCTGAATTTGAATGGTTAATTATGAATTGAACATTAATTAAGCTTATAATTATTATCTTCTAAACTAATAAGCTTCCTTTACAAGACTTATAAGGGTTATCGTAAAAGAATGGTAGGGTTTCATTAATTCATACGATGACTGTAGAGAAATTTTGTGGTGTTGTATTGGTATCGCTGATAGCCTATAACCCAAAAGTTTGTTTAACACCAGTTGTAACCTCAAAATTAGTTCTTGCATTGTTGTGGTTCTTGTTTTTTGTCCGTTTTCTGGAGTGTTCTGTGTGGAGTGTGTTATTATGTTCTCTAATAAAGAAAAAGCAAAGTGTGTTTTGTTGCTGGCTGAATTCAAGTCTGTAATTTCAGTGCAACGTGCATTTCGACGCGAATGCAGAAAAGATCCACCACTTGAAAATAACATACGACGTTGATTCAAACAATTCGAAGAAACTGGATCAGTTCAAAAGCAGAAATCAATTGTCAGGCCAAGTGTATCAAACGAAAAATTAAACTTATTAGACAATCTGCAATCCAAACCTGACACCCTGAAATTTCTTCTTGTGAGGGTACATCAAAAATATTGTTTATCGAAAAAAAAATTAGTGACCTAAATCACAGGAACAGGATTAATGAAGATATGTTAACTAACGTTTGGGCAAAACTTGATTATCTATTGGACATTTGCTGAGCTACTAATGGCGCACATACATAAATTTATTAGTTATGTAAAAAAAAAACTGTTTCAGACGACGATTTAGATAAATAAACAACATCAGCTGTAAGTAATTCTGTTTTCATTTAAATCATGTTCAAAACACCACCATTCTTTTATGAAAACCCTGTACATTATTAAATTAATAGAAAATATTTTCAATTTTAATAAATAAATCGTAATACAAACTTTTATGGTAAATAATTATAAATATATATCCATATAAACAAACATCTCCTCCACACCTAGTAGGACATGTACATAAACAAACAAAAATCTCAATCTAGCACTTTTTAAGTGTCTTTTATAATTTAACTATAGTATTGATGACATTGAAATATATTGTATTGTAACATTTTCACCGAAATTTAGATTTTGTCTTCATTTTCTTGTAAAATAACAGAGGTTAATGAGTATTGTTTTAATGGCCTCTAATATTAGTTCTAAAGTGAGTGAAAATAAGGTTAGAATCGAATTAATAATTAGCAAATATTTTCTATATGAACATATTTCTGACGACTAGAAATACACTTAAGTGTCAATTAAATTTCTGCTAAAATCAATTTTTCGAAAGCATAATTACAACTTCCACTTCTATGATTCTTCTCTAAAGTACTCCTTAATCATCGAGGAACATGTTCCTTATTCTCACCCATCCTACTACATTCTATATTTACGGTCTCTCCCTCTCACACGAATTAAAAATTAAGCGATCGTTAACTTATATCCCCAAAACTCTTAAAAGTTTCCGTGTTTAATAGCATGCGTCGTGCCCAATTTCCTTGCATGAGGGCTAGACAGTGCACACTCCACTAGAACATCTGTTTACACACACTGTCAAGATTCTATCACCTCATTACTCATCCATTTACCTTCCACTAACAAGTCTATTATAAGCCCTACCAACTGCATAGCCTCTTGGTGGGAAGAAGAATATTTTTGTTTTTACCCTTTCTTACCATAAAATAACTATTTAAGTATCTCAGTGAAGTGTGTTTCCATTTAACTGTGTGTGGTTATGTCTACATGTCCATTCATTTGAATATGTATATTCATAAAATTATTTTCCAATTTATAAATATCTATTTTCCTAAATTAGCTGTTTAATTATTAGGTTTATTACAATAATTATTTGAGGTTAGGTTAGGATATATAATATATATATATATATATATATATATATATATATATATATATTCCATCTAAATGTTTGTGGTCGTGTCTATACGTTCATTCGTTTGAATGTTTATATCAATGTATATTTTAATTGCTTTCATTTAGTTTTTAATTTTTAGGTCTTTGCAATGTTCCTTTAAGGTAAGGAAATATATTTATCTAATTTCTTTTCGGAATTACATGCTAAGAAATCAACGTAAAATGTATAAAATATATCGGCAACTTATAATCGGACATAGCCTACATATCCGAATTCTACTGAGTGGGATACAAGTATGGAAACTGCTTCATATTAATTATAGTTCTACTTAAAATGTGCGACCTGTCAATCCAAAATACTTGAATTAAGATATTCACAAAGTGATTCAAAATTATGATAGAAACTTGTTTAATGTAATGTTCTAATGTAATGATTTTGTTATTTTAATTTTATAATCCATAAACAAGCTTAGAGAATTAAATTTACGCCCATAATTAAAAAAAATAACAATAATTATGCGCGTTTATAGTTTGTTATTCATTATTCACTAAATTTAGGTTTAGGGAATTTGAGTGAGTTAAATAACGTATATCTTGAAAGATTTTAATCTAAATTACGAAAAAATATAAGATTTGACTTGGATCTCAATGTAAGAAGTTTGAAGGATGTGTGGCGTCAATGAAGGAAGAAAACCTGGTAATGGCAAAGAGAGTAGAAGAATTGGAAACTCGATTACAGGATCTGGAAAAATATTCTATTACAAAAATAGAGGTAGAGCTCTAGAAATAAATTGTGTCCCTGAAAATAAAAACGAGAGCGTCCAGGAAAGCGTGAAGAGGGAGAGCAATTGTTTAGGATTTACTATAAGTGAAGAGATGATTAGCGTTGTCATCAACTGGGATCTGCTAATAGCAACAAACGAGAGGAATCATTGTGAAGTTCACTCGAAGTAACATCAAAGAAGAGCTACTAAACAAGGGAAGAGTAAAACGCGGCATGAATACACAGGATATATTGGACAGTCCAGCAAGACGTCGCGTATTTAACGCTGCACGAGCTGTGAAGAGGGGAAATGGGCTTTAAGTTTTTGTGGGTGCGAAACGGGAGAGTGCCGCTTCGTACTCAGGAAGACGGTGGGGTCAGAACCCTTACAACGATGGATCATTTTTCTGATCTGGAAAAATTACCGCCAATCACCAAAATAGTGTAAATACTGTCTTTTATTATTTTCTTTTGCTTTTATATTAAGTTTATTCTATAAGTACTGTTTACGTTTTGTTGGACCTTTTGTGGAAGTTTTTTTTGTCGAATTGTTTAAACGTTTTTTGAAAATAGTTGTTTTAAAAAGTATGAGAATGATTTTATACTTATTCATCAGGATATTGGAAGCTTTAGAAAATTTGATTTATCTGTGCTAAAATTGCAGTTAATAAATAGATTACCAGAGGTTATTATTCTTTCTGATATATAGACTGATGAAAGTGAGCTAGCCCAGTACACAAGTCCAAAGTTTAATAATATAGCGAAATGCAATAATAGCTCTTAATAGTTTACGTAGCTGAGCATATTCATTACACAAGTATAAATGTTAACTTTACAACTACTGATATCGTTTATCTACAAATAACCTTAATTAACATACAAATTGATCTTATCGCTATTTACAGACTACATGCTCTTAATGTAGAAAATGCAATGAATTAGTAACATTTATAAAATTAATAACTAATAGGAATCCGACTATAAGCGGAGATATATATAGATTTAATAAAAATATTACGATATGTTGACAATTATCGAATTGGAATGCCAAGTGGCGGGCTGGCTTCAGTGATCAACAGTTAAGCCAGATCAGTTGACATGAGTTTATGCATAGATCATTTGTTTGTAAGAAGCAATGTAAATATAAAGTATGAGAGTTGTTTAATTGAACCAGGTTTAAGTGACCATGGTATGACTGTTATGTATGCAATATGATCGGACTGTAGATAGGATGGAATTGAGACACATTAAACATAGATAAAATTATGAAAAATTGATAGTAGATACAAAGAATATAAACTGGGATTTAGTTTATCAGGCACAGTCCGTCTCGTCTGCTTTAGACGTATTTCTTACCTCATTACAGACGGTAGTTGCGAATTATGTCAAATAAAGAGAGGTGGGAAATAGGTCAGGGCCAAAGCTAAGGTCTTGGATGAATGAAACACTTTTGAAAGTGATTAATAGAAAAAATCGTTGTTATAAATTAATCATAAATTATCCTAAAAATAAAATGTTACAACGTAAGTATATTCATTTTAAAAACTATTTGATAAACGTCATTCGTAAAACAAAAAATAGGTATGGGTATTATACAATACTTTTGAGTTGTATAAACTGAATCCTAAGCAACAATGGAAATAAATAAAATATATAATGGAAGAGGGAGACAAAAAGAATGAGGAATGAGAATATCTCATTAAGGGATGTAAGCAAATAGCAATTTTTTGAATCAGATAAAGTTGCAAATATTGTTAACTCCTTTTTTTGTCAATAGCTTCTGATCTTCGGGTTAAAATTGAGCTAGAAAAAGATAGCATGTTAACTATTACAGATAAGTATGATAAAATATTTTGCTAAGATGCTAATACTCAATCTTTGTTTTTCTATCAGATAACAAAATTTGAAATAAAGGCGATCTAATAAAGTCCCTAGATAATAGAAAGCTCCAGGTTTTGATAATATAACTCCAGCAATCGTCAACATAATTTCGAAAAACATTGTAGATGTCCTTGTTTATTTGATTAATTACATTATGACCGAAGGGGATTTTCCATATGTTCTCAAAAAGCAATAGTTAAACCACTTTACAAGAAAAATGACAAAAGGGATCCCGGCAATTATAGGACAATATACTTACTTTCAATAATCTCGAAAATATTAGGGGGGGGAAATGTAAAACGATGATTAGTAAACTTTCTATATAAAAATTAATATTTAGTAATTAGCAATTCCGCTTTAGTGAAAAATTAAATACTAATATCGATCTATTAAGTTTTATGAGTAAGGTCTACAATGGCATAAATGAGACAAAAATAGTGTGCTAGTAACTTTGCGGACGTTATGAAAGCTTTTGACACGGTGGATCACAAAATCCTGTTATCCAGGCTGCATGATACAGGAGTAAGAAGGATCGTGCTTCGATGTTTCGTTCATTCCTAACACATAGGACATACACCATGATCATTAGACCACTAATCTCCTACGCAGCGGTGGTTTGGTGGACTAAGACGGTACAAGGTGGGGTTGGAAGTAGAATGGATGGTCTCCAAAGGGTGGCCTGTTTGGCCATCACGGGGGCCATGGGGTCTACACCAACAATTACCTTGAATGCTCTACTGGATCTCCCTCCCCTAGGGGTTCATATTCAAGGACAGGCCAGGATGAGTGCATACAGACTACAGCAAACGGGTTGCTGGAGAAAGAGATGGCTTGCAATCGGTCACTGCAGGATAAATCAAGTGGTCAACAGGGAAGTGTTAGACATGCCCTCAGATCACATGATACCTAATGTTTCATTAGATAAGCCTTTCAAGACGAAGATCTTCTCTAGGGAAGAATGGGAGTCTGGAAGGAGGTTATATAACGAGCAGGATATAGTCTGGTTCACAGATGGCTCGAATACGGAGAAGGGTACGGGCGGTGGCATAAATGGGCTCAACCCAGAGAGTTCCATCGTACTGAGCCTAGGTAAGCATGCTACTGTTTTCCAAGCAGAAGTAGGTGCAATCTCTGAATGTATCAAGGAGAATCTAAGAATGAAATACACAGGTAAGAACATTCTGATCTTCACAGACAGTCAAGCTGCTATTAAGGCACTAAACACGACTAGATTAAAGTCGAAGCAGGTATGGGACTGCATCTCATCATTGATAAAGCTTAGTCAGGTGAACACGGTCACTGTGGGCTGGGTTCCTGGCCACTCAGGTATTGACGGTAATGAGAGAGCAGATGAATTAGCCAGGTCAGGTTCAGAATCCCCTTTCGTGGGCCGGAACCGGTGTTCGGGATCTCCTATGGACATGCCAGAGCTGCGGTTGAGACATGGATACGGGAGGGGATGAATAGGGCCTGGACGAATTCAACTACTAGTAGGCTTGCAAAAAGGCTATTTATACCAAGCAAGAAACATGCTGAACAACTCATCTCTCTCAGAAGGGATAACATGAAGTGGGTGGTTGGGCTCTTAACGAGCCACTGTCACCTCAGAAAACATCTACACAGGATAGGGATTGCTGCAGACAATACTTGCATTAAATGTGATTTGGCTGAAGAGTCCGCAGAACACATTCTCTTAGAGTGTGAGGCGTTAGGACGAGCCAGGCTATACTCTCTAGGCCCTCCGGGGAAAGAGATGGAAACCATCCTAGATAACCCTATTGGTAGTATCTGTTCCTTCATAAGGATGACAGGTATTACTGATTGGGTGTAGGGAGGAATTTGGGGCGGCAAAAGATCTCTAGGTCGACGCCGGTGAGGCCTCTGAAGGAGGCTTTCACAGCCCAGAACGAAAAAAAAACACATAGGACTCAACAGACTAAAGTCAGCTTGGGAGGATAAAGCACGGAATTCTTCAGGGGTCGGTTCTCTCTGGGCCATTATCTTTAATATACAGTATGTAAACAGTCTATGCAATACACATCTTGTCCTGTTCGCAGATAATACAGCTTTATTTTGTAAAGCTGACACCTTAGATGAAATTAGGTCTAATATGCAGAGTAAATTGAAGTTGATTGACATCGATTTTTGTCGGGATCAAGGTTTATTTTCGGTTTTTGCCGAATGTTCCTAAAAAGTTATTTCCTTTTATTTGTGTATATTTCAACATGTAGTTTGTATCGTCAATCAACATATTTCCCAAACATTTAAAAGAAATCTACTCGAATTTGAACAATTAGTTATTTTGTAACTGATTAGGTCATTTTTTTAACGATATTTTAGGTACTGTTTTTTTTATATCTATTTTTTGGGTCCTTAAAAGTTACATTTTAACAAAATTTTATCAAAGTCATTTAAATTTGAGAAAATCGTAATTTGTGTTTTGTGAAACCTTTAAATTGTAAGTAGTTGAAATTATTTTTTAAAATGTAAATAACGATACATCCTAGAGATACGGTCAAAATATCAAATTTAATCCAACATATGTTCACTCATTTAGTTCAGAACCCTGCGCAGACAACGGACTGCAATAAAACAAAACCTCTTTTTTGAGGCTTAGTAGAAGGGCTTTAAAATAGACATTTCCTTCAAAACATTCTACATAATTTTTTTGACATATCAAATACCGTCTTCTAAACTACTTACATGTAAAAACGTAAGAAATACATTTACAAGGTCATTTTGAAAGATATAACAATGTGCCTGCCATTATGTGTCGAGCTTTTGTGACACCCTCTAATGAGCCTGATTAGTTGACGTCATCCGGAGTTGACCCTTCTTTGTCTCCGCCAATCAGAATCCATTACCAGCGACACAACTTTATTAACTAGTTAAGTTTATTGATAACATACGAGTCATTTGTTTTCTGCAAATTTAGTTCTAATGATTCATCCGTAATAGGAAGAGTGATAAATTAATGTGAACAAAAAAGAACATATTTGTAGAATAGTGTTAGGTTTTGGAAAAACTTATCTTTTTGCACACAAACAACATATACAAATTTTATTTTTAAGACGTATAAATCAGGACTAAGATTAATCAATAATTATTTAATGTTTTATGTAAGTGGAATTGAATTTACACCACTGCAAGACACCTTAAATTTTTTTGTATTCGTTCTTTTATTTGGTTTATTTTATTTTTTGATATCTTCTCCTATGTTACTAGTCGTCCTGGCTTTCTATACAAGTGTTGTACATCTGTTCCTGCTTGTACGTAACACTTATTAGTTTCTCATAACCAATTTATTTATTTCGGCTTCTAAAACTTCCCTCTATCAATTGAATGTCCCAGGTTGGTAGGACCTGGTCGAAAACATTTCTGCGTCCTTTGATCGATTTCACCTCTCCAGAATCCTCTTTCGTCTTTACTGTGGAGTCGAATTCCATACCTTTTTGGACCATTTATAATCAGCCATGAGGTTAAAGTGTTCGTACCATTTTGAACGCCTGTCCTCAATGGTATCCATCATGTTAAAATCGATACCCATATGACCCTTATAATTCATGTCAACTTACAGATTCTTCAACAATAACTTATTTCTGTGGCTAATATTTTAATCCGTTAGGTTTATTTAAAGTTTATAGTCGTTGCTATACATTTATACTAGCTATTACTAAAGTCAAGGGACGGTTAAGAAACTTTAAAACTTTAAGAGGTAAAAAACTAAAATTTATTTTTTTGTGTAAAACCACCATATTTTGTCATTTATAAGGTAAATTCAATCCCACCCCAAAAGGCATTTTTTAGGGGTTATTCAAAATTTTCAATTGTAGAGCCACATAGAGTAGTACCTCACTTTCAAGGTCTTGTTTAGTTAAAAAAAAACTTCGCAAGCTAGAGGTCGCTACAACACTGCTACAATACAAAATATTAATATTTAATAAATCCATTTTACTTCAGAATCTAATACAAGTAAAATAATGAGACAAAATTATAATAACAAAAACTTTATCGTTATTTGATTCAAGATTGACCAGGAAGTTGCATTATGATAAAATTTAAATTTAAACTCAAAATAAATTTTTTCAGAGCTATAATTTTTAGTATAATATCAAATTTCAATATTTGACCGGTCGCCATTTTGAATTGGAGTAAAATAGTGATCTTTAGTTTGAGAAGTAGTTTTCTATTATATAAGATTTATACATTGAGTTATGTGGCTCAATGGGGCTTTACGTATGAAAAATTTGAAATACTCCAAAAACCCTACTTTGGGGTGGGATTGAATTTACCTTATAATGACAAAATATGTTTTTTTTACACCAAATTCATTTTCGGATTATATACATCAAAACCAATAAACATGTCAAATAACATATAATCGAATTCCTCTTCATTTTTCGTCTATCCACCATTTTGTTTTGTTTTTTCATAAAAAAAAAAAAAAAAAAACATTATATCTGCAGAAATAGTAAAGATATTGAGTTCAAATTTAGTATAAGTATTTGTATGTTACGTTTTACAATTGTACCAAACACTAAGACTTAAGTTTAATAATTTTCATAATTATGGGCATTTAAAATCTTTAACGAAAGATATCTCAAAACTATTAACTTGACAAAAAACTTACAGGAGAAAAAATATTTTTCATAATGAACATAATTCAAAAGTGTGTTGTTGTTAGACTAATTTTAATTGTAGACAATCGCCATGAAATTGTATTTTTAGTTTTTGTCGATAATTTGGTTATCCTTTGACCTACAGAAAATGTAAAAAAAATATATATATATATTTTGTCGTTAGGAAAGAAAAATATTTTGTCTCTTCAAGTTTTTTGTAAAGTTAACGGTTTTTGAGATATCTTTGGAGATTTTAAATGACCGCCATTTTGAAAATTATTAAAATAAAGTCTCTCTCTCTCGCTCTCTCTCTCTCTCTCTCTCTCTCTCTCTCTCTCTCTCTCTCTCTCTCTCTCTCTCTCTCTCTCTCTCTCTCTCTCTCTCTCTCTCTCTCTCTCTCTCTCTCTCTCTCTCTCTCTCTCTCTCTCTCTCTCTCTCTCTCTCTCTCTCTCTCTCTCCTCTATATATATATATATATCAAATTAGGCTACTGTGTATAATAATGAATTATTACATAATATACATATAACAAATGAAAATTAAAAGTTCTCTTGACGACTGCAGAATATTAATGGATGATATTATGACGTCCGGGAACAGATATTGATTATTTCTGACTATGGATTATAATTAGTTCAGACAGAAAGGATATGACAACGTCTGACGATATTTAGATTTAATCTTTTGGCATTATTTCCTTCTGTTACTCATTGCTCAGGAAATAAATCAACAATTGTAGACGTTTATGTATGCCAATTTTTGTAGAATTAAAACAACTCTAACTATTTACATAATTTGCTACAGCCTCTTTTAATTTTCTGAATTATTAATAATAAACCCATTTAACTAGTTGTGTTGTGTTGATGTGATTCGCAATACGGATTGGTGTTCTAAGATTGAAGGTGGTTTATGACAAATTTGATTAATATTTATTATGAGAGTAAAGTAAGTATTGAGCGACTTATTTATATCAAGGTTTGTAGCGAAATGAAGTTTTGGTGTAATTTATATTACCTGAAAGAGAAAGTTGATTTTTCAAATGAATAAAATGTAGATATTTTGGTTTCTGGATTTTGTGAATGTGTATGTGTATAAAAGACAACAGCAGATGTGTAGTTTTGTATATAAACACAGCCTATAATTTTTAATTTGACAATTACCGCTTTTGTGATTTCAAAAGTTTAGTTTTGTCTTACTGAGATTAAGAAAGGATAATGTAAACATGTCTCTTCGTAAGGAGAAAATTGTGAAAAAGAGAGATCTAGATTATGTTCTTACTTACTGAATGTCTCCTACAGTTTTATCCTACATAATTTGCACCTATTCCTCTCTATACTTCACCTTCTTCCACCATTTTCCAACGCTCAAATTCCTTGTTTCCCTCTACATTCTCTATCAATCTTTTCCTTATCCTTCCACGACTCCTTCCATTTCCTCACAACTTTATTGATAGATTTTTAGTATTTTTAAAGAAGCAAAGTTAAGCCCTTAGAATTTTTGTAGCAAATAATACTTCTTAAACCGTTTTATTTATTCAAAATAATAATTCGGAAACTTGTCATTTGGAAACGTTACAATGTATGAACAAGTACAAACAATACAAACTGATAACGTAAAACGAAAAATCGAAACATTATTTAGGTTTTGTTATTGAATAACTTTCCTTAGAATCCATAAGGAATGAGTTCTTGGTATGTATCAACAGCTGTTCTGACTTTGTGACGTGGCACGAAGTGAGTTCAAGGGGTAACAAAGTATCTTCAGGAGCTAAAGCCATTTTATCCTTAGGTTGGTCAAAATTTGACATCAAAACTTCCCCACTGATTATTGTATTCCATTTTTGACACATGACTGATAGGTCTTTATTTGCTTTGAATGGAGTTACTTTCTCCCTTGCCATGGTCTCTACATCCCTTTTACGACTTTCGTCCTCAGGAAATATGTCCATGCGATATTTAATACCACGGTTAGCGTCTAATTTATTTCTCTTATAAAGTTTTCGAAATCTGTTTACACAAGGTTCTTTCTCTGGCCGGATCCATTTAACACCAGAAAAGTCGGATATAGAAATTTCGTCATTGTTATCATCATCGCTAAACCAGTTTCTGTAAAGATCCTTTTGAAATCCAACGTTGGTTATGCCTCCTTTTCGGCAATTTTTTAAGATCCATTTAATTTCAGAAGTCGATGGCACTCTAGAATAAAACAAAAATGTTAAATAACCAGTACATAAACCATTTTTAATCGTAACTTAAGTTTTAGGCGTGGCTAAATGAAAATGCAATAGGACTTTCTGCTTCCTTTTCTTAAGGCTAAAGTGAAAAATTAAAATGTGTAAACGAAACTAATTAAAATTTTCTTTTCCAACCATTATAAAAAGAAATCCGTAAAAACCCTTTGAGGGTCACGTCGTTGGGAAGTCGAGATGTTATTATGAATGGTATAAAGCTCTAGCACAAACGGTAATCCATAGTTGAGAAATCAGGAATCCTGGAATGGTACACCAATGGTTCCCAAATAAAGGAAGGTACTGGCGACGGGGTACATGAGCTGTGGCCAGGCTTGAAACGTTCGTTTCTATTGGAACAGTATGCCACAGTTTTTCAGCAGAAGATTATAACATAAATGACTGTATACGAGAAACTTTGAGGTTGGACTTTAAGAAAACTCGTAGTCAGGCTGCAATTAATACACTTGCAGGCACCACAATAAAATGGGAATGCCGAAAGCACCGCAATGCTTTATCCCAGAAAAACCGGGTCAGTGGGTACAGTGGCATAAGGGAGTTGAGGGTAACACGAAGGCAGAAAATCTAGCTAAAAGAGGCTCTGCATCAGGGTTCGTGGGACCTGTGCCAGCAGTAGGAATATCAATAGTTAGTGGATTAGTCAAATTCGTAAGGGGAAGAAATCAGCTTTGCAAGAATGAGGAGGTTTTAGTTGCACAATAGGCCATCAGTCGCGGTGACCAGGGCTGGTTCTGGCCCTTTAAACTCCAAACTTAATCAATCAAGGTCCTCGTTTTTAAATCGAAAATGTCTGTTTTAAATATAGGATTTCAGTAACTGGGTATGATGTTTTTCCATTTGTATTTCAGGCCGCGGAGTTACACTCTATCGAACGCTTGGACAACATCCCAGATACTACAGAACAGATTCGTTTTTCTTCAAGCGTTGATTAATACAAACTCAGACAGACAGAGTACAGAATGATACATTTCTCTACTTCTGAAAAAGAACATTGAATGTTACATTAAAACAGTCTTCAAACGCATACATTGCTCGCTATTTGTATTTTACATTTTTACTTGGAAAACTTCAATAATATGATTTTAAACTGACACGGCATTTCGGTATATATATATTTATATTGCGTTAATTAACCGTACTAAATGTTTATCGATGACTAAGTAATACATTTAGCTATAAAAAGGTCAATTTCTTTTAATATAATATGCTTTTATTTTGTTAAATTAATAAGCAATACACCTATTTTGGACAATGTAATTTCATCAAAGTTTGACAAATTTTCACAACCTACATATAGGTCATATATACGGACATGCACATGTAGTACTGTTAACGTTATGATGCCTAAGTTTATTTAAATACTTACATGTATACTAAAAAATTGAGATGATACTTATTTAATCCAATTACCTTTAATCCGTATACATAGAGTACTTGTAGTATTTCAAAGTACAAAGACTGATCATTGTTACTATATAAGACTATCAAGTGATTGTAACAGTTAACACAATTATCTCGGATCTAACGTAACTATAAGTTGCTCTACTAAACGGTTATTTGACAAATCCTGGACGATTATGTATCTCTTAGGAATCTCGAGGTAATAATAGTTAACCAAATAATCTATTAAAACAATCTCGTGGTTACCTGGGAGCTGACTACGTATTTCCAAAGAAACCAATTCATCCTACTCTGTTTGTGTGAGTATGTAGATACTTTATTTTATTTTAACTTTCACATATAACATACACACTCACACAAACAGATAAGACATAGGAAATGTCTTGAAAACAAGTATCTGGTGTCTATAGTATTGGTACACATACTTAGAATCGGGTGGTCAATTATTCCCGTAATTCTGGCATGACTAATATGTGAGTTTCTATAGACACCACTAAACCTCAGGCTGTAGGCTGCTTTTTCTTGTTTCCACGATTATAAACAGGTCAATGGATGGAAGTCCAAGTATTATTTCTATTGCAGCGATTAGTGTAGTGGACATGGCTCCGGCAGTGCTCAGACGTGGCAGCCTCTGAACCCTAGTCAAAGTGGTTTTGGTCTGTCTTCAGTCGGTCCCAACCCACCACACTACAGCCCCATAGCACATCATAGGTCGGATAATACCACTGTATATGTATCTTATCATTGCTGGTCTTAGTCCCCTGGTTCTGCCTACTGCCCTTCTTGCTGACATTAACAAATTGTTTGATTTTTCCGTAGTAGGTCTCAAGTGCTAATTATAGGTTAGTTTGGTGTCTAGTACCGCCCCTATATATTTGACCTCGTTCGTGCAGGAAGTTTTGTCACTCAAATCACTCAAATCACTCAAATCCGGAGTGATCTTTTTCCTTGTAAATGGGATCAATGTCGTCTTAGTAGGATTGACCCTGAGGTTTTCCTTGCGACACCATCCCTCTTCTAGTGACAGAGCTCTTTTCATGATTTCCACCACTGTATTCCCGAACCTCTCTTGGATAAGTACCAGCACATCTCCGCAAATCCTTGAGTGAAGTAACCCTCCGATAAAAGAAGGTCCAGAATTGTATCGGCCACCAGGCATCACAGAAAAGGAGAGAGAACTCCCACTATGGAAACCTCTGGTTACCTCAGTCTCCAGCTCCTCTCTAATTACTTTAGCCACCAACTGTCCTCCCATTTAACATGTCCTTCACCCACTTACACAAGGTTGTATTAATCGTGTGATACGATAGGGCTCGAACCATTGAATTATGGGGGGGGGGCATTGTCAAATACTCGGACATTCACGGATTCTGAGAGTCTCTTCCAGTGACTATGAGTGACTAGACTATGTAGTGCACTCTGTCACCCTTTACTTAACTGGTACGCAGGTTGACTTATATTACCGGTGCTTAATAATACAATTTGTCCTTAATTCATAAGGTGTAATTCATTTAGTAACAATAAAGAGCTGGGTAAAAGACTTTCTAAACAATGTTCCAGAAAATTATGATTTTTTTTTATTTCTATCGATGACGTTGTTATTCCTCAGCTTACAGTAAAATAAAAATAACATTAGTGTTATTAAACCTTTAACCCTGGCTAACTCTAATTTAAATTTCACCTGGAAAAATCTTCTCTGGAAATAGTTTGAATTTTTGAAATTAAGTGCTTCTGAAACGGTTAGAGATATCGAAAAATACCTAAGAATAAAAAAAGTCTTAAAATAATGTTTTTTTATTTAAAATTGTCATAAAAAATAGGGTTTCTTAAAAAATATTTAAAGCTAATCGCCATATTGAAAAAAATAACGGGTGATATGTAAATTTGGTAATAACTCTAGTTTGAATTTTTTAAATCCTGGTATTATCTGATGTTACCTTTTAAATTATGTTTATAACTTTTGTACTTATTGAATAAAATAGCTTTCACACCTGTTTCAATCACCCTGTATATATAAAAAAAAAAAAAAAAAATCACAAGATGTGAATTATTGTTTTTCTTTTTAAAAATATAATGTTTGAGTATTACCTACCTGTCTCTGTCCTGGATATTTACAGTGTTATATATGTATGAGTAAAAAGAAGAATAATGACGTAATATAAATCCTTAATTAAAATTATATATTCATATAAAATAAAAGTTAATTTGAACAAAACTAGCCTCATAAATTCTCCAGTAACTGGGTGGCTGATACTAAGATCCCTTGGATTATAGAACCCGAATCCTGTATCATACAATCCTTCAGGAACGGGATCGGCTGGAACCTTATTTGTTATTTGCTCAGCACCACCTGGTTTTAATCCACATCTAATTTCAGTCCAGAACCTGTAACCATAGCATGAAAAAATATGATTATTTATAAAATAAAACCCTTAACAAAACCTTCAATTGTTTTCCTTATTACAAAAGCACTCTTACACCAGACGATTGTGAAACTGTCCCCAGAAATTCATCAATCGACCGCAGATGACGTGATGGCGCTCTATCTGTAACCTCGAAGCTGTGTACTTCTATCAACAAGTTCATATCTAGCCCCCTCCTCTGGTATGAATTTATAGTATATAAAATGGATTTACAATAACTATTTTAAAGGTAAATTTTATTGATAAGTACTTAGTAATTACCTAAAAATCTTTAATATTTTTAATTTAGGGCCAAGTAATTAATTTAAGAAACTGATGTGTTATTGGGTACTTTATGGCAGAAGCTAACACTTAAGATGTGGATTTGTGGTCTACAAATACAAAACTGAGGGCTATTAACTTTTAAGAGCAAATTGTAACTGCGTCGTACCGAGAAGAAAAACCGAAAAATTATATCAGCAAGCTAATCGACAATGAAGGATTTCCTTAACAAAGTCGACCCTCCCGGATCTCTCTTCCAACAGTCAGAAGTCCTTCCTCAGGCGTATCAAGGAAGAAAACCATTTCAATAGTCTTGCATTAGTCGAAACATACTGAAAGATAAGGAGATCAATGTTGGGGATGTCCTAAACTATGCCAACAACAAAAGAGGCTGGTGATTTTTAATAGGACCATAGAATAATGTGATTGTGATGTCTCTTGTTTATGAGAATGCAGCCAGTGATGTGTATTTCTGATTTTTTATGCGGCACTAATTGTAAGTAAATGTATTTGAGTTATGCAGAAAAATATTTGCAATTCAAAATAATTCAATCCTATTTTTTAAAAGTCCACACGATGACTTTACACACAAAGTTTTTTTTTCGTTTGTTTTTGTACACACGAGGTCTGTACGGCATATGGCCGTCTGTGGGTTGCTTCTATATTAAATCTGAAGGTCAGCATAGATTTTTCAAAGACTAGACTATGATGACCACAATCCGGAACTTTTGAGTCACTTTAAAACAAAAATATTATCGTGGGTACCTCTCAGGAAGTTTGTCCCCCTATTTTGAATAATTATAAATCCGCGCCTGTCAATCAATCTTTTGGAAGTGGAATTGAATCGTCAGCTCTACCTTGGACTAAATTCAAAACTTATCACCATTACATAGCTGATCATAACATTTTCTATGGGTCGACTCCTGAATTCGGTTAATCTGAGTATATCTACACATCGTGAATCTATAAGAAACGGTGCATTAGTTTAGAAATTTGGGGATTCAATAAAACTCTTAGTCTTCCTAATTGTGGAATTAATTTGAGAAATTATTCAAAATTACAAGCAAACAAATAACTAAACAACCATGCAAACAAAAATGTGATATTTTCAGAAAAAAAAAAATTAGTAATAGTGTATGTATGGAAATATTATGTTCATTTATTCATCCTATTTTAAAGACTATCTATTCTAAAGGTTTAAATTGTTCTAATGTTACTAAAGTACTAAAAATATGTCATTTTGGATTGTTATACATTTATAAATGATAATCAGAATTATTTTATTCTTGTATTGGAATAACTCTTTTTCTTTCATCTACTTTAATCATCTTGACCCATTTATTTTCAATACGAAATGTATTAATGATAACTTGGGTGTATAGATATTGTTATCATAAAAAACAATATATAAAACATGAGTTTAAACGATTCTATATAGCTTAAATTCAATTTTTTTCACAATTATGACTCCTTCAAATATGTTGTCTGCAATCTATTATGCTGTGTACGGCGTGAAAACATTCTACAGATTGAAGGAACTCACTTGTTAAATGGTTTCATTTGAGGGAATCAAATTTGAGTTTATATTCTGAAATTAGTAGTAACGGTATAACTGTAGAAAATAAATTCAATATTCAACACTTGAGCTGTTGAAACATATGTTTACTTTGTAACATTTAATTTTAGTGTTCATTTCAAGAGTCAATAATATAATATAATGATTCTAATATTGGAAATTGGTGTTTTCATCGGTGATTTTGGAACTAACATAGAATTGATTTGATTATATTTATAATATCATTATAACATAATTATTTTTCCAAGGTGCAGAAAAAAATTTAAAAACCCATTTTGTGTGTCATTAAAAATATAAATATTTTGTTTCTTATACAATTTCTATTGTTTACGGTTACCGATATATTTAACTTTAGATAATTTCAACAGTCGCCATTTTGAATAATTCATAGTAAAGTTTTGTATCTTATTATAGTGATAAAAATAGTATAAATAATGTACATACCAAAATTAAAATCATAATCTTACAAATTTCAAAAGTTATCATTAATTTTTAATAAACACAAAATGGGTGAACGACGGAAAACTAAGCGTCTCTGGATCTTTGTTCATATGAACTTTTTCCATTATTTTCAACAGTAGAACTAGTCCTGAAATTCGTTCCGTTTCTTCGTAAAAAACCCGATATGTATGTAACGATATCAGAGAATTTATTTGTAGTTTCATGTTAAATTGATAAATAATTTTTATACCCGAGAGAGAAGAACTAAAAGAATACTCCATTAGAGAATTTAGTTCATAATTCTATTTATAATTCAGTCATGTTAATAGAGTTTTACAAATCTTAGATTAGAGACTAGATGACAACAAAGAACCTTTAGAATGTTCTATATCTTTATTGCTTTTGTTTTTGATGAAATCTGGTGAGTACGAAGAAAAGTCACAATATTATACTCTTTTTGTAAATCTGAAAAATCCGTTTACTTCTGTAGCGGATTTGGTCTTAAGACTTTTGATCTTAAAATTAAAAAAATATGGATTAACTGCCTGTCTTTTATTTTTATATCCTATAACATTTTTATTCACAATAGTTAAAAACAAAACGATCGATTGAGAATCAATCCGGATCATTTATTTAAAAAAAGAACCCCATTGAATTATTAACTCCCTCCTTATAAGATGAAGACAGGAGACAAAACAAGTTAAGACATTATTTTTTCAACAATTAAATGCGGTATAATTAAAGCTAAATCTTGATTAAATAAATATTGTAAAACCATAATTATTAAATAATATACAAAACTTTTCAGAAGATTGATTATGACATTAAGTTAGAACCATTTTGAAAATCATATTTTGTCAAGTCTGGTATTAATTTGAAGCCAAATCATCTCTAAATATTAGACTGAAACTCAACACAGAACAATGACGATAATAATAGACAGTTTATCAAAGAGTGTCTTTAAAATAATATCCTTTTCTTCTTTTTTTTTTATTGTATGGAAAAAGCTATGAGATGAGGCAAAAAAATGATTTTTAGTTATTTGCGGAAATATTGATTTGATTTCTCATAGATAAAAAAAAATCACTTTTTGGAACTATTTTTGTCTGTAGTTTGTCCAGGGTTCACACACATGAATAATTGATGAAACATGTGATTAAATTTTGTATGTAGATTGACTATAGTTATAAATTCTTTATTTCCCTATTATGAAAATAAAATGAAAGTAAACCCAAATATATACTGTCAAATTGCTAGTGAAGACAATTACGGTACAGTAAAAAATAGCAAAAAAAGGAAATAAATACCATTTAAACGTAATATCATTTATTTAAATACCATTTAATATTACCTATACGTAATTGGTAAAAAAAATCATGTTGAGTTTTCAAACTAAATTCAATAAACATAGTTTTCAAAACAGTACGATACCTGACTGTCTGTTACGACAACATCCAAACACGTGACCTATGATAACCAAATTTGGTTTTTTAAGATATCTCCATATTCATTGTCAATACCTTCAAATTTGAGTACCAAAATAAAAATAACGATTTTCTCAAAGTTTTACGGTTTTATTGAAATCTTGCTCAAATGCAGGTCGTAAGAATTAATTGGAGGCCATTTACTAAAAATAATTGTTTCAAGAGTTGTCAGTCAAAATGGAAAAAAATAAACCATGGACACAACCTTGGAAAGTAGAATATATCAAAATCAGCCAAAGTGATTTTGTTGAGTATGAAGGTTTGTAACCGAAACAAATGTGCCAACCTCACAATTTAAAAAATCCAACGTTACGATAAATTTTGGAAAAAAACCTTGAGTCCATTTTGAGATATTTGATATTTGAAGACAGCACTGTGGTTTATGACACTTTTCAACTAATAACTTTTGAAGTTTTTTGTGTATTTTTAACGAATGGTTTTTTAATACAAAATGGTTTTATGTATAGACGTGGAAAAAGTGTGTGCAATATTTTTGAAACCTTTATATTTATAATTTTACCTGTAAATATATTGATTGTACCTTTAATTAATTTGAAAGTTGTTCAAAATTAGGCGTTAATTAAAAAGAAAGGAAACTTTACAATCGAAACATTATATTTACAGTTATGTGGGAAAAACATGTACGGAAGTACATATTTATACAGTTGTAAAATTATTATAAGTAGTCTGAAGCTCTTAATTAAAACCGAATTGTTATGAAGGAACAATTGTGTTGTTCGTTATACGTAATGGAGCCTCTAACAATTAAACTGTGAAATTGAACACGCCCTTTCCGGTCAAATCAAGAACAAGTATGTTTTCCCTTAAATCTGCTTTGCTTCTTGCAATATATACTTTACTTCATTGATTATTCTAAAGACTTCATTTACGTTTCTTTAGGCTCTATAGATTTGGTCACTACCCTCCGTTACAACTTAACAAGTATTCAAATCTGGAGTTATTTATTCCTTTATAAAATAAACATAGGAATCCCAACAATTTAATATCTTACAACGCGGCTATAAGTTGTATAATAATTTGAATTGTCGAACACGGGAAGATGACTGGATTGATGTGCCGTTGTATGCTTTCAATTTGAAGATAACTGCCAACAGTGGAAAACTTGAGACGATTCAAAGTCGAAAATTAATATTTGTGTCCATTGTACAAATCATATTTTGCGCAAACTTTACCATTCATACTTATCCAAAATAAAATAAAAACCAACGAAAACTCTGTGTCACCAAAAATTTCAGTTCAGTAGCTATCAGTCAAAAAGTGAAAATGAACCATAGGCTCCGTGTTTGAAAAAAAAAATATTTAAATTGATTGTGTACTTGCTTTGCTTGTACCATATGCGCGTCCATGTAAGTGATAGGTATGCAAAATCTAACATTTAATGACGTTAGATTTATGTTTTTAAATGTATGATTTTGCACACTGGTTTGTGTCTTTCCATTTCACTAAAATTTGAATGAAATCTGTAGACTCGAATTTGAGATATAACGTATTTATAACAACCCCATGGCTAATTTTGATTGTGTTTTTTATCCTTTTATTTCCACTATATCTCACGAGTTGACACTTATGGAGAAATTTTGATCAAAATGGTTAGAGCCGATTTTGTATTGTTTTATGGTAGAAACTCTCATATTTAAAGTTTTTGAATAAATTAATCCCGTCCCGAGATATAGCCAAAATATACCCTCGAAATAAATTAAATTAAAATCTGTTCAAACTTTTAGGCTGTAGAGTGTCCAAGACATCATTCCAAAACCCCCCTTTTTTACCCAGGGGTTCTTAAAACGAATATATCGAGTTTTAACCCATCACAATTTTGTATATTTTGTGTACAATATACAATTTAAATAATTGTATGACTGAAGTTGTTCTGTCAAAATATGGTATGAATTTCGACAGTAAGATCTGGATATGTACATTTATAGAAACTGCATAAAGTCATTCGATAAACTGTTTCATAAAATGTATAGCTCAACAGTATGTTTCCAAATAACTGGAATGCAGCGTGATTTCTCTATCTACGAAAATATAAGTTTAGCTTTAAAAGGGAGATAAAAATGTAATTTATTTCTTAAAAAAAACTAATTGATATTAGAAAAATAAAATACTGTTTTCATTATCGCCATGACAACCATACATTTTATTTGAATGATTACATTTTAGTAACAAATGAGTTCTTCCAACAAATGAAGAATAGCTGAAAATCAGATTCGCTGTTTGTACTCGAGGAAAGGAGTCGAAGAGAAGTAGAGGCAAACATGAAAAGATCTTGGAGGTTGCAATGTTGGTTGCAAAGATGTTTCCAAAGTGTTTGCTATTGTGTTGTGTGTTGCGTAAAGTTTAGACTCTGCCACTACACAAATGTCATCCTATTCACTGAAGTCCTTGACATTAATCAATATATAAGGAATTATTTTAACGAGTTTATAAACAGTCTCTTGCTTCCTGCACTTTAAACAAAGGGACATTTTAAACGTGAATACTTGTATATAAAATAATAATAATAATATTTCCTGCTATTTTGATTTATTTTGCTATCAACTGATGATTATAATCTAAATTATTTACTGAGAGACGTTATGTTTGGATTTGCAAATGGATGGATAAGTGTTTTAATTTTTACATTCTCTATATAGTCAACAATATTTGAATGTGGGAAAATTTAATGTTAAGTTTATAAAACATATGCTCGATTTTTTTAATATGTTGTTTTAACAGATTGGAAGCCTCATTTAGTCACTTAGTTTAGAAGATTGAACTATATTGGTAACCCTAAATTAATAAGGTTTAGCAAAAAAAGGAAGAAATTTTTTTTAAAGCAATAAAGGCTAATTATTCGAAAAATAGTATGAAGTCCAGGAATGGAGAGAATCCACACCAAATGTGTTAAATAATAACGTTTTTAACATAATTAGGCAGTAATAATGTGTGAAAATAAGATTAGCAATTCTTTTATAATACACATAGAAATTAAAATGTACTGTATATCTTTTCTTTTTTTTTTTTAGTGCAAACAGAGCAAGTGTTTATTCAATTCACAGAAAATTTGTTAGAGAATAAGATTATACTGTAAAATGTGAATCTCAAGATAAGATCGAAAAGATTTGTTAAAAAAAAAAAAAAATCCTAAATATATGAAGTACGTCTCTTGTTGTCTATGTAAATAGAAACTATATTCAAATAATCGGGGTTTAGACAATTATAACTTATTTGTGCCTAAGAACAATACTATTGCATTATAGCTTACAGTAGATAGTATACAGAAAGGTATGTGATAGATCAAAAATCGATATCGATTTTTTTCTGATTTATCCGTTCTGTCCCCAAATCTAAAAAAAAAAAGTGGATTTTGAAATTATGTCTGTCTCTATCTGTTGTCTGTTATTTGTTGATATTTTGACCACATATAGGACTTATTTTCTTCATTTTTTAAATAACTTAAAATTTGGGGGGAGCTACCACCATAAAAAAAACAACAACAAAAATTTACGATTTTTTCAAATGTTCTACAATGTAGCCCCTAAGTACCCGAACAACATATTTTGCATTTCTTCAAAAATTTCGGTTCCTGACGTATGGATAAAAACTAAAAACTTACGATTTTTCCAAATGTTGAATCAATATTTGATCAAATGTTGATACAATTAAATGTTTTCCCCTAAGTACCAGAAAAACGTATTTTTCATTTCTTCAAAAATTACGGTTCCTGGCTTATGGGTAAACTCTAAAAAAAAAACTTACGGGTGCTGTTATAAAATATGTAATTTATCAAAATCGGCTCAACCGATCTCATTCAAATTTTGATGAAGTGAGAAAGTTAATGACCTAAACCAGTGTGCAAAATTGTAAACATTAAAAAATTACTGTTACGGAATAATTTTCAAAGAATATAAAACTAACCATAATCGTTGTCATTTAAATTAGATTTCAACTTATAATATTTACTCTTTATATAAGACAAGTTTATGAGCAAAATTAACCAAGTAGACTTTATTTAATTACATAATATTATTTCAAATAATCTACAAAATCTGAGATGGCGTACAAGGTGGGTTTGTTATATTTTACTGACAACTACCGAACTGGCATTTTTGGTGACTAGTAGTTTTTTTTTAGTTTGTATTTTGATAAATGGGTGTGTGAGAAAGTTTGTACAATGTTTTTGCACCATTTATTTTTGTATACTATAGATTATTGAGCGAAAAGTACTCACAATAAATAAGTAAAGTATCAAAAATATAATCCTTTACAATAGGTCTACTTGCAGGACTTGATTATTTAATAACTAACTACGTTCAATGATTTTACATTTGTTAAAGTAACAATAGTAATAATGAGAATTGTAGTATGGATTATTCAAGCATATGCTCAGGTTAATATTAGAAATGTTGTAGGAATCGTGACTGTTATACAAAAGAGAAATTATGCAATCGTAACTAGAAACTTGGATCAATACCAAAGGGATCTTTTGTTTTCATAAATCCAAAGATATACTATAAAAGTGAGGTAAAGATGACAGATGATGTAGCCTAGGTAGCGAGGCCGAACCGAAGGATTACTCAACAGTCCTGCAGTTACGGTACTGTTAAAGAAGCGCATGCAATGGTGGGAAAGATGCGTTAATACATTTTGTAATCAAATTAAATTTAACTGTCATTCAACATAAAGCCGTTCTTCCTAAGAAATAAAATGAGGTAGAAAACCTTATGACCAAACGGTATTGGGAGAAATAATTTTTAAAAAAGATGCATCCTCAAAATAAAACAAAAAACCATAAGTATAATTTTTCAATGGCTTCAACTAGGTATAAATAATTATGTTTCTATACTTTGTGTAAATTTAATAACAAATCACACAATATTGACGTGTTTGACATGTTAGTGGTGATTTTACAAATTACAACTGTCTCATTCGACTGGTTAATTAGAAGTTGTTTTTTTTTAAATCGATTGAATTCTTAAAGTTAATCAAATTATAACAATTAGCTGGCTTTACAGTTGTTGTTTGTTAAATTTTGTCTACTTTCACATATTTACGCGTTGTAGTGAAAGTAATGTAGTGTTGAGTTTAACAGAAAATCTCCTGAGGCCAAAATGACTTCTCTGATTAATACGCATTCCTTCAGAGACAAACGAGTGAACTCATTTTTATAAATTTTGGTATAACGGGCACATTTTGGTCATACGTCATTTTATTTGTTTTCATTTTTTGATATCTCAGAATTTGGGTGTAGCTGCCGTAAATAAATAAGGTCAATAATTAAATTTACTATTTTAAATAAATTGACTAACGATTTTGATCACATTTTGCTAATATCTAGCCTCTAAAAACAACATCTTGATTAAAATATAGGTTTCATAGTTATAGATTTAAAAACAAAACAAAAATTGTTTTTACAATAGAGCTGTCGTTATAAAAGAACAAAATTTTTCAGCTCTACAGATTTCGTTCAAATGTTGGCGAAATGTAAAGATTAATGACAAAGAAAAAACAATCTTACAAAGTTGCAAGAACAAATTATGGTTTTGCATTAAAATTAAAATAATAATCTTGAAAGTCACCATTAAAAACTCGATTTTCAAGGAACAAGCGAAGGAGAGAATTCTATTGTTTATATTTCGCAATAACTCGCTAAGGAAGAAATCCTTCTGTACCAACTTTCTCTCACAACTTGGAAAAAAAAACTCGACAATCAAGAAAATTACATTTCTTTATTATTTTTTGTCTATAAGTAATACATTATTCCTGGTTTTATGGATAGGTGTGTGAGAAAGTTACGTCCCCAGCCTGACTGGTCTAGTAGTTAGGTTTCTCTTTTCACGAGTGAGAGATTCTGGGCTCAATCCCTGTTGGGGGGGGGGGGGGCTCAAATATTTAAGGTGCAAACCCAGCATTGTGAGGTAATTGTAAAAGTACAATTGGTAACGGAATCTGGTTGAGAATGTTAGAATAACAGTGACGGGAATTTTTATATGCTAACCTGACTAAAAATCAGTCAAACAGCGCCTAATTCACAGGTTGTTTTAGTGTGAGATAGTTAGTAAACATTTGTGCGTAGTTTATTCAAGTTTAGTGGACGAATAGTTTTTTAATTTATATTTGACAAGTTTCTTAACAAGCAAATTCGTTGTAATAACTTTCCAAATGACAGAGGTTTTAAATTTAATTAACCGTAGTTTTTCAGTAATTCAACTAAAAATAATGATGCCAAAATGTGCAGTTAGTGACAACCTAATTATATCAATTCCATGTTCTACGACAAAAAAATTGAACTCCTATATTTTAAACCTGTATAGCGAGCATACACAATGAATTAATGAAACAAATACTTATTAATAAATGCTAAAAGATTATAAATGTTTTAAAAACTGTGCAAAAAATATTGCACAACTTTTCTCAATCACTCATTCCCAAACCAAATAAAAACAACAAAAAACTATTTGTAACCAAAATTATCAGTTCGGTATTTTTTTTTAACACAATAGACGTTATAACAGTGGTCAAGGTTCATTTTTGTTTTTTTAGAAATTATTTTTGAAACCTACTATGTGTTTACTTATGATCCGTTCAGGGCTCACTTTAGTGAGTACGGGAATGGTAATCCCGAAGGATCTTACACCTTTTTATCTAGTCTTGAGTTAGATCCCCTCTCTTTCATCTTTCCTATCAGGATTCTCTTGATCAACTCTTGTCCCATTACTACCCTGATACTATTTCAAGGGGTAGGAGTCTTTATTTAATGCTCTTTTCTTCCTTTTAATATTAGCCAATGACGAATAAGAGATTTTTGCCTTTAAAACAACAAAAAAAAATAAATAAAATAACTTGTGAATTTTCACAGGGTTTAGGGTCATTAATCTTCACAATTTGCTAAGACATGAATGAAATCGGAACAGCCGATTTTGAGAAATTACGCCTATTATAACATCTGAGTGGCTGATTTTTGTTGTTGTTTTTTTACCAATGACTCACAGATTTTTAACGGAAATCGTTACACCCGATTTGGTAAAATCACGATTTTGTACTATTTTTTTATGGCAACTACCGACAAATTTTAAATTATAAGAAAAATGAAAATAGGTCCTGAAACATGTCCAAAATATGCCTACATACCAATTGTATAATTAATTAACTATCCTGCAAATTGACCAACTATCCTACCAATTGACTAACTATCCTGTTAATTGACTAACTATTCTGCTAATTGATTAACTATCCTGTTAATTGACTAACTATCCTGATAATTGACTAACTATCCTGTTAATTGACTAACTATCATGCAAATTGACTAACTATCCTGCTAATTGACTAACTATCCTGATAATTGACTAACTATCCTGTTAATTGACTAACTATCATGCAAATTGACTAACTATCCTGCTAATTGATTAACTATCCTGTTAATTGACTAACTATCCTGATAATTGACTAACTATCCTGCTAATTGACTAACTATCATGCAAATTGACTAACTATCCTGCTAATTGACTAACTATCCTGATAATTGACTAACTATCCTGTTAATTGACTAACTATCATGCAAATTGACTAACTATCCTGCTAATTGATTCAGTATCCTGCTAATTGACTGAGTTGTCAGTTTTTATATTCTACAAAATTATAACAGTTTTCCTCCAATAAATAAAGACAAGCTTTACGTAGGTGCATGACAAGATAAATATTTGATCAATACATAATATTTACGAAACCAAGGACCTCTTATTGTTTCCAAAAATATGATACAGTTTTTTTATTTACACGAAAACTATTTTATCTACTGTGCCCGATAGTTTAATTCCTTTATGCTAACTGCAATATGATTCTACCATTTCCAACACTATCATAACTAAACTGTTACAGGTGTTCTTACAATCAAGATCGCAATAACACAACAATATTTTTCACGGTAGCTGCTGTTTATTTGTTCGATGCTGAAAAGAGGGCGTCAGATTGCGACACTTTAACCGCACAGTTGAGCCATCGTTGCATTCTAGGGTGTTACCAGATTGCCTTAACCTTTGCACGAAATATGTTGAAATCTATATACACTGTTTATATATCAATGTCAACAAACTAGCGTGGAACAACATTACAACATTTTTTCTCCCTTTCGAAGTAAAACAATGAACTTTTTAACAAATAATAATTAACGGCTATTTGCAACGTTTGATGTGTGGACTGGTTCATTAACTTGTAAATGCAACAAAGGAGTTATTGGGTTGTGTAGGTTTTTACTGAAAGGATATTGTTCAAGGTTTGTGTACATTTTGAAACTCTCTATTCACTAAAGCATATTAAGTTATAAATCATTTCCTAACCAAGTGGATATGTTTTCGGTAACTTGCTACGGGGCTAACTTTGTTTTGTATTTTAGGAGTTTCAGAACACGAAAATAGTAATCGATTCAAATTTATGATTATACTGTTATTTGTATAACGATTTTTCATTAGACCACTTAAAGGAATATTTATCCAGGAGTAAGCTAATCTAAGTAAGCTTAACAATTATTCTAACCACACCATTTAATAAGTTTATAGTTTCAATATGGCGGTTCCAAGATGGCTGTTAAAATTTAAAACTATCAAAACTAGAAATAAATATTATCTTAAAAACATATACCAAAAAAGAAAATTTAAAGTTAAGCCATTTAAATATTTTTGTATACCTGTATATTCCTTACCTTATGAACGCTCTGTGTATATATCATTCTGTATTACATCAAATAAAAAGCGTTTAGAAGGTTTTAGAAGTAAAATAATGATTATTTTGGTATGTTTTTCACTTATACTGCTAGATATCGCGTACTACCCATTAAAAAAACACGTGTTTACAATTATTATTATTTTTTTTATTTGGAAGAGCGAAAGTTGTAGTGTTTAATGTAAATTAATACTCGGAGCTGGGAGAAATATATAGAAAAATTAATTTATTAAGGACTAAGCATACGACCACCAGACCCTGTCTTCAAATAAACATTAACAAAAACCAATCAAATTAAAATATAAAATACTATAGTTATTACTTCATTATTAAAATAAAATAATAAAGTAAATTATATAATAAAAACAAAACAGTTAAATTTATTAATAAAAAAAAGAATAACTCTGATAATTAATAATGATAAATAGATACTTAAAACTAAAATTTAACTTAGGTAAAACTTTCACTCAAAAACTGTAATTACTCTTCATTTTTCAAATTTAAACAAATTATTTAACAATAAACAATTCTAAACTATTTATATTGAAATAAAACTATATTTTATAATAATTATGTATATTAATAATATATTAATAACATCTATCCCATCTTTTATACCGTCTTTAATATAAATTCTTTCTAAACTGGACATAGCTATCATAGAGTATCTGTCAGAGAGAGAGAGAGAGAGAGAGAGAGAGAGAGAGAGAGAGAGAGAGAGAGAGAGAGAGAGAGAGAGAGAGAGAGAGAGAGAGAGAGAGAGAGAGAGAGAGAGAGAGAGAGAGAGAGAGAGAGAGAGAGAGAGAGAGAGAGAGAGAGAGAGAGAGAGAGAGAGAGAGAGAGAGAGAGAGAGAGAGAGAGAGAGAGAGAGAGAGAGAGAGAGAGAGAGAGAGAGAGAGAGATTAGTGCACCTGAAATATGAAAGATGAGAGTGAATTATCAGGTCACTTGGATGATAGACCAGCTCTGTGGATTCGGCTTGCAAACCGTGACGAAGTAAATTAATCACGAAGCGGAGTAAAACAGTTGCAAGTTGTATTTAATACGCTACATTAATATCATGCTTAGCTTTCCTCTGCGTGTTAAGTAATAGAGAGCTCTGTAATCCATAACGGACGCTGAACCTACTAGACCTACAGTACTCTGCAAATTGATTGGACCGAAAGGTCAAAGAGATTTAAACTACATATTGTTTGTTAATTTACCTGTGTAGATGGACTCATAGTTTCTTATGATAGTTTAAGCAAACTTGTTAAGAAGATGATTTCACTTGGCCGCTAAAAGTCTTGTATAAGTTTTTGCTTAAACAATCTTTCACGCTTAAATTATAGTAATGGCATTACATAATATAAAACATAATTTATTATATTTAGATTAATCATCAATTTTTTTTTTTTGTGTGATTGGGTGTCATATTATTAACGTATACTCACTGTTATGTAATACATTTTAAATACTTTTCTTCTAAATAAGTTTATCACGTAGAACTTTTGATAATGTTTTAGGAGCAACAAAGTTTTTAAATTTAAAAAAACATATTTTAGGATCTTATATGAAAACAATGGTCGTTTTACATATTTTAACACCTTTAATATTAAACCACATATTAAAGAAACGTATATCTGATTGAAGCTAAATCTAGCTCAAAGATTTTCTTAAACATACGATTGAATTAGTTACTTTCTAATTAATACTATTAAAAATAACTGATCTCAAATTTACGTAACAATTTTCAGATTTAAAAAACAATTTTTATTTTGCCTAATTTACTATTTAGACGTGTTCTATTAGATTTTTACAGTCTGATTCTATTGAGATGTCGCCAATAGTTTTTGAGTTATGACTCAAAAACACAAACTAGCTCAACATAATATTTTTTAAAATCTAAAGTATGCAAATGAGTGAAGCGATTTTGTTACTTTATACAGGGTTTTCATAAAATCTTTATTCTAACTTCGGTAGACGATAGGAGACACTAAAAACATAAAAAAGTTTGTATATACATATTATATCCTAAAACGCTTTTTTTCAGTCTGTCTGCCATTTTGTGTTTTTTTCACAAAAATATATCTAACTGTAGACCGAATAGAGATATCGATACCAATACTGCAGAACGTTTAATACTATAAATTTGTAATTTGAAAAGAAATTATAATGTTTCATTTAACGGTTTTAAAATGGCGGCCATCAAAAAATTGTAAAGATAAATTATTGAAAAACAAAAACATTTTAAATGACGCCATTTTGAAAGTGTTAGGTGAAACATTTTTAGATTTTGGTGTAAAACGTTCTACACAATTTGGTATCGATATTTTTATTTTTTCTGTAGCTATTATTTTGTTATTGAAAAAACATAAAATGCCAGACAGACACAATAGGAAACTTTTTATGATATACTTTCAATGCTCCTTGTCACTTCCCAAAGTTTGGCAAATTTTATAAACACTCTGTTTTACCGTATAGCATTATAAAAAACCTGAAACTCTTACATATCTCCTTGTTTGTCCTGAGATAAGGGCGTAATTGATATCTGATCTTAGGTTAATTGAGACAAGGGTGTGTATTCTTTACCCGAAAACCCTAATAATAATATTTGTTAGCATCCAAGTTAACCTTTAATGTCAAGAAATAAAGTAAAAAAGATATGAGCGTTATTCTACCGTGCAATCATTTGGACTGACTCGGATAATATTTCGGGAGCACTTAACAGGTTGTGAAATTGGTAGAATTTGAGATCAATACCCACTCAATGATTTGGAACAAAATCTGAGAGTGTTACAAACTTTAACTAAGTATATTAATTAAAATAGATCTAATGAAATAAGATTGTTAATGCGAAACTTCACAAATTCATGAAGAGCAAGGTTGAATGCTTTTTTGAAATGGTTCGTACTCTATTCTCTCACCTCCTCTCTACCTATAGTCAAAGAGAGTCTGAGAGCATGAAATTGTTGTGGTATTGATTTTACTTACCCTGTATAAGAAATTTGGTGAGTTTGGTAATTACCAAAAATTTCGACCTCCAGTTTTTGACTGCACGTTTCAGGAAATCAAAAAAGTCTTTTTGACAAACCATTTATCATAAAGTATACCAGTTATTAATTTATTTTAAGTTGTCGTCTTATATATAAGCACGTTACTGACCATAAAAATTAAGATAGGAACATGAAATTGTGTGGAACATATATTATCCTCGTATAGAATCATACTAAAATTCTGAAAAATTGAATTTAAAATGTTGGTCATTTAAAAAATTTGTGTTTATAATGGTGGTGAATAGCTTTATATGGAATACACATAACAGCTGATTACATGTTTAATTAACTGACTAATTGCTAGTCCCTCTGTAATAACTGTTGTTTCTTAGAATTTAACAATGCGATATGTCCGAATGAAACGTAAATTCTATATCCTGGCTAAAATACTGACTATATGAATCAATTAAAACTCGAGAAAAATAGGTTTCAAATTAATAAACCTAACTAACTTTTATGTGATTTTATCATAACTTGATCGTATTTTATAATTATTGGATAGTAATTAAATTGACAAGGCGAACCATCTATCAATAGAACCTACTTGATGTATAACGAGAAGCAAGGAAAACAAAAAATGAATTATTACCAACAGTAAAAAGAAAATTATTATTCTAAATGAGGTTTCCATAACGGCATTCTTACCTTTCACCTGTGACTCTCCTGACCTCAGGTAATAAGGTTACATCCAATCATAAACAATAACTCTGATCAACTTTTGATCTTTGACAATTCTTTTTGAAAGGCGGTTTCGTTCGCATTATCAGTGTCTATTATTATTTGGAATATTACCTTTCAGATAATATTAAGGTGTGTTTTGCATAAAATTATTTTTGCCTACTTTCGCTGTTGGAATAAACGTGCTGTCCATGATGAAATAGGCCAATGACTGTCAAACGAATTTTCAATATGTGTCTTCATTACATTGATGATATTAGTTCTTTATATCCAGCTGACAATGTAGTTTTACGCATTCGTTTAGTGCAATGATGTAAACATAACCTTATAAAATATAATAAATTTATAATAGCTAATCAGTTAAAAACATCTGTCAGAATCGTTATAAGTGTATAATGGTAAAAAAACATCTATTGGAATCGTTGTCAAATTGCAAAGTTGTTTAAGGTTGCTATGGAACATTTGCGTTTGTGGATCTATTACTTTAAATTATATATACATTTTGTAGCGTGTTTACAACATTCATTTTTATCCCTCGTGGTGTAGATTTGTCAATTTAATCATTAGGCAATCAACCATACTATATGTACATACGTAGTACAACCTATTTCAGTGGATACGTTAAGTGTTTTTAAGATTTGAAAATTGTTTAATGAAAACCTAAATCTTTTTTTAAAGGAATATTGAAAAGGAAAAACATTAACTCAAACAAACACAAAAAATGCATTCTTTACATTCAGACCACTACATTGGCAAACCATTTTAGTAATAGTTACTATATATTTTTTCAATTATCCTGCTCAGCCCCTTTTAAAGTTTCAAAGTTTCTCCCTCTCTTAAACACCAATCATCCTGATATTTCCATAATTAATTATCATATTTCACATCTTTATGAAGTAGATTTATATAAGAATTTAAAATGTAGTAAATTTTAATGACATGATTTTTAGAATCCTGCCGAATAGTTACCATCCGTTCAAAAAATTTTTTTTTTTGGCTTTTGGCGTCCACGCTGTATTGGGAAAACTGAATAAATTTCGATTTTACTAATGTTTTTATTTTAAATAGAACTTTTAATGAGTAATTTGATCTTCCACATCTTTTTTATATTCGAGTTATACGATTCGCCTCAGCTAATTTATAGTTGATTTCGCAATCTTAAATGATAAGACAGAAAGTGTTCTGCTCACTTTAAACTTATAAAACCAAATTGAACATTCTTATAAAACAGACATTCTTTGAATCCGATTAGTTTTTGTTTTAATAAATCTGTGATGCTCGACTTTTGAGACAATCTTTGTTCTTGAGATTTTGTTTTTCGATACTTTGATAATATTAACAAAAATAAAACGAAGTTGACAAATTAATATGAACTGAGTGATTCAGAGGACCTGTCCTAAATGTATTCTTGAAAAGTGGCTGGAAATACAAAGGTGGTTTTAATTTAAAATAATTAGAAAATATTGACATAAAAAAACAATTCTTTGAATTTTGAGGTTTTAAAATGGTATTTTTAGGAGGTTCGAGATATATTTCTCCATCATAATAATAATCCAACCTAGGATAATATTGATATTTTTGAGAAACAAATCCTACTCTTCTAAATATTACCTTTAGGGACCCAGAATATTTAGAAGAAAATATGTATATGTATTTCTCCACACAATAAAGTAATGTAGAAGTTCACGTGTAAATTTGTGGTATCATTTTAAACCAACTTTAATATCCAGCCTTTTTTTACAACACATTTGAGACAGTCGGTCTGAATTAGCGTCCTATCTAAGAGATATGCACCAACACAACAGCAACATAACGTACATCACAAAAGTTTCGTCCATTTATGAAAATATTTACCATACCAAAAGGTCCATCAATATGAAAATCGTTTTGCAATATTGACAACAATAACAAAATGTCCACTTCTGAAAATATATCTACACAGTGAGTTTGTATTTCTTTACAATATATTATTGGAAAACCTACGCTTTTAGGATATTTAGGTTGGTGGACCTCTAAAGGTTTGTGGACCATTTAGTGGTCGAGCATGTTTCTCATAATCAAATTATATGTATACACTTTTAAAGAACCCTTGATAGCCTAATTTAATTATATCTTTTATTTTCTTCCATTTTCAATTGTTAATAATTATGTACAATAAGAGTGTTATTCTTACATTGGTGTTACAAACACATTATTAATTATGTGGATTAATTGCAATCGTAGGCAAGAATTTTAACAAAACAAACTTACAATAATACATATTACAAACTTATACTAATGCAAATAACTGAGGTTTACTATTTATAAACAATAAATATTTATTACCTTCTGTCTGGTTTTTTCAAGTATTCCCAATCATTTTCAGACGAATAGACCAGACCATCACTGAACATGTATTCCCAGCGTTCAAGTTTACCTTCGAACCAAACACCTTTAAAAATACCGCCGTGGGGGTAATATATAGAACAATCCCCATCAAACACACCTTTATATAGATTACCCTCAAACACTGCTCCTGCAAATAAGTATTTAAAATTAATAATATAATAATAATAAGAAGCTACTTTGTAATGTTATTCAAATGAGACCAAAGGTAAATAAAAAAGTTGACTAAAGGTTAAGTGAAACTGTTAAAAATTTGGGGGATACAATCTTGTGACATGCAAACGCATTTCCCTTGTTGTTTAAAGGCGAAATACCTCTTGGTTATCATTGCTAAAAAGAAAAAAAAGAACATAAAATAAAAACGCCTACCCCTCGAGAATTCTAACAGGGTCGGATAAAAACAACAAGAATTGGTTAATAGAGACGGGTAGACGAAAGAAAGAGATTATATATCAATATTACATGAAAAAGTTTACATAGCTATACTTTTTGGATTGCCGAGACCGTATTCACTTATAAGTGAGCACCACAGAGACATGCAGACATAAATTAATATTTACTAACCACAATCACTACAAACCTTATGCATTAATGTATTATTAGTGTTTAAATGGCCTATAATTCTCATTTGAATTTGTTACGGAACAAAATATCAAACTATGGTTATAAATATAAATGCCGTAAATGAAAAGTAATTAAATATATGGAGATTGTAGAATAAGAAGGATTTCCTGAGTACACCATTAACAAAAAATAGTGTTATGGACACACAAACACAAACACAAACACACACACACACACACACACACACACACACACACACACACACACACACACACACACACACACACGCTATAATATATATATAGCGATATATTCATTCCAAATCAGCTAATTAAAATGAGGAGTAAACCATATTAGCAGAAATTCTCGATTAGCAATTCAGAATTGTGAATTTTTTATTAAAACCATTAAATTGGAAATTATAATTCATTACATTTGTTTTACATTTTTCTATGAACTATGCACAAAAGTTGCACAAAGGGATTGAATTTATTTTTTTAAAAAAATCTTTATTGGACCCTTCTGTTATGGAAGAAATAAACTGCGCGAATTTTATCTTCCCAGGATTTATGCTGGACATTGATGTGATCAACACTAAACAACAATGATTTTTTTTTCACTATCTGATAAAACTCTGAAATTTGGAAATGAAATTCATGAAGAATATTCCTTCTATAACGTAAAGACCCACTAAGGAGGATTTTTCGAAATTCGAATATTAAGGGAGTTGAAAGGAGTAACATTTGTTTTCACGGATTTCCCGATATATCTTACATTTGATAAGATATTTACTTGGTTTTTATGTTACATTCAAATCAATAAAACATTATTTCATTACGTATATATATTCATAGATCAATCTCCGGTCCAATCCCTGAACCTACAATTTGACGAGTTAAGTTTTAATAATAAAGACATTAAATAGCAAGTTACTAAGAAAACATCCTTCAGCCCGGATGAGATATCTAGTTAGTTTCTGTTTTCAAAGGTCGTCGATAAAATTCCTAAAAATACAATACCTATTACATGCCTTTATCAACCCCTGCAACGCCGGGTAACACACACACACACACACACACACACACACACACACACACACACACACACACACACACACATATATATATATATATATATATATATATATATATATAATTGTACTATACTGTTTATTAACAACTATTAAACGGTATCTGCCGATTGTTTATGCATTATATTAAAAGACAATTGGTTTTTAATCTTAAATTACAAAAATCGTAAGAAAATTTTGAATTCTTACGTTGTAGAAGGCATATAGCATTCTAATTTCATTTTCATAGGTCAGTCAGTCCTTGTTTTTATAAATATAAATAAAGATCATGTTTGTAGATATTTATATTGATAACCTAAGTAAGCAAAAGTCTATCTTATTGGGCCTAAGAGATAACAACGAACATATAAATTTTTTATTCCCATTAGGGATCGAATTTTGAAAAATACTTTCTTAGTAGGTCTTTGTGTGACGGAATTATGGAAACACTAAACTCTGCCTTAGTCCAGAGATGTTGCTGAGTCAATTTGGACATTTGTTTTTAAATACATAGCAGTGTGTGTATGTTTTACTACTTAGCTGTCAGATTTTCTTGAATTTGGGTTATATATTTTTTTTTTACAAATATCTGCTCATATTTGTAGATAAACTTTTAAACTGCTCATTTTTAAAACTTTAAAATGGCTATCATTTATAATACGTTTCTAGATCCTAAATATACGTTTCAAGGATCTTTTAATTATATAGATCCTATCTCTGTGCATATTGAAAATTTGCAGCCAATGATATATTTGCTTGTCTTATAAAAAGAAAACAATTCATTGTTGTTGTTTTCTCAGAAAACCTACCCATTTAAAAATAATCATTACCGGTAACTAAGTATCTAGTAGGCAAAGTTTTAGTCAGAATTCAGCCCAATTTGGAAAAGACATTTTGTTTTATTATTTGTTACTAAAATTTTTAAATTACTGTTTTTTATTAAAATATAATAGTCCTAACTTATTGAATATTGCTTATCAATTAGCACATATTGTTAGATAGAACGTGCCCGTCATTGATACACAAATAATATATTTAACAGAAATTAGTGTCCTAAACACGTCAGCCTATCAGTTGCGAGTAGAGTTTTATTTTCGTAATAATTAATATTAATCCGAGGCAAATACTATTCTAGAACCCAAGATTTAACAAGATAATTTTATAACAAAGTTGGTAAAACATGTCTTCGTAACATTGGCTACAGCAATGAGTATTGATCTGTGAATTTCTTCACCAAACTGGAATAAACTAAATGAAAATACATTTGGTTATTCACATAGAAATAAATTACTGTTGAACTTTTTAAATATGGCAGCTGTTTTCAACTAAAATAATTAGTTGAAATGAAACTATTGTTAAGAAAATCTTAACTTTTTCCAGATTGTCTCTAATTAATGCAAAGGATCAGCCTAGATGAATTTCGCCATCTAAATATTTGTATGTTAGTCATTCTTCCATCATATATTCGAATCTTAACTTTGTCAATTGATACTTAGAATTAGTTTCATTAGTTCGATAAACAAAATTTCATCTGCTCCAAGAGACGATGTGTTTCGAAAGTAAATCATTTAACAGAGCTTGAAAAATTGTAGGTTTTAAAATTTTAAACTAGAAAGTATTTGTTATTTATGCAAAAGTTGAAATTTTGATTTTGGTTATTAAATTCAGTTATTTGTTTAAACCTGTCCTCTCCAACTTTGCTCGGATAGATTAAGCTTTATTTTAAGTTATTATTACATTCAATAATGCTTCCTAGTATAGAATATATAGTTTTGTTATTTCTTAATATTAGAATATTGAATTTTAACGTTCACGAATCTAAAAAAACAGGCGAAAATTTTCCGCAAGAAAAACATTCCTTTCACAAATCTAAGTCTAAGTATTTGAAAGTTTGGCCTTGTAATTTATTCATAGTTATAGCAAAAGAAACTTTGACCGGAAACTGCAATTGCATAAAATTAAAACATAAATCATCTGTTGGAAACATTGAGTTGGGAGGTACTTATGTATCATAGATTCAAAACAAGAAATATTTTACATTTAACGCAAAAATAATATGAAAAACCGATTAAGTAGGTAATTATATTTTATTTAATTGCAGTAAAGCAATACACTGTAGAACCTAACCTAACCTAACCATATCTCGTCATTTGAACTGATTTGACTTAAACAGGGATTATCCACTCAAGAGCTGTGTTGTTTAAACTCCTTTTCAATTTGTAACAACATATTGTGCATCATACAAGTTCATACGTTCGAAGTTAAAGTACTGCCACTAATCTTGTTATGTAATTTAATATGTATAGGATGTTTTGAGCAGGATTAGTATGGGTCATTGTATACGTAGATAATAGGCACATAATAATATTATTCTAATACAGATAGAAGTATATTATAACCATAATTAGTATACGGTAATCTGGAATGTATCGATGAACTCAACAATTTTGTTTAACTAATAAACGAAAACTGAAATCGGAGGACAAACTTGGCGGTATCTAAAGGCGTCAATTGGCAGGAAAATGGGGATGTAGAGTTTCAATACACGTTCAGCCGCATGAATCCATTTTACTTTACTGTGTATAAAGAAGTTTCACTTCAAAAATGTATACTTACAAATATAAAAAATGAATATGAACGATTTTAAAACCTGGACCAGAGTTCAACTACAAAAATGAGTTTTATTTAGGTACATTACGTCTGTATAAAATGGATTTTAACCTATAAATCAAAAGTATCACGCAATTTAAGATCCACTCTGACTATACTTACCATTTGGAAAGACATACGAACACATCCCGTCCATGTTATGGTTTAACCATTCTCCGACATACTTAGTTCCAGTTGCAAAGACTTGTTCTTTTAAAATCAGTTCATCGCTTTTACATCGTTTTAATTTTTCTTTATATATAAAAGGCGTTACCTTTTGAGGAACATCGCCATAAGTAAATGGTGGCAGTAATTTTCTTTCATAACCCGGGCCAATGTTACAGTCGATGCCAACATCGACATATTTTTCTTTGTAGTCTATTATTTTCACTGAGCTGGAAAGAAACATAACGACAATAATATGATAATGGTTGCATAATAATATTAATATATAAACATGTGCTTCCACTTGTAAGGAGAAATAACTCCTAATCCTGCAGATTACTTATTACTTACAGAAACCATTATTTGGTTGCTGGCCTCAGACTGCGGCGTCGATTTTGATCCGATGCGATATATTTAATTAAAAGGACAAAATCATTCAGCTCGTTTACTGATTTCAGCTTTCGATGTACGTTGTTTTACTTTGAACCCTGGACCTCCAAGAAATATTAATAAGATACTGTCTTTAAAAGCCAATAAATAAATTTAAATATGTATCGTACAGTCTGAACAAATCTACAAATTAGTTATCATTATATTAGTCCTCTTTTGTACATTTTTGTAGTTTACCAAAAGTTTAAAGTTATGAGTATGTATTGTGGGTTGATGTCCGAATGTCAAAATTCCCGATTACAGCACTTTAATAAACTTTAATGAATTTAAAACAAAATTTACCTCTAAATAAAAATGTTAGTTTTGTAGTGAGCTTGCTTTTGAGAAAGGTCGCGCAATAGTTGAACTTTTTCCGAGAAGATCCTCAAAAATGCTTATAAATAAATAAAACTTAGCAGTAGTTGAGCTAGCTAATGGTTCGTGACATCAAATTTGGTATATGGGCAGTTTTAATTATGTCTCGAGATTTGTTTTGTTTTGTTTTGATAACTTAAAATTGTGTGGCCCTGCCATAAGTCAAGTACATAAAATTCCCATTTATCAAAATATTATTAAACGATTTGATCAAATTTGCTACAAAGTAGTCACTAAGTATCTAAACAATACTTAACGTTCACTATCTCCCCAAATCTATCAGTCACAGAGTTATCGGTAAAAATTCAAATAATTAAACATAGAATAATTTGAAACACGTTATAAAAGATGTATTTTTTCAAAAACGGCTCAATTAAATTCGTTTTTGTGAAATGTGAACATTAATAACCAAAGTCAGTGTCCAAAATTGCAAATAACATAAATTACACATAATTTCTAAAAATCAAAATCGAACCAGATAATTTAAACACAATTTATCTTATAATAAGTTTCCTTAAAATTATTTTATTACGAGATTTTATGAAATGAAGCAAGTTTAGACCTTATGTAAAATATTCTACTAAATTCAAGACGGTGTCTATAGTTAATTTTCACTTTTTGACTGGCAAATAGTAAACTGAAATTAATATTATTTGGTTCTTTCCATGAATGGAACTTCGCCATATTTTGTGTCAGTGAATGAACTCACTTCTCCCTTAAATAAACAATAATGTATAACTGTCTAACATTGCGTGCTTGTCTGAAAAGTGTCAATGATCGATACCTAACAAATATGATTACAGTTTTAATTATTATATTCCAATTGCTAAATAGCCTCCACGATGATTTTGGACGGTTTTTGATAAAAATTTATATTCGTACATATTTTATTTATATCTCGATGATTCCACCCTTTTTAATTTTGAAAAATTTGGAATCTCATAAGACCAAATCATAATATTCATATTTTCTCAAAATATATTTCAATGAAATTTTGTTCTAGAACACAAAAAATATGTAACAGTTGCAATCCCCGTAGAAATGCCCGTTCGCTGCAATAAAAGTAAAAATTAACCATGGGTTCTAGAAAGTCTATAACATAAAACTCGGCACACGAAATTTTTATCAAATTGTAGTGAAATTTAACTTATTATGACAAAAAACATACAATAATTTGACAAATATCAGATAATATGGTCCTAGAGAATTTAAAAAAATAATTAACCCTGATCGCCTTTGGAAATCTAAGGATCAAATTTTGGTGAAATGTGAAGGTTTATGACCCCAACAATATGTCAAATCTTAGTAATCAATGAAAATAGGGGTGGGGAGGAATATATAACCGGACCTTTGACTGATTCAATTTATGTATTTATTATTATTATTATTATTATATAATTTCTATGAGAGTTTAAAATTTCTTTTATGCAAGGCTTAGCACATGGGTTTAATTATAAATATTTATATTTACTCAAAATTATATAATGATTGCTTGTGTTCATTTTAGATACTCAAACCGTGTTCATATTTCACCATTGTGACTGTTAATTCCTAAATCGAGATTTTGTTCAAGATAGCGACTAACTCCTTTTGTTTGTTTAGCATTTAGTTTCTGTATGGTGTGTGAGAAAGTTAGTCCACCGTTAATATAGTCTGAAGGTAAATCTTTATTAGAAATTTGAAATGAAAGGATGAATAATGTAGCAAGTAGTAAACAAGTATCGGAGAACCAGTGATGTGTGTAGGAGGGCACTTCTCTTAACATGCCTTGTTTAAAGTTATGTTCCATTCATTGCGACAGAACTACATCCCGCGTCCCAGTCTAAAGTAGGTCTAGTACGATTAATTTGCATCAAATTACACTAGTTTTTACATTTATATTCCATTAGATAGCATTGAAGTCCCCAAAACAGTTTTAGGTCTGATTCATTGTGTGAGATAATGAGAGTAACGGCAAAAGGGTAATGTTTTACATGAACGTTGATGAGCTTCCTTCATTTATAAACAGTAGATATGTCAACAAGTAACTGACTATTCACAGAAGTGGTTTATATATTCGGAAAATACGTTGAGATAATTCTTTCTGTTCTTTTTTTTTAATATCAGCTCGTTCACCAACTGTGACTTTGATATTAGAGAATTTCCGATAAATATATCTAACAAATGCGATTGCCCTTAAGGGACGACAAAATTCGAGATGGTGAGAAGTTCATCAATTCACCCATCGGAGTAATTTCCCAAAAGTTTGGGTCATTAAATTATTAGTTTGTAGAAGTCAGTAGTTCTACCCTTTTAATTGTTCATATTTTAATTAATATGAAAAATTAAAAGAGTAGAATTACTGACATGATACTAACTGCGGATTAGTTGTAAAAAGATTGACATTTGTAATATCGCCCAGACTAGTGGGTATAGCTTAGAAAGTCATCCTAACTAGTGGTGTCAAATTGTGTGGTATAACCCAGCACAGTGGTTAAAACTTGGGCAGTTATTTTGACTAATGTATAAATTAATGGTATTACAATTTAGACAATCAATTACTAATAATCACAATGGTATAACACAGCGATTAAAACCTGGGCGTAAAGTAATTCTAACTTGTGCTCAAAGTATGTGATATACCCCATCCTAGTGGTTAAAACTTTGCCAGTTGTTTTAACTACTGTTCATAAATTTGGGCACAGTTCAGCCTAGTGGTTACAACTTAGACAGTTATTCTGATTACTCTTAAAAATATGTGGTATAACCCAACCCAGTGGTTAAAACATGTGCTATCACTTTAACTAGTGTTCATAATATTGTAGTACAACTCAGTCTAGTGGTTAGAACTTTAACAATCAACTAAATAATGTATAATATATAATATTATATATATATATTATATATATATTATATTATATTATATTATAAATATACATTATTTAGTTGTTAAACTATTGCAACTGGAGACATAAAAATGAATTTAACAATCACACTGCCTACTATTCAAAATAAGTGGTTTAGTACAGGCTAATGCTTCGAAATTACAGCAAGCTGTAGCTCTTAATACTGTTCAAAACAAGTAGTATAATTTAGCCTAGACGTTACAAATTGGGTAGACATTTGGGTAATGTAAAACATATTTCGTAGAGCTCAACCTAATAGTTAAAACGTGGGTAGTTCTTCTGACTAGTGTTCAAAATATATAGTCAAGTATAGCTTATTTATTATTACAACTTCGGCAATCGTTCTATAGAGTCTACAAAATATGTGGTATACCTTGCTGTTACAACCAAAGTAACTGTTTGGGCAGTCGTTCCAACTAGTGTCCAAAGTATATTCTATATTTCAACTTAGTGGTTACAACAATTTAGCTGTCGTTCTGACAAATGTATAAAATATGTGGTATAGATCAACCTAGTGGTTACAACTTATGAAGGAAGCAGTTTTGTATATAGGTTAGTACATGTAACATTTGGTATAGTTCAGCCTAATGGATACAGCTTGGGCAGTCAATCTGACCGCAGTACACAATATATGATATATCTCAGATTAGTGCTGAGAACTATATCCAACTGGTTATAGCTTGTGCAGTAGTTGTGTGTAGAGTATAGATCAGCCTAGTGGTTACAACTATTGCAGTAGTTATGAACAATTTTCTGATTAGAGTTAAAAATATGTGGTTATAAAACAAACACTCCATTATAACCATTGCTGTCGTTCTGAGATGTTAAAAATATGTAGTACATCACATACACTTAATTATAGCCATTTCTGTCATATTGACTACAGTCAAACATGTGTGATAAAACACACTCACTCGAATATAACGATTGCTGTAGTTTTTTATTTTTCGCCTGGTTTTGTGGTATATATCAGGCTATAGGTTAAAAACGTAGCTATAACTATTGTTTTAACCTCTGTTACACCCTCAACTTGTATCGGTGACATTTTTAGAAGTGACGGGTAACAGAACAAGACCAGAGGGGAACCGGCGCTCTTTACATAACGTTTTCCTAGTTCATGTACTTATTTGTATAATTTTTCAAAACCTTTCACATGTGATGCGGTCTCTTTAAATCCATTGTCATGAAATTCACACAAAGATTTACAGAAAGTTTATTAATAAGCAGAATAATACTACATGATTTAGTAAAGCTGTAGGAGCTGATAATGGTGTGGATAGAGCTTCGCCTAAACTATATGTTGTAGAGTTTTCTGTTGTTGTGTATTAAGGTTTACGGTATGTGTTCTAGAGACAGAGGTATTTACATGTACTCACCAGAACTCTCATTAGGTAATGGTTAAATTTTAAAAATCAAGCCACAATATCAAAAACCGATCAAAAATTAACGTCTGTTTAGTTTAGTGTCATAGGTATTCTGTTAATCCCCCGAGTTTATCGGTGAAGGTTTTTATCTCAGAGAGAATCAAATACTTTATGATGGTATTACTAAAGAGGGCTGTGTTGTCCTTCTAAAGATGGCACAGCACAAATCGACGTAAAATTTAATATTAGGCTTAGTTATCAATATGTTTTGGAGTCTAATCTGTACCGCGAATGCTTCTGTTAAGTTAATTTCCATACTAATATTATTGTAGGCTAGAGCTAAATCATTCACACTGTAACCACTGCAGCTGGACCATGGAGTTTCATCGACATAGATATAAATAATGGTTTTTGGGTATCCAGGAGATGTGGTAGTAAAAGTTCCACGTGGGTGCCTGTAATCAATATGCGGAATCTCACAGGATGTCTGAACCTAAGAAAAAAAAGGTACCCTGTTATATGAATACAGTTACCGTAGTCATCGATGCGTTGGCAAGTGAGTCTTAATTGTTCCGGACAACCATCGCTTGTCAATCTGTAAAAATAGTTTAATCTATGTAAGGCCTGTGTCTATCAACAAAATTAAAAGAGCGAAATACCTATTGTCAAAACAGTTGTAGTCTCTTTTTGTATTTTCCACTATCGATTACAATAAAGTTTTGGTGAAATGTGAAGATTAATAATCCAAATTAGGATAACAAATTACATTTAATAAAAATTATACCTTTATTAAAATTTTATGTTTGTTTGAATTATGTGTTCTCGACAATTAGTACACGTTTTGCACCATTTCTTTTAGAAGCTTAATCCTTTATTATTTGTTTACTGATTTTAAGACTGCCTAATTTCTAAGTAGTTATTAATTCTATACTAAGAAAAGTTTTTTTGTAGTTTAAACATTTTGACGTTACATTTTCGCTGATTCTCAACGTGTTTAGCTTCTAGGAGTACCCTGTACGCATTTTTATTTATGGAATGATGTATTTGTTGGGGCAGTAATTTTGTATCTCAAAGACGCGTTGTATTTTTTGGATTTTATTTTATTTCGGACCTTAATAGTTTGATGAGGATGGGTGTCTTATACATTGATTAAACTCTGGATCAAATAGCTTTATAGTTGGAGATAAATAGGCCTATAGGTCAAGGGAGACATGTAATTACCTCAAAAACAAAATATCTGGAGGCGTAATAAATTTGCTTAATCCTTGCCACTCTGCAAAATGTCGAATCATTAAATGTTTGTACATCACAATTACATTTCATCTTCCCCTGTTTACAATTTTGCCCAAAAGCTAAAGGGGAGAAGCTTAAAACTATTATTAGCTGCGAAATTTGTGTGAAAACACATAACATGTAAGTATATTCTAGAGGGGGCTCCAGTTGGGCATCAGATTGTACGTTTTAACTAATTATAATGAAACTGGAACATTAATATTTTTTATGGATCTCAGAGAACATAGTCTTATAAAGTAATTTGCGGGTTACATTCTGCTTATACAAATTCTATGTTTGTTTATAGAATACTAGCCATTTCACTATACAGTGATAGGTCAAAAACCGATATTGAGTTTGTTGTGATAATATCCCGTCAATTAAAATCGTTGGTTTGGAAGTATGTGTGTCGGTGGCATCATTATGTGTAATGGCGTCTATACAGTCCGCTACAGCTCAAACGAGTGAAAACATTTACTAAAAATTCGGGGTAAAAAATCATAAAATTAAAATTTTCATAAATGGGCTCTAACAATTTTGTAAGTTTAGTAAACAAGTGTAATTACCCAAACAAAAGTCTCTATATCTTCAAAACTGCCACTTCGTGTATTAGCGGTCATTTTGTTTTAATCAGCCATGGGACTTTTACACAAGATTCTTAAAATTGGCTCTACCACTTTTGGTTAAATTTTAATGAAACGTGTGTATTAAAAATGCGTGTCGGATTTCTTGAAAATGAGGACAGCTATGTGAGTTTTGCCATTTTTGTACGAGACTATTTTGTGACATTATGAGAGATAAAAAATTATATCAGACTGCTTTTGGCTCAAGGTATACATGTAATCAGAACATTAGAAAACGTTAGGAAACGTTACAATAACTATAAACTTATCATTTTATACCTTGGTACTGACGTTTTTGAAATTTCACTCTCCCAGATTTGTGCCATATTAAATAATTGAAAACAACTTTACTGCAAAATAAAACTCACTTTTTTGAAAATTAAGTATTGGAATTTGATTTTATGTAACTATAGAAACGATTGTTAAATTTTAACTATCAACATATTATTAGAAATTATAGCAAATTTGCTCTTGATAATAAGTCAAATGACGTAATCAATCTCATTAAAATCTTCAGTGGATACTATAATATATCTCCAACACATATCTTCTTAACCTGATCATTCATAGTTTAACCGTTTGTTTGACGTAGTCAATAAAGCTACTTCGCTTTGTAAAATCATTCTTCTTAAATGTGGAACCTAGACTAAACTTAGCATTCCTTTCCCCAAGACATAGATTGTATACTACTTTATCATTATAATTATAACTCAAGCTGTAAACGTAGAGCCCAAAATGAGCTGAAGTGATTTGTATACTTGGATGGTTGAAAAACCGATGTTTCCATGGAAACGTATAGTTTTATCTGTATTTGTTTGGTTGTTATGGACTTACTTTACATAGGAGACAACTAAACAGAGTTTTGTTAAAAATTGCTAGCTTACGTTTCTTACTATATTTCTAACATAAATAAAAGAGCAGCTGAGACAGAGATAAAAATTAATAGTTTTACAAATTAGAGTATAATTATTTTCTCACGAAAACTTAAATATAAAACGTAATTGTTCATAATATATTGATTAATACCAGAAGTAATAATTACACAAATTTACAATATGATACAAATTCGATACAGATCATATAAAAAAGTAAACCGACTATTAATTTAGATGTTACATTAGAACATGTTTGAGGGCCATGTTTATATAACCCTCCTTGTGTATCTGCTTACTATGTTAGACTATAACAAATTAGTACTTTAGTATCTATTTAACAATCGAGGCCTATCACGGTATTTCTCAACTCATCAGAAATAAGACGGCAGTGAGATGGTCTACTTTGTTCGATTATTTACACTCCTTGTATGCAATTTCCTACGGCCCAGTTCATGACAGAACCTCACTGATAGGTATCAACCCATATTGAACTGAAATATACTCGTAACTTTATTGATTGTGTTTCTAGGACGGTAAGAAAACCGATCTGTCTACTTGTGAAGCAGTGCTGGTTTAGAGATAGCATCATCACAATTAACTGATGTAGTCTTTTTCATCGACAATTACGTGAAATTAAATCTTACACTTTATAAACGGATCTCCTTATTGGATTGGTCAAATTTTAGCTGCTGGAGTTGCTTCAGAAGCGAACATATGGGTATATATCAATATAATTTATTTAAATATGCTAAACTCTAAGGTGTAACAACCCGTGAAAAGCAAAGGCCTCCTAGACGGTTTTACAGTCGCCATTGTTCTATCTTTCTCAACCAGAGTTCGCTACCAACAGCATCCCAATTTACCTCACAAAGGTGGGTCAACTCCGTAATGACGAGTTCTTACGGGGATAGAACCCGCAACCTCTCACTCGTAAAGCCAGAATGCAGTCCACTAGACCAGCAAGGGGCTTAATTCATTTATTTACTTATAAGAAAAACATTTTTCTTACAGAAAACTCGTCCAAAGTCAGTTATCAAATTCAGTGATGACAACGAACCTAAGATCAGGATTTAAAGAAATGACATACTAGAACACAAAAGCAACTAGCTGTCTTTAAAACAAAAAAGAAGCATTTAGTTCCCAGAACGTGTGTTTATATTTTATAGCAGTAAAAACTTATTATCGTTAACATAAATTACAATGACTTATTCCGTACAATTTGGAAGAAAAAAAAACTTTATTTTTATAGGCTTATCATATTTGTTTTATTATCATTGGAACAATTTGTTTTCTAATAGTGTCATAAAAGTTAAAGCTGTTTTGTGCTAATGTTTATTTATTTAATTATAATTTATAATAATTTTAACGAGTAAATCATCACAAATTTATCACTTGTTCCTATTGTACTTTATAGATTTAGTATGATTTAATAATTTTTACAATATTATTAATCTTTAAACGTAATAATTTCTTAAACGTTTAAATCTTTTCAATTGAATAAGAGGTCATAAATACCGAGATAAATTTGAGTTTTAAAATTTAATCTTTATTTATGTAAAATAAAATGCATAACAACTTTCCAACTTTTATCACTGAAAATTAATCACGCGCACACACACACACACACACACACACACACACACACACACACACACACACACACACACACACACAGATATAAAAATTATAATTATAATAACTAATAACAAAAATATTAGTTTTAGATTTCAATTTTATTTAAATATAGTTTTATAAATTTTAGTTTACAGTTTGTTAAATATAATTGTTATTAAAAATATAGTTGTTATCTTTCATCAAAATGTTGCTTTTTTAGATAACATAAAGATCCAACCATGGCTAACTATTTTGTAGTTTGAAGTTAAACAAGTATGCCTTCAAAATACATACATTTAACAAGCAAACTTGTTTAACAAACAGAATGGTTTAACAAGCAACCTTGTTTAACAAGCTGCTTTGTTTGACAAGCAGCCTTATTTAACCAGCAGCATTGTTTAAAAAGCAACCATTGTTTATCAAGCAACCTTGTTTAACAAGCTGCCTTGTTTAACAAGTAGCCTTGTTTAACAAGCAGCCTTGTTAAACAAGCAGCCTTGTTAAACAAGCAGCCTTGTTTAACAAGTAGCATTGTTTAACTGCGGAGAATATCTCACAATACCCTAACAACCCTTCACAATTCCACACGACTGCACTTGTACCATCATCCAAGTTTTTAATAACTTTGACAGTTTCGACGGTGAACCTAGTGCATTTAGTTCATAAAATAACTTATGCCTATCGATGTGGTTAAACCGAACAAATAAACGCACAAAAACATACAGTTTTTAACGTTTAATGATACCTAAAGTTGAGTTTAAAGTTGGGTTTAACTTTAAATATCTTCATTAGAGTAAATATATTATGTACTGTGGAATAACAATTTTTAAATCAGTTTAAAATATTTTAAAATAAATTCTTATTCTCTAACCATTTTTTCAATCAGCCCAACAATAATCTGCTGAATAATTTTCGTTGGTATTGCCGAATAAAATTCCTCTGTAGTTGCTAATCTCACTTATGTCTCCTTTTTTATGAATTGTAAATATAATGAACACTATAAAACTTTCAATAATTTTATCACTCTCGTCAATCTGATCCTAAACTCTCTTTAAATTGTAGTACATTCTTTTTAAATATCATATTCTATTTTCTTCTGGTTCTCTATAATATTCTGCATTATTTTAGTATTCTCAATAATTCTGAGATAGAAAAACCTGCATCTATCATTTTACCAAAGTGAGATCACCAGAGCATTCAATACATTGAATTATTCTCATATTTTTTAGAACTCTTTAGGATCTTTAACCCTATAACTTGCTTCCACAACATTTTCACAATACTCTATTTTCATTTTCCTACACAATTGCTTATAATATTTATTTCGATTTAAATAATAAGATTTAATACAATTTCAATTTGTTTTTATAAATAAATTTAAGACTCTATCTAGTTCGGGCTTTATTGCAATCTGAATCAAACCAATTCTGCTTGAAAATCATTTTACTGGAAAGTACCGTCTTGGAGAACTTATAGCCTATAGATAATATCCACCAATAATATCTTGTATCTAATTCTACATCCAATGTCAGTTAAATCTGTTCTGTCAAGTTATGAATCTTTTGCTGAAACGATTCTTCATGTTTTTAATGTCGTTATTAGTGACAGTATACTTCTAACATTTCTCTTGAATCAATCAAGTTTCATTTTAATGGTCAAAAATACTTCATTACAGAAATCAGAAATAAATTTCAAAATCCTGGATTAAACGGCAGCTAAATCTAACACAGTGAATGTAATGTAATGTTCTACTAGTTCTTCTATTAAATCAAAATCATGAAAAAAGTTCAACAGGCTACAACCATTTGTACTGGGTTCAGTGTCCTTGGCGTTTCTACTCTTGGTAATAAACTGAGAAACAAAACTCATTTACCAACTAAATTATAGTTTATGTGAAAACAGAATATTATTTATCCAACACGTTGCGTAAAAGTTGTTAGTTTTTGTTTGATATTAACCATCAAAACAAAAATCCTATTGTTAGTTCTCAGATTAGACTTCAATAAAACCAAAATTTAAGCTTGCTCTTCTTTAAAAAGCACACATTAAATAAAACCTTTTCTTGATCAAAATTTCTATTTAGCTACTCCTAGATAAATATTTCAGTTTTGCAAATTAAAAGAAACATTATAATAAGCTAACTATATAAATACATATTTTTAAAAAAAATGTATTCACTTATATTACGCACTAGCTTTAAAAGTATATTAATTTATTGATTTAACGCTTATAAATTATTTTACCAAGCTAGTATTTTTGATTAAATAATTTGGCGCGTAAAGCCAAATGTCCTGGGTTCGATTTCCGGTCGAGGTTCAATCTGTATTTTAAGAACCACACTATTAAGATAACAATAACATTAAGAGATAACGTAATAAGAGAGTACGAATTATTTAGGCACCCATCTACTTCCAACCATGAAAAGTAAGACATGATAAATAAATCACAACACATTTCAAACAAAAAATAACATACCACACAAACTTTCGTAAGTACACTTTGATTCCATACATACAAAAATAAAATATGTGCTGCAGTCAGCACATGACGTTACTTATTTACATTATAAAAGTAATGCGAAATTTAAACTTAGTTATTAAAATTAATAAATGTTTCATCATAAATAGATTTGATCAAAATTAGTTAATAAATGTTCAACATCTTGGATAAAATCAGACTATAATTAAAATTATTCATATTATATGTTTATCCCTACCTATAAAGAAAGATATCTAGTGAACAGAAACTGGAAAATTTGCAGAGATTGGAATTACCCTTTCTCGAGTTTAATGCGAGACAATCACTTTTCACACTTACCCTTCCTTATCTCTCCTCTCGAATCTTAGTGTAAAGTCTAATCATGATTGCTAACCCTCGCCCAACTTTAACATCTTTAATCACTCCAACGAATAAATATCTTCTTTTTTTAAATATGTGTGGTAGATATCAAGCCGAAAATTAAAAATGTGTTCAAGTATGGAGTATGCATAATCGAAATTTGAACATTACTACAGTTCTTTCCTAATTCTGTTATTGGAAAGTATAAAAAACAAAATTGTAATTCAACAACTGTTGTCGTTGCTTTATTTTCAACATTCATAGATCCTTTTACATTATTTCATCTTAATCCAACCAGAGCTATATTACGACAATCAGTCAGTAAAGAAATGATGATTCATAACTATATAGTAACTACTATAATACTTTAATCACTATTATACATGATTTTACTTTCCAGTTGAGAAGTAAGGAAATCTTGGAATGCTGTAAACATTTGCGATGGTTGGATGGTATCAGAATGTCGTGTGTTGTCATATTAACTATTTATAAAATGAAATTTAACTAGATTTTATCTACAAATTAAAAGGGCCTAAAAATACTATTTCCTTACTTTTTGAAGCCCACAATTAAGTTATTAACAAAGCAAACTAGGGTAAAATAAATCAAAATACACATTAATTTCCACTTTTTCTATTATTGTTCATTCTTTCTTAGATATTTTTGTTTTTAAAGGCCTTATTTATATAATTATTTATTTTAAATACTGGGGGTGACTTTTGATTATGAAACCAAAAAAAAAACTACTCTGCAAAATATCAATAAATTGATTTGTTTACTAAAATACCACAGTAGATTTTTCTAAAAGTCATTTTCTGTTTAGCTTCTAAATTCTATAGCTCTATTTTAGCTGTATACTTCAATATTTTCAAAGTGTTTTGATTTTTCAGTGAACTCTCAATTAGGGCTTTGTTTAATTTTACTCAATAATTTTTATTACTATTTTAATATTTGTTGTTGTTTTAACTAAATACTCTTTCCCACATGGACCTTTTTGGTACACTTAGATCTTTTTTAGGTGTGTATTTATTTTCCTGTTAGCAGTGATATATAATGTTTATTTTTAATTTCAATAAAGTATAATATTAGTTTTGGTACATATCTACTAATATAAATGTATATTGTTTGATTATGTTTTTTAACTATCGGTTGAAAGATAAATAGTAATTCAAAAAATATTTAATAAACTACATTCGAATTATGATATTTTATTAAATTCTGAACTACTCTACTTTGATATAGCGCTGTGTCGTACAAGTCTAGTTGAGTATACACACTTCGTTTCTTCCTTTTACAAAACATTGTCGCTTGTTTCTTTCCAGTTTGAGCAATCTGTTACTAATTATAAAGTCGTACGACATTTATGAAAATGATACACATTCCGTATTATTCTTCACAGCTGAGGTTTCTCATATGAGTTAAGTATACAACTTATCTCAACCAACATAATTAAAATCGAGCCAAAGAACTGTTAGAGCAATCTACTTATTCTCGGTACATCGTCCTGTTGTCTTTAGTGCAGTTAATAGAAGGACCTTGACAAGGAGTAAGGTGTAATGAGTAATTTTAACAAATTACAGGAATTAAAATTATAATTATAGTTAGAAATGACCTTTGAATATAAAAACTTGACAAAATCTACGTATCACGACTCAGAAGGCAGCGACCTGTAACCGGGCCAGGCATCACATCCAAGGCGAACACCGCAATGTACGTAATTGCAAGAAATGGTTTCGGGAGGAGAGGGGAAGTTAGATGAAAGTCTGAATTCCAAATTTTTTCTTTGAATCAATGATAATTTTTCTAGAATTACAAGCAAAAAGAATTTCTACCGAGGACGCGTAAATGGTGAAGACTAACATTTCAACGGAAGGGTGATTACGAAAGTTCTTGTCTATTAACTTCAACGCTCTTATATACTCATTGTTCATCTCACGATTGGATCATAACAGATCAAGAAATACTTGATACATCACTAACAGTACTTAAATATGGGTTCATTTTGAAATGTTTAAGCAATTTTTTGTTCTAATTATTTTGTGAACTATATATACACGAATGAAAGTAAATTTCCTGACTGACTTATCAATGTCCAGCTCAAACCTTATGACCTAGAAATATGAAACTAACAGAGTATATTCAGCTTAAAATTTAAAGACTTTTAAGAAGGGATTATTGTAAATTCAACACCTAAGAGAGTAAATATGTGTTGTTGTTGTTTTTTTTTTTTTTTTTACAAATTCCTCAATCTTCCTTTTGGGACCAATCAGATGTTGGCCCATACAAATGTTTAGAAACGCAAGCTGCATCTATTATTTCTAAATACATAAAAACAATAGTCCTGAGTGACTCATCAACGTCCAGCCAAAACCAGTGAACTACGGAACTTGAAATATTTGGAATAATAATCCTTCCATAAAGTGAGGCTCACTAACATTGGATTTTCCACATTTGACCACTAAACTGATTAAAAGTAACAAAAATGTATTTTCACGTGTTCAAATAATTAATTTTAATTCAATATAATAGTAAATTGTAATTTATTTTTAGGTCTGATTAATTATCTATGGTTGCATAGTTATCTTCATAATGCATAAAAAACTTGCGAATGTCTCTCAAAACATAACCCACTAAGAATTGATTTCCCCAATTTCCACCTTAAGGTGTTATAAAGGGTAAAGTGTTTTTTTTTTGCAGTATCTCTTAGGCCCTTACTAAGGATGTCATCCTTTAAGTCACTTAATTTTTCCTTCATAGATTACCCATGCAAAATTCAAAACTTAATCCTTAACATAGGCCCAATCATCTATATATATAAAGATTATGTCCTAAATAATTCCAGGTCAACGTCCAAAACAAACCCATAGATCAACAACACAGAATTAGCAAAGTCTATTTCTTTCAAACCGTGAAACAAAATTAAAAATATTATATTGTGCTTTCTTCATTCTGTGCTTATATGAATATTTATGTAATAATTTACTGAAATCTAAAAGTGGCCTACAATTAAAATATAAGGTCACTAATTTATCAGTCGCACATAATTCTTAAAAATATTTAATTTAGATATATTTTTAATATTACATTTCCCTTAAGGACTATTATAAACAAACGTAATATTGTTGTTTGTGATAGTGTGAAAAAAGTAATTATAATTCTGTCAAATAGTAAATTTTCTAAACCTTTACAAAATTTAAAAGGCAAAGGTGGAATGTTGTAAAATATTTAATATTACTTTTTGGACATTAATTAATTATTTGGTTAAACACAGTCCTATTCCCATATAATTTTCATATACATTCAAATTATTAGTGTTCCAACATTTTTTTTAGTAATTTCTTTTCTCTCTCAGTTAATTCTTTTTTTCTTTTCTTCAGTGAAAAGAAAATTGTTTTTGTCTATTATATGATTATTACTTGTTTATTACTTTAAAATAATTTTGATTCGTTTCGGAGATTTTTGCCATCATACGACGATTTCAATTTGTTATTTAAGTCATGTCAAGGTAATATAAAAACGTTCATAAACATTCAGAAATTCCATTTAAAAACACATAAATATCCTGATACATGAAAAGGTTATTAATAAAATACTTTGATTTTTATTGTGGTGAAATTACTAATATAAATGTGTTCTTTATAAATGTTCGAAAAAATTAACAAGAAATATTCTCTTTATCAAACTTTCTTATAAAAGAAATATACAGTGTGGTTGGAAAGAAATTTAAACTCCTGTTTAATGTTTTTATAAATTAGCTAGTTAAGATCAGTTTGCCTCAATCTTCTTTGTAGTGAAACGCTGCTCCTATAAGTGCATGTCTGGACTTAAGCGGGGGATAAGTCAATAAATAGATTATGGATATGTAATAATTCATTTTAAATAGACAAGAAAGATGTTTTGGAGAAATTTTGTTGGACCGCCGTTAATAATGATTCTGTTAATAGAGCTTAAAAGGAACTTGCACCGCCCAACTTAAACTTTATTTGTTTTCTATTTTGGGAATCTTCTGAAGGAGCGACTTCAAGAGGGGAATATCGCTTTATTATCAGTGCACACATGATATATTTGTCGTGTACTTTGGTACAATTAGTATATTGTACCTTGTAAGTCCAATTTTATTTTTTAGTTATACCTTAATTTGATCACGATATCGTCTTCCATTTTGGTTAAGATAATCCAAAAAGTATTCTTTACTACATTTATCTTGTCTCATCAAGCCCATACATATGAAGTATCACATGACCATAAGTTCCATTACAAAATGTTTCTTACCCTTTGTTCCCCAGCCGTTTAAGTCTAAAATTGTAAAACGAGGCATTAAATATGATGTATCACATGACCATAAGTGCCATTACAAAATGTTTCTTACCCTTTGTTCCCCAGCCGTTTAGGTCTAAAATTGTAAAACGAGGCATTAAATATGATGTATCACATGACCATAAGTTCCATTACAAAATGTTTCTTACCCTTTGTTCCCCAGCCTTTTAAGTCTAAAATTGTAAAACGAGGCATTAAAATGACGTATCACATGACCATAAGTTCCATTACAAAATGTTTCTTACCCTTTGTTCTCCAGCCTTTTAAGTCTTAAATTGTAAAACGAGGCATTAAATATGATGTATCACATGACCATAAGTTCCATTACAAAATGTTTCTTACCCTTTGTTCCCCGGCGTTTAAGACTAAAATTGTAAAACGAGGCAAAAAATATGATGTATCACATGACCATAAGTGCCATTACAAAATGTTTCTTACCCTTTGTTCCCCAGCCGTTTAAGTCTAAAATTGTAAAACGAGGCATTAAAATGACGTATCACATGACCATAAGTTTCATTACAAAATGTTTCTTGCCCTTTGTTCCCCGGCCTTTTAAGTCTTAAATTGTAAAACGAGGCATTAAATATGATGTATCACATGACCATAAGTTCCATTACAAAATGTTTCTTACCCTTTGTTCCCCGGCGTTTAAGACTAAAATTGTAAAACGAGGCAAAAAATATGATGTATCACATGACCATAAGTGCCATTACAAAATGTTTCTTACCCTTTGTTCCCCAGCCTTTTAAGTCTAAAATTGTAAAACGAGGCATTAAAATGACGTATCACATGACCATAAGTTCCATTACAAAATGTTTCTTGCCCTTTGTTCCCCGGCCTTTTAAGTCTTAAATTGTAAAACGAGGCATTAAATATGATGTATCACATGACCATAAGTTCCATTACAAAATGTTTCTTACCCTTTGTTCCCCGGCGTTTAAGACTAAAATTGTAAAACGAGGCAAAAAATATGATGTATCACATGACCATAAGTTCCATTACAAAATGTTTCTTACCCTTTGTTCCCCGGCGTTTAAGACTAAAATTGTAAAACGAGGCAAAAAATATGATGTATCACATGACCATAAGTTCCATTACAAAATGTTTCTTACCCTTTGTTCCCCAGCCGTTTAAGTCTAAAATTGTAAAACGAGGCATTAAAATGACGTATCACATGACCATAAGTTCCATTACAAAATGTTTCTTGCCCTTTGTTCCCCGGCCTTTTAAGTCTTAAATTGTAAAACGAGGCATTAAATATGATGTATCACATGACCATAAGTGCCATTACAAAATGTTTCTTACCCTTTGTTCCCCAGCCGTTTAAGTCTAAAATTGTAAAACGAGGCATTAAAATGACGTATCACATGACTATAAGTTCCATTACAAAATGTTTCTTACCCTTTGTTCCCCAGCTGTTTAAGTCTAAAACTGTAAAACGAGGCATTTAATATGACGTATCACATGACCATAAGTTCCATTACAAAATGTTTCTTACCCTTTGTTCCCCAGCCGTTTAGGTCTAAAATTGTAAAACGAGGCATTAATATGACGTTTCACATGACCATAAGTCCCATTACGACATTTTTCTTACCCTTTGTTTCTCAGCCCTTCAAGTCTAAAATTGAAAAACGTGCGTTTGTAGAAGCAGCCTCTTTCATTGCAAAGAAGATTACTACAAACAACGTTTTGATATTTTTATTATAAACCAAAATTATAAACGGTTCATATTTCTTTTCAACCACTATGTATAAAACAAAAATATGTAATTTGCTGTGACATTTTTACCATCTATTATAATTTATATTAGTATAATAAATCAATTATGTTAATACTAAATACTTCAATTCGTCAAATAACAGATATTAAAAAGAATTAGTTGTAATAACGGCAGTCTAACACATGACCACCTTATCACTTTAAAACTGTATAACTTTTTTGTTTTATAATTATTGTTTTAGACTTAACTCTGTATTTAAAAATTTGTATACTATTATTATAATTTTGAAATTGAGCTTTTTTCGAAATATGACCATAACATGTTCTCTTTTCATTAATTAGGACCTTTTTAAATCCAACTGTCTTTCTCCGCAAGATAGTTTTTGCAGGCCAAGGTCTGTGTGTCATCATGTGCATTAATTCATTAATTTGCCAGAATTTCACCAAAATAATTTCGTGATTGTTTGTTATAAGCCCAAGGTGATAGTGACATAACATCTAGGTCTAGGGGTTTGGCGTAGCTCAGTTGGTTTAGGCGTACACTCATCTCACCACAGTTTGTACTAGTGAACTTTTAAATGTATGCAGGTTTGATCCGGCTTGATGGCGTTACGTTTTCCATACATCCTACCTTCATAAAAAATAATAACAATATAAAATATAAAAACTTTGTTTTTTGTTCCAAACCCACGTATTTTATACACATACGTATTTTTTACCTGCAAAAATAGAATTTAAATTTTACTCTTCGTAGATTAAATTATTCACGGGCTCTATAAAAAAGTTTAGGTTATGACTAACCTTAAAGTAGCCGTCATTCCATTACTAAAACTCCAAGAATATTTATTTTCCAATCTTACAAATAGCCATTAGCCACTTGTGAAATAACGAATGAAATTCTTCGATTTTAAAACGTAAAGAAATACGTACATGTAGTGCTAAAATATATTTATAATTAACTAAATAATTATATTAATATTCAATAATTCAATAAATATAAGTAATCGTCAATTATTACTTACTATTCATTTAATAATAATTAAGACCGAGATATACATTAATGTTTACATTACTTGTATTTAGTAAATTTACTATTAAACGACGGGAATATGGCTCCCAAAAAAACGAATACAATTTAGATATAGTTTCAAACGAGGATGAACAATTATTGTATCTTCAATATCCGCCACTCTATGATAAATCATTTAGCGAGAAGATCTTTCGATTTATTGTACGATTATACTAGAGCCCTCAGCGGTATAGGTGTGGTAATACGGTGTGAAGGTGTCCTAGCTGGACCTTTCTTCATCTAGTCTCGGGTTATATACCTCTCTTTCTTACCAGATCTCTCTTAACCAACTTCTTTTCTCGTCCCACCTTCACGTTAGTAGAGTTTTTAATGGCTAGAGGTCACTTTCGTACATCTTATCTTCACAATATGAATGGTGAAGGAATTATTGATTTGATTGCCGTACAGGGAGTCTAATATCCAGTACCTGTCAGTGAAGTTGACATTTCATGTTGATTTGTTTTTACTTCGATTTATTGATTTTATGTTAAGGATAATTGCATGCTCTGCTTTTTTTAAGGTTAGGAATACCACGGTGATTTTTGCTTTTAAATATATATATTAAAGAAATAAGCAGTAGCATTAATGTCTCGTAACAGTTGCATTACTACATAATTAAATGTTTATAGACAAGTATATTATTTCTGTTAAAATTATTAATTGTATTTTAAAGGCTAGGATGATTCTCACTTTCTATAGGCTATAGGAGTAGAGATCCGGACAGTTGAGAACAAAAATGGTGGGGGTACCCCCACCCCTTCCCCACCCCTCCCCCACCCCTCCCCCCTCCCCCTCCCCCCTCCCCCTTTGCCCCCACCCTCCCCTCCCCCTTGGCCCCTCCCCCTTTCCCCCCACCCCTCCCCTCCCCTTGGCCCCTCCCCCTTTGCCCCTCGCCCTCGCCCCCACCCCTCCCCCTCCCCCATGGCCCCTCCCCTTTAGGCCCCTTCCCCCATTGGTCCCCCCACCCCTCCCCCTCCCCCTTTGCCCCTCCCCTTTAGGCCCCTTCCCCCATTGGTCCCCCACCACTCCCCCTCCCCCCATGGCCCCTCCCCCTTGCCCCCACCCCTCCCCCCTCCTCCTTGCCCCTCCCCTTTAGGCCCCTTCCCCCATTGGTCCCCCACCCCTCCCCCCTTTGCCCCTTCCCTGTAGGCCCCTCCCCCTGCCCCTCCCCTTTAGGCCCCTTCCCCCATTGGTCCCCCCACCCCTCCCCCTTTGTCCCTTCCCTGTAGGCCCCTCCCCCTGCCCCTCCCCTTTAGGCCCCTTCCCCCATTGGTCCTTCCACCCCTCCCCCCTTTGCCCCTTACCTGTAGGCCCCTCCCCCCGCCCCTCCTCTTTAGGCCGTTTCCCCCATTGGTCCCCCTACCCCTCCCACCTTTGCCCCTTCCCTGTAGGCCCCTCCCCCTGCCCCTCCCCTTTAGGCCCCTTCCCCCATTGGTCCCCCCACCCCTCCCCCCTTTGCCCCTTCCCTGGAGGCCCCTCCCCCTTGCCCCTCCCCTATAGGCCCCTTCCCCCATTGGTCCCCCCTACCCCTCCCCTGTAGGCCCCTCCTCTTTAGGCCCCTTTCCTTCCCCCATTGGTCCCCCCACCTCCTCCCACCCCTCCCCTTGCCCCTCCCCTGTAGGCCCCTCCCCTTTAGGCCCCTTCCCTTCCCCCATTGGTCCCCCCACCTGTGACGTATTGTTGTCGAGACACACACAAGACGCCATACACACATGACGTCATACACTTAACTTTTTTAATACCAGAGGGATTCGAACCTGTGAAGTTTGGAGTCGAAGGCGGACACGCTACCGACTGAGCTATCGTGCATAGTATTACAAGTCGGATATTTAAAGCAGTATATAAGCCGCCATGTTGTAACCGCAATAATGTGTTATATATATATAATGTGTTAAGATAGTTAACCTAACCTATAAGTGTCCTACTTTTGCCCATCCACAGCCTATCAGCTGTTACAATAATGTGTTATATAATTATACAATGTGTTAAGATAGTTAACCTAAAGTTTCCCACTTTTGCCCATCCACAGCCAATCAGCTGTTACAATAATGTGTTATATATTTATATAATGTGTTAAGATAGTTAACCTAACCCCATAGTATTACAAGTCGGATAATTAACGCAGTATATAAGCCGCCAAACCGATATATATAATGTGTTAAGATAGTTAACCTAAAGTTTCCTACTTTTACCCATCCACAGCCAATCAGCTGTTACCATAATGTGTTATATATATAATGTGTTATATAATGTGTTAAGATAGTTAACCTATAAGTGTCCTACTTTTACCCATCCACAGCCTATCAGCTGTTACAATAATGTGTTATATAATTATAAATTGTGTTAAGATAGTTAACCTAACCTATAAGTTTCCTACCATTGTCCATCCACAGCCAATCAGCTGGTACAATTAATGTGTTATATATATATAATGTGTTATATATTTATATAATGTGTTATATAATGTGTTAAGATAGTTAACCTAACCTATAAGTTTCCTACTTTTACCCATCCACAGCCTATCAGCTGTTACAATAATGTGTTATATAATTATATAATGTGTTAAGATAGTTAACCTAACCTATAAGTTTCCTACTTTTGCCCATCCACAGCCAATCAGCAGTTACAATAATGTGTTATACATATATATAATGTGTTATATATTTATATAATGTGTTAAGATAGTTAACCTAACCTATAAGTTTCCTACTTTTGCCCATCCACAGCCAATCAGCAGTTACAATAATGTGTTATACATATATATAATGTGTTATATATTTATATAATGTGTTAAGATAGTTAACCTAACCTATAAGTGTCCTACTTTTACCCATCCACAGCCAATCAGCTGTTACAATAATGTGTTATATATATACAATGTGTTATATATTTATATAATGTGTTAAGATAGTTAACCTAACCTATAAGTGTCCTACTTTTACCCATCCACAGCCTATCAGCTGTTACAATAATGTGTTATATAATTATATAATGTGTTAAGATAGTTAACCTAACCTATAAGTTTCCTACTTTTGCCCATCCACAGCCAATCAGCTGGTACAATTAATGTGTTATATATTTTATATAATGTGTTAAGATATAATGTGTTAAGATAGTTAACCTAACCTATAAGTTTCCTACATTTGCCCATCCACAGCCTATCAGCTGGTACAATTAATGTGTTATATATAATGTGTTAAGATATAATGTGTTAAGATAGTTAACCTAACCTATAAGTTTCCTACTTTTGCCCATCCACAGCCAATCAGCTGTTACAATAATGTGTTATATATATATAATGTGTTATATATTTATATAATGTGTTATATAACGTGTTAAGATAGTTAACCTAACCTATTAGAGTTTCCTACTTTTGCCCACCACGGCCTAGGTACATTTAATGTGTATAATCTGTTAAACGTAGTTTCCTCCGTTGTCTACCAGGGTGTAGCACATGTTTTTATATATCGTGTTAAAATATTGTTAACCTAGACTTAAGTCCTACTTTTGCCTAAACCTATGCTTACCACAGTCCAAACGGGTGTTAGTCTGGCCACTATTTAACCGAACCGAAATTACCAACCGATTTACCAACCAAATCCAACCGATTTACCAACCAAAACCAACCGATTTACCAACCAAAACCAACCGATTTACCAACCAAAACCATTTGACAGACAGGTTCTGACTGGTCTAGCCGGATTGTACAACAGTGCGTAACAATGTTACTGCGCATGCGTACTACTCGCGATTAACTGTTTAAGAAAGAAGATTAGATGGAGATAGCTCAGTTTACGTTAGTAGCTGGAATAGTGAACGTGACCCCTTCCAAGATGTATAAGGTCTCCGAGCTCTTGGGTAGCAGGATTAAACCAACCAACGAACGATTTGGACTATGGCTTCTGGAAGAAAATCTGCACAACAACAACCTGGTAACAGATATTGGAAATATTAATTATTCGCAAGGAGAAGAGTTGCTGTCTGGAGTTAATATAAAACCACTAACTCCGCTTACAAAACCATTCTGCGACAACATAATGCTTGTTAAAATAACCGACAGTTCGGATTGCGAACAAGGGAAGAGCCTCGTAAAGAAGAATATCTGTGGAGTATTTAACAGTTATCTTCGTGGGAAATTTACGGATTTTGTTTCCGCAAGACATGGCGTAAAAGTAAAATTACCATTCCCTTTGAATGGAAAGAGACCCATGGCGAAACGTGTATGCAATATTATTGGAGCAGATGGGATGCAAGCCATTGCAAAGAAATTTAAAAATCCCATTGCAATCCCCTACAAGGTAGAGTTAGCGGATGTTGAGTTGGCTACTCTACAGGAAAAAATGCCCGAAATACTATTGGAGCTGCAAACCCACGACTTCTACCTTATGGATTTGGACATTACACAAGATGTTGTGGGGATCTTTAACAAGCGAGAGATGTGTGAGCATTTAGTACAGGACCATGACTTTCGTTACCAAGGCGGCCAGTACAAAGAAAACTGCAATACAATTGTTAACAACGACAAGTCTGTTGGGATAGATTGCCTAACCTGGATTACTCCTACTGGTGCAAGAGTAAAAATCTACAACAAGTTTGTGTGCCAGATTACGAGTCCTGGCGTTAACAAACAAATTGGTAACCACATTGTGGATTTTGTCAACTGTCCAGACTCCAGATTAAGACAGACGTTTCTGTCCCCACTGGGTAAGGAGCATGGCATTACAAGATTGGAGGCTACGATCTACAACGGTAGCGGCGACCATCCTCTGGACAGCTGTGTAACGCTCCTGGAAGACAGCAAAATTTATTTCCAGGAAGCTCCGTTTTACTCTGTTGCCATCCCTAAAATGTGGACGAAATTAGCTGACAGTCTCCAGAACAGTTGCTGTGTAGTGTACAATAATCTTTTACAATATGCCTACTGGGGAAACAGTAACACGAGGAAGTTAACCGGGGTGCAACTTACTTTACCAAGCGACCAAGACCAGAGGAAAAAAATAATTAATTACGTACTCTCTGCATATAGTTTTAACTATTTGCCTGTAAATTACTTGGAGATAGTGGAAGATGTCGCTAATAGAGAGCATGTTAGTGTGGTACAAAAGTGCTACATTAAGAGTGGCGAGACATTCTTCTCGAAATCTAGTACTGCTTTCTCGGTGATTTGTAAAGATGTAAGCCTCGAGAACTGTGGGATGGTTCCAACGAGTAATATTATTCCACAGATTTTAAAGAAGAGAACGAATATTACAAACAGGCTACAACCCTACAATATAAAGGAAACAGAACCATTCTCCACCGTTTACCTACTGTCTGCGAAGAAACGAAAACTGGAACTGGAAGAAATTGACTTAAAACGGAGAAAATTGGAATACATGGAACATGCTGCTTCCTTAAAAGAGGAATACAAAGAAATGCAGGAGAAAGAGAAAATTATTAGAGAGACAAGAGAGCGGATGGGCTCATATTTTAACAAGACTTGGAAGAATTTAGATATACATGCAGACTACAAGGTTTCCGCATTTACCGTTAACACTAAAGCGAAATATGCCTTTGTTGGAATACTCGCAGAAAGAGATGGGAGTAAAAGTGTTTACTTCTTTAAAGGAAAGTACAAATCGTGGCTAATGGATGCCTACAACGACAAACAAAATTTAACAAAAGAGGGGTTTGTTTTAACCTCCAACAACGACCTGGACATTGTGCATTTAGCGACAGAAGAAACAATTTTTACATTTACGACGAATGGACTTACCAGTTTTAATAATCATTCTTTTCCGAAGATAGAGCATTTTAAGCCACTAACAGATGCTTGGAAAAAACCAGAAGATTTCCCCTACAACCAGGACGAAGTGGAGCAAGTATCCACCCTTGGCATGCAAGACATAAAAGGCAAAGTTATTCCAAGAAAGTGTCGTCGGCTGGAAGAGCTGGAAGAAGGGACAGAATTAGTAATGTGTGGAATCAAACAAATTGATTACAGGCATAAGATCCGTTATATTTTACAGTTCCAAAATCTAGATGAATTGTATATTTCGAATTATTGGTTAGAAAGAGAAATAAAAGTGCTAAATGTAGATTTAAACTATAAATTTAATGTTAAATTGGACAAGATAAAAACCACTGCAATTAAGCACAAAGAAAGAGTTGTTTTCTGTGCTTGTAATTAAAAATAAATAAATAAATAAATGTTTTAAAATAATATTCTTTGTAATTTGTTACCTCCATTCCACCAAAACTCTTTTTAGTAGAGAGATAGATATTTGATGTGACCTTGGAATTGTAGCCGAAAACGACACGACCCCCCAACCCCCATTTTTTCCTTTTTAAATATATAACGTCGTAACGTTTGTTAGGGACCGATTTACCAAACCGTAGATAAAATTACCAAGATTTGGTTGGTAAATTGGTTGCAAAACGTATATTTTGGTTGGTAAATCGGTTGGTATTGGTTAGGTTATGTTAGGTTAGGTCTGGTTAGGATAGGTTAGGATAGGTTAGGTTAGGTCTGGTTAGGATAGGTTAGGATAGGTTAGGTTATGTTAGGTTAGGTTAGGATAGGATAGGTTAGGTTAGGTTAGGTTAGGATAGGTTAGGTGAGGTTAGGATAGGTTATGTTAGGTGAGGTTAGGTTAGGTTAGGATAGGTTAGGTTAGGTTAGGTTTTTAGGAGCATGGTTGTTAGGTTAGGTTAGGATAGGATAGGTTAGGTTAGGTTAGGATAGGTTAGGTTAGGTTATGTTAGGTTAGGTTAGGTTAGGATAGGTTAGGTTATGTTAGGTGAGGTTAGGTTAGGTTAGGATAGGTTAGGTTAGGTTAGGTTAGGTTTTTAGGAGAATGGTTGTTAGGTTAGGTTAGGATAGGATAGGATAGGTTAGGTTAGGTTAGGTTAGGTTAGGTTAGGTTAGGTTATGTTAGGTTAGGTTAGGTTAGGTTAGGATAGGTTAGGTTAGGTTAGGTTAGGTTAGGTTAGGATAGGTTATGTTAGGTTAGGTTAGGTTAGGTTAGGATAGGTTAGGTTAGGTTAGGTTAGGTTTTTAGGAGAATGGCTGCCACACGCCCGGGAGATGGTAGGGATGGGGTGGAGGTTGGTAGGCGTGTGGCAACCATTCTCCTAAAAACCTAACCTAACCTAACCTAACCTATCCTAACCTAACCTAACCTAACCTAACATAACCTATCCTAACCTAACCTAACCTAACCTAACCTAACCTATCCTAACCTAACCTAACCTAACCTAACATAACCTAACCTAACCTAACCTAACCTAACCTAACCTAACCTATCCTATCCTATCCTAACCTAACCTAACAACCATTCTCCTAAAAACCTAACCTAACCTAACCTAACCTATCCTAACCTAACCTAACCTCACCTAACATAACCTAACCTATCCTAACCTAACCTAACCTAACATAACCTAACCTAACCTATCCTAACCTAACCTAACCTATCCTATCCTAACCTAACCTAACAACCATGCTCCTAAAAACCTAACCTAACCTAACCTATCCTAACCTAACCTAACCTCACCTAACATAACCTATCCTAACCTCACCTAACCTATCCTAACCTAACCTAACCTAACCTATCCTATCCTAACCTAACCTAACATAACCTAACCTATCCTAACCTATCCTAACCAGACCTAACCTAACCTATCCTAACCTATCCTAACCAGACCTAACCTAACATAACCTAACCAATACCAACCGATTTACCAACCAAAATATACGTTTTGCAACCAATTTACCAACCAAATCTTGGTAATTTTATCTACGGTTTGGTAAATCGGTCCCTAACAAACGTTACGACGTTATATATTTAAAAAGGAAAAAATGGGGGTTGGGGGGTCGTGTCGTTTTCGGCTACAATTCCAAGGTCACATCAAATATCTATCTCTCTACTAAAAAGAGTTTTGGTGGAATGGAGGTAACAAATTACAAAGAATATTATTTTAAAACATTTATTTATTTATTTATTTTTAATTACAAGCACAGAAAACAACTCTTTCTTTGTGCTTAATTGCAGTGGTTTTTATCTTGTCCAATTTAACATTAAATTTATAGTTTAAATCTACATTTAGCACTTTTATTTCTCTTTCTAACCAATAATTCGAAATATACAATTCATCTAGATTTTGGAACTGTAAAATATAACGGATCTTATGCCTGTAATCAATTTGTTTGATTCCACACATTACTAATTCTGTCCCTTCTTCCAGCTCTTCCAGCCGACGACACTTTCTTGGAATAACTTTGCCTTTTATGTCTTGCATGCCAAGGGTGGATACTTGCTCCACTTCGTCCTGGTTGTAGGGGAAATCTTCTGGTTTTTTCCAAGCATCTGTTAGTGGCTTAAAATGCTCTATCTTCGGAAAAGAATGATTATTAAAACTGGTAAGTCCATTCGTCGTAAATGTAAAAATTGTTTCTTCTGTCGCTAAATGCACAATGTCCAGGTCGTTGTTGGAGGTTAAAACAAACCCCTCTTTTGTTAAATTTTGTTTGTCGTTGTAGGCATCCATTAGCCACGATTTGTACTTTCCTTTAAAGAAGTAAACACTTTTACTCCCATCTCTTTCTGCGAGTATTCCAACAAAGGCATATTTCGCTTTAGTGTTAACGGTAAATGCGGAAACCTTGTAGTCTGCATGTATATCTAAATTCTTCCAAGTCTTGTTAAAATATGAGCCCATCCGCTCTCTTGTCTCTCTAATAATTTTCTCTTTCTCCTGCATTTCTTTGTATTCCTCTTTTAAGGAAGCAGCATGTTCCATGTATTCCAATTTTCTCCGTTTTAAGTCAATTTCTTCCAGTTCCAGTTTTCGTTTCTTCGCAGACAGTAGGTAAACGGTGGAGAATGGTTCTGTTTCCTTTATATTGTAGGGTTGTAGCCTGTTTGTAATATTCGTTCTCTTCTTTAAAATCTGTGGAATAATATTACTCGTTGGAACCATCCCACAGTTCTCGAGGCTTACATCTTTACAAATCACCGAGAAAGCAGTACTAGATTTCGAGAAGAATGTCTCGCCACTCTTAATGTAGCACTTTTGTACCACACTAACATGCTCTCTATTAGCGACATCTTCCACTATCTCCAAGTAATTTACAGGCAAATAGTTAAAACTATATGCAGAGAGTACGTAATTAATTATTTTTTTCCTCTGGTCTTGGTCGCTTGGTAAAGTAAGTTGCACCCCGGTTAACTTCCTCGTGTTACTGTTTCCCCAGTAGGCATATTGTAAAAGATTATTGTACACTACACAGCAACTGTTCTGGAGACTGTCAGCTAATTTCGTCCACATTTTAGGGATGGCAACAGAGTAAAACGGAGCTTCCTGGAAATAAATTTTGCTGTCTTCCAGGAGCGTTACACAGCTGTCCAGAGGATGGTCGCCGCTACCGTTGTAGATCGTAGCCTCCAATCTTGTAATGCCATGCTCCTTACCCAGTGGGGACAGAAACGTCTGTCTTAATCTGGAGTCTGGACAGTTGACAAAATCCACAATGTGGTTACCAATTTGTTTGTTAACGCCAGGACTCGTAATCTGGCACACAAACTTGTTGTAGATTTTTACTCTTGCACCAGTAGGAGTAATCCAGGTTAGGCAATCTATCCCAACAGACTTGTCGTTGTTAACAATTGTATTGCAGTTTTCTTTGTACTGGCCGCCTTGGTAACGAAAGTCATGGTCCTGTACTAAATGCTCACACATCTCTCGCTTGTTAAAGATCCCCACAACATCTTGTGTAATGTCCAAATCCATAAGGTAGAAGTCGTGGGTTTGCAGCTCCAATAGTATTTCGGGCATTTTTTCCTGTAGAGTAGCCAACTCAACATCCGCTAACTCTACCTTGTAGGGGATTGCAATGGGATTTTTAAATTTCTTTGCAATGGCTTGCATCCCATCTGCTCCAATAATATTGCATACACGTTTCGCCATGGGTCTCTTTCCATTCAAAGGGAATGGTAATTTTACTTTTACGCCATGTCTTGCGGAAACAAAATCCGTAAATTTCCCACGAAGATAACTGTTAAATACTCCACAGATATTCTTCTTTACGAGGCTCTTCCCTTGTTCGCAATCCGAACTGTCGGTTATTTTAACAAGCATTATGTTGTCGCAGAATGGTTTTGTAAGCGGAGTTAGTGGTTTTATATTAACTCCAGACAGCAACTCTTCTCCTTGCGAATAATTAATATTTCCAATATCTGTTACCAGGTTGTTGTTGTGCAGATTTTCTTCCAGAAGCCATAGTCCAAATCGTTCGTTGGTTGGTTTAATCCTGCTACCCAAGAGCTCGGAGACCTTATACATCTTGGAAGGGGTCACGTTCACTATTCCAGCTACTAACGTAAACTGAGCTATCTCCATCTAATCTTCTTTCTTAAACAGTTAATCGCGAGTAGTACGCATGCGCAGTAACATTGTTACGCACTGTTGTACAATCCGGCTAGACCAGTCAGAACCTGTCTGTCAAATGGTTTTGGTTGGTAAATCGGTTGGTTTTGGTTGGTAAATCGGTTGGTTTTGGTTGGTAAATCGGTTGGATTTGGTTGGTAAATCGGTTGGTAATTTCGGTTCGGTTAAATAGTGGCCAGACTAACACCCGTTTGGACTGTGGTAAGCATAGGTTTAGGCAAAAGTAGGACTTAAGTCTAGGTTAACAATATTTTAACACGATATATAAAAACATGTGCTACACCCTGGTAGACAACGGAGGAAACTACGTTTAACAGATTATACACATTAAATGTACCTAGGCCGTGGTGGGCAAAAGTAGGAAACTCTAATAGGTTAGGTTAACTATCTTAACACGTTATATAACACATTATATAAATATATAACACATTATATATATATAACACATTATTGTAACAGCTGATTGGCTGTGGATGGGCAAAAGTAGGAAACTTATAGGTTAGGTTAACTATCTTAACACATTATATCTTAACACATTATATATAACACATTAATTGTACCAGCTGATAGGCTGTGGATGGGCAAATGTAGGAAACTTATAGGTTAGGTTAACTATCTTAACACATTATATCTTAACACATTATATAAAATATATAACACATTAATTGTACCAGCTGATTGGCTGTGGATGGGCAAAAGTAGGAAACTTATAGGTTAGGTTAACTATCTTAACACATTATATAATTATATAACACATTATTGTAACAGCTGATAGGCTGTGGATGGGTAAAAGTAGGACACTTATAGGTTAGGTTAACTATCTTAACACATTATATAAATATATAACACATTGTATATATATAACACATTATTGTAACAGCTGATTGGCTGTGGATGGGTAAAAGTAGGACACTTATAGGTTAGGTTAACTATCTTAACACATTATATAAATATATAACACATTATATATATGTATAACACATTATTGTAACTGCTGATTGGCTGTGGATGGGCAAAAGTAGGAAACTTATAGGTTAGGTTAACTATCTTAACACATTATATAAATATATAACACATTATATATATGTATAACACATTATTGTAACTGCTGATTGGCTGTGGATGGGCAAAAGTAGGAAACTTATAGGTTAGGTTAACTATCTTAACACATTATATAATTATATAACACATTATTGTAACAGCTGATAGGCTGTGGATGGGTAAAAGTAGGAAACTTATAGGTTAGGTTAACTATCTTAACACATTATATAACACATTATATAAATATATAACACATTATATATATATAACACATTAATTGTACCAGCTGATTGGCTGTGGATGGACAATGGTAGGAAACTTATAGGTTAGGTTAACTATCTTAACACAATTTATAATTATATAACACATTATTGTAACAGCTGATAGGCTGTGGATGGGTAAAAGTAGGACACTTATAGGTTAACTATCTTAACACATTATATAACACATTATATATATAACACATTATGGTAACAGCTGATTGGCTGTGGATGGGTAAAAGTAGGAAACTTTAGGTTAACTATCTTAACACATTATATATATCGGTTTGGCGGCTTATATACTGCGTTAATTATCCGACTTGTAATACTATGGGGTTAGGTTAACTATCTTAACACATTATATAAATATATAACACATTATTGTAACAGCTGATTGGCTGTGGATGGGCAAAAGTGGGAAACTTTAGGTTAACTATCTTAACACATTGTATAATTATATAACACATTATTGTAACAGCTGATAGGCTGTGGATGGGCAAAAGTAGGACACTTATAGGTTAGGTTAACTATCTTAACACATTATATATATATAACACATTATTGCGGTTACAACATGGCGGCTTATATACTGCTTTAAATATCCGACTTGTAATACTATGCACGATAGCTCAGTCGGTAGCGTGTCCGCCTTCGACTCCAAACTTCACAGGTTCGAATCCCTCTGGTATTAAAAAAGTTAAGTGTATGACGTCATGTGTGTATGGCGTCTTGTGTGTGTCTCGACAACAATACGTCACAGGTGGGGGGACCAATGGGGGAAGGGAAGGGGCCTAAAGGGGAGGGGCCTACAGGGGAGGGGCAAGGGGAGGGGTGGGAGGAGGTGGGGGGGCCAATGGGGGAAGGAAAGGGGCCTAAAGAGGAGGGGCCTACAGGGGAGGGGTAGGGGGGACCAATGGGGGAAGGGGCCTATAGGGGAGGGGCAAGGGGGAGGGGCCTCCAGGGAAGGGGCAAAGGGGGGAGGGGTGGGGGGACCAATGGGGGAAGGGGCCTAAAGGGGAGGGGCAGGGGGAGGGGCCTACAGGGAAGGGGCAAAGGGGGGAGGGGTGGGGGGACCAATGGGGGAAGGGGCCTAAAGGGGAGGGGCGGGGGGAGGGGCCTACAGGTAAGGGGCAAAGGGGGGAGGGGTGGAAGGACCAATGGGGGAAGGGGCCTAAAGGGGAGGGGCAGGGGGAGGGGCCTACAGGGAAGGGACAAAGGGGGAGGGGTGGGGGGACCAATGGGGGAAGGGGCCTAAAGGGGAGGGGCAGGGGGAGGGGCCTACAGGGAAGGGGCAAAGGGGGGAGGGGTGGGGGACCAATGGGGGAAGGGGCCTAAAGGGGAGGGGCAAGGAGGAGGGGGGAGGGGTGGGGGCAAGGGGGAGGGGCCATGGGGGGAGGGGGAGTGGTGGGGGACCAATGGGGGAAGGGGCCTAAAGGGGAGGGGCAAAGGGGGAGGGGCAAAGGGGGAGGGGGAGGGGTGGGGGGACCAATGGGGGAAGGGGCCTAAAGGGGAGGGGCCATGGGGGAGGGGGAGGGGTGGGGGCGAGGGCGAGGGGCAAAGGGGGAGGGGCCAAGGGGAGGGGAGGGGTGGGGGGAAAGGGGGAGGGGCCAAGGGGGAGGGGAGGGTGGGGGCAAAGGGGGAGGGGGGAGGGGGAGGGGGGAGGGGTGGGGGAGGGGTGGGGAAGGGGTGGGGGTACCCCCACCATTTTTGTTCTCAACTGTCCGGATCTCTACTTATAGGACATGCTTTTTCTTCATAATGTTTGTTCATTTATAACTCAACTATTTATTTTTGACAAATCTATTTAAATTTAGGCGAAATTATAAACTTAAGATTTGTTTTAAATTATCTACATATTTATAAAATAATTTGTATAAGTTTATAACTAAGCCGATAGTATTGTGACATTATTATGAAACTAATTACTGTGAAATGTCAAGGTTTATGAACAATTTAATGTCCTTACCTGCTTGTAAAATGAAGTTGCGGTTTTGGAGTAAATTAAAGAAAAGACAAAACGAAATCTAACATGTTTTGATAAAATTTTAGATTTCAACAAAATTTAATCGATTTCGTTTGGACCAATTATGAGATATTCACCCTTTTAAGGCTACGTTCACTTTTTGGTCATTAAATCGGCAGATGGCGATCAATACATTTTGTTTAACTTTTTAAGAGCTACATTTGAGGAAACGTTTATCAAAAACGTTACACCAAATTTTTATAAAATTAAGATTTTGCATTTGGTCTTTATCTATTAATGTACAAATTTTAGTATTTAAAAACCTTCGAGTTATTGCCAAATTTATCTGCACACCAAAAATTAAAAATCGGCTTATCAATTTGAACAGTAAGGCATTGCATGTTGTCAGAGTGGTTGTAGATGATAGACAGAAAAGATACATCATTTAAAAAAATACTTTTTAAATTCAGGAAATCTCGAAATAATTATTTTCCTGAAAAACAAAAACATCTGTTTTTCAACTTTAACTTAATTTTCATTTAAAATATGAATATGTGGGAAACTAGAAACAATTAATTTTTCAATACTATATCAAATAAATAAATCAAATATCACGAGCAATCATATATATATATATATATATATATATATATATATATATATAAATGTAAACTACTTATGTATTATTCATACATTAATTTAATATGAAGTTCTTTGAGTAAAATTTACTAATGGTTAACTTAAAATAAATTCACCAGCTGGTCTTTGTCTACACTGATTTGTTTCACTGAATTTTTGAAATAAATACAAATCTTATCACGTAATAAATGTTGGTTTCTAGGAAAGGCTTCAAGTTTTCGATTGTTCTTCATTGCGAAATTCGCTCTCTGTAATGGTCCTTTCCCTTTCATCATGATTAAGGTGTAGTGATCTTAACGATGGTACAGACACAGAGTTCTCCAATTTTGCAACATTGGGCAAAGATAGAAGTTAAGGGATAACTGTCAGGAGTTTTACACACAAAATGAAGAAACCATCGATTAATCTCTTTTCTGAGTATGTTTGAAAGAGCGACCGAAATAAAACAGAAGAAAGTGAAATAGAGGAGTAAAGTCAAATGTTTAGAATATAACAACGAATATCTCAAAATTAAAATTGTAAATCATTTTTAGAACTAATAAACATATTTAATTATAATGTGTTAAACGATAAAAGAAAAATATTCTATTATGACCTACCGTTGGAAGAGTTGTGTTACTTGTATGTTATCGAATATTAAATCTAGTAGTTCTGTGAATAGTAAACTTAATTAATAATCTTTCTTTTAAACCCAATGTGATTAATGCATAACTAACAGAGTAAAACAACAATATCCATAGACCAAGAAGTAACAGTTTGCTATACACTTAAACAAAAAGTCTCTCACAGTGAGAAATAATAAAAGTTAAATTTTTTAATGGTATTTGTTTTTTTATATTTCATCCATTGAGATCACTGTGGTATAAAATAATATTATGCTGTACTCATCCAAGTATATAAACTGCGGATGCTGACTGGTTTAACTGGAAAACGAAACCTATTGACCCCACCTCTGTGAGCCTCGATTAAAAGCCTAAACGACCCTACTCTAGTTTGCATTTTACACTAATTCACAATGATTCATACAATCAATTTACACAAACGTTATGTAAAGTTTTAGAACAAAACAGTGTACATTTTATTTTTGTAACCGTATGAAACTCAAAGAGTTTTTAATTGATATAAACGAAAACATAAAAAATAGTGAGCAAAGAAGGTTTTTGAATATTTGATTTATTCTCTTTTTCTCCGGCAAACGTTATGCATTCATTGTTCATAACATTACATTTAGTACTTTGTGAACCGTCCTTTATTTCTAGTCGGAGCGCTCTCATTCAAGTCATTGTTGTTTGTGTTGGAACTGTACAGTAACTGTTTTGTGAGGCTTCATTTTAAACGGAAAATATATATTTTTTAAACTTGTGCATATATAGTACAGCCTAATTGTAGTCGCAAAGACCTTCATAACGTTAGTTACATATGTATGGTCATAACAACATAACAAACATACAGACTAAGTACGATATAGTTGAGTTTATAAACCTCGCGCAGTCAATAAACTTCAAAATTTTGTTCAAATGTGGTCTCAAACAAAACGTATTGATTGACAACGCCTCAAAAATTCGTGTTCTAGAATTATTCCTTAAAGGGGAAATGTATCACGGGCAACGATTTAAAGTTTCAAATATCTCAAAATCGAATTGAGGTTGATTCAATCTAGTTTTTGAAATGTGAAACTTTGTAACCCAAATAAATCAACGTGCTAAAGTAAAAGAAATGTTCTGTTCTTGAGTAATTCAAAAAAAATAATGAACCACGTGTTCATTGTTATACTATTTTCCAAAATACTCGACAAACATAATTTCCTTTTACTTGAGATTTTGGTCACAATCATTTGGATTTACATTGAACGAAATAGCTTTCACGGATTTTGATAAGTCCCACTTATACGATTATGCCTGTAGTTCAGTTCCCTGCCTGTGGTTCACTTTCCCGTCTATGGTTCACTTTCCAGCCTGTAGTTGACTTCCACGCCTGTGGTTCACTTCGTCGCTTGTGTTTATTCCCCCGTATGGGGTTCACTTCCTGCACGTGATTCACTTGCCCGCCAATCGTTCACTTCCTCGCGTATGGATAATATCCCCGCCTGTGGTTCACTTCCCCGCCTGTGGTTCATTTCTCCATTTTAAATGTTTGGGGGAAAAGTTATATTTTTTTCTGATAGGGTAATTTTTATAAAAAGTTGATTGAAATCTTACAGCTGATTTTGAGAAAATAGGATTTTTTCTATACAGTAGTTACCGCCAAGTTTTCAGAAATAAAAAAAGATCTCGATATATGGCCAAATTTTGTCAGGTTTGTTCAATATTGGTCTACTTATTTTGGGCTATAGAGCATTGTACAAACTACAAACCACGTTTTGGGCTGAGGGTACCTCATAATGTATATTTATTATTCTTATCATGCGTTTCTTTTTAGTTTTTGACAAAAAGTACTTACAAGTTTTTAAAGTTTTTATTGGCTCCCATTTTGAACTTGGAAACTGAATTTGCTGGCTGAAGAACTTAAATGAGAACTTCCTTGGAAGTTTCTTTTAACAAGTTTTGAAAAAATTAGGAGGATTCTCTAGGTACATGTGCCGATAAGAAGAACAAATGGAGTTAGAAAGAACTAATTAAACATATGCGTTACGAGAAAAACCAGTAGACATCAAGAAAACATGAAGTATCTAAGGATCCTTCTAAATGAAATACTAGAAATCCAATAGAATGGGATGAACTCAGATAGTTTCCCAGACATATGGTGTTAACAAAAGCCCATTGAGAATATATAAATGTACAAATATACCTACGGAGATAGCTAAATCCCACAGTAATAAAAACTGCATTCATTTTAGAAATATAAAGAAATAACAAATAAGAAGACAAAGAAATATAAAGAAATAACAAATAAGAAGACAAAGAAATATAAAGAAATAACAAATAAGAAGACAAAGAAATATAAAGATAGTGATATGGATCCATGAAGTTTCGAAAAAGATATAAGATATTATTTTATTTGTTAAAAAGTTTTTTCCTGTATATGTATATTCTTTTAGTTTGGTTTATTTCATTATTGAAAATGTGTTGAAGATTTAGGTAATTTCAGTGATATTTTGTTTATTTATATTTTGCTTATATATAATTATCATAGTTTATTTATTATTTCATTGTATTTATTATTTGTAACTTGTTATTGCCTTGCTAATATTGATTTTACATGACTTATATAGATTTCAAAATAACAACTCGATCATTATTTCGATCTTTTGTTATAGTTAATATTTATTTATTATTAATCTTTGGATTGTATTGGTGGTTGAATATCATTTTAGTAATCGAATTTATAACATGAAAAAAACGTATTCGATCAAGTGTGGTGAAATATGTTATGTTTGTTTATTTTGTAATAAATCATTAAATGTTAAGAAATAGAAAAATGGTATGTACATTTACAGAGAATAAACCAGAGTTCAGTTGTAGAAACCAATTAAATACAGATACTTTTTATACAGGTAAAACTACTCAAACAAACCTTGATTTAAATTACGTCCATTTATATTAATTGTTAAGATAATCTTAAACATTTTAAATTGTAAATAAATTGAAAATCATAGCTATTCAAAAGCAATGTGAAAATATCAGTTTAAACATATTATATAATTTGTCTAGTTAATATTAATGTTATATACTGTAGTTTCATAGTATTTGTAATGTTTCATCTATAATATATTCAATATAATTAAAATTGTTATCCAAAAGTCTTTTTTTCACATAATGTTCTGTAAATGTACAATATTAATTATTTGTGGTAAATATAATAATTAATTGTCATAGATTTACTATTCATTTATAGCGTAATTAATTATACTAAATAGTTTATAATTATTTTATTATATATCTTTACATACTGTACATATAAAAGTCTTATTAGTAAACAGTACTTTTAATGATAATGTTTAATGATTTTTTATTCAAAATATTTTCATATTCTACTAGATAAGTATAGTAATACATTGAGTGTAGATAGAAAAAAACCGAACACAAGATCTCACAAAAATTACGTGAACTTAATCAAACGCGTTTCAACGACAAAGTCGCCATCCTTAGTGATACATGGGCTACAATAACTAAACTATAACTTGAGTTATGACTTGTGTCATAGTTTAGTTATTGTAGCTCATGTATCACTGAGGATGGCGACTTTGTCATTAAGTAAACGTAATTTTTGTGAGAACTTGTATTCCAGTTTTTTCTGTCTAATATTGTCTCACAAGTCAAGCTCAATATTAATTACATTGAGTGTATTTTTCATAATTTATTAATCTAACTGCTAATAATTTTGTTTATTTTTTAAAGTTAGTAGGTACTAATTTTATACATAAACTTGATATGTGTTAAGGTTTTCTTCTTTCTAAACACAACATCAAATAAAAGACGAACATAACTTCTCACTACAAAGAATTTGCGTTAATGTTTTTATTGCATTGTTGTCCTCGTCAGATCTACAAGTGGAAGATGCGAAATGTTAGTTCAGGCTAGGTACCGTTAGGCCTGCTATGTGACGTCACAAGTCTTACTTCTCTATAAATCCAAGAAGATGCCAAACGACGGGAGTCTCATGAGGGCTGGACTACAGTGCAGTCAGTGGTTATCTTGTACAACTATTGTGAACTATTTGTGTATCCTGTGTTAAGGAATAAACCGGGAGAGACAGGTAAATTACTTACATTTCAAATAATTTATTTAACTATATATACATTTTTGTTGTGTCTTGCAAAGCTTTATTCCAGCTATACACTCTTTGGTTTATAAGAAATCATTTTAAAATTAAATTACTTTCCATTTCCTTAATGGTAAACATATTTGTGAAACAAAAACAAAGTCAGAATTACGTGATTAAAAATATATTCAACTTATTTACTATGGTTAAAAAAATCAGAGTTTAAATATTAATTATACATAAATAATTCTAAAATATCCCAAATTACTAATATTTAAAATTAATATACCACTTTATTTTGTATAACATAACTTTCTATATTACACTCATATACTTTCAACATTTTAAACAGTTATTATAATAAAATAAAAATTATAAATTTCTGTGTATATCAAGAAAAAAGTACAAAAAATAACATTTGAGTTATTAAATATATATTTTTTAAATTTTAACTTAAATTAAAAGTGGAAACCTATCCCTTTATCCTAAGTTTAAAATATCATTTTTGGACTTCAGAAAAACTAATCTGACATTTTGTCGTATATAACAACAACAAAATTATAAATAATAAGAAATGAGTCGGTATAAACCAATATGAAATACTTATTTGCATGTCATATATGCCCACCTTGAATTCATCCAATGCATATGAATACAATATAAACACAAACACTAAAACTATCTATACATAATATAGAATGTATTGAATTGTTTACCATAACATATATCATAACAGGTTACATTTAATGTTTTCAATTTTCCTTTTTCATAACTATTAATTTCTTTAATATTATTTCTATGATAAAATTTATGAATTTAAAACTAGACAGGTACATTTAATTTATTTTTATTTTTTAGTTTGATATATTCCCAGTTTGGAAATGATTACACGTATATACTTATTTCATTGTTTTTGTAATATATATATATATATATATATATATATATATATATATATATATATATATGATTGTCAAATGGAAATTAAATTGAAGTCAACTTTTGTACTATTTACATTGTTGTCAATGATTGCAATATGTATGATTTGTGAATGTGTATTTAATTGATAACATTTACTTTAATATACTATTGGTATGAGTTAGATACATATTTCTTACAATACGTCAACCCACGTGATACGGTAGATTTGTGTTAACACAACTTGCTGACTAAAGACCCTGATTCGTTGACCCTCAGAGACGTGCTACTGAGATTGTAGGCTATAAGTAGGTAGCAATTATTACGTGAGTGTGAATTTCGAAGGAAAAATATTAGTCAGAAGCATGTTGACACATTATTTAAATTATAATTATATTATTTACAATTTCTTGAAAACAAAAACTAGTTCAAATGAGTAAACTCTGAATTACTGTAGTCGTCATCACGGAAAAATCTATTTCTCTCTCTCTCTCTCTCTCTCTCTCTCTCTCTCTCTCTCTCTCTCTCTCTCTCTCTCTCTCTCTCTCTCTCTCTCTCTCGATAGGAATTCCTAGCTATTGGAGAAACCCTTTCTGTAGAGGAAACGTACTCGTATCCTGATACCTAGAATGCAGTTTGAGTGTCTTGGAGAAATTGTATATGTACAATTGACACATTGGTGGGTGCAATTTTTGTGAGTTTTTTGTTAAAACTTAGTACAAAGGTTGTTTTTGCTTTATTTTAGTATTATCTTTGACAATTTCTTTAACTAGAAAAATCTTTCAGTTGCAAAATGGAAGCAGTTTAAAATTGACATTTATACATAATTTTGATATAATAAATAAAAACACTTCAAATTATTAAAAATGGTCTGATCATGATTCTGCACTAATTGATATAAACTCCAATTATCATCAATAAACGATAATTACGTACTGTAATTACGTTTTAGACTAAACTGAAGTTTTAAACGTGATCTCACAAATATTAAATTGATTGTGGAATATCCAATTAATAAAACAAATTATTGTTAGTAAATTCTCAAGGATTATAAAATATATATTATCACAGTCCCATCATACTATTTGGTTGAAGTTTACAGTTTGAGTATTCAATTGAACTACCAAACAATTGTTTTTCTACCTTAAAAGAATCCGCTTTCGAGTTACCTGCGTGCCGAAATTTAAATCAAAAAGTTATTTTAAATCAAAATAACGTGTCTTGCATCTAATTATATTAATTATTTAAGATGATTACGTGTTTATTAGTCCATAAATACTGAAGAATAACAAATCACTTAGTAAAGTAATTTGTTAATGAAAGGGTAGCAGCGGAATATTCCAAATGTTGTTCAGACAGTTCTGTTACTAATATAGTTTTTCGTACAATTAATACGGTTAAACTTTTTGTGCCACCTAAATAATCAAACTTGATATTTCTTCAATAACAAATGGAGAAATAGAATTTTATAAAATTAACACTTACAAATGACGACGTTTCAAGTGACTAAGACATCATAATTCATAAGTGACTAAGACGTCATAATTAAAGTACATGTACACAAACTTACTACTGAGTAGAAGTTCCAAGAAGGTTTGTGTATAACTAGGGTTGATTATTAAGTATCTGAGACGTTGTCTTGAACAATAAAGTGTTTGATTATGATTTCTTTCATTTGATGACTGAAAGTTTCACATGCGTATCTCACTTTAAGGGATTGTTATGCATTTTATTTGATTAATTAGCTTCTAACTACAAAATAATAATAAGTTACTTTCTTGTTTTATATAAATTAATAAAACTGCAAACTAGAAGATCTTAAATTTCTATAGTGATGTGTCATGATTGACAGTAATTTATAATTACTTTGGTTAAGGATTTAACAATACAAAATAGTTACTTACTGAATGAACGTATTTATATATGTAATAATATTTTGAAAACAGGTTTCGTCACATTTATCTAAACAAGAGTAGGCTAGAAGTGACCAGTTAATTATTCTAGTTATCAAACAGCATATTTTCATATTTAGGTTAGGTTTAATGGGAGCAACAGTTCAGATAAAGTTAAACACGTTATTGTACTTTATTGTAGAATAATTGTGTAAGAATTTAATCCAACATATAGAATTGTATTAATACTAAGACATCTCTCTAAAAAAATAGTATTAATTTATCGAAATACATAAAATAATAAATAAATGTCACCAATGTACTTTAATGTGTACAAAAAGACACAATCCAAAAATTGACATGATTATTTACTAAATACAATAATGTAACAGATCACATTTTAAAAAGTAGTTTAGTATACCTACACTTTGATAGCAAGCTCATTTTATTACAAACTCTTTAGAATGGGGTTTAAAAATATTAGCTTGTTTTTATTAAATAATAAACTGTTATTTCACAGTTATATCATGCTCTTCACCACCTATAAATTTCTCCACTACCTGTAGTCTAGAATGAGTATATTAAATTAATATTTCGTGGTTTTATGTTAATTAAAAAAATATTTTCTTAGTTGGTAAAGAATTTTAGTAGGGATAAATCTGAAGATTACGTTACTTAAGATTCAGTTTCAACATCTTCTTGCAAATTTTGAGTGTTTATAACAGAAAAATGCAAATAAAAAATGAATACAATTCGAGATTTTTTTAAAGGAAAATAATTCCTAATAGTACTTTTGTAATTAGATGAAATTAAATCTTCGTTTAAATAAAACACTTTAGATGTCTCGTTAGTAAATTCACAAATTACAATATAAATCATTAGAAAATATAACTAAAAGATATTAATTAATGTTGTTGTCTAATTTAATTTTCACAATTAGGACGTAATCAGTAAAATTGTTGAAAAATCAAATTAAATAAAAATAATAATAATTAGATCTTATATGGATATGTTTTTTACACTCAGAAGTACACGCCCAAATATCCTATGCTTATATTTTTTTAAATCAAAATTTGTCTCCTGAAATACAGATAGAATTTGTTTTTATCACTCAACCTGTCCTAAAATTGGGTTTAAAAAGAACGCATTTATGAACATATTTGGGTAACTGTTCTTATTGTTATTGCTTAATTGATTACAACTTTAAGTGATTGTTCTTTCTAAATTATACATTCTATAGTACACTTATTTACCCTCCATTACTACTGACATTTAAGTACAATGTTTTTAAAACTATTGACTTTTTACAAAAAGCTATTATAATATATCCTAGTTATAAATTACATAATTGTGTACAATAAATGTTTTTTTTTTCTTATTTTGGTCACGTTCAACCAGCAAACAGGTTTACTGTGAAAAAAATTATATTGCGGATTATTTTATTGTAGGTTGTGAGCCAATATTTGTATCATTTATCACATTCTATGCATAACAAAGGGACAAAGCTTCTCGCTATTGCATACAATACATGACTGTAAAGACCTTGAAATAAACTTACATGGTATTCCAGACAGAAATATTTGTTCAGAGAAACACAAATTATATTAGTAGTTAATAATTCAACACATAACTTTTATTCCTTTTAAAAACCATATGAAGTTATAAAAACAGGTATATGCCTATCTGTGTGGGGGTCTGTGTGTGTGTGTGTGTGTGTGTGTGTGTGTGTGTGTGTGTGTGTGTGTGTGTGTGTGTGTGTGTGTGTGTGTGTGTGTGTGTGTGTGTGTGTGTGTAAAATGGTAATAGTCAATCTCAATAATAATAAAATAAGACCATTAATATTATAATAATATAAATATTCAAACCGGTTAATATACTAAATTTAAGAAACTGGAATCGATTATGTAACGGTACCAAAAATAACTTGTTCTCCTTAGGCAAAACACAAAGTCACCAGTTACACGCAACCACTCGTATCCGATCGTTAAAATCTCTTTTCTTATTGACAATACAAGAGTACACAAACATTGTATACTTCTCAATTGCATCAAAACCACTCACATTCAAGTTTCAACACTTCTGTGTAAATACCAAATTTCGAGAGGAAAAACTTTATATTTAAAATGGTCTTAAATTCGTTCACTTAAATACAGTTAGTTACATTTCTTAAAACTAGTAATCTCTAAACTTTATCACAATTGAATATCTGATATTTCAGAAATACACCAAAGTTTATTTTCAACTCGGAAATCAAAAATGTTCTGTTAGTTAATCTTCACAGTTCAAAATTTGAAAAACAAAAAATTGAATTCATGAGTTAATGTGACTTCTTAAAAATTTTAATTAAGCCTGAGTTAGACACAAGGTAGTGATACAAAAGTTGAGGTTCCAAAAAATAATAATTATAAGGAAAAATAGTTCATATATTTTTAAATCTTAAAATGTAAGAGATTGAAATTTTTAATTTGTCTAAGTTACTCAAAATTAGTAGAAAAATTGTGTTACGAAAACAAAAATACTGGGAACAACGAAGTTTTATTGAATTTTGTACGTATATTTAAATTTTATTATATTTTTTAATATTTTTCTATTTTTATTTTTTTTAAATTTTTTTTGTAAGTGGAACATCAGATTTTCTGAAAATTGTGTGTAATTCTGGATTACTTCTGTAATTGAAATTACACGGTTTTTTATACAACTTTATATGGCAATAAAATAAATAAGTACGCTTAGTATAACTGAATTAAACAAAATTGTTGGTTTTAAAATTATCAAGTTTTGTTTCAAAATTAATGGCTATTAGCCTGCATCACAACCCCTCAAAAAGCGGACATTTAAGAGGGGTCATGCAATGACATTACCAAAAAAGTGAGTTTTTTTTCAATTTAATTTAATTTTAATTTGTATAAAATAGTTTGACCATCAATTATATTTTTTTCAATCAATAATTTTTGTTCGTTAGACTACATGACGAAGGTAGAAAGACGTTGACAACCACAACACCAGTATCGAACTTGTACAACTAACACGTGACCTACGCTATCCCTCTCCATCAATTAAATATATGTAAACTATATTCAACATATGTAAATTACCTAGTACTAATTTATTTTCCGATTTTCTCTCTCAGTAAAAGATACAAATTATAACTATACTATGTTCTGCCTATAATTTAACAATGCAAAAAATTTATTTTAAAGAAATATGTTTCAAGGGATCCTTATCTTTTTTTATTTTTACATAATGTATTGTTTATTTATTTTAATAATGTAATTTTTTATAGCAAAGCTGAACAATATAAATAAAACAACTTTAGAAGAAAATTAAAGGTACCAGATAATGTTCTTTACATTATTAACCACTATACGTAAAAACTAAACTTCCAGATCGGTGTTTTCCTTGAGAATTTTGTAAGGTATTAATGAATTTCATAAATATCTGACTGAACACTAGTAATTAAACCTTTAAAATTATACAATGAATTAGTTATAATCAAATTTCTAGTAACATTTGATAAATAAAATTGTTTAATTAATATTTCTGTTGAAAATATGCTTGACTTGTGGGATAATATTAGATAAAAAAACTCGAACACAAGATCTCACAAAAATTACGTTTATTTAATCAAACGCGTTTCAACGACAAAGTCGCCATCCTCAGTGAAAAAATAAATCACTGTCACTCAATCGCCATCCAAAAAACAAACGTAATTGTTGTAAGATCTTGCTTTCGAGTTTTTTCTATAAAATAAACAAACAAAACTTTGGAAAACATTGATACGTTTTCATTTCCGATTTATTTGTAAATCGGAGGATATCTCAACTCCCGGAGGTTTGGTGGTGATTTTCATGCAATATTCAGATTTAACTAAAATTTTATTTAGTTAGTTTAATTGTGCAATACGAAAGGTAGTTACATAATATATCTAATCAACATTCTCAAATAATTCCACAAAAAAATAGAAAAGTGGGGTATGGCATCGGATACACCATATATCTTTATATTTCTCCCATAAAAATACATATAAAGAAGTAAATATATAAGTTTGATTTTAAAATAGTTCAAAAGGCACCAGTTTCCACACAATAAAAAAATTAAGAAGACAGGTTTTACCAAAACTTTAAGTTTTATAAATATCTATCCCCCCCCACCCCAAAATAACAAAATACAGCATCGAAAACTAAAAAATGAAAACAAATTGTTGTTGTTTATATACCCTGAAAAACAATTGTATTGAAAAATATAGCTGCTTAACAAAATATACTTTAATTACAATCCCGACTTGTTTACAGCTTAAAGAACATCGGATTATTTAATTAAAAGAAAAAGACTGTGAACATATTATCTCTATTGGTATTTCCGATTTCTTTTCATATTTCTTAAAATTATTTAAAAACTCCAAAATGGTATGTTCACGATTATTCGTTAAAAGTGTCGTTAACTGCTCTCCACTTAAAAACATACGCAACGTCTAAGAAAGCAATTAGTAAAATATTTACCACATACTTTATCCATTATTAGTTTGACATTTGAAACAAAAGATCGACATATTTGTTTGATTAACCTAAAAATGGAAGACCTATGTTGCAATCTAGTAGATTTGTATGCATTACAATTGGCCCTAATACCAAGACTTCCTAGTTGAAGACTGATGACCGCCACTGACGCAAGATTGTGCAAGGTCCCTAAGACACACCAGTCCACGTATGGCACGCCTCCAGAATATCACTTCATTAGATGAAGTACTTTAAACTTTAACTTCATCACTTTCTAAATGTTAATGTAATTATTGTTATTTGTCTGCGGTAAGAGAATAGGACCCGCTATTTAGTTACATCACGTGGAACCTGCATTGTACTTTACTTTTAATTATCTTTCAATTTAATATCAATAGTTTGCCTGTACTGTCATTGTGTTTAATATTGTACTACTCTTATTGAAAGAGCTTCAGCTGTTTATTTAATTACATTATTCAGCAACCCTACTTATTCCTACTGCAACAGTAGTCTACATGATTCTTAAAATATGCCTATAAAAATAAACTGATCCTTTTACACAAAATGTTCTAAAATTTAATAATAACCAGAGAAGATTATTCTTTTTATAACTTTTACTTTGATAATTATCGATTTCAATACTTGAATATAACAGATCTATCAACTAAATCTAGCAACATTCCTCTACCACAAATTCCAGCGTAGGCCTACTCTTAATTATGTCATAATAACAACTGTATTATTAGAACTTATTTTTCGTAATTAACTTCAAAGTAATCTTTTCGCTAGCATAACTTTTACAACAATTATAGGCTGAACAATAATTTACAAAAATAGTGTAATAAACATTAAACATTAAATATATCAAATCTTTCCGTAGACCTTACTGTTCTCGTATCATATAATACTTCAGAAAATGTTCAAATTTCTTACTTTAGAAATATAATATTTTGTAAATTTAAAAAGTGAAGAATAATTTAAATATCAACAAATGAAAGGAAACACAATTTCCACAATAAACACTTTATATGATCAAGACGACGTTACAACGACTATATTTTAATCTTCAGTTATATGCACACTAACTTTCTTGTACTGAAGTTAACATCTGTAAGAATGCAAAGGGTGGGTAGAAAATTAAAAAATTACTAACTTCAGGATTAGAAGATTTAAATATTTATCAATTAAGATTCCATTAAAAATAGCTGAAATTTTTGGAAATACATATTTTTTAGAAAATGAAAACTGATTATATGTTATAATCAGATTTGTTTCGTAGCATTTTTTTAGAAAATGTTTCATTTTGTAAATATTACTTGTTTTATATCTTTAATTTGTTTAAAGTTTATGTCGTTTTAGTTGTACTAATAAAATTTTCGCAACATTTTCTCTAAAAATTACAAAAGAATTGCATAGAACGAATTTTTGCTTTGCCAATTAATAATTACAAATTAATTCCGTACATTAAAAATACAAAATAGTACACCAAAGTACATTGTTTATAATGTCCTTATTCATAGAGTTATGCAAGCCTCCATGACGCTTCTAATTCAAAACAAACACGATGCGTGAGGACAGTACTCGCACTTTTGCGAAACTCTTCCATTTCTCACGGGCACGATTTAATTTAATAATAATTGGAGTAAACATTTGAAATTTAAGAGACTTAAATGATATTTAGTATTTAATGGACGACAGGCAGTCACGACAGCTGTTTTTAGACTAATTGAAGTTGCTAATTATAGAGTGCTAATATTGTTGCGACACACGGTGCGCGTAATAATAAATTTAGATTTGTCACGTTTGTTGTGAGCAATGATACAATCTAAAACAAAAACTAGATTAGTCGATGTGTAATAATGGAGAGACATTTATTCCAACTTATAATTAAGATATCTTCTATGAAATAACGTTGTACAAGATGGGTTTAACAGTAGAGTCGTAGAAACATTTGGGGTAATGTCAAAATGGGTACACCATTGAAAATAATTTTTTTTTACTGCATTTTCCATGATGAAAAGTTTATGCAACTGTTGAATGGATACTTATATAGACAGCTTCACTGTTGAATTAAACTCTTTAACAAGGTTAAAAGCTTAGTATATTACCGTTGGCCCAAAAACAGCAAAATATAATCATATGTGTAATATAGCCTGTAGGAAGATACTTGGAATTCTTGGGTGCAATTGGGAATCTTCCATTTCGTAATGGATTCCTTCATATTAGTTCACATCCAAAATGAGAAAATATTGTCAAAGAAAATATAGTATTTACGAAAAGAACATTGTGAAAACATTCTAACAATTAGCTAAATCAAACAATAATCCAACTCTTTGATCTAACTTACATAAAAGATCACAGAACCTCGGGAAAACAATGTAGGTACTTTTCGTCTAATTGTATGGCATGACTGATGTAGTTTCAATTGAATTGGTTTCCTACAAAACTCGTAACGCAATTTCTAGCAAAGGCAAAGTAAATATAGATAGCAATCATGTACTTCTTCTAATTGTACTGATGATACAAAAGATTTATTATATCTATCAGAGAGCTGTCTGGAAAATTAGCATTCGTTAAAATATTTTTATTTTTCAATTTCATATTAATTTATTTTCTAATAGAAATTATCCCCTCCTCCAAGGCAAGTAAATTAAACAATTACTTAGATATATTATGATCTTTATGGCCGCAGAAATCAGATAATATCGTTTGATATAAATTATTATTTCTATGTTATACAGTGTTATGTTCTTTGAAACTCGTCAAAAATATAATATAATTTTCTACAAACTTAGTAAAAATTATATCTTATAAATATTTAGGTCAATTAAACCAGCGAATTCCGCTCATAAGATTCAATATGGTGCCGATCAAAATCTTTATAAAATCATATCAACGACTTGCTATCTGAAAAAACTTATATATATATATATATATATATATATATATATATATATATATATATATATATATATATATAAGTTAAGAAAATTAATAACAGTAAATGCTAAACAGTTGACCAATGCATGACTTTAAGAATATCTATTTTCCAACCATAATCAATATAAAAACTCTCAAGTATCTAACAAAATAAATTTCATAAGTTGTACTCATGTTGAATAACAATCAATATTTTGTATAGCTTTTCAAAATATTAGCTATCAGTAACAGTTTTACATTTAAGGAAGTTTTATCACATAGATGAAGGTGAAGAGATTATATTATTGATAATAGTTGGAAAAGATAAGTAATGTGTTTTTTTTTCTTTCAAAACTTTTAAAATTTTTGAAGCGATTTTGAAACGTACAAAATAACTTCTCTCAGGACTCGTTTTCTGTTAGAAATTTTCTTATGGAAAATAACATATTGTAAAAGAAGAAACGTATGGGCTCAGGACTTCGAAAATAACATTAATTCAAAATTGTGTGTATATAAACAAAAAACAAAGGTATTTTATAAACAAAAACAAAGGTATTTTATAATATGTATATTGTATATATGTACATATACCTTGCATGTTTATTAACCTTCGACACTTTAAAAATATAGATTTCACAATTCAAGGGGGCATCTAATAAACGCATACAAACTTAAAGTAAACATATTCTATTTTAAGTTTTGAAAACTCGAAATGTCGAGTATTTTCGTTAACGATCTAATTTCATCCAAATGTTTAAAATTTCGGTTCAAAAATCTTCAAAGAATCGTATTTTGGATTTCACGATCTGAATGAATAAACAAAGTGCAACTACTTTTTTAAGTAAACTTGTACGATTTTTTCGTTTTTAACCAAATGAAGGAACACATTCAATTCAGTATTCGAGTCCACCGAATTTAATACCCTATGTTGTTTTAGCTCATATGGATCCACAGAAGGGTATTAATAAATCGTTAACAGATCTAATTAATTGTTGTAAATATTATCCACAGGTTGTGCGTAGATGCTTTTCAATTGCAAAATATTTGAATCCGTGGAGATTTCTATCCCACGACAGAAAAAAAGAATTAAATGCCCTGCATATCGTATTTCATGTAGACAGCTTACCTACCACAGTAACTTGATAACTTGCATAGCAAGAGCCGTTATAACTGGGATTCGTTTAAAACCTGTTTTTAACTTACACGGATTCGAAAAGGGTCAAGGAAACACGCATAACTATAAAGAAGCCTCATTCAAATTCTTCATTTATTTTAACATTATCTTATTGTTTTTTATACAAATATATGTCAGGATATACAAAAACACATGTTAAAACGTATTAGTTTTCCATAATTTAAGAGAGCTCAATGATTTAAGTTGACTGTTTCATATAAACAACAGATAATTATAGAAACTTGAGAGAATATTTCTGTTATGAAACATTAAGAATGGTTAAGAAAATTGTTTATTGTATAAAATAAACTCTGTTACCATAAATGTTTAATTGTAATAAATTAACTCATTCTGTGTGCACTTTTTTCCTGTAAACATTTTCTTCTTGTTTTCATCTTTAGGCCTACGCTTTTATCTCCAATATCTTATTATTATTTTTCAGTTTCAAGATTTATCTAATTACTTCTATTTTTTGTTTTAATGCTCCTATAGTTACGCATTTTCTATTTTTCACGTTACTTGCCTTGAGAATTTTCTTATTGGAGAAAGTTCTTTTATATAAATTTATTAGGGACTTTTTAATATTTCGTTAACTCAGATATTTTATTATAATATTTATAACACATGTGTATAAACCATCAGCTGTTTCAACACAAATAGAGAAAACAACATCCAATGATACGTGATACTTAGTAAAGATCATAATGTACGTGACGTACTCAATATCACGTTGGGAATCTAAATGTCACGCTTCGATAAACATACGGTCAGGCATCTGCTTAAGATGCGAAAAGCACTCCATGTTTATCAAATTAAAGTTATGTCACCGAGGAAGTGTTTAATACAACTAATTAGAGGTTTTTTACGTGTGAATACGTTACACAACTTGGTCGCAGTTTCCTGTTCACATCAAAATGGTGTAACCTTTGCATTCCCTTCGTCCTATCACTTTGAGGACTGACCGGCGTCAAAGGATAATGTATTCTTGCACTTCCTGTGCAATAAATACTCACCCGTCACAATACTAGTTTTACTCTAGGCACTGTGAAGAAAGTTCCATTCTACACGGGTGCCAATACGACACGTCATTGGTTGTAATTATACGCTTAAACGAAGTACGGTATTATAATGAGTTAGAGACGTTATTCTTGTACTAGTGAAATGATATACCACAATAGTATCAAAGGATCGTCTCGATCGCTGATTGATAGATTCTAACCACACTTGATCATTGAAATCTTTTAGAAAGAAAATAATAAACAACATTTTAATTAGATTTTTAATAATAATTCTAATTTTCAACAGAAAACATTTGAGTTACATTGAAAGGGATTGTATTGGTCAATCAGCTTTTCACGGTACATCAGTTCTTTGTAGTTACAGGCTCCAACCTACAACAGTTGCCTTAGATAGGAGTTTGCAACCTCCTGAGACTCTACTGCTAATGTCAGCCTCCACAAGTCAGATAGGTTGTCTTGATCACTACGCCAATGCCCGACGTAATAAATAGTAAGACGTATTTTTTGAAGACCACACCTGGTTATTGGTTGGGACTGTCATAAAACATAATAATAAGAAATGACACCTTGTAGAAGAATTCTTTTAGTACCAAATAACCTTGACAATAAACTAACCTTCATTTCACGTGAATAGTTTACAGTTCTAAATAATTGTAACCTCAAACTTAAAATGAACTTTCGTTCAATGTATAAACTTAAAACATTTAAAGTAAAATTTTCTAAAGAGTAAGCTATCTAAATCGAACATTAATAGCAAAGAGTTTAAATATATACTCGTTAAACATTGAGTAGTATAGTACTGTGATAGTAAATTACATATTTCAATTCGTCTAAACAGATGTCATCAAACAACTCACTCATACATTGCACACTAGAGTGTAAGTCTTAAAAGTACATCATTATTGTAGACAGTGAGGCGATCCCATTTTTAATTACCCCCAACTTAATAGCAAACCACATAAATCTCTGTGCACAGTCATTCCTCATCCCTCCCGCCTTGGAACACTAGCTACTGTCATACTTCTTTCATGAAGGCGAATACTCCTCTAAATTCGGATGCAGTGTTATTTGTTACGGGACCAGAATTAGGCGAGCTACAAATTAAATATCACTAGCAATATCACCCCTGTTAGACGAAAATCAAAAAATACCAGTAGTAGTATAACTGTCTTAACCACACTATACAGATGATTCAATGTGCTTATAATTCGTCTAAAATGTATTTTTCATCCTCACATACATATAGTTTTACTTTATTTTTTGGACTAAATCAATTGATGATGGAATACCTTTTAGAAAAAATCCCATTTTAGTTGAGGAAATAAAGCATTCCACTACCAATTTTTTCCGGAATAAGACGGATCGAAATGTGGTTTTTGCATTCAATTTAAGAAGTCTTCTAGTACGTTTGTGACCACTTTTGATCATCCATACATTCTTAATTGCATCAGTGAATTGAAAAATGCATTATCAAAAGTGGCATATTCGCGATCATCAGCCCAAAAACCTCGGAGTATCGATTTTCGATTCATTTTCAATGCATTTCAGGAAAACTCTTAGATATGACGTAGACACCAGCATTCCTGACCTTCAGGTCTACAGGGGTTGATTTTGAACGTCATATTTGGGATCAGCGCCCGATTAGCTCATTTTGCCCTAAACTGTGCTCATTTCGGCCATTATTCGCGAAGTTACGATTTTTTACAATCGCCTCAAAATGCACTTTTGAGAATGCATTTTTCAATGTACCGATGGAATTAAGAATTTCAGGATGATCAAAAGTTGTCACAAACTTTCTAGAAGATTTTCTGGATCGAATGCAAAAAATCGCATCTCGATCTGTCTTATTCCGGACAAAATTAATAGAGAGGGCTTTTTGTGCTTTATTTCCTTAACTATTTAGGTAAATGGAATACTACGTCGAGACTAATTTAAAATCCGACAGATCAGAGCCGTAATCGACTGAAACAGAGCATAAAATCTATTTAAATTCAATATCCAAATCCCTCTATAAAACTGAAGAATGCCAATCCTATTATACAAAAAGTAATAACCAAGAATTTCAGTCTAAATTCTTTTTTATTTTTATATAGCAAGAAAACGATTATTATAGAAGGAACGCTCTGGATTTTATCATAAACGTGTAACGAAATTAATCCATACATTTTAATTATTTACTGAATATTTAATAAAGTTCATTCTTTATTATATTGTTATATTTATTATATTGCTATAGATTATTAAATAAAATTGTATTAGTTTTTAAATACATTTATTACAATAATTATTCCTTTATATATTTAATAATACAATTCGTAGACATATTAAATTGATTGATTCTACAATATAAATATATAATTACAAATTTGTAAGTTTGAAATTATAAAGTGTACATTTAAGTATATTGGAAAATCGAAGAAGAAAACCTTTACAACAATTTAGAAGATTGTATAATTGATTAATTGGGTTGTCTGAGACAACAAGCCATGTTGTCAGGATTGATAGTTGACTTAAATGTCAATAGACCACAAAGCTAGTCGATGTCAAAAGACGAGCAATATGTTAGAAGGACCGCAACACTATATCATACTGTTACATAATAGGGTGGTTAGTTGCATAATCTTAACACATTAACTATCATCTAAGAATATCTAGTGCGGTCACCACAAACACTGAATATTATTGTAAATTATACATAATTTATTTTAGCTTTAAAAGATGTTTTCAATTAACTGTGTGTTTAAAAAGTATTCTATTTACGTTATGAAATTTGTTATTTAAACTATTGAAACTTGTTATGAAGATATTCTGTAGCTTGATTACGATATACAGTAATAAATCGAACAAAACATCTCTTTAACAAATATCATATCGTTTTACTTAGGAAAATTTTAATATAACGTTTTGAGTGCAATATGTAATGTTACTCTGTTTAAAAAATACTTCTTTATATTTTATCTGTTTGTATTGCCAGAACCAAAAATCTCCAAACATTTTACATCTTTCTTCTTTACACATCTTGCACTGAAACAAATCTTTCAATATAATTGAGTGCGTCTTTGAAACATAAGCAATTTATGACAAACAACTGATAAGCTGAAATATTAGGCTCGAATTTCATTTGTTGTGTTTTGTATATCCATTCATTTGTCGACCTTGTTCTAGTTTTCAATATAACCTCTATTGTGCTATAGGATGCATGTAGGACCTAGATAGAATGAACTCCCGATACACCAATTCATTCACCTGCCATTTTGAAATTATTGTTAAACCATATTTGTTTTACATTATTTTTTTTTTTAAAAGGGGGGGGGGAAGGTTTTTAGTAGCATAATAAAACCTAGTTTTAGAGCTGTTATTGCCATTTTATACTTTTAAATTAATGCTACTTAATTTTTTTTTTTAGTGAATAAAATCTCTTGCGTAGTAAAAAAAAGTTTGGTTCATTATTGGATCCAGACTTTAAAGCTAATGTTGACCTAAAGGTAAACTTTTTGAACTTTCTCGTAAACGAATTTGATTAGCGGTTAGTAAAATCTATAACAAATTTGGGTAAAATCGGACTAAAAAAGTCATTTATTTATACACTCACGTGCAAAGATAAAAATACTGAAAGCTACATCTATAAGATATACGGGAAATTACTTCACTACCGTTATATTAGTGATTCATGATCCCACAAATACTCTAACCTTTGGATAAGTATAATACGATAGATGTAATCGTAAACAATAAAACTTGTTGACGGCTGTGCTGACAAGTGATCCAGAGTTCCTTGTCATAATCCTCCAGCTCATTGCATCTTCGTGCAACTCGCTTCCCGTGGTGACCTTGTTAAGGTAAGGTAATAAACAGCAGCGAGAAACGGGTCAGCAAACTGAAACCGTGAAGTGATCCGCGCATTGCTTGACTGAAACCTTGTATTTCTACGGAAACACGTAATTCCATAGAGATTCAGACAACAGCCTATTTAACACATTGTCTGGATAGAGTTAGGCCTACTAATTATTTATAGCACAACTGAAATATAAATTTATAGAAAGACGCTGAAATATGATAAATTTATCGAAAATAAATATTTTTGTTAATGAAGAGAAACTATTATTTGAACGTTCGTTTGTACGCTTGTACAATATTTACCCCACCATTCTAGAAAATACATATTATGTTTTATACAATGAGTTATAGAAAATAAGTTTAAAATAAAATCAGAAAATATTTATGAAAAGTCGACATTGAAGAATTTGTTTTTTTAAATGAATAGGCCTATTGTGTTTTAAAATTATCTTGACAAACTTGAACACTCACTACACCTATAATGAAAAATGTTGTCTCTGAGTAACGATTACGAGTGTTTAATTAATATTGCGGTAAAACAGTGGCGCATTACTACATAGAGTCTAATTATATACACACGTCTACATAATACTCGTTATGTGTCTTAGAAAAATTATTTCCTTAAAACATTTCAGATTCTTTGCTATATAATATCAATTACAAGAAAAATTCAGGGAAATAAATGGGCAACTATAATCATATTAATTGAACAGTGACTTGCACTCCCCAGAAATACATAATATTTTTCCTACGTCCCTGGAAATGTTTTAGTACAGAAACTCGTGAAATATTTGTATCGCTTGTCCTGACATTTGTATTGCTTGTCCTGACATTTGTATCGCTTGTCCTGACATTTGTATCGATTGTCTTGACTTTGTTTCGCTTGTCCTTACATTTGTATCGCTTTTCCTGAATTTGTATCGCTTGTCCTGACATTTGTATCGATTGTCTTGACTTTGTTTCGCTTGTCCTTACATTTGTATCGCTTTTCCTGAATTTGTATCGCTTGTCCTGACATTTGTATCGCTTGTCCTGACATTTATATCGCTTGTCCTGACATTTGTACCGCTTGTACTGACATTTATATCGCTTGTCCTGACATTTGTACCGCTTGTACTGACATTTATATCGCTTGTCCTGACATTTGTAAAGGTTGTCCTGACATTTTTATGGCTTGTCCTGACATTTGTATAGGTTGTCCTGATATTTGTATCGCTTGTCCTGACATTTGTAAAGGTTGTCCTGACATTTTTTCGCTTGTCCTGACATTTGTATCGGTTGTCCTGATATTTGTATCGCTTGTCCTGATATTTATATCGCTTGTCCTGACATTTGTATCGGTTGTCCTGATATTTGTATCGCTTGTCCTGACTAAGTTGAGATTTGAGAAGAAATAGCGCTGAACCTCTGATAGAATCGCTTGGAAGAATGTTACACTCTCGCTTTAACGTTTTTTGGGATATTCTTACAGAGAAACGTGAATTGAAAAAATATATATACTTATACTTCATTTTCTTCCAATCAGTGTAAAAAACATAAAATTCTGGTTACTAATGTTTACTGGTTTATTAATTCTATAGATATTTAGATTCTGTTGATACGGGCGTCCAAGAAAGCCGCATTATGAAAACAATTACGGTAACATTTTGTCATCAATATAAGATGTAATAACCAAATATAAGACAACCTGCCGTTAATATGACTAATAATTAAATTACATTATATAGCTAACATTATGAACTAATTAACTTCTATTAATTAATTTAATGTGTACAACTTGTCTACAGACCATTTAATATCGGAAAAAACTGGTCACTGATACCCACAAATGGTAATATCCCCGATGTTATTTATTAAAAACCTCATCGCCTTACCCCCCTACCCCTTCATGACTCACTTTGCTTGATTTAGCTCCTGTTTTTAGTAATAAACACACACAAAAGACAAATAACGAAAGAAGGTTTTTGTAGAAAAATCAGATTAGTAGACCGCTTGCTCTTTACAACACTAAAAACACCGCTGCGATTTTCAGTAAACCCATGTGTAATAGAAATCAACATCCAATAAATGCAAAAACTGAGGCTAATTTTTTTTAATATAAGCCACTACAGGGGTAAGGTACAGTAAACCCATTTAGAGCTGTACAACCACCAACCAAATCCCTATTCAAAACAATAATATACTAATTAAAAACATTAAAATTAATAATAGTTTTTCATTACCGTCAACGCATCTGCACAATGCATGTACATCTATTTCACGTCAAACATTGTAGATAAATAGATGTGTTTCAAACATCATTGGTTTGAAACATGTTTTGTGTGCATTGTGTGACACTAATCGCGAATCAACTGCAAATAAAACAAAAACTTTTAATTCCAGAAATTCAAATATTGACGTGTCTACAATATAATAAAAATAGTTCAAATTTTAGAAAATATGAATACTTCAATTTTGAGATAATTATACTTGAAATATTATTATTTATGTGCATAATATAGTGTTGCTTCTTTACTATAATTCGTTTTAAAAATATATATTTTCTTAATCAAATGACATATAAACAGTCTGACTCGTGGAAAACAAAAGTTTGATCGCATTTTCTTATTTATTTTTAGATTTAATAATTTTTAAACTTCCTGTAAATATGTATCTACGTAAGACATTAGTAAAAGTGAAGTTGATCCAATTTTACTAAACTTAAAGACGAAACTATATGTAAATGTTTCTTTTGGATAATGTGTCATATCGAACAAAGAACGGTTTTTTTTATTCAATTAAGCTTTGAAATTTGATCACAATTTAAGAGTGTGTTTAAATTTTAAAAAAGGATTCAAAAGTTGCACAGAGATCTGTAAACTATGTGTGGAGTTAACAACAGAGCTCCGAAGATCCAAAAGCTGAATGCGTGATAAGTACTAGAGCAGTACGAAACTAATTATAGTTAGCTGTTGATTACGAAACACTGGCCGCTATCACGATATCTATTGCTACAGTAATTGTTGTACCGCCTCCACATTAACTCACTCTTAACAAACACCTATTGTTTCTTATGGTATTTACTTTTGATTTACCATAATTGAAACTTGGGGAAATATTTATAAATCAATTTACTTGTCGGCTGAAGTGGCAATTCTTTCATATGATCGTAGGAATTATCCCACATTTTACTTTTACAACGGAAATAGGCCTAGTATTATTTTTGTAAACATTAAATGGGGATACAATGTAATCGTCAAAGAGTGTCAGTTTATTGTTTAGTGCGCCCGGTTTTGTCGTGTAGGACAGAGGAAAGCGTCTTTGATCAATTTCTACTCCATATGACTAGTTGGTGCAAATATTGATTATAGAGTGGCACATACATTCGCTAGTAAAGATGTGGTTTTCTGTTGTCATTTCAACTTTGTATACAGTACATACTGCAAAGTTGCCATTGGTGACATACATAATATGAGTTCCCTATTGTGTTACCCCACCCAAACATTGGTGTTATATATATATATATATATATATATATATATATATATATATATATATATATCATTATAAGTTCCATAGGGTTACAAAAATGTTAAACAAATTATTATTTTAATAGCGCTTACACTGTTTCCCTTGAGATTTGCTATAAAACCTTCTTACAAGAACGATTTAATGCAAGTATTAAAACATCCAAGTCTACTGTCCACAGAACCACTAGTAGCCTAACAATGAGCTTCACGTGGATACATATGTCTTCATTTACTTTGGATTGATGTTTACAACGATTAGATTTCATTATATTGTAGAATTAACTTGTATATCAAATAATACTTTATTTCAGTATCAGGTAAGTTTTATTGTTTGATTCTGCCTTAACGGTTAACTGATAATGAACAGAATAATTAAATTATATTTTTCGCAATATAATCATGATCAGATACCCCAACAACATGACACCAAATTCAAAGAATCAGAGAAATATTAACAACAGGTTACAGAATTTGTTCATTATGTATTTGTTGTAAGATAAATCCTTGAAAGGACTATCCTTTGAGACTGTGTCGCACAAGTGAAAGTACGTATAGTTCATCATTGAAATGACACTATCATGGAATGGCAAAACCTCTTCCATCATGCAAGTCAAGTAAAGGGCTTTTTTAGAAATTAAATCGAAAGGAAAATTAGAAGTAATATTTCCTTGATTTGTTCAACTTGACGTTTACGTCTGAATAATGTGCAAATTTAGATGTTATATATATATATATATTTAATTTTTCCACATTGTGTTTGAATATTAGGCTTTGGACCGTTCCACCTTCTCGTTTCATTACATGAGAATTTTGTGCATATATGTATTATATGTATGCATTATATGTAACAATAGTTCTTAATTTTCTCTACCTATTTGTTTATTAGAGATTATTGTGCATTCAGTTATTATTTGTAAGAATTGATGTATTGATCTTTGACTTTGTCCATATTTGTACACTTATTGACTCGTCCCTCTCTTCCTACACTATTGTACAAATTTTCGTATTTTTTAAAAATAAACGTACTTCATTGAAGTTGTCTAGCTTGTAAACCGACTACTGTACACATTAATGTAAGAATAGTTTTTTACTTTGTTCAATCATGGTGCAGAATAAAATATTATTTCAATGTAGGAATGTCTGTTGGTTTGTTCACCATTGTGCAGTGTTACTTATTTTGTTTTCTTCTTCTTATTTAAAGGCGAAAAATTAATTTGTCCACCTTCTCGTCTAACTATTTGCACATGTATATATTAAGGTAAAAATATTTTTTTCGTCATACTGCTTCAAAAACGGCTGTTTTCAATACATGCATTGAGATGCTGAAGTTGTTCTTTTTACTCCTATGACCTAAAAACATCGGCTGAGGTCGAGGTCATCAGCTATTACTTCGTTTATACGAATTAATTAACGATTGTAAAGAATATATAAAAACAACCGATACTCTCGATTGTAAATAACCGTTAAAACAGCTGTTATAATCAATTTGAAGGCAAATAGGTTATAACATTTTAGTTTTTTTTTTTTAATTGTTTTTTATATTATTTAGCAGTATAACCAAAAAATAGTTCATCACTTGGATCAAAAGAAGCTTTTCGATCCTCGCTCATTTTCCTTGAGCGAGTTCAACATTGAGTTAAACTTGAGATTGTATTGAAAAGCTTCACTTTTGGTCCTAGTGATGAAATTACTATTATATTTGCCCGGCCATTGATTGTGCACAACAGTGTTATTTTATGTAAGAATTAAAAAATGCCAAATTTTTCTCACATTAACGTGTATGTATATGTTCTTTGATTCGTCCATTTATTAGTCCCCTTATTGTACATAATAGTATTACGTGAAGAACAACAAATTTCATTTGACTTGTCTGACAATTGTTAAACTATTTATTGTAAGAACAGAACTGTGACATTTTATACTTTTTCATCGACTATTGATCACATTAAGTAATTTTGTAAAAAACTGTACTTTGATGTCTCCAGCTTATTGTCCAACTATTGTGCATACTAAGGGGTATTCACATATAAGAGTCTTCCATTGACTTGTCCACTTCCTGTCCAAATATTTTCCAAATTAAAATCTTATATTTATGTAAGTATAAGTCTTTGATTTCGTTCACCTTTTAGTCCGATTATTGTATAAACTAACGTATTATTTTTATAGAAAAATTGTTCTTTGTGTAATTAACTTTCTTGTCTGATCATTTTGCACAATAAGGGTGTTATATATGTTTAACAATATTCCTTTATTTGTTGTTCAATATAATTCCTTATAATGAAATAAAAGAAATTTGATTGAATATTTCTCTCAGTTCACCAAGACATGATCAAAATTGTTATTCGGTTCTAAATATCTTGATGCATCTTAATGTTTATTCCTCTTTTTGTAGAGGTAAATCCGGTCTTCAATTATTTACTGAATTTGAATTTGTTTGGGACTTTAAAAAACTAAATTATTTTGTAACACGAAATCTAAAATTTTAAAATCATTAAACACTTTCGAAGTGTCATAAAAATATTATAAAATCTTATTTATCAACTTGATGAATTTTACTAATTTATTTCCATCCCTCTTCTTTTCTAGGAACTGTCGAACTGGCAACTTTTCTTATTATTTTGGAGGATTATAATGCCTCACAGGACGTTCTTGTACTTGGGTAGATGGCATTCAAATCACTATTTTGACCCTCAACAATAATTAGTCCATTATTCAAATAATACCTATACACTCTGTATAGTGAATGAAAAATGCACTAGCTTATTAAAATCCGACACCGTAATCTAGTCTATTAAAACACGATTCTTTGACCACAAGTCAAACTGAATAATTTATAAGGTGGTGAACTACAGCATTGAAAGGACAGTTTAATAAAGAAACCGACAAACTTATGAAGTAATCTGCTCAATATCATGATCAGTATCAGTATGGACGCGGTGCAGAATCATGACCTCAATGTGAACTCGTTCACCCACAACAATTGATTAGTCACTCAGACATTCAACCAACTCTGGGCCAAATATAGCTCACCTCGAAGCCGTCTTTGTTATACGAAATGCCAATATGTTACACAATAATACGCTAATAGTTGTTACTTTGTCTCGTTACTATCGTCACAATCAAAGCGAATAGTCACTATTATCCAAAACGTCGAAAACGGGAGTCATTGATCAGAACACGAAATCAGCCATATGTGCTTCGAACACTGATTGGTGAAATATGAAGGTTACTAACTCGTAGATTTAATAAACAAAATACAAGTTATTAATTCATTGATTTAATGAAAAACAAACTTTTTCACATCTACTTAGTATAAAGTTATGTATCAAATCAAAATACCTCTCAAATTAATATTGGTCATCATCTCGCTAACAATGCCGGTATGGGAGTTATCGGTAAAAAAAAAAACCAAAAAATATCAAATTACAAAAAGTAATTTCTCAAATTCGTCTAAACCGTTTTCGTTCAAATTTCAGTGAAATGTGAAAGGTCTTTTGCAAAATCACAATTAAACACATATTATGGTTCAGATCTCGATGTTAATCGAATACGATTTACACTGAGAACACATTTTTGTCAAAAGAGAAGCAAGTTTAGATCCTATATAAATATTTTTCCAAAGACATCATCCATGATTCATTTTCATTTTTTGTCTGATAACTACTGAACTAAAATATTTTGTGACGGATAGTTTTGGTTGATTCTTATTTGTTTTTGGGGAAGGGTAATTGATAAAATGTGTGTAATATTTTTGAACCGTTTATCTTTATTGCAATATAGGCCCTACAACTTAAATAATAATTGTGTTTATATCTACATGTAAGTAAAATATGTACTTTGCGTCTTTCTTTTCAATTAATTATTTATTATACAAGCCCATTTTTAAGAAAATACATATTATTGTTAATTTTTCTCTCAAATCTAACAGCTAGGACTAGTATTTCCTTTTAAATTTTAGAATTTAAACTGTACGTATGCCGTTTTTCAAATACATTAGTGAATGTTGTATTAAAAGTATTCTTTATTTTTATTTTATTTTTTTACCGGAAAGATCGACGACGCTATGTCGATTGTCTTTTTTCATTACTTAAGGTGGAGAAGCGAAAAACACGGAAAACCCCAAATCACCAACCGGGTTTGAACCTACGAAACTGTTGACGATTCACTAGTTTCGACCTGGATCAAGATTATTAAAATGACCTTGGAAGATACTAATAATTTAGTAAAATGAGTTTCCTATTTTTATCAGTTTGACATGGCAACTAAAGCGGAAGATCTTCGATTAACAGTTTTTATGAAAAAAGTTTGGACATATATATGATGCAACCCATAATATATTAGTTTAAAATAACATAATATTTAACGCAAACTGTAGGTCCATAAAATCATGGCAGTGTTTTAAATTAGTATGGCTCGTATTGTAGTTTTATCCATAATTGGATGACTATTTTTGTGCTATGTGCTATCATGCAGTTTATTTCATCCAAAAAAAATAATAAACAGACAATCCTACAAAGGAAAATTCAGTGTATATTGTAGCTTGCTAAATTCAATTCTTTAATAGTAGTGCAAAGTGAATATCGGTGTGTTTCATGAAGAACCTCCAGAGAAAAAAAAACAGCAGATGGAACAAACCGTTGAAAGAAACTGGTAGCTACGCAAAATTGATCAAATAGTCAGTAATAAAACTGTTGAAAATAAACGAAAAATAAAAATGTAACGAAATCTACAAAAATCTGTTCGAGTACTAGATGTTCCAAAAAACAAGAGTTTGACCAAACGGTTTAGATTTACTTCAGTTATACCGTGTGTTAATGCCGAGATAATCGTAAAAGATATGACTTTACAGATAATCTTGATGAAATTAAAACTGATAAATATTTTCTGAAAAGAGTTATGTTTAGTGATAAAACCACTTTCAATATTCCAGGACCTGTACATAGTCGTAATATTTGAATTTGGACAAATGAGCCCTACGTTGAACATGAACCCAAAGTTAAAGCTTCACCCCCTCTCACTCGAGATCGCATTATTGAACCCTTTTTTTTCTTTACTGAAAGCACTGTAAATGGAATTATCTATCTTGATTTAATGGAATATGCTCTTTTCAAATTATGGAAGAACACTTGATTTTCCAGTAAGATGGGACACTTCCTCACACTTGTTATTTATGAGGTTATCTTAAACGAAAGTCTACAGTGAAATGATTCGGAACATCAAACTTTTGAGAGAACTGAAGAAGCAGTTGCCAGATACTATAAGTCGAAAGTGGGAAGAGCTGGAATATTGCTTAGACATTGCAGAACTACCCACACACACACACACACAAAACAACCTTTTCTTCTATCCTTATTTTTTGTTTTTTTTAATGTATAGTTTCCAAAATATATTTATTCAATATTCAAAACCACCGCCATAACTTTATGGAGACAATTATTTCCCCTAATAAACCTAAGACATATAATTGACACCACAATGCTCTCGACAATTTTGACGAAATTTGTTAAATATCGTAGACACAAAAAGCAAATCATAAATTACAATCAACGCTATCTTTTCCACATAATCTGTGATTTTTATAAAACATAATAATTAATTAATAATGCAACTCTGTAGCATTAGTGAAATCTGATTATAAGATTGGCGTGAGAAGCAAGTGCAATAACCGCCCTAGAGTCAAGCGAGAGGAAGGCCACAAGGCTCGGTGACTGACCCACTGCTTTACCCACAAGAACTGCTATTATATTGACACGCAATGAAGACATATTACAAAACTTGTATAATTAAGGAAGATACCCCATTATTAAATGTAAATTGCATGATACACAACCCAATTTGTAGTTCTCTATTACATAGGCAGTAGTAAAGGTGTATCCATTTATTTTTGTGAGTGCATATTTATAATAACAGCTGATAATTATCCTGTTTTGTCACGACAAAAGCTCTACACTTGAAGAGAACAACCCAGCGTATATTACTTTAGACTATTAAATTTTCTTGACTTTCTAGGATTTACATAATATAATTTTAAAGATTTGACATTCTGATTATATGAATATAATGCATAGTATAGTTACTAATGCTAGAGAAACATGTTATATTATTATATTATTACAAAAATAATTATTACCTTAAATTATATTATTAGATATTATTAAACTTTTTCGTAATAATAAATACTTACATTAATTTTAACGCGTCTAAAAACTGTATTTGCACTGACTATGTATATACACTACATCACTTTGGAACTACGTGGCATATGTCAGCTACTTGTATTATGTATAGGTTTTGATAAATTTCCTTTAATACTTTTAAAACGTTTTATTTAAATAAATAGTATTATTATAAATATTTAAAATATTGTAAAACATGCTTATTGTATCATAGTAAGTCTCATCATATATTATTAGTCTACATTCTACATGATTACAAATTCCTCAATTAGCTTTCTAATTACTGAAAAAAATTACCACATTGTAACAAAGCTAAACGATTTTTAAAGGTTGTTTCTACAACTGTCATTTCAAATAAACAAATGTAATTCATACTTAATAATAATGAAAATATTCGAAGAACATCTGTGACCCAGTTGAAATTAGCATAGTTCATGAAGAATAAAAATTTATTATTAGGAATATTACTACGAATGGAGGCCAGCAAGCGAACTCCAACTGCAAAGAGGACGAACAAGTATAAAATAGAGGATTTGAGCACAAGAGGATTTAAGAACAATAGGTGTATCTTAGAGACCTGTAGTACTAGTGACGCAAACAAAGTGGACTTGTGAAGGAGGCTAAGGTTCATGGAAGGCTACACCATCAAAGGAAGAAGAAGGAAGTAATACATTATATGAAATAATACCCTGAACCTGCACACACAAGTTTAAAGCTGTGCTGTGTGTTGTGCTACCTGTTACCTATTACTTATTAGACACAATGAGGAGGCCAATTCTCATCATTGTCTTAGGTAACTAATGACAATATGTAGTAAAATATTTTCTGATACATAACATCAAATTAGTATATTTTTTTAGTACCAAATGAATGAAACTAAATTTTAGACTAAAAATACTTTACTCACAATCATGTAAACTAAAAAGTATGACAATATAAAATGTTTTGTCTATCGTTGTAGTTATATCATTTCAAATAATTTCTTCTTAAAGAAAAGTTTTGAAATAACGTTGACAAAATGGCAAAATTTGATGTAGATATTGGCTTGAGAAACTCTAACATCTACATTTGACGTTTCAATCGTCAAATTGAAATTAAGTCTTCCAAATGTTTTTGTTAAGGTTAATGAACGGACTCGTGAAGCATGAAGATCAATAATACTAAATATAGTTGAACGTGGCCTCAATCCAGCAGAAGCTATAATGTCCTAATGCAATAGTACGGTTCATCGGACGGTCGCAACGGACTGTGGAGCGTGAGAACTCACCGTCTCTTACCTGAAAAGATCATTAGTGTTTCTTGCATCTTTAATGTTGGTGCAACATTTAGAATATTTTTGTATTAGCAAGAAGTTGTAATATCTTGCTTCATTCAATTTGTTTTTATACTTCTAATATAAACAATGTTGTCCTACTACATGTTTGTTTTTAAGTTTGAATGAATTTTTACTGACGATACTACTTAGCCTATATATTAACAAGAGATACATATGACAATATAATATATAAACATATACACTTGCTTATAATAAGACATAATTTACCGCCTTAAATAACTAAATACGCCCTTTAAAGTATATTCAACTATGGACAAAAAATGTTAACACATCAAAACGTTCAATGTTCAATCTAACAATGAACATCAGTGGTACAAAAACATTGCAAAAAACTCAATAACGGAAAGAGAGAGAGAGAGGGGGGGTTCTGTATAGAAAGAAAAATTAAATGCAAAAGGAAACCTATTAATGAGGGGAAAATTGGTAGGATAGAAAAGAAAAACCAAATAACTGAATGGTTATAAACAACATGGATGGAACTGAATGGAAAGAATAACAAGAATGGTACCGTCAAAGGGTAAACTTTCAATCATTATCATATAACCATAACATTATAATCATAATATTTATTTATGGTTATAATTTGTATTCTATTTTAGCCGTATTAAAATTGAAGATAAAAATGAAGGACGAAAACCTGTCTTTGTGTCTTGTTAGAACAATATGAGTTTTCAACTTTTCAGTACATTATGACATATACATTATACATGTTCTATTTTTTCGTTTAAAACAGGAGAATTTAAAATAAAATTAATATAGTTCCATGAAACAGAAATTTCTCATTAGCTACTTCATTTCTATAAATGTGTTGTTATCAACTTGCCAAGATTGGAGGAGCAGGAAATTTATATTAAATGTAAACATGACAAATTTGTAATTAAAGAATGCAGCTGAATTTTCAAGTAGGAATTTTAAAACGGTAAAATCATCGGAGAGTTATTAATGTGTTTAATAGGTCTTGGTAAAGCGACTTTGATCAAAATAGTTAAAAAATTACTTTTATTTTCATTTCTGAGTTTTTCCATAATTTTATTACCAGAGAAAAGATTTTAAAAGTGAATAATATGTAAAATAGAAGGGTTTCCCCTTAACTAAATGTCTGGAAAATTTGGATGGATTTAAACTTTTTGAGGTTAAGAAAAAAATCATAAAACTCCTATTTTGTATCGTACTGATTGTTTTATGGTTTTGGTTTTAGACTGAAATGAAAATGATCAATTTTTTTAAATACCTATACATTTGAAAAAGTAGAAATATAATATGATACTATTTTCCTGTGCAAATACCGCGATTAAAAATATATTTTTTCTACACAGAAAATGTAGGGTACTAAAAATTGGGTTGGGATATCAAAAATAAATATATAGCGTAACACTTCACTTATTATTCAAAAAGTGTCGGTGATCCGATCCTGGCAAAACTTCATTTCAAATATCATCATGTTAAAAATTTTAATTCAGTTTTAAATACGCCCTCCAATATGAACAGGATGCTAGTGACCATCGATATACTATTTATCTGATTAAATGAAACTCAGTAAATATGTAAAACATTACAAATGTTTATAAAATAAATAAAATATTTGATTATATATCAAATTGGTCTAACAAATCTTTTCAAATCATTGTTAAGGACAATTTTTTTTAGTCTGATTGTATGATTTATTCACTAAACAACCGAAACCATTTGTTTAATCTTCCAATTTAATATAAATGACAATTTTTAAATAAATTATTTAAATTATTAAACCACTTATGAAAAGGGTATTTTATTTGATCAATTTAGACAATCAGATCTTTCATTTGATATACGCATGTACCTGTTTGATATTATCAAAATATTTAGGAGAATCCGCTTTATATATAATAGATAAGTAGTAATGAAAAGTTTGAAAGTCAAGATAAGCTTTCTTTTAACAAAAATAAAAAACTATAAATTAAGCTTGTTGTCGTAACAAAAAAAGTTATGGAGTTTTATCGTTTCATTTCATACCTTCTGCTCTTAGAGTTTGCATGTCCGTATGACTAGCAAAATTTAAAACAATTAAATAGTTAATGAGTTGCACTAATAGATAATAAAAGGGCAGTAGATCAGGCACCAAGAATAATTAACAACGATTATAGGTCATTTAATGATAAATACGAAATTTTAAAGACGTGAAATGGAGTCTACCTTTCATTTGATGATCTATTTAAACAGTTTGGCAATCATTAATTTCATCATTTAAATACATTTTGAAATCTTCTGTGCACCGAAAATATTTGCAATCTAAATATTATCTAATTAAAAAAAATGAGTAAACGAAAAATGGATTATACATATGTTAATACAATAGATTGAAATTGAAAATGCATTCCAACGGTGCGAATGAATACGTACAATAGTGAAAGGAGATGACGAGTTAAAATATACATAATGGTGAATCAAAGATACGATCAATCCCACTTGACCACTTTCTCAAAGAATACGTTTTTTATATGCATTCATCGTTACCGGTATCATGATGTAATAAAACGGTGCATCACTTTCAATTTCCTTTTAAGGATTTTCCAATGGAGACATTATCTATTACATCTTCCTCATAGAAACGTAGACATTCCAAAGTATGAAATGTTCACCGATGCTAACAGTAAACTTGTCAATATAATAGGTTAATTTTATGTGTATATATTCATACAATTCTCTAAAATATTTATGAAAAATGGATAATTTCCTTTTTTCATTGTAATGAAGCCACTTTAATTGATTATTAACATAGGTTTTTATATATAGATACGCACACATGTTCGTGTATCAGTAAATTTTCTAAAGATCGTGATGTTCTAAAGTTTAATTTTGGTCGTATAGCTGCGTAGTCGTGATTTCAAGAATTCCTAACCCATGCTCCTTAATTAAAAAGAAGTCAAACAATGGCGGCCTTTTTAAATTTAAAAAAATGTTATAACGATAAATTTTTACCTGTAAACCCTTACAAAGCCACACTTAATTAATTACGATTTATAATTTACATCCAGCGATGTTTATACGTCAGTTTTCTTCTATACGCAATAAAAGAGGTTTAATTAAACCAAAATTCTTAAAATACTAACTTCAAAATTAGGGGAGAAATCAGGAATAGTACTACTACATTATTTTTAATTGAATTTAAGATATATTATGTGTGAAAATTTTTACAAGTCTTTGGATATGATTAAATAAAACATTTCATAATTTCAAATAAAGGGCGTTCATAGCTGTTTCTCAGTTGTTCCATCTTATTTAAAACCTACAAGAGACCACCATTTGATGGAGTAGTTACCACTCCTGTTCGCAATCAAAAGGAGTCGAGAGGATTCCTGCTAAATAATTTAATTGGGTCTTTCCACAATGTATCTATATGTGGTCGCAATGTATAGAGGCTATTTATGCCTCTCAATCCACCAAACAGGATTCTGTTTCATCTTTCATGAGTTTCTATAAACTAATTGTATGAAAATTTATAATCTGCATATATTAATACCGAGCTCAACTTCTAACAAAAGCGCTGATATACAAAGAACACCAAACGAAATTTACGTCCTATCATGTTACAATATCAACTGCTTGCCGAATATTCTTATAATCTTCTGGTAATGCATGAAGATTATGATAAATGTTTTCAGCGTCTTGTATATAAAATGTATTGTAGATACTTGTTTTCAATTATTAAATACACTTTGCCAATGATTTATATGATTCTGATGCGTCGATTCCAAGAAATGATACACCTCTACAAATGATGAAAGGTGCTTATTATTTATGACAATCGAAGTGAATAAATAAATGTACTAAAGCTCTATAAACAAATAAAAAATAGTTTGACAAACTAATTTAAAAAATTAAAGAAAACTTGACTTTAACAATGTTTACTAATCTAACAAAATTATATTAAGTAAACAATACTTAGGGATAATTTTGTACTAATATATCTTCATATGTTTATCTTTACGATTGTCCATTTGTTTAATTTCAAAATTCTATCAAATGACTGTTAAGTTGTAGCCTAATTGGCAATTGGTAGTTAAATAAAGCGTCTAATGTCATTGGAGTAAACCAATGAAGTATAATTACCTCCTTTGGTATTTTTATTTTAAGATCAAAGATTATTATGAAATTAATTTTTGAAAATTTTATTTGTCATAGGGACAAATGATGTTGTATGAAACCACCGTTACAGAAGATACGATATTGTTTTTCATAATGTATATAAAATCACATATTTAGACCTTCATTTTTTAAATATCGCGCATATTTTAAGACAAATATCGATACGGTATTTCATTTTATTTTGTATTTGAATTGCACAAATTTGAAAAATTTATCATCATAATCGCATAGAAAGTGATTATTACATTAGTATCATATTGTTGTATTTATTAATAATTAATAAATTATTGATTGACTCTAAAGCAGTGTTTAAAACATTGTTTCAAATTTATTCAACACAAGTTCGACTATTACGCTTTTCATTAAGAACGTGTACATTTTAATATACACACGGGAAACTATATTTTCAAGTATGGATTTAAATAAAAGGTTAGATTTATTATTACTGTCAATGCCAATTTTAAATTAGGAACATAAGTTTATTTTATACGTCATGTATGTTCGAAGGCATGTATGATAACGACATTGTTATAAAGGATGTTAGCTCATGAGAAAGAAAATTAATTTTACTCTTTGTCAGATTAATAACTTGAAAGAAGAAACTTGTTGGACCAGATTTGGAACTTACTTAGTACCCATGACAACATAGTTGTTCTCCTTCTACCAGCGGGTTTTAGACTAGGTTTACATTTTTTCGGGTCTGTAAGACTAAAGATTGTTGATCCAAAGTGACAAAAAAGTCTTTCTTTCTTTCCTCTGTTGTACCCAACTCTTTTTTCTCAGCCCTAAATAAGCTCCTCATCCACTATATCCCAGCCTGTCGATTTTGTAACGTAATATGTTAGACGATTATGTTAGAGAATTTATCTAACATAGTACTTATAGAATTGTTCTATCATTTTCTAGCGAAGTAAGAAAATTATACCACTTGATATAATTTGGCTATATCCAAGTTATATCAATTTATCCGGTATTATAAAATTGTATAAATGCATCTTAAATTATTAGTATTTCCCTTTAGAAATTACATTACTGATTATATTAAAGTATTTATAGAGGCGTTTCTCTAGAGAGCTATCCATAAAAAGTGTGTTAATTTGTAATTTATTGCCCCGGAAATTATTTCATAAATATTTCAATTTTTATGCATATTTAATTTGGTTGTAATGGTTAATTTTAATTTACATCATTTTACTGGTTATACAAAATTGATGAAGAAAGATTGGGGAAAACAAAACTTAATCGGAAGATAATAAATGCTTCTACAATAACAACATTCTTATAAATTTTTATTACTAAAAAAGTAAATATAACAGAAAAAGGTCACATGTATAGAATTAATAGAATTGAGGAGAAATCAAAAAGTGTAAAACGGTAAATTTGTTTGTTTAAGGGAAATAATTAAAATCACTGGAAAAAAAAAAGGAAATAAATGTGTGGATTTGAAAATAATAACCAAAATTTTTAATGTAAATTAGCGAATTTCGAATCTAAATTGAACTCAAATTAGCGAATGTGAGATAAATTCTATGCGTGCCATTAATGAACTGTTTAAGGACTTTAAAGAAAAGTTCAATTAGGGAATAATTTAAACAGAGAATAATATAATTTTAAGCTCATGGTCGGTATGAAAAGAAGATGCGAGTTTCGAGGACAAATTGTTTTTGTTAAAAAAACTTTCACACTGATATAAATAGAGAAGAGACTTTTCTTGAATTAATTCATTCTTAATTGCTAAGATATGTATAAAATACTTTTAAATGGTAATGAGGCAGCCAAGCATTTAATCACAGACATAACATTAATTCTCTCCCTGCCTAATTTATTCTGCTTGAACAAGGTCTTTAAAAACATCAGTACAAAATATCGGTTAAATTTATTCTTAAAAATCAATATTATTAATGTAAGGTTTCCTGTTAATATTTACAGGTTATTTTTATTGTTATTATTATTTTAATTTTATTAGGTTCGACTTTAATAGATTTTTACGATATATGGACAAGTTTTGAATTTTTATTGAATAATATATTTATTCTCCTATTTTAAACTGTGCTCATATTTTCTTCTTTGAAATAATTTTAAAACCAAATAAACCCAACTTCATAATATTATATATATATTTATAATAAACATAACAAATACCGGAATGACGCTAAAAATTCAATGTAACATGTAATATGTCATTATGTAATCTCGAAAATGATGGAAAAGTAATGAAATTGCAAATGAATCAATATTATAACTCATTATGATATTAACAACATTACCAATATTTACCTTAAATTTAGGAAATCTTAACTTTAAATACGTTTCCAAACTACTACAGTTTACCTTTAAAGTTCTAAAGGTGCTCAAAATGCTTTCCCATGTACTGAAACCTATAGTAGTAACAAATTTAGTAAAATATTTAATACAAAATTATTGGAAATATCTCCATTTAAATTTAATTCAAAAAAATGGGACGAATAATTCAGAATCAAATATTTCTCCTTAAGTTTAAAAAAAAAAAAAAAAAAAAAAAAATCTCATCAAGCATGAAAAATTCCATTTTGAAATTTTGGAGATATGACCAGACTTTTAATACGAAAAATGTTCAACTTTAAGATCTCTTTAATTTGATATACCACACGACCTACATTGCTATTTGAAATATTTTAGATATCGGCATTTTCATCCGAAATTAAAACTTTTTTAAATGTTGGAAAACTTGTAAAAACGTGCCCAAATTGTATATTTTGAAAGGATATCTCATCAGCAATGTGTGGTAAAATTTTTTGTTTGAGAAGAAAATCGATTAGTGGTAGTAAGTAAAATTCCAAAAGTCAAAATTTTGTATGTTTATGGCCGCCATATTGAAACGGGGCGAAGTAAGTTATAACTTTTTTTCCAAAATGTATACTAAAAAATGACAAATGTAAACACCCCTACCACAAGTTAGATACAATAACACAACACAAATATACTTTTTGCTATAATTTATTTACAATTGCTATGTTTTGATATGTTATTACAATTCCTTGATGTACATTTCGGTAACCAAGTTAAGACCATCGGAGGGTTCTAAGCTAATATTAAGAAAATAAAATAAAAGTTTTAAAATTAAACTGACAATTGACAATCTCTCTCCCCCCCCCCTCCTACTACAGTTCAGGTGGATCGGCTAGTCATAGTTAAACCATGTTATAGACCTTCTTAAAGAAAACATCTGGTAGCAAAGACTAACGGTACGTGTCCCTGTCCTTGGGAATGGCCTTAAGTTAAATCTATTAAATTTATATGACATACAGTTAATTCGAAGAACAAGATTACAAAAAATAATAATGTAACCAATATTATATAATAACACTACATAACTAATGAACAAGTATAATACTCTTACCAATAATACACAAATCTACAAATCTAATGAACAATAATAAAGATACGTGAAATATAAATTTGAATATTTGACAAAAACAAAATGACCTTTAAAATTATATACACTTTATGATTACATTTGAATTTTTTTTAACCACCCACACATCCCATTATATACCATTTGAGGCACTGGGTTTTAAAAAAAATAATATTTACCTTAAATTCTACGAGTGCGATAGAGTGGGGTTTGATTTGGGGAATCGTCTAAAACTTATGCGTTTGCGCGCTATACAAACGCACTCTATATATTTGACAAGACATACAGATTAAAATTATTCCAAAAACGGCCATGATTGAAAACTTTAAAATGTTCAAATAAGTAATATGGAATAATACGTTAGTTTGTAACTGGAATGTAAAAATACAAATAGTAGTATATTGGTGATTAATTAACTGATTTTCTAACCTGACTTATAGTTCATATTAGATTACATTAATAGGTGAATTTCAGCTTTAGCGCCACGGACCATGTAAGGATACAAAATTATATTAAAATCTGTTTTAACATAATTTTTAAAACTGCGAAATTTGCCATGTTTCTGTGGATGAAAGTCTATGGTTATATATGTTGTTTGAATTTTATTTCTCTGATTTGTTTAGCTATCCTTACCAAATTTTGAAAAGTATTCCAATAAGACAGAAACGACCAATTATTAGAAAAAAAGTCCATTTCTTTTAAAAAATGGTACCATCTCACTTATTGCTACAAAAATACGAATAGTTTGATTATTTACTGAAATGATGAAGAATGGTTCTACGAAGATACAATTTTTGGTTACATAAACTCAAAAGACTTATAGTCTGAATTAGAATTGTAGCACCTTTTTTGCAATTAGTTTTACTATAATATTACTGTAGAATTTTTAATTTACAATATTAGTGAAAAATTGCAAAGTAAAACTGTTTAAAATTCTTATCTAAAATCAGCAATTAGTGGTTTAAGGTTGTCGTGAAGAGTGTCAACTGATTGTCCTTGACCCATCCAAATACAGGCTGTACATCGAAATACTAATTAAGGCAAAATATTACAAGTAAAAAACATTAGATTATCCTTGACAAGATATTACGCCGATTGACGCTGATAATGTAGTACCTGGACAACTTGCAAAACATTAACACTGACCCGACAATTAAACCTCGGAAGGACCAGCTCAACTTGAAATAGTTAGTTATCATGTTTACCTTCAATGATATATCCAAAATTACCTCGAATCCCTGAAAAATAAATAATGCAAATATATGTCTGTCTCCCTCTTAACAAATTATGCATTAGATATGGTTTTGCTGCTGCAGTTTATCATGACAAGATCTACAGTCGAGATATCAAAAAAATACCATTAATGGATAGTTTTCGTGCATCCTAATGAAGATCGTTCTGGTTCTATTTTCACAAAATTGAGAAACACTTTAATTTTATGAGTCGTTTAAACGTATGTTTTAACACAAAAACCACAAATCATATCACAAGTTAAAATACTAGTTTTTATAGAGAAGACAATCGTGAAAGGATACAAATTTACTTCTAAAATATCCTGTAAACAAAAACATAATAATAACAAAAGGAATTACCTTCGTCGTATATAAAAAAAAAATTAATAAACCTATCGGTCATCATCGCCTTATAAAAAAAAGAAATAAAGAATTGGGTGGTAAAATTACAAGGGATGGTCAAAAGAGACCCAGTAGGAAATATAGGGATGTAGACCCAGCTAGGGTACGCGGAATTGCCAAGACCTATAAATGAAACGCTGAGGGTTCTTCGTCATGAAAAACAGACACCCGATACTATGAAATTTGTATCCACCCACAGCAGTAATTTGGAATTAATGTTTTTACTATATTTAAATGAAGTGTTATATTTTGTACAACTTTACATATTAAATAAAATGATGCTCAAATGTACACCGAGATGACAAATCGTATCTTCAACCATATCCCGAAAAATACCATTTTTTTTTTTTTTTTTTTTTTTTTTGGTAAAAATACATAAACTGGTAAAGTGCTGTTATAAAAGGTAACATTTTATAAAACTGGCTACTAGGATGCGATCAAATTTTGGTGAAATGTTAAGATGAATAACACAAATCAATTTGAAAAATAGCAAATGCAAACTAATGACAGTTTTGGAATATTAAGGAAATCAAAAATTAATCTTAAAATGGCGTCATTAAAAACTCGATTATAATCAAATAGAAGAAAAGCCTACATACACGAAAGGAAAGTTTCTATTGAAAAACGCCGCAGCGTTGGGTCCCGCGAAATACTTGGGACAGGAAGGAATGATTTGCCTTCCATTTAGGAACTCTTTAATATTCGGGTACCACAGATATAAAAACCTTTTAAAACGTTTGTTCAGTGTTTACATTTAAGGGTGAGAAAGTTTGTGCAAGTTGGAAACCATTACCCGAGTGAGATTATTGCCAAATCTTTCAATAATTGAACAATAAATTTATTCTATGTATTTCGAAATAAATAATAGAATTCAAATTTATTTCACTCCGGCATGCGAACTGATAGTTTTAATTTATATTTTATTTCTGTGAACTGGGCTAGATAGATTTTGTTTGTAGTTTATGAAAGGTTCGACCTTTAATAATCAATTTACTTTATGCGCTCTAGTAGCCTTGTTCTATTTCTTTCAGTATTATGTTTATCTTAAATAACTGCCAACAGATTATACACGGCACATTAACTCATCATTGCACTTGTCCTACTTTAGTAGCACAAACTTATTTTCTTATTATTATTGTTATTTCTGTTACAGTGTAAATGGTATTAAATAAGTGGTTCTACGATGCCACTCTTTGCCTCTATCGTTAAAACAAGTAATCCTACATAATCCACTTAGCTTCTAAACTGATTATATTTTTATTTTATCTAATATTCTATTTCAGGTTTTGAACTTATACAAATAAAATATAGCTCATTACACAAACAATTCAGTTTTCGAGTATAGAAATTACTGCTGTTCTTTAAACCAAAGGCAAAAACAATAAAAAATTATTTTTGTAAAAGTTACAGTTTATTTTTATTTCTTATAATTCTACAAAGTAAAATAAAAAGAAAATTTTATTTCACAGATTCGCTATATTTCATACTTTATTAAATTACTTGAATCTAATATTAGTAATCCGTTTAACCTACTTTATAATCTTCTTTTATCTTCGCTTGTGAAGTCGAAATTGAATTATTTTATTAAAGCGGCAGTAAAATCAGCTGTGCACAAGATTTCTAACACAAGGAATCTGTCGTTTATAATAAATAATACGAAATCAATGTATCAAATACAGTTTTCAATAACGACAACGGTTAAGGGAAATTTTCGTTTTCCCCAAATACTCCCAAACTTTAATATTGTTTCCTTTTTTTATATCAGATTTTTTTTAATACCACTAGATTATACCACTATTTTTTTTAGTCAGAAATCCATGTTCCAATTTCTTGATGTTCTTACACAATAGGTTTAGTTTGGTATGGTAGAAATATAATTAAGCCAATTTTACTCCAAATAGTTTCATTCTGTTTTTTTTTTTTTAAGATTTATTTTTTCACTCTAAATATAAAGACAGAAAGTATGTTGATGGTAATTCAAATCGATTGACTTTTAAATGTTTGGAACTTTCTAAACTTATAAATATTAAATATTTTTACAATTTTATTTTACAACTATTTTGACCGTTAATTTCTAACTTTTCTAACTATTTGTCCAAAGGCGCTCAAAAACTCTTGACTGATTTCTTTCAAAATTTATATCTATTCGTGTGAAAATCTTTAATTTTGTATTTATGAATCATTTTTCTCGTCCCATATACAAATTGATGTTTTTTAACACATAAAAGTATATTCATCATATTTTACAATGAAAATATGTGTAACTGTTATTTAATCTAATGTTAATTTACGCAAAATCTCCGTAGTAAAAAAATTAAGGGAGGAACCTTTAATTTTGGTTCTTTCTTTAATGCAACAACTCAAACATTAGAAAGGATAATATTCAAAAACCCATTAAAATTGTTTTAGTAGTCCAGGCTGTCGAGATGACCACAGATGTGTTATGTCACCTAACATTAATTTTACATAGATTATTCTAGCATACGAAATTATTCACGAGCAAGCACAAAACCTTTACTAAATTGATGCTATTCTGTAGAATGAGGCGGTTAGATATTTTGTACATGACACTCTTTACCCAACTCTATAAAATAAAGAATCCACAATGGAGAAATATATATTTTATTTTAATTTAATACAAACATAACATTAGCCTTTTAGTAGAAGTTTTTATTTTAAAATTTGTTTCAGATTCTGAGGGAAAGAAATTATTCTTTTTATTAGCTGAAGGCTGAGAAAAAAATTGTGAGAAATATAATAACACAGAATACAAAGGTAAGAATCTTGTCTTACATAATAAACTTATTGTAGTTTAATGTGTCGTTTAATTGTACTGAACACCTCTAAGGGTTATAATATCTTATCTATAAGAGTATGTCAATCTTATTTCACGATTTTCGGACTAAACTCTCACTTTCAAGAAATAATTAACGTTAAGTATGTAGTTAGTCTTTGAAGGCGGGGTTATTCCAAAATGTGTGAATTGAGGACATCAAGAATATAGTGTTAAGAGTGTGTTAATAATTACAGAAGAGTGTACTTATGTTATTCCTAACAGAACGAACAAGATTAGAATAACTTTATATTTATTAAAATCATTCGCTCAAATGAACTTACAACAAACGATTGCAAACAAAAAGCAATATAAAACACCTTTAATAAAGTCGATTGTCAATAGGCATTTCAATGGTTATTATTTAAGAAAATTAATAATATAAATTGATTTTTTCTATCAAATGTTACATATCAAAACTATCTAACTTTTACGTAAAAATAAAACAAAACAACACATAATTATTCCATTAAAAAACTAATTATACAATTTGTAAATCACATTCATTATTTACAATTTACAAACACAGTAATAATACATATTAAAATAAAGCTAATTAATTGTACAATATATTTATTTAGAACATGTTGGTACGTATTTTACCAAAATACCCACTTCGCTTGGATAAATAAATAAACAAACACTAATGGTTGCGTAGTCTCTTTAAACTAATAAATAACCTCCGCTGACATTGGTTCAAGCCCTCGCTCAACACAACATTTTGATTACATTTAAACATCAACGGGGAGTATTAAAACATAATTAAACCTTAGAGCTGAGATGTTAATCTACCATAAGCGACTAATCCGACGTTCGATCTGTGATTAACTGGAAACCGATTGATATAGATTAATCACAACCGTTGAGTTTCTTAAAACACGGTGTAGTTTCCAAAGGTGTTAAATGTGTCTCTCTAAAAGATTGGATATTGATAGATTATTAATGGTAATACGTTCAAATAAGTCATCTACAGAAAAAATTGCAACTTTCAACCTACATTCCTAACTCCACAATATATTTTTTTGACATACTTTGATCAATAACATTTTATATAAATTCAATAGAAAAACGGATGGTGTCTTAACTTCTAAAAACAGTTGTCATTAAGAATGCTCTATGTGTATATGTTCATCCAAAATTGTTCTCACACACTGTTGAACAATTTTTTTAGTATTTATAATTTATACACATAATTAATTATAATCCCATAATATGACATAGCCTACCTCCTATAGGACGTAAAGTCGATTTCACGCAATAGAATCTTAAAATGTAAAATTTAATTTACCTCCTACAGTTCCATTCCTCTGGCATACATATTCATGATTCAACTAATAAACATACATAATAAGACGTAATTTCAAACACGATCAGTTGAAATTCAAAGTCTCAGATATTGGCGTATTCATGACAGAGGCAGCTAAAATTCTTTTTATAAAATCTGTAACAAAAAAAATTAGCGTCGTTTCTAAGTATATTTTTATTTGTAAAATTATCTGTATAAATTTAAAAATCAACAAATAAAAAGCTCCGGATAATAATGCGGAAATGGCTTTAATAGCGTTCAGTATCACTTCAATGGATTTTTCCTTAACTAAAATAAATATTGATGTTTTCAATTTGTTTTTATATGTTTAACAATTGTTTTTTATTGTTAGTGTATATTTTATCCACTTGTGAATTATCTGAAAAAGTATTTTTTATCATGAAACTTCCAATTTTGTGTAACATAAACACCCGTATTTACGTAGAATGATGCATGGGCAGGGAGTTGTTGCAAGACATGCGGGAGTTGTATAACACGTCACTCGTCTGATCCAGCACGCTGTTGATCTTTGGTCTGAACGTTCTCCACTCATTGTCTTACCACACGACCCGCTCACTCCAAACACGAAATCAGTTCACTTTATTCAATTTTGAACAAACAAACAATTAAAGCAATCATTCGGGTCAAATCTACAATGGTTAATAGAAGTATTATTTTTATTTACAATTATGCCTTTCTAAAAGCAATTGTCAATCAATGTTTAAAAAATGATGACAAAACGAATTTGTTTTTGGATAAAATTATTATTTCTGTGAATGACTTCAGTAACACAGGTGGTTAAAGCGCTGATCGGCTATAGTTCGTAACGTGATAGAATCTCGGATATCGCTTTGATTTTTCTCTGTGTGAAACGACTTCCCTTCTTCATCGATTAAACAGATATCGTAATTGTGATGAAAACAGTAAAAATCACTACTGCCCATGCGTATTTATTATATTCACTACATTAAATTACAGATAAATATTTAATATATTACGTAAATGTAAAATAATTTTAAATAAATATTGTATTTGCATGTATCAAATGTTAAGGCGATGATGACCGATAGACATTAAACAACTCATTAAATCAATCCATCGTTTAAAGACAAGTGAGATTTGTATTGGTCTTTGTATTTTTTGTGTTTGTGTGTTTTTATAGGAATGAGACATATTTAGAGACAGAGTTTGAACATAAATGAATATTAGCCATTATTTGAAGTGAGTAGGTTTCAGATAGACACAACTAGAATTGTCACTTTAACATGAACGTATAATTCTAGTAAATAAGTACGGTTATCCCCAATAAAGCTATTGGTTTACATTTAAGCATCGCTTACAATAAAGAGTTCCAATTTTGAACTTATTTAATTTCATACTCTTCTAAACTTCTAAAGTGCGAACAACTTTTTGAGGGTAATAATGAAACTCATTTTAAAATTTAAAATGTCATTTCTATTATTTATTTTCAGCTCTTTTTACTGACGTTTCTTACAAATCTATAAATGAAAAGCTACGGTTTCCTTGATCACCTCAAACTTTGTTTTTGTTAAACAATGGCCTGAATACAGTCACCCACCTCCAGCGTGATATCCTAATAACGGTAGACGACAATTAAAACTTACAAACAAAATCAAATTAAGACTTGGAATAAACGGCCAGTGGCAACAATGTAGTTGACAGAGGTGTGAATGGAGTGGTCACAGTCAGCGAGGTTATTCTTCCCTCTGGCATTTTGATTGAGCCATTTTGATCTGCTCGTCTCACGAAGGGCAATGGACTCTAAGATCCCCTCTCTCTGTCTAATGATAGATCATGCATACTCCAGGCACGTGAACCACACAAACCACTTTTTCCTGTTCTTTTCAAACACACATTGTTACCCCGAAATTGTTGGATTCTGTTTCTTTCCCTAAAGTTTCGGCACTAAATTTCATTTGGTATTGGTTCGTTGAAGCATTAAGTTATCACTGCTCCCTCACACGTAAAATATTAAATTCACAAAACTTTATAATTTCTGTAACTTAACTACAACTGACAAGTACTATATGTGTGCATTATATTTGTATAAATTGCGTGTCCTCGTCATACTTTTGAAGCTGAACTAAAATTGATATCTTCTCTTTAGGAAAAAAAGCACAATCAGATAATACGTTCAAAAAATATTATAAACAAAACAACTAAACAAGTACATTCAAATTATTTCTTACAAAAACAGCTGATAGTACAACATTTATCACCTACCCGTAATAACAACTGGAATGGGTATAAAAACTAATATTTAACAGAGTTTGGTTAAAAATCAAATTTGGCTTGACTTGGAATTGTTAATTACATTTACCTAGCGTGCGTGGATTTAGTTACACAGCCTTGCGGGGATGTGAAAATTCTTCCGATGTCAAGTGAAAGTAACATGTCGTACATGTATTATTACTAGGTGTGTACATTATGCTTATCTCTAGGTCAAATGTACAACAGGTCAAACTCTTCCGTTACAATCACCATATTTAAAATACAGCCGGCGCGGCGTTCACCACGTATGCAATAAAATTGATGTCTTTAATATTATAGACATTTGTGTATTTTAACTTGTTCAGTCAGCTTTTACTAATTTATAAAATAAGTTGTTTAGAAAACGAAAGTTTTTTCTTTTTACTTTGATAACTTAACATTGATTTATTTATAAAGTTAAAAAAATAAGATTTAACCAGTTGGTCCCAGGCATTTCAAAAATGTAATATAAAACTTATTTCAATAATAGAGAGAAACGCATAAGAAATTAAATTTATGTACTCTTTGACACATCCCAAACAATTATATCATTTTAGCTACTTTTGGAAGACATCGTTAGAGTTAAAATCTATAAATGTTTTCAAAGTTTATGTGTTGTAACTTTAACTTCCGAAACAAATAATTGCAAAACCAAATGTAAATTATAGATCTGTGTCTTCTGGTCTAATTTGTAGGTTTTTATTAAATGTATGTTACATAATAAAAACTCAATATAAATTATAATACAACTACGAACGATTTGCCACAAAGAAAATTTTTCCTTGCATTTTCAAAATTTCATTTTGTTTATACATTGGCATACAAAAACTGAGAATACAAGTCATTAAGTTCATTTATAAGGTAGCTATTATACATTGGTAGACATTACGACATTTCAACAATGACAGACGGATACCAAGATAAAACGAAGTTATTTATAATAACCTACTTGTCCTAATTTAATAGGAACTCAAACAGTTTATTATTTCAAATCTACCTCACTCAATAAGCCTATTAAACTAAGAGACAATGATTTGAAGTTTTATTATGTTGGTAAACTTGTTTTATATCTACGACGTATAGGTCACGCGTCTTAAAGGGTAACATCATTAAATGATTTGAAGTTATATTATATTGGTACACTTGTTCGCTCAATAAGCCTATTAAACTAAATGAGACAATGATTTGAAGTTATATTATGTTGGTACACTTGTTTTTATATCAACGATGTATAGGTCACACGTCTTAAAGCGTAACATCATTAAGAATGTCGGGTAAACACAGTACCGTTGTTGTTACAGCTACAACATGCAATAAAAGTCCAAATTAACTTTATGAGACACAGTGGCAAGTCATTAGAACTTCATGACATGTACTCAACTCGCGCATGCGTGCCAGTTTGGCATAGACTGGAGGGTACAGTATTGAAGACAAAACGGTGTTATAGTGTCGAACTGCAACTATGTTGAAAATGCCATATAATGTTTATAGTAGTTATATTACAGTATGCTGAATCATTTTATTGATAATTAAAACATTAATATTCAGCTGTTGAATATAGTAAATAAAATCAAGGCCTTGGGAGTTCTTAAGATAAGAATTGTTTTCAAAATCATGTGCTGTTAAAAGAGCTAATTTTACTTTAGGTTTTATTTGCCGATGAGTAGGGTTTTCCGTGATGTTGAGGTTCTGAAGGTTTATTTAATGGTTTGGTTAGATCAAGTTTGGAATACGCCTGTGTCGTCTAGTTGATCTCCGTCAACAATATAATATGTTGACTTCTTACAAATGGTTTATAAGAAGTGTTTACGTAATTTGGCTTTAATTATGAACTAATTTAGGTGATTAGATACATGGAATTATTAAATATGTTTGAAATGTATTCGCTGACAGTAAGGTGTAATTAATTATTTATATGTCTTTATGGCTTTATTGGTAACTCTGCAGCAAAATTGAAACTATAAGACTTCTGTGACAAAAATCATGGTCTATTCCGATTTATGGTTGATTTCCACTCAAAACATCAATTGCTCTGCATCATCTAGTCGAAATTTCAAAATAGATGTTTCCTAAAATTTAAGTTTGTATTATAGAGTTTAATTGTGTACATGGGAAACATATTGAGTACAGAGGGGGTAATTACTCGTGGTATGTACAGCTAATTTCTTCCGTTTATTTAGTCGTGTAGTTACTGACATTTTTCTATTTTTAGTTTTTATTTACACGTGTTATTACGATCTCTCGTGTTTATTGAAGATTTCGATAGGACTCTATATATTTAGAAGGAATTTACAAATAGATATAAAATATATCTATGATTCAAGGATTAACACTATAGAAACAGTCTTAGACAATTTAGGCTGTTTTGGGACAATTTTGTAGTAATTTATAATACGTGGGTATACGTGAATATATAGACCTATATGCGATAAATTTCTACCCGATTATATTTCTGGTAAATTCGTTTCATTTCACAACGATTGGTGTATTTAATTTGTTTATATATTTGTTTATAATTAATTACTAAAGAAAGCAAATTGCCCTTTCATAAAATAAATGATTATAGGACCTATACAGTGATTTGCGAAAAATATACAATGATTTATTTAAAATTTAACTCTAAAACACCAAAAATTAGTATACGTTTATTTATATATTTACAAATCAGTGGTGTTTTTATATTTACATTATTTCATAACAACATGTAATTTTAAGGCTGTTGTGTTATTCAAGTAGGCCTCAATACCGGAGATAATAGAATATCTCATTAATTTTATATCACTCATGAAACTAAATTATATCAAGTCATACGTGTTATATTTGTGCAATTTCATCCAGTACTACTCTCCGCGTGTGTTTGAATGAAACAATGTTTCTGCACTATTTGCTTCTACGAGATGCACTAGATCAAGCCTACTAACTTCACCACTCATACAAGTCTCCACCAGCTACCGTTAGCGAAGCGTTCACATTATAATTTTATACTAGCCTCGACTCAAAGACATTGTTTTCTTGAGATTGCTCGTTATGAATAGGGATAGTAAAAATAATGAATAAGTGTTTTCAAGCATATCTCAACAATTTTAATATAATTACTTGTTCTAATGTACAAGTCTGAATAATGTAGAGTGATTATTATGTTGAATAAATATGCATAAATTTATACACTTGTTCACACAATTAAACTTAATGTATTAGTTAAATACAAAGTAAGTAGGTTTAAATATGTGTAATAAACTAAATATCTTAAGTTTTTTATATAATAATATCGTACATCGGTACTGTTCTCATTTTTAAATATTTGGTATTATGTCAATTTTTTGCAGATGAGAATTTAAATAGGCCTGTTGTCTTCTTCTCACTAATACTTTGTTTTGTTTTGAAATATTTTAGAATTTATAACGGAAAATAATTTAATTTCAGATATAATATTCTGTATAATAATAATAAAATAAAAATTGCAACCTATATATTTATTGTTTACAATTTTCCTTATGAACAGGTTACAATGTAGCAGTAAATAATAACAATAATAATACAAAATGTATAATATAATGATTAAATATAAATATCCGGATCCTTACAAATAAATCTAGATTTTTATTATCTTTTCTGTAACCTAACATATGTTAAACATTAAAAGTTGTAATTACTAAATCTATTATACAACCTGGAACACCTTCTCTGAAGTAAAAGTTCAATTCTTCTGCAGTCTCATTTTAACTCTATAACGAAAGGTTATGTATGCATATGATAATAAATATTAACCAATGCATAGTTAAAACAAAAGTAACTGAGTAATAGAGTTAATTGACAGGTTCTTAAATATTTTGTATTAGACACTTTGGAACAACTTCGAAATTGTATTTTGTTATTAAAATGTTTTAATAATTAATATGGTGTTCCTTTTATTTTGATCATATTTTATGAATTTTCAAATTTATATTGGAAGTTTATTTATTTATTCTTAAGAAATAAATATTATATAAATTATTATGTATTAGTTGAAACAATTCGGATCTTTAATTTCAAAGGCAGTGTCATAAACCACTTTATTTTTATTTTTATGTATACTTTACCGGCTTGACAAATTACATAAGTAGATGTACTCAGTACATTTTTTGTTTTCGTGATCATATTGTATTTTTTAAAGTTTTTAACTCCAATTTTTTATATTTTGTAATTTGTAAGTATTACATTATTGTTTTTAAGATCGATGTATATTTTGTTTCACAATTCACTCTTAACGAAACTCTTCTACTTGACGAATAAAGTCGGTTAAACAATAAATTTCCACGTATTGTTATACTTAAAGAAGATACGTTAAGTGAATAAAACATGACTAACCATCTTTACTGAAGACAATAAAACGGTTAATATCGATACCTATAGTAGGCCTACTCATATTGCATTTTTAATACACATTTGGACTATTCTCTTCCATTAACCGTAAAAACACACAAAATAAAGAAGAAATCACGATAGCTGCGGAAGTGGCGTTAGATAACCTCAGTTCACACAATTCTATTGTTATTGATGAGTGTTACCTGATGACCTGTTTCTAGCTATGGCTGCAACTGAACCAGAAGTTTCCTGAGATCATCGTTCATTGTTTCAGAGAGCCAGAGCGTATAAATACTTACTTCCTTGATAAGAAAGTCACCAAATTTACATTTCGGAGGAAAGAAGAATATATTTAACCGAATTTGTGTAAATTTTATGTGCTATTGTGTGCTATAATTTAATTTGAACAGAGTGTTAATTCCAACGGTGTGAAAAAATTCTTGTAATTATCCGTGTGTAAATCTTTCAGTTGTTTCCATTATGTACACCGTATATTTATGTGTATATACAAGCTAATATAATTTACATAAATTAATTATTACATTTTTAATATTTTCAATAAAAGTAAATGGCATCGACGATTTATTCAAATTTCATAAGATTTTGTCTCTATATACTGTAATATTTGTCTTCAATCACATACCATATTATTGTCCAATTTCCAACATTTTATGTTTTTAATTTTAAGACTTTTTGTGTTTAAAATTATTTTTGAATGTAGATACAAACCTTTTTAATTAATTCCCTTACACTATATTGAAAAAAAGTGTAAAATTAAATAAACAAAAAGTAGATAAACCTGTTCAAATGTGTCGTTTCAAATTTAGTAACTTTGAAATTATTCTGTTGAGTTAACAATTTTAAAACACTATAGAAAAAAATATAATTCCATCACATTTCCTCTAGAATAAAAATGTTTCATGTCAAAATAGTTGTCTCCAGTTAGACTAAAAACCAATCAGACAGATTAAATTGGTAATTTTTTGAATTAACATAAATTAGAAAGTTTTAAATAATTACGGTACATTTTATAATCATTAAAAAAGAATTGCGACAATAAACATAAGTGTAACTTGTAAGTTTAATCTTGTAAACTTGATCGTCAGGTTCTCTTTTTAAACTCAGTTGCTTAAACATTTTTTTACACACAAATAAAGACCAATTACAGTTCTACAAGTTTGATTTCAACAGTTTTCACATGTACTTTTTTATGTCAGAATGATTCCCCCTTTATTCTTCTAAAAATACAAAATGTTAATCATTTTCAGTTTTACTTTTTACAGTTTTTCAGGTCATATTTCATATAAAACCACCAAATTTGCCCCTTAATTTTGGTCCCAGGGATTTCAGCAAGACTGAATTTTACCAGACAATTAGATTTTGGCCTGTAGAATGAGCTCACAAAGCGCAGGTAAAATTTCTTGAATCATCCTATATATATATATATATATATATATATATATATATATATATATATATATATATAAGGTTATGATATAAAGTAATACAAACTAAATTTAAGAAATACAAATAAAAACTGAATGTAAAAATAGAAAACTCTTTCTGTACCAATTAAACTTAAACTTACATAAAAGTTTAAAAACTGAAAAACAACAAAAAGAACCTATAAATTATACTTATTAGAAAAAGACCTTGTCCCACATTTTAAATTACAATTGAATTATGTACTTCAGCGGGAAGTCTGTATTAGATTTACTGTCGGTGACTCAGGCTATATGAGCCAGGTGCTTTGCAATAATTAAAAAAAAAAACAAAAAAAAAATACACGCCTAGAGTAAATTTAGTTGACACCAGGTTATACCAAAAAAATTCTAAATTTTCATAAAAATGAAGTCAATTTATAAATTTTAAAAAAACATGTAGTTTATGTAGAAATAGAATAATAATATACCACCGAACAATTTAATATCTTAAGGGTTATAAAAGCATAGGCCTTTAAAAGCTTCTGTATATTTTAGCCTCGTAATTGTATGTTTGTTATAGGTTCTTAGTCTTCCACTGTACTCACTCTGTACGCTCTTTACATTGACCGACTTTACATCAAATATTCTTAAGGAGTAGTATATAAAAAATGTCTTATAAGAGGAAAGGATGGTTTGTTTCTTATATTCTTTGATACCTTTTTTAGTAGTAATTAAAGTTTTGTATTTTCGTCCTCTTTAGAAGTTATAATTTTTGTTCCATATTCACCAAATTTTCTATAAATATTAAAATATGTTGAATGATTTGAAACATTTCGTTTGAAAACAAAACTCATAATCAGATATGATTTGCGTTTTTAAAACTTTCTACACATTTTATGAATAAAATTAGTAGTGTTTTAACTTTAAATACCAAGACGGCCAGTGGCAGCTCTTGTACAACTTCATAATTACTGTATCTCTTTTTATATTCCCTATTGAGAAATGTGTGATTACTTTAGGATTTACAAGGAAATAATGCATTTAACGCCATTCAACGACACCGTGTACACATAGGCTGCTTTCTCCACAAATAAATTCCAAGCGTATGACACTAACATGTATGTGAACCTAAATTTCTTCCCATAAAAGGTAACCAAAGAGATGGTGTATGTGGATAAAACAAGAATAATTAATACAAAGTGTACACCAATTAATTGTGTGTGACATTCGCTAAATAATTAATTGGTATTATAAGCTAAAATAACACATGTCGTGAGACTATTATGAAAGTATACGTAACTGTAGAGAGTTGAACGCGCGGTAGAAGGTGTGACGCTAATAGTTGGGAAACGAAACCCTTCTTCGTCATTATAGTGAGGCGATTATTGCTGTAATTAGGTCCGGACAGTGGGCAGGTGAGGTTCTCTGGGCTTGGGTCTCAGTGCAGCGTTGCAAGTGTTACAGGACGGTCAAGGACATCAATACGTCAGAGTTTTTTTTAAATCATACCTTCCTTACAAAGTGAATGTACCAATAATTGTTATGGATATTTAATTGGTAACTCAGTGATGTGGATAGTTAGTTTTTCAAGTTTTTGACAGTGAATACGTTTGTAGTCGAATATAGTATTTTAGTATTGTTTCATCAGTTCATCCTTTACAATAGGTAAGTAAATAACAAAAACTCGATCAAATACCTTAAACAAACCTTTAAGATTTTAAATTTCGTAATTACAATTTATGTGTCTATTTTTAAGTAATGACTCTCCTATGATAGTTGAAACTTACTCCAACCCAATTTGACATATTCAGTTATATGTGAGTTAATGTAATATACTGTGAAAGAAATATTTTTAACCTACCCGTATAAGAAAAATTAAGATCCAAAAACACTTGGATTACTTTGGATTTTATCTTTGGTCGTACTAATCCAAATATAAGATTGTATAGTGTTCTTTAAAAAACCTCTTATTCAGAAAATTAAAATTATAAAAAAAATGTATGTTTAACAGTGCACAAAATTAAAGGCAGGAGTTGAGGTAATATTTTCCAAAAACACATTTTACAGATCGTCCAAAATATATTGAATATGTATAACATGAGTGAGTATAAGAAAGATAACATCCCATACATAAGATTATTACATACCTTCTATTTTTTTCGAAGTTTTAAAAATTATGTTTAAAGAAGAGACAAATAATAATTCTTCTAAATGGCAGTTTCTCTTTTTAATGACCTGTACAACCTGTAATAATATACATTTATTATAAACTAAAGCTATATATATATATATATATATATATATATATATATATATAATCTATTTAGCTGATGATTGAAAACCATGACATTCATAGTTTATATATATATCCGTTAATTTCTTTACTATAAATAAACCCAAACGCATCTCTTGGTAACTGGTTATTCACCAATACATTGACCTGTCCAGACCACCGTTGTGGTTTTTAATAAGTTAAATCAAGTATGAAATACATCCACAGGCCTATATTTTTCACGGGCATTTTGTATTACTGTTGGGGAAAACGATTACTTTTTTTCAAATTTATTTATGAATACCTGTTCTGTTACTAACGCTGCTTGAACCTCTAATGAACTGTAGTGACTTTATACCACTTAAAAACGTATCTATTTACCACCCTCACAGTTCATCCGGCGAAAATAGAATTTACAAATGAGAAGCTGAAATTCAATGTCAATCATTCTTTTGTAATTTGGGCTGTGATTAAATATTATGCTTTTGAGAAAATTTGCACAAGTAATCTAAATATTAGCTATATTTTGAAATTCTGTTAAAACAATATTACAATCATTTTAAATATGAAACCAATTATTGTAGTTTTCAAGAAATCGTGTTCAAATGTTTAAATTGGCTTCTTTTACATCAACACTTCGTAGTTTTTTCTCTTTATTAATTACACTACCAAAGTCAATTATATATATATATATATATATATATATAAGAGAAAATGTGTTTATCACTAGTGGGAGATTTTGTTAATTTGTTTTTAATCGAAGTCCTTAAACACATCTTTTATTGAAATTCAGAATCTAAATATTTCACATGTTGCAAAATATTTCAATACGTAATTCACCGTAATAAAACTGTGCTAAAGCTGTTCCAGACTCGGTTGAGTATGTCAAGTGACCGGTAGATCCACAGAAGGAGGTGCAAGACGAGATTCCAGAGTAGAATGTGAGATAACAACCCGTCTCGTAGACATAAGTCTAACAAGACTTGAAATACTTTCGCTGTCGGTCATTGAGGAAGCCAAAAGCTAACGGGCGGGACAGACGGACAGATCTAACGGTAGGATCAAGTCAATAAATACAAGTCAGGTCAACAAACAAGATGACCTGACACAATGGACCTACTGGAGCATGGAACTACAATTGTAATCAGAACCTTGGCTGGAGGTTTGATTATACAACATTGTCCATCAAGAGATTTAAGATTGTTAATTTCATTGTTGAGAAGAGAATTAAGAACGAATGATAATTTGCCTATCATGTAAGTACTTTAGGACTGTTGTCTCGTATGTTTCTTGCATATTTAAATACTGATTGACGTAATGGTTCTGCTTTGTATTTATCTAGAGTACAATCGAACATTTGGAAGTAAAAAGGAAAACTTTATCTAGAGACATTTTAAGCACCGCAAGAAAACCACTAGTCGCTACTGATATAATATGTGGAACATTGATAGTTCCTTGTATATATAACGTTGTATATATAAATATGTGGAACATTGATAGTTCCTTGTATATATAACGTTGTATATATAAATGTGGAACATTGATAGTTCCTTGTATATATAACGTTGTATATATAAATATGTGGAACATTGATAGTTCCTTGTATATATAAATATGTGGAACATTGATAGTTCCTTGTATATATAAATGTGTGGAACATTGATAGTTCCCTGTATATATATAAATATGTGGAACATTGATAGTTCGTTGTATATATAATTCTTTATATGTTTGCGTAATTCGTTTAATGAGAAGTTTACGAACTTTTAGAAACGTAACTGGTTAATTTTGTTCACTTTTTATTGACTCTTGCGTGATAGAAAAGATATATGTCGAAAATAAGAACATTTAAGAAGTACATTTATTATTAAATTCGATAAATTTGGGGTAACCCAACATGTAAAATTAATTGATCAAACATGAATTATTTCTCTCTCTTTTATTCAAATAGAAGAAGCTTAATGCTCTTATTTTAACCCGACTCAATGAGAGAAAATAACAGGAATACCAATGTGATAATCACACTTCCTACACAAACATGTTTGAATGTAAGTGATCATATTTTGAGTAATCGTAAATCTCAGAAACAGTTCAATCAATTAAACCCAAACTTTAATCAAGATGATTGATTATGATGTGGCTCATTTTCTAACGCGATATTTAAGAAAATTAAGAATGCTAATAACATATATGACTAATCTGTGGTTGTTCTCCAGATTTCAGAAACAGCTGCACCAATCAAAACCAAACTTGTGTGATATAATCATAACTATTATTGAACAGGTCATAGGTTAGGTTTAGTTTTTTACCAGACCGGCATCTTTTTTTGATAAATTTACTAAACCAACTACCGAATTTACAAGATTTTTTTGACCTACAAACTAAACCTCTCGTTCTTAGTAGGTCAAACGTACAAATGATCAATTGTTCAGATAATTAAAATTATCGTACAAATTTAAATCGATTGTACTTGTTTTTGTGTAGCTCAAATATTAGATCCCCAGCCCTTGAAGGGAAATGTGAATGGTTAAAAAAGAAAAAAACTGCCTGTTTTTTTGCTTCTTCGAACTTTGAAGAAATGTCCTTGAAAATAGTGTCAACGAAAACTCGATTTACTTGAGGAGGGTGAACAATATCTCCCTGAATTAGTGTCAACAACCCAAACAAACTTACCTTGGATTTATTTATTTTCCTTATAGATCTCACCCTCGTTTGACTTTCCGTGCTTTTAAAGCTTTGTTGGTTCCGCCAATGGTTTTTAGTTTCAGCAATAAATATTATTCATGGATTTTTTTAGATCTCAGAAGTAAGTATTCAATTTAAATGTCTATAATAAAATTTGTATTTATTTTAATGTCATGTATGTGAGTAGTACGTAAAGTAAGTACTGTAATCATTCAAAAATTTGAAATTGAAATTATCAAGGAAATATAGTTTTTTTATATCTCTATTTGTTTGATTGTATGTCTTTCTATATTCCGAGCTATTATAGCCTGTTTGACTAAATGTTACAAAATTTAGTTTATATTATGTCCATAAATTCTAAGTACAACTAGGCTATTAAGCTCCTTTCCATTTCACGGATTAGTTAAGTTTTGTAAATTGTTTTTTTCCCTAGCTATATTTATCTTAATGATTATGCTATAAAACAATTTGGGTATCATTGTGTGCAGATTTTAAAGCTACACAAAATGAGTAGACTCCTGAAGCTCTGTCACAGCCCATACCTAATGACGAAAATACTTGTGAGATAATCTATTTTCTTTTTTATCTAATTTATCTAAACAGTTGCCCAGAATACCAGGTTTTTACAATTTTCGTCATCATATCAATTTGGGATTAAATTCAGTTTATGCATGATCTCTCGAATTACGTTTTAAGATCTTTCCAATTTTAGCTGCCATATTAGATTTGGGTCAATTTTATTTTGATTGTAACATGGTCATGTGATATATGATTAAACACCCTTTTGTTGTAAGATATACAACACTTGTACACGACACTTCTTTACTAAGATATAATTGACTTCCGAAGAAAAATTATTGAACAGAAATTCAAATACATTTGAATATCTTTAGAACGTCTGTGACACAATTGTAAAAACTTTCTTTGATGTATACTTCTCTCTAGATTTTGCATAAACTATGGAGAAGAAAATTTTGAAGAGTATTAAAGAAATATACGGAAATATCAGTGCTTTTCGATGTGATATGTTTTCTTTGACTTTCAACAATAATAAACTGGAAACCATATTTTAAAATGTTTTCAAAAAACATAACACGTCATATTTCCAAATTATTTAAAAAGTAAAAAATTAGATTCAGGGTTTAAAATTGCAACTTTTATTCGGTCACGCAATATAGCATTTTACTTTGGGGAGGTGCACCAGGAATGGTTTCAATTTTAAAATACAGAAAAAATATACCCGTAACCATTTTATTTCAATATATTTAGTTCATGTAAACCTATTTTAACTGTATGAAACTGTTGACACTTCCAACATTGTACATTTTACAATGTCTTTAATATGTAGAAACCAACTTATGATGCTTCCTAAAATGAAACCAATGTAAAACTAGGAATAAAACCAACTACCTTAAGGCGAAAACATCACCTTAACGACTATATAGGTAAAGATTGTTCAATAAACTTAAATAAAATTGTACCTTAAGGAAATAAATAATATAAGATATGTGTAAAAGAGTTTTTGATAGATAGGGAAGAGTTTTAATTGTTGAGGAATTTTAAATATCGTAAATATGAATTTTTATTGTTTTATATGTGGATTATTAATATATGTTCGTCTAATTTACAGTTGAAGACAACTAAAAGGAATAATATTTTCTGTTTTGGTCAATATCTCGGTTATCCTTCTAGATAAATACAAAATATAAAACATTTTGTTTGTCGTTAAAAAATTACCTCTTCTAATTTTATGTAAAGTTACGTTTTCGAGTTATTCGACATCGAAAATGTTTAATAACCGCCATTTTGAATTATTCAAAATAAAGTTCTTGTTTTTTGGTACACTTGTAATTCGTATGTCAAATTCGACTCAATAAGTTTTCTACTTCCAAAGTTTCAATGTTTTTTTTTTTTAATTACAAAATGGCGAATTGTCTGAAAACGAAGAGTTTCCGGACCTGGACATGTTCATTATTTTTATTCAAGTAATACACCTGTGAATTACGTCTCTTTCTTCCCTGAGAAGTATAGTTTAAACCGAGGAACAATTTCTTCGAATCTAGTTTATAAATATTTAAGACACCATCATCAGTAACACACCACCTCCAAAAACCTTAACTAATAGATTTTTATGATTTTCTAGTTCGAGTTAGTGATGACTCAAGCAACAGATAGGTTTTAAGTATCTCTGTTATTTAATAACAAAATTAAATGAAACCAAACTCTAATTGGACCTTGAACTTAAATTGTATTTCATGTTAACACAACTCAAATGATAATAAGGATCTCAGTCAAATCTTAAATCATACACTGAAGTACATGTCTTATAAGTCTAGGTCTTGTGGACCTTAACGTAAAATTAAGCCAAAGTGGTGTCTAGGCCTGTGATGTCGTTGAATGACGACTACCTGCAGAGTTGCTAGCTGGAATCCAATTATAACCTCCATTGATAATTTGTAAACAATAAATTATTAATTTTTATTTGTTCTTTTTATTATTATTATCTATATTATTAAAGCAAAAATATACTTAGAAAGAGTAAACATTATTTCCATTTCATCTCAGCTGTACAAACCTACAAATTAGAATCATACATAGTTTGAGTTACACTGTAATGTTATTTTTTCGTCTAAATATAAGAAAAGAAAGTAAGCAATGAAGATAGGAAAACAATTCCATCTGTTATTATTCTTCTTCTGAGCGTTTAGTTATTTTTATTTTTGTAAAGCAAGGACAAGTTGTTCAGTAATGAAATATTGCCTTTAGCATTCCCAATTATCTTAATTTTAAAACAAAGACAAGCTGTCTCTTTAAACAAATAAACAGCTAACAAACTGTCATATCAAATTATTATTGTTCGAAATCATTCCAAATTATCTCGATATGAAGGTTATTTCTACTCCTCCAGATCCAAAATTAATACAAATATATACCAGGATACACTGAAGGATATGCTCACCAGCATACCTTTGAATAAAAGCATCCACACCAAGGATGACCTTTGAGAAGGTAATTTATTAGTAAATCATCTTATACATTTGGGGATGATCGAGTACTTAAACATGCAAACATCACATCTCAGAGAAGGACACAGGAGGTTAGGTTAGGTTATTCTAATATATTGTAAATCAACTGCTCTAGATGTGCTATGGGCACAAATTTACCTTCCCTGTATTTTTAGTTTTATTTTAACAAACTAAACTCGTATTCTTTCTAAAAACTCAACCTTACCACAATCTAAAAAACAGAATTTGTATTATCTATAAGACTTAATTATTTATTGTATGTGATATTTTGTTGTTGTTGCATTACTTTGAAATAAATTCAAGAAGGAAAAATCAATAATTTGATGGAAAGTATAAAGTTACCCGTGGTTTTTCCAGACGACGGATGCTCTTACTATGTCCGAGGCTACTGTGGAGTTTGTTCTCAACACTTCCTTCCAAACGCACAGTTTCTGAGCCCCATATATCACTTTAGACGTTGCTTCTAAAATCTTATTTGAGGCGTTCTTAATACGGTGTTCATCACCACTATAGTTACTTCCAGAAAGCAAGTTTCAAATGTCACACAAAAATCTTCTATCTTGAATAAAGAAAATCGACTACCTTTCTTATTGCCAATGAGACCAGCCCTCTCATTACGATCACTTGGTATGTCTTGATTTTCCTGTTATATCAGAAATTGCTTTCGCCCTCAACTGTCATGAACTCATAATTTGGTTCTGTAATAACTTGTTACGAAACTATGCTGGACTTTCTCATAATGAAGTTAATTGACTTACACTAACAATGTAACAATGAGCTCGTCTGACTTCCAATTAGCACAACGTCAATAAATCTATTCAGCATATAAGAATAATACTTCAATTAGAAACCGCTTACAGTGTTAAGTCTATGTTGTGAGGGTTTCCTATCGCCTCATTGCCTCATCCCTAACTAAACAACAACATATATAAAAGATAATTACTACGCTGTTTAAATAATAGCTCCGATTGGCGCTTAGTTGATGAAAGACCTAAATCACAAAATAAAATATATCAACTAAATTTTAATTAATGGCAAATTATGTTAATAAAGAGTCCACAACTGTTTCATACACCCTGGTCTGAACTTGTTTAGCTTGTGTTATAAACTCAGCTTAAAGTATACGTATTATAAGATAAAATTATGTTTAAATATTAAGGTTCTTTTTTATTTTTAGTTATTACACATTAACGTCATTTTTCTATTATTTTTCACAATGATTTGTGTGATTAATCGTTACGTTTCATTAAATGTAAACGAAATTGGTAGAGGAGATTTTGAGAAAATAGGTCTTTTATAAAAGCTATAAAATGTTTAGGTCTATTTTTTAAACTTTTATCGATAACTCTGGAACCAACTTTTTTTAGGAAAATGGAGACCAATAAGTTTTTTTTTTAATATTTAAGGGTATCAAATTTTAGCTGATGTTGAGAAAATCGGAATTTTGTGTTTTTGTTTTATGAGAGGTATCACCAAATTTTAAGTTATCGAAGGAATGAAAAACTTCCCGAGATGAGAGTAAAATACACCCACACACTAAATTTAACTAGAAGCTAAACCCCACAACCACCCTTTGACCCCCCCCCCACACACACATTACTTTCTCTATACTATGTATACATGAGAAAGAATAAATCACAAGTCGCTTAATTTGCTTTGTTTGGAAGGCGTTTGTAGAGTTCAACCAAAAAGCATTGTATTTATGAAGTGTATGTGAACAGTGAACATTGCTGAAATGTTTTCGATATATTCTGTACAGTTTATTTCTATTAAGGTTTTGCTGCTAAAAACAGAAGTAGGTGATGTATTGCAGTACAAAAACTGACTTCGTATTTTTCATTGCATCATCAAGACAGCTGTTAAAAGCTTAAATTTTAAATATGCCGACCTTCTTTACATTTATTTGTGGTTACACAAATTTTATCAATCACTTTTACAAAATGGTTATTTGAAATCTTTATAATAATTATTATATCTGTGTATGCTAGAATAGACTATTGAAAAATAAACTGATTTTTGCGTTTTTGTCTTATGACAGGTACTGCAATGTGGTCACATACTAAAATAGTTTAAATTCCTTTATTATTCCAAAAACTGGAAACCTGTTTTTTGACTCACCCCATTACTTTCTTGTGACTACGTTTATGCGAGAAAGTAAAATTAACTAAATAGAGAGTAAATGTGAATAGATTTACTCTTCGATTTTCAACAACACACTCTGAGAAATTATTTAACAATTAGGTTATAAAAGATCAAAGTTTCAGTCATAATTCCTAATCAGATAAATAGTCAATATTGTGGTAATGTTTGTCCCAGGTTGAGTACTTCATAATTATATCTTGTTTTATTCTCAGGTTAAAAATCCTACAAAATATTACTATAATGAGTAATGAAGCTTACAAAATATAAACTATTATGTGCAAGTCGTTGTTCATGTTGAACTTTTAAGTGCTTCCAGTTCACAACGGCAATTTCCAGACTTCCTGGAAGTAATGACCAATTACAGACCGAGATGGCCCATCATTATAACGACCGGAGGTATTTCATTTTTTTAGCCGGTCAATAAAAGTAATAATGACTCTTTAAATTATATTTTACCTTTAGAATAGCGAGTTTTTATTCTAAAAGAGGGTATACTTCATGAAGGTAACTAAGTAATTCATTATATTGATAATTATTTTTTTTAATTCGGGAGAGATTTAATAAATCAATAAATTTTGACTTGAACATTATTACATCTCATAAAACATAAGGAAATTTAATAAAATACGTAAATTTCTTAAAGATGGTAATGTTCAAAACTAAAAATTACTTTGCGGATATCATACCCTGAAGTAAAAACTAATTAAAGTTCAATTTTAATTTAAAATATGTGTTGAGTTAATTCCTATTCCTAATCTAGTGTCAAAAAACAACTAAATTTAATGGAAAATGATTTAAAATGTATGCAGATATTGTTTATTGGGTTTTATAGAATATTTTGTTCTTGTTGTCTAAAGGCGAAAAAAATGTCATCATGCCTTATAAAAGACGAAGAAAAGAAAATGAAATAAAGATCCCCGAATACTCTAATAGAATCAGGGTCGGAAGTGTACAAGATTTGGTCAAGAAAGACCTGATAATAAAGATGGAAGAGAGGGATATAACCCAATAATGCATTACTAAAAAAGTGTAGATCTAGCTAGAATCCTTGATATTACCGAACCATAAGATAAGAACACAAAATTCTGATTTGTTTTGAGCAAATAAACCTCAATTATAAGATATTTTCGGTTTACGACCCCACGACTTGTGTTTTCAGTTATACGACCTAAGTTCGTTCCTAAAGTATTTTTTTACTAAAAAATATAACTAATTATTAACAATAACAATACCCATAAGATAAATGGAACTTCATATGATACAATTAAACCCAAATAATAACACTTAAAAATACCTAATCTAACCTAACCTACCTAACCTTAACTTGATCTGCAATACGCCGCAAAGTTATAAGACAATGCTCATCGGTGAAATACCACTTGAAAAATATCAGCTCTAGAGTTGATTTCGTGGTGTTGTATAACTTAAAAGGCCCAAATTCTATTACCGTGTCTCCATTAAAGCTACCAAAATATGAAAAGGAAAAAATTGATATAATAATATTGATTAGTTCGAAACACTCTGTGCATAGTAGCAAGACAACCTGTGGATACATTACAGAACTTTAAAATTACGGATCGCACTTCATTATAAATTAATTCGAAACTGAAATATTAAGCAAACTTTTATTCCACTCCATATGATTCTGTGATAGACACCTGTTTCTCTAATAAATATCTAACTAGATATCGTTCTGGTAAAGTTGATATTACAGGTGTAACCTTGGAGAAATGATCTTGTATATTGTATTAAAATGTACATTTCTTACACAAAACAATGAATATGTACAATCTTTTCCGTAATTCCTTGTATTGATAACCAGAACTGTTAACGATATGCCGTTACACCAGACATGCCTAGTCATTGCAAGCCGTTAGCTCAAGTTTACGGTCTAGGTCGTCTTCGGTTGTTGGGAGTGTTTGCGGATGAAGCAAAACAAACTTACAATGAACTAACAAGTCTTGGTAGAAACAGGGTAATTAAAAATATATTGTTACTAGTTTTATTCAATAGTATATGCCCGTTGGATATTTTATTGTATTTATTTTAATTCGTGGAATTTCAATCTTCTATAGCTCTTCAGATCAGGTTTAATTATCTTTGTCTAATACTGTTGATGTAAGTAGGAATGTGTGTATGATGAACGCAAGTCGCAAGTTTAAAATCAAATAAACATATCAAAAACGTTTCTTTCTCACTCATCCCCAAAACCACACACAAATCAACCAAAACTATTTTCAACAAAACTGTCAGTATTTATCAGTCACAAAGTTAAAAAGGAATCCTGAACGAAGTATTTGAAACAAATATTTATATATTTAAACTTGCTTTCCTAGTGTCGTAGACGTGTCCTCAACTTAAATATTATTTGATCAAAATTGAGCTTTTAATGACTGTTGCCAAAGTTCATTTTCATTTTTTGTCAATTGTTGTTGAACCGTAATATTTTTTTACTTGATATTATGCACACAGGTTTGAGTATTAATCTTCACATCTTCATTTAAAATTCTAACGAAATAGGTAAAGCCGATTTTGAAAAATTACATCTTTTGTAACAGTTTGTGGCAGTTTTTGTTAAGTTTTTACTTATAACTCATGAACTGGCAAACCGATAAGTTTTTTGGGTCCTTAGAAGTTACGTTTGAGTAACATTTGATCAAAATCGTATTTTTTGGTTTTATGGTAATCCGAAATTTTTTTATTATCAAAAATGGTAAAAATTCCAGACATATGGCCACAATATGTCCAAATTTGATTAAAATCTGCCCACGCGTTTGGAATGTACACCAATACACATACAGTAGCGACAGGCAGATATTCCAAAAACAGTGGACCTCAAAAAATTGTTTTTACTCATCCCATAACTTAATTAAGTAAAAAGACACTATTGCATATAATTTACAGAAAATATCTCCAAAGAAATCTCTGAGGAAGGATTATAAATACTAATGTACCACTCGATTTAGTGCTGAATTGAAAAGGCCTAATTGTCTGTCTTAAATTTAGGCTAAAACAGGTAAAACGGAAGGAAACACAGTTGTAAAAACAATAATGTAAAAGTTAGCTTCTGTGTTTGTTACTAAAATTAAGTTTCTTTAGTTGGGTAGATTCCGAAAATGTTTATCCGAATTAGTCACTATAAAACAATTCATATAAAACAACAGCGTTACAATAACCACCCTAAGTAAATTAAATTTGATTTCATTTTTTATATGTAATTTTTATTATGAAAATATATAAATATCCCGTTCATAAAGGAGTCAAGAAATATGTTACAATATTTCTTCAGTTAGTTTGACAACAATAACAACGGCGACACAGGACAGACTTTTTTTTTAAACTAATTTAAAACTCGGAAATCATTAAAAACTCACTTTCTTTAAGTGAATCAAACAACCACCTTTTTCAGCGTGTCTTTATCTTTCCACGAACTCCAATAACTTCATGCGATTGACTTTCCGTGATAATTTACTCATATTTTCCGTGTAAAATGTCACAGTATTCAACTGATATGAGATTCAAAAATCAAATTTGGGTGACTCAGTTGTCGTGGAAAGTGGTGGTACCGTTTCCACATGGACACGTCTGCGCATGCTCGAGCTAAACACATCTCTAGGCAACAAGGTTCCACATATTAAAAACAAATTAATGGGCGCTATCATGTTACTTACCCAGCCCCATCATACAATGTAATACAGGCAGATCATCTAAATGTTATGTTGGTTTTTGGACCTTGTGAGAGATCTATAAATAGCATTGGTAGATCAAATATTCGCTATTTCTTATTGTAAAGATATTGGGTTGATACCATTACGTACAGAATTGAAATCAACAAATTTGTTATCTAATTTAGTGTGTTATAAGTTGAACATACAAGATATGAACAAAAACTGTTTATAATTGCCGTCATTTTGCATTTTTAATTAGTTATTTTTAATGTCAGAAGGGTTGTATAAGAGCACATTAAAGTCCCATATACCAAATGTAATGAAGCCGCTATCGCCTTTACGTACAAACGACAACGACTACGAACAAACGGACGGTATGTTGAAAATAATTTTTTAAACCGAATTTTTCCTGAGGCCATCAAAAGAGAAGATCAGTCGAAAACGGAAGTCTACATTTTTTCTACTTGCAGATTTACCCCATATGCTACTTCATATGATGAATAAGTGATATACAATCAAAAATAAATCATAAAATATGACCCTAGTTGAAACTGATCTATGTATAGGATATAATCCTCAAACATATCAGCTAGATAAAAAATTATTGATGACAAATAAGTTCACTGTAAATTACAATAAATATCTCCTCTGATATTGTTTTGTTTCTTTAAAAGTTGTTGATGTAAAATTATTTTGATAAACAAGTTATTTTCAGAAATAACATTATTATCGCTCACCGAGACCATTCATTTTATTTTTAGCAATTATATTCTCAATTTTCATTTCATTAGTTTAGCTTTTTATAAATAAAACTATACAGAGGTAAATATATTTTATTAAAATAATATTTTCACTCATGACATATTTCTCATTAGAATCGTGTCAACAGTGACCCGATGGCGAGGGGAACTGACGTAAGTCTCGGTTTAATTTGTGTAGGAAGCATTGCGTCGGCCGAAGGTTAAACACACATGTATCCGTTAATCACACACTCTGCACAACATTCCTTTTCAACACTAAAGGCACACCTATTGAATGCATAGCATTGTAAATGAGAAGTTACTCTAAAGTACTCTAATATATACATAATTTTAGATGACTTTTCTTTAATTGTATAAACATAACTCAGCAACTAACCATCTACGTTTCTAGCATGTGTTCTCATTATGTTTAAAAACTATAGTAGTGTGTGGAGGGGTGTCAAGTCTAACCGAATACGGTTCAATCATTTCCGAAAAATCATTGAAAATTACGACCTATGAACTGGGATAGGTAATGCTTTTTGAAAGTACATAAATTCTCCGCTTGTACCTAATAAATGTATGGGTTATATTCCAACAATAGAAAGACTGTAGAATTATTTTTTAAAAATTCTTTCATAGTTCACAAACTAAATACAAGTGCTTCTAAAAACCAAAAGTACAGAGAAGTTTGGTAACAACTTTAATTATTGTAGAGCGCATGTTTAAGTTGTTAGAAAATAGCTCGTAATTGGAATATTGAGATCAAGTGTATCTAAAATAGATAATGCAAAATATTTAATTAAACTTCTAAACTGACATGACATGTTGCCAAATATTATAATTTTGAAAAATAAACTATATAATGTATTACGCTATCTCTGTAAAAATCAAACAATTTATATCTTCATGACTAAAGTGACACTATGTCCACTCCTTATGAATGTTGTTACAAAATCATTGCACAAACTTTTTCCCTCGCCCATTCCAAATCGAAATTGCTAACCAAATAAAACTAACTGTCGCATTACCAAAAATATCAAAATCTTCAGTTTTGTAAAATCGACAGTTTACAATGTTCGAGATATCTTGTTACAAATATCCCAAACGTGTTTGTGAGTGTCAGAAATTCTTTTATAAACCGCATCTAGCACTTCCAAAATGTCAGCTGATGACAGTTTGAACACCTACTGAAATTAATCATTGTACTTGATTTATCATTAGTAAGGAGTGTTTTGGTATTTTTATTTAAAAAACAATTTAAAATCGTTTTGAAGTTGTTTTATGATGTGATAGGAGTTTTAAAATTTTCCATTGATGTGAAATCATAGTCTAATGCATCTCACACAATTAAAACATTAAAACTACACTATTCAAAAAAGTTAAATTTGATATGGGTTTTCGTTAATTACTCAAGATAGGTGGAAAAAAAATTTATACCAATAAACTCAGGGCTAATAACCGTTAAATCGTATATTAAAACACCATGGTGCCATTTAAAAAATTGACTCAAATACAGTATGGCGGATTCAAGATGGAGGACAAAAATTTTGACAGATCACGAAGTGTAGTATAAGTAATTATACATAAACGTCATTTACTCCAAAATTGTTATGACGAAAACTAAAAAAGTATGGGGAATGGAGAGAACACTCTTTGTATAGATTGAATAAGGAAAATACAAATTCTGAACATTTAAAATAAATTGCAATTAAACATCTAAACAAATTTCAGGCATTCAATCTGTTGAACAAACGCAAATAAATCGCCGTCTGTAATGAATGTTGAAGCGGGAAAGGTTTCCTGATCTGTCCTCGATTGAAAGAAGCAACCGATTGAACTCATTTTTTGTACCTCTGCCTTTTATGGGATTAGTTTTTGTCTGCCTCAGAGCGTGCGCACTACAATCTCTGCTCAGACATTCATTGTAGACACCTGACGGATCCGTCTGGATACGGAAATAGATGAGTTATTCCTCAATATAATCAGTTTTGCAAAGTCGCCTATTTAGACAGTGTCGTATCCATCTGCTTTTAATAGGTAGAAATGCGCTAAATATAGCAAATAGTTAAAAATTTACAAAATTTAATATTACAAATGATAAATATGTTTTTTATTTATTTTTGTTGTTATTTTTATTGTTATATATTAAAACTGTATTGTTCATGAGGTATATTATAACTCACGGAGTCATATTTCGAATCTTATTGGGAGTAATTTCATTTCGTTAGATTATAGTCTTTGAGAATTCTCCTTAAACTCTTGGTTACTACAATCATTGTCATAGTTGCATACTTTTAGAGTGCTAAAACCTTCCAATTACCTAATTCGAATAGATATGAGAACTTTATAAACCAACTTTTTTTTATCAAAAAGAAGCTTTTAGAATGCGCAGTACCAATACCAACACTTCCGTAAACCTTGTTATAAATTCTTAGCATTACAATTGTTTATGTTTAATAATATACATTAATATGACGTCCTCGATAAATGATGAAAAACAAGTACAAATGAAATAAACTAATTAATTACATCAGGGGACGTATTTTACGTTGTGAAAAATTAAGAGAAACAATTAGTGTACTGTAAATGGCCAACATTCTACTGTTCCCCTAACTGCGTAGATTACACGTTAGACAATACAGCAACGTGGTTAGTTTCTGCACAAATTACAGGCGCAATGATATTTTACCCGAAAAAGTTACATTCAATATGGATAACTAATTAAGTAGTTAATCAACAGTTTTTAAAAAATAATACAAGTCAAATTCTTTTCAAAATGGAAATATTTTAAATCTTCCCGGTGACATGCAAAGTACTTAATAAATTAAAACAAAATAAATTGTTTTGTTTGTTTTTAAATGTATCAAACCTAAAACCGTGATTTTGCTCTGTACATTTTTGAGAATTAATTGTAACACCTCCCCTTCTGCCTTAACTAGTCTAATGAGTACAGAATCATTGTCTCTTCTCTAACCATTATCTAGACTCTAGACATTTCATTTACATAAGTTAAGGTTTGAAGCTCTTCCTATTGTTTAACATTTGTATGTCATTCAACTGGGATTATACTTAATAATACCATATCTTGACATTACTTTATAGTAAATTGGATTTATATTTTCATCTATTTTTATAATTGTTAAAAAAGATATTTTTTATTATTAAATCCAGAGAACAGTATTTGCTTTTAATTATTTTCTAAATTTAAAAATAAATATTATAATTTAATGAAGTTTGTTAAGGTAACCTGGTGATCAGTTTTGATTTAAAAGCATAACTCGAGTCGAAGTATTCCAAAGTTAGGAATATAAATAATGATAGTACAGTGTAGTTCTCGAGACAAAACACTAGACAAGACATAAGTTTCGAGAATCTCGTAGTATGTTACGCCATAAAATAAACATAGCGCAAAACGCATATAATTTCACATATATTGTTACTCAAAGTTAAACATCTAAACTTATATAGCGTCAATTTCTCTGAAATTTCGATAATAATAAACTCCATAACATATGATTTATAAACAAAATTAGTGGTACAGTTTTTTAAGGAGACACCAGTTCTGTAGTTTGGCTTTACGTGAGAAAACTGGAAAAGATCAGCTACATTTTTCCTGCTCGTGTCTCTATTTTTATGTTTACTCTCTGGGAGTTTTGTTTCTTTTCACCGTCCTTACCTTAACTGTCTTTAAAACTAGCATCTAATCGACACCTCTATGCTCATCTTTAATCATGCTTACAAAATATATAATAAAGGAAACCTAAATATCACATATTATTTCAAGTCAAGAACGGTCCGGATATATTGAAATATTTATTAGCAGTAGTAGTATTTTACATAATAATACTGTCATACTATGCCATTAAATTACCATATTTCACAAGTTAGCCAAACAAAACGACTCAACGGTTTCAGTGTTATTTTATATATTTACCAATTTATTAACTAAACGTAAATTCCTTTTAAATACGATTTTTAAGTTATAAATCTTTACATTTCACAGAAGTTTGATCGTAATTGGTTGGGCCGATTTTGAGATATTCAAATTAATGAAACCGTGTCCGTGTTTCATTTTAATTGTTTAACTATATGTTTTGATAGATGAGACCTTAGAGGTTGTGTTTCAGCAAAATTTTATAAAAACCGTCAGAGCTGATTTTGAATAAATTCTTATTTTATAATTTGGTTTTATAGCAGCTACCAAATAATGTGTTTAATAGGAATTATACAAAAAATGTAAAGTAATAAAGTTTGGGAAAATTATCAAAATTTGACGACAGACATCATTACAAAACGTACTTGCTTTGTGTTAGGAAATCTCGATGGATTAAACCTGACCAGAAAGTCGTTTTTTACGCGATAACAATACTTTTGTGTATTATATGTGGGACAGTAATAAAAACAATAACTGAGATCTAACTTATAAAAAGATACCCACGAGGCCCAGATGTTTTATACTAGACCGAACTGAGTCTATGCTTACAAATCGAGTCGAGACGGAAACCAATTAAAGTATCTCAGAGTCTCGTCGTACATCACTATGAAAAAAGAAATTTTCTAACCTCACTTATTTCAAATCAGATCTTATTTCTACAAATTTCTTGACAGGTCTACACTGAATAAAATTAACACTACGTCTAATATTATTCAATACAAAATAGAAGCTATTAAACGTTAAAAGTTCTATTTCCAAATGCAAAATAAATATATTTAAATAAGGTAAATTTAAATGAAAATGTCAACGTCGTTATTTATGAGTAACATAGAAACCTCGATCTCCGATGTCGTCATTTCGTATAGTAACGGAATAGATCGTGACTTGACAATACGAAACCGGTTTCGAATTTTCCGTCCTGAAAGAAATTAGCTCAATTTAATTAAAACTCCGGTAGAAGTTGTCATGACCATTGTATCTAGGAAGCTAGTAAGGTGCTACAGTACACGACACTCCCATTACACTGACATGTAACTAAACTAGGGCAATTATGTTTACACTTGAACCTTTCTCCTGTAATTCAATGTCTAGGTCTCATTTGGTTCTTGGGTTCTGTTACAGAAATGCGAGGTGGACATTGGATGTCCTGGTTGGCCTTCGTGGTCCTGACTGCCGCACAAGATGATATCGACTCGGAACAATCCAGGAAAGTTCTAGGTTCAAGGTAATTATTAAACTCCTTGTTTGTATTTGTAGTGTTAACTAGTCTTTCATATTTTTGTGAAACCTGTGAAAGGATTATATTTCACTACATATATTTATATTTATGAATATTCATGAATAATAGACCAAAAAGTTACACCAAGGATATTTTCTGTAATATATTTTTTTTTATTCCTTCATTTTCCAATATACTATATCAATTTCAATTTAATTTGATTTATTAATAATGAATATCTAATGAATCGTTGACGAACATTTCACCTTACAGTACTTCCACTTTATTTAATGAGATCTACTATTCTAAATTATCAGCATAGGAAATTTCTTTATCATACTATTATTTAATAGAATAAAACTTGAACACTAATTCTCACAAATAGTACGTTTATTTATTCAAACGCGTTTCAATTACAAAGTAGCCATCTTCAGTGATGAATGAGCTACAATAAAATCATTGAAGATGGCGACTAAGTCCTTGAAACTCGTTTGAATAAATATACTATTAATTTGTGCTCAAGTTTTATTCTATTAAGTATACCATCTCACAAATCAAGCTCAATATTTATTTATATGATATTATTTGTTTTTAGTGAATTTTAAATAAAACTTTAAGATCGTCGAAATGACTGGAAGTTCAGACGTAGACTTCGGTAATATTACCATGTTTTGAGAATCCCAGAACTTGAAATAATATTGTATTTGCATATTGTTTATAATTTTCTGGAATTAGTTATGTAGGAAGTGTTTAGAGGTAGTGTTTATGTTCCTAGCTGATATCGAAATATAACAAGGCTTTCTACATTTTGAGTTAAGATTTACCTTTAAAATTCCTATAAACTTGTTTTGCGTTTAATTCTGAACGAATGTAGACCTGAGTATCTTACAACTAATTTATATTCAAACAAAATGCTGAAAAGACGACAAAGTGTTAAAAGTTGTAAAATTAAATAAAAATATACATAAATAAAATTATTCACTTTCAATACAAATTAATTTCATATGTACGATAGTCACAATAGCCCCGAAACGGTTTGGCAACTTGACTTGTCGGAAATTTAGTTTGCTGGACTGTTATTCAAATTATGCAATTATTTAAACACAATAGTGTTAATTTAGTAACAACGTGTAATTTAAAAAAAATGGTTGTAAAACCTACTATATTTTATATTTTGTACAAATAATGAAAAATCTTTCACAACTTTCAAAACGTTTAATCAAAACGAAAAGTGCAGTTGTTAAATAAAAACGCTAGATCAAAATATTGAAAAACCGACTTTGATAAATCAGCTATCGCAACTCCGGAACTTATAGAGTTTTACGTACTTTGGCAATAAAAAGAGTTCTATAGAACTTTTAAATAAAAACTTGGCGTACGTGTTCGAAATTAGTATTTGCAAACGAAAAAATAAGCTTGCACTAAAATGAACCTTAAACATAAATATGTTTATTACTTAACAATGTTTATTTTACAGACTTCATTCTTAGTTTACTTTTAATTATTCATACGGCAACAAACCATTATAAATTCGTCACAGTTATTCTTTAATGACGTAAAAAAAAAATCTTTATTTTTCTTGGGAATAATCTTAATTCCCCAAATCTTATATTCGGACTGTGAAAAGAAATTTTGTTTAATAATCACCCAATAAAAACTGTCAGTAATATTTAAGAATACAGTATCTCAATTCAATAATTACTAATACGGCTATAATTTACAACAGAAATGAAAAGAAAGAAAATGTGAGTGTCACATATTTGTTAAAAAATTAATTTTTGTCTTATTTAAATTATGATTTCTGTGTATTTTGTATTGAAAATAGTAAGGTGTAGTAATATCCCCCTTGCTTATTTGAGGGTGTTTTAATTTTGAAGAATGTCCAATTTCTGAAAGGGCGGAACTGTGTCTCCCTGGTGAGTAATGAGGGAAGGCCGATTAGAATATAAGTTAGACCAATACTCTGTGGAGAACAGGAAATTAATTATTATGTATATCATTGAAAAAAATAATTCCTAAAAATATATACTAAATAATTCACATTTGCGTGACAGCAGCGCGCTCCATCGATGATATTACCATTAATCACCTAACTCGGTTCCTTACAATGTTGAGCGTTTTTTGTTGAGTTCACCAAAAATCACATTCCAGTCAACCATGTTTTAAATTAATTTTAATAAACTCTTTTAACACTTATTCAAACCCAACTGATATAAAATGATATTTTCAGTTAGAACCAAGATTGACCAATTTAGTTAAATTGCATTACATTTGACTAAATCAGCAAAATAATCTGAGTATTTCAAAAACCTAGCTTACTGAAATTGTGTTCTGTATAAATCCCAACTATAAATACCAATTAAAAGTGTTAATATTAAACGAAACAGCTGTTCTCAATCGAAACAGCTAATTAGAAAATTGAATCTAACTTTTCAAAACACCACCAAATATTTAAAACAAAAATTTATTACTGATTTAAAAATGCGTTTGACAAAAAATATATAGTTCGGTAACAATTGAACCAAACAAAAATTCGCCAATACGAACTAAATATTGAGGTTAATAATAATAACAATAATTATTTTTTGTTAATATAATATTAACTATTTACATTTTGTTATTTTCAACTCAAATTTAAAATTAAACTATATAATAAATTCATTCTACTAAAAAATCAAAGATATTGTAGTCTAATTGATTTTTAAAAATAAAACCTGAGATTTAATCTACACCTAGGTTAAGTAATTAAACATTTTTTATAATCCTTAAAGGCACTATATAATTTTTATCACAGAATCAATAATTTTAAATATAAATTTCGCACTGATCTTTGATCACACAATAAGCAAACTAGAAGTTTTTAATTTCATTGCCATACTAATGAATTATCAAAATTAAGTTACAGCAAGAATACGGATGGAATATAGTAAAGATAAATGCTAATGCTAGTAGTGATTGGCTATAGTAGGGATGGAGCATAGTATCAAATGTAGTGATAGTAAGCGATAGATGTTTAGAATGAGAAGAGGGGTTAGGGGGATTGTAATCTCCAGCATCACAACATCTTAAAGCTCCTAGGTTCTAATGTAGTAGATTACTCCAATACTCCACTGATTAGCTGATCTTGGATGCCCTTCCTGGTCTATTTGATGTCCTTGTAATTTCCAAAGATTTAGGAGTATATCCATCATCCTGCACATCCATGTTTATTTTACACCTTTGCTCTTCTTCATCGAGTTCCCTAGGTTGGTTTCCTTAAATAATTCCTGAATATTACTTTACCGTTTACGTTGTATTTTTAGTCAAAGAATAAAAACAATTCTAGATATATTTTGCATGGCTCTAAGTGTTTTGAATTTGGTTTAAAATTTGATAGTAACTAATCTGTCATTAAGTAACTTCTGAAGTACATATAGGATATTACTTCAAAATCACAGACCAGGGGAGAGGGAGGGAGGCCCAAAAACATTGCCTAGCACTTCAAAATCTTAAATCCGGCGCTGCTTACCGATAGTGTAGGTGTAAGAAAAAATTATTACAAAATAATGAATTATAATTTTAAAATTTTAAAAGGCTTAATAGTTATAATTTTATTAACTGAGTAAATAAAATAATTTAATGAAATTTATGAAAATTTGATAAAGACTAAAAATTTTCCAAACAGTTATCATTTCCAAAATGACTAAAAACTGTTCCTGTTGGCTTAGGAAATGTCAAGATCTGTCTAAAATGCGACGCTGAAATTTTGTCGCCATTATAATTCTGTTTGCTTTCTCACATATTCGTACCATAAAGAAAGTTATACGATGAGTCAAATATATATTTATACATTGTATGATGAGCTATTCACAAACGTTTTGAGGTCTTCTGAATCCAAAAGTGCTTTGGGGAATTATGTCTGTCGGTCGTCTACCATCTGTGCAGTGCTAACTAGTGGACCGAATTTAATCCAACTTAGTATGTGAGAATCTTTTAGCCACGTCTCTGGACATTTCTTCATTTTGCCTATAACTTAAAATTTTGGGATACCAAAAAGTTTATGCAGTGTTTTTGATCGTTTATTTTTGTAATAGCTCGATTGCAAACCTCAACTTTACTATTAATATATTGTCAATAATATATTACATTTGAGACTTCTACTGTGTTTTTGTACAGTTTATTTTTCTTCCTGGATAATTGTAAAATATAAAAATTTGTCATTTATTGGTTTTACAATTTATAATCGTAAGTTCTGCTTTTCATGTTGTGTAATAAACAATAATAGATAACGATTACAAGAATGCTGCAGTCGAGTTCAATGGCAAAGCGAAGTAGGTCGTCTGCAGCAGTCAAGCAGGTTATTATGAGTATTTCCTTCTCTCTCTCTCTCTCTCTCTCTCTCTCTCTCTCTCTCTCTCTCTCTCTCTCTCTCCCTCTCCCTCTCTCTGGCTTCTCGTATTTTTGAATGTTACAATGTCACACACACTTTGTCTTATATTTCTACCAATATTCACCATATAAAGCTTCGGTTCGGTTAAATTCTTTCAAACTGGTTTGAGTGTTACCAAAATACGCCTCTGTGTAAGGATAATTTATTTTTATCACAATCGTGATTCATGCGAGATTCCAGACGTTCCTTAAGGAATTTTAGACCTGCAAGTTCTAATGCTGATGTGTTTCTTTTTAAATGTATACTTTTAAAGGTTTTTATTTATAAACAAAGAAGTCAATGATCCATTGTCCTTTCCTGTCCCATATCTGATTCCGAAAACAAGTTATTTGTATACATTTCATTCATCACTTACATTATTTTAATCTCAAAAACCTTCATAAATATTTCTCTAAATATACTTTTTAATCATTACAGAATTTCATTACCATTAAAAAAAGAAAGAAAAAGCATGATAAAAAGAGTACTATAATGTTATGTGATGGGTCAAAAATCAATGTCGAGGTTTTCTCAGATTTCTCTGTTTTGAAATACCCTAACCCAAAAAATATATTTTTAGAAAGATCAGTCCTCTACAGACTAAACGAGTTGACTCATTTTAATCAAATTTGGTATGTAGCCATTATTTGAATATATGTTTTATTTTATTTTTTTGACAACTCAAAATTTGGGGTATCTGCCCCAATTATAGTATTCTCAAAATCGCTGTAACGGTTTAATCCGTAACGCTGTAACCTCTAAGAACCCAGGCAAAACGTATTGGTCACCACCTCACTAATAATGGTTCGGGAATTATCGGAAAACAAAAATCCCAGTCAGAGGTGATATAATAGACTTAAATTGTTCTAAATCACCCCTAACTATGTCGCTGAAATTCTATTGTAATGGAAAGATAAACTACTATTCCATATTTCAAATAAAAGAAATGTATTAACCGTTCAAGAATAATTGACAAAAAAAATAGAACTTAACCACGGTTTAAATTTTTTTATTTTTAACTAATACAATTTACGATATGTACTATTTTATAGCACAGGAATAAAACAAGGAGGGAACGAAAAATATCATTAAATTGTTAAGGAGTACCATTTCTATATCACCTTACATCCCACAAAAAATACTGGGTGGGGGGCATTTATTTGTTCATATAAAATTAGTGAAAAGATATTTTTAAGGAGGTAGCACCTAAATTATTTTGGATTTAATAGAAGGATATATGAAAACGTTACTGCAATTTTTTTGCAAAATCTTGAAGTAATTTTATTAATTCCTGCATCTGAACTGAAATAGAGTCTGTTATTTGAAAGACAATCAAACTTATAGCAATAAATACGAGATCAGTTTATTACATACTATATCTATATGAATATAACAGTAATTTGTTTTACAGTTTGTTTTCCAACTGCAAGGTATCCTCAGGGAAAACTAATAAAAAAATAAGTCCTCTTTTTTATGATTCCATTCGTTTAGTAATAGAATGGAGCTTAAACTAAATACATATACATGGAAGCGCTCTCTCTAACTAAACAAAATGTTTGATTGATTCTGTTTCGTCAATCGTAGTAATATTACAAATAGAAAGGATAAATTATTTAATTTCATTTGAAACTAAATAAATTATATAATCTGCTTACAAACTCTTAATAAAATTATTCCTTTCGTTGTTTATTTTCGAAAATTACTCTCATTTTGTAAATTAAATCAACAGTTGTTATATACACAAATATTTATAAATATAACTGATATAATGTTACAAATCTCTTATTTCTGTTTAGTGTAGTGACATCAGTGTCGGTCATCATGGATCATGGGAATGGCACGAAGACCTACATCGCAGATGCTGCTGGACAGCCAGTGACACAAAATGAAGGACCTGTTGGAAGTCCAGGAGAATTACTGGTCCCAGACAGGTACGAGTTTTACACGTTTGATGAAAGTGGAGATCTGGTGAAACGACTGATGACCTTAGATCAAATACAGGGTTTAATCGCAGGTGGTGATAGCGATGCAATGGACAGTGATGCTTCTGCACCAATATATTATCATGAAAATCTACCAACTGACTCCAACGGGCATATGGATGTAACAGATATGGAATCATCCGACATTCAAGGAGTTCACAATGTTGTAGCGAGTGTTCAAAACGTTCTAAAAAGTGAACTTGAAGCGACTAAAAAGAAACCCGTGTCTAACAAACCACTGGCAGTCTTAAATATGCCAGATGCGGCATCATCATGGAGTATTCTTTTGCCAGGTGTTTTAGGAGGTGGTAGCGATTCTATGATAGATGAAGACGACAGTTCCGATTTAGAAAGAATAACCTTGACTATGCCTTCTGCTGAAGAATCGACGAAGACGACGACGACGACAAAAGCTACAACTACAACTACGATCGGAACTACCACAACTACCACCGACAAACCATCAACAACGGTTAAATATGTCACGAAAAGACCTACAGACAGTCCAACAGTAGTGCATTACTTACCAATACAAAATATTCCTACAAAAAAACCAATCCAACCTGTTAAAGTAAGTACATCTTCTACAAGTACTTCAACAGAGACAGCTTCTCCCACTACACCAACAATCCCTGCGCACAATTCGATTCCAGTAACGGATGAAATGTCTGCATCTCTTTCCAGTGTTCTTGCACAAGTAACTGATGAAAGAAATCATACAGCAAATGTCAGTTTCGTGCCTGTTGTAACTACATCTAGTTCCCCAACAGAACTTCCAAGCATTAAGATACCTAATCAAAACTGTACTATAGTTGAAAATGTTGGTGAGAAATCTAACACATCAACCCCAATGTCAACTGCTAATTTATTAGTCAGAAACGCGACTACAGTCGACAACAATGTGTCGATCACTATTTTAAAGGAAACTGACATCAATAATAACAGTACTTCCGCTAATAATAATGTTTCACTGATGAAAGATGAATCTTTGGAACCACAAAGTAGTAACGACAACATTCCAACTTACGACAAAACTCTAATTGAAATTTCCACGCTTCCTAGTAAAAGTAGTTCTGAAGAATTTTTAATTGAGCGAAATAAACCGTCGACACATATTGATGAAAGTTTGAAGGAATTTATAGCAACTACAATTTCTGGATCTGACATTTCATTAAACCCAGTACTCATTAACACAACAACTCCAAAACCAATAGAAATTAAATCAACAACTGTACAAAAAGAGGCTAGTTCAAGTATTAAACCTCCTATTAAAACCCCAATGAAACCCATCTCAACTCCTCCTGTTCAATCTTATTCAACTTCAGAACCTACCGTTTCAAATTTCACAATTTTAGATCCTGTTTCTTCAAAACCTCCTACAATTACATCTACAGAAAACAATTCATCAATAAAAACTAAAACTGACTATGCGAAAGAACCTATAGTCAATACAATAGACACCAATAAAACTAAAGTAAATATACTACCAACAACAATGTCTTATTTAGTAAATAATACTATTTCTACTTTAGAAACTGTTTCAGTAAATACACAGTTGAAAAATTCACCAACCACAATTAATCCAATAAAATTGGAATCATCATCTTCCGATGACAGTTTGTTAAGTAAATCATCATTAAACAAAACAACAACGTCATTTTCTGATAAATTATCATCATCAGATGAACTAGTAACGTCTTCATCAAATACACCATCTCAAAATTCAAGTGTATTACCCATACCAATTAAAAACAATACAACAACGATACTAAATCTGGAGTCATCAGAAGCACCACTTAATTCATCGGATGTGTTATCAACTTCTGTGGAAAACCCGATGAAATCAGAACCTGTAATTGTTGATACAATAAAATCATCAGCCCCTGAATTATTAACTACTTCTGAAAAATATGACAACAATCCTGTGGAGTTAAGTACACTACCAACAAGTACAGAATCTATTCTGTCCGCTATAATTATTGGCAATGTTACAAACCTTACCAAAACGGCAACAACATCTATACCTAGTTCTCTAACAGAACAAACAAATACAACAAGTTCTGAAACCTACATAGCTTCAACTACATTTACTCCAGATGAAATAAAAAATAAAAACACAGACAAGTATGATACATCGGAGAGTAAGTTCGTCACTACACAAACAGATAAAACAAAGGTGATCGCAAACAATGACACTCTTACTGCAAAACCCATTTCTTCGGACAAAATTCAAAACGTAACTACTACGAACTCTCAAAATACAACAAACTTCACCAAGCCGATCAAACCTATTACAACTGATGAGTATTTTACCATAACAACATATAAACCATCAACAAATCAACCAATAAAAATATCTACAAAAATAAATAATGGTAATGAATACAGTATTAAAATATCTACTATGAAACCACACGACGAAATTCAGGAACAAAATATGACTGAAAAGAATCAATCTTCATATTTTACTTCAAAATCTGATATAAAAATGGAAACGTCAACTGTTCAAGTTAAACTTAATGCCACAGAAAGCCAAGTAATGTCTGAATTGTTCTCAACTTCAGAGGGAAGTACTTCCACGCCTCATGTTTCTACAACAGATAGTATGAATTTGAATAGTTCTTCACAAAATACAAAAACAAATCTTTCTTCGACAATTAAATCAAATAAGGACCATAGCATAGGTATATCAACTTCTTCACCAACCCCAGAAATTACTAGCACTGAATCAACAACATTCACTACTACCCTTGGATCTGAGCCTGAATCTACGGATAATGCTTTAACAATGGAAAACGACCCCTCGGTTCATGCAAGTATATCAGCTGTTACAAACATATTGCTGGAAGATAAGCCATCACCACCCAATGAACCTCAAATACTTCTTCCTACAACAACGAATTCTTCATCTTCTACCGTCAATGTACCTAAACCCGCCAATGGAGAGTTAAAACATGCTTCAGTCAAAGACGAAGACTATACACCTACAACGGAAATAAATGACAGTAGTACTATTTTTAACACTGATGAACCAGATTCGACAACGATTGCTGAAATGTATACTACAACGGGATCGATAAATAAAGACAGTAGTTACAATACATCCATGACAGGATCTAACCAGAGTTTGTCTGATGAAAACTTGGTAGCGTTAAGTTCATCACTGGTTACTACAAACGAAAACAAAACAGATGAATTTAATAGCACGGAAAACAACTACGAAATTACAACAGATGGATTAACTACAATTGAAGAGGACAGTCCAACTACTACTGATGCAGGCTATGAAACAACTACCTCTTTAAGATTAATTACAAACGAAAATGAACAAAACATAAAAAATGAGTCGTTAGTCGAGCGACCTGTAATGCAAGCTATTCCAACTAAAGAAAGTAAGTTAAATCCAGACCACATAAATACGGGAGAGCCAACAAATCTCGATTTGAATATTGAAGACGCTGTTATCGACGAAAACAATACTTTAACAGAAGACATCACAAATACTGAAATCTCAAACGAATATACGACTCCTGAACAGGTGCTTATTTCGTCATCAAATGATAAAAAAGAAACCTCAACAATTACGTCAACTACTGAAAACATTTCAACAGTGTCAAGATTGAATACTACAACAACGGGTAAAATAGATAAAGAAACAGTGACAGAAAAGATAGCTCTTAAAACAGCTGTTAAACCTGACGATACAAAAAGTCAGGTACTGAAGAAACCAGCAACACAGAACGTCTATCGACCACTTCCGGATCCACCTTTAACTCCTCCAACAGCTGTTGAACTCCATCCAGCACCTCATGAAAGCATGGGATTGGAAGCTAGTACAGCTTTCCTTGGAGACGACGTAAGACGTTTCTCAGATTTATGCAACGAACTAGCTTTTAGAATGTGGACTTCCATTACAGGCAAAGGATCTATCACTTCAAGGAGCTTGGTCTTCTCTCCGTTTTCCGCTACATCTCTCTTAGCGATGGTCTTTCTCGGTGCCCGTGGACCAACATCAGGACAAATGAACGATATTCTCAGGCTCGATGATATGGTCACATTTAATCCCCATCAAGTGCTTCAAAATATCACGGAATCCGTTCTCAACTCAAGAAACTACGGTGTGGCGACTGCGGCATTTATTAGAGAACTGTATAGCGATAAGGTAATTTCAAATTTTTTTCGAGAACAATTTAATTTAGATTTCTGTTCAACGTAAATTATTTATATAATTAAATAATGTAATATAGTATCATTTCAGTTCCAATTAATAACTACTATTACTGTAAATGTAACAAGATGAGAAAAACCACTAATAATTGGAGTCTTTTTTATAACCAAGGATATGTGTGTACTTATTTCATTGTATCTGGTTTCTATACAAACATTAACAATTCAATCCATCTACAAAAAATTGTACAAACACCCTTGCCTTTGGTAAATTAAAAAATCATACATAACTTCTTACAAACCAACTTTACAAATAAACATCATTTCAACATAAACAAGCACATATACATCCTTTTTTCTGACAGTTAAACAAATTGTAAAGTAATATGATGTTTCTTTGAGACAATGACATCCAGCAAGATTTCATATGAACGATTTTGTTGGGAAAACACTGAATACGGTTTACACTATAAAACTACATTTTTTTATATAATAATAATAAATCCTTAACGCAACAACCCTGGCAGACGGCTTTTCTATGAATGATGTCATGTGTGGTCAGCATATCGAGTTGTTGTCGCCGTACTTCGTGACTAGGATTCGCTACTAGTCGTAGCTCCCCAAATTTCCTCAGGATGAAAGGTAAGCTACTCAGTGGGATTAAATCTGGAACATTCCGCGTGTAAGGCGAAAGCTCTAGCCATTAAATCAACCAGCTCTACATTTTTAATTTAAAGAGCAAAACCAGTTTTTGCCTATTCAAGATCGTTATTTTATGGTTACAACTTACTACCCCACACCCATTCACCCCCGTAGAAACAATGCTTACTTACTGGTTATTGTTAATTTAAAGATCATATTAAATTAACTTTTTTTCATTATTAACTTGAAATTATTATGATATTTTCTAAATAAATAATAATAATAATTTCATATGGAAATTTATTATTATGTAATGCATAATGACTATTTAAACCTATTCAATAGTAACAATTTGTATAATTATTCTCTCACGTTCGCAACAAATAGTTTCAAACGCCAATTATCAAATTGGTAGTCATATCAAAATGTTTTTATTTATACGACAATATGAAATGGTTGAAACAATCTGAAAATTGTAATTAATTATTTTATTTGTTTCAGGTGAAAGGTAAAATTTTGGATTTCTACAAAGAAAGAGCTCAGCAATATTATGATGGCCACGTAGAAGAAATTGCCTTTAATGTAATCGGAGATATCTTGCGTCGAAGAACGAATCTTCTGGTAAAAAGACAAACCTTGGGCAGAATCCCCGAATACCTTAGAGGCTCTGGGCTCAACTTACGGCCACCTCTAGCTGCGTTTAGTGCTAATATTTTCCAGGTAAATTAATAAATATATAACTGAACACAATGTTAAATAAATATTCTTTAAGAAGAGCATTTTATAACGATAAAAACAAGCACACTTTTTTGAATATGTATACATACAATGCAAAAAATCGAAAATTGTGTGCAGTACAGTAAGAGTACGTAGACATGACCTAGAAGCATAAGATATAGCACACTTCTTTTAAATAGATTTCCGTTGTAAGATCACTCAGAACGAAGAACCCCTAACTTCAACAATTTCCAAGATTTTTACATTTAATTAAGTGTAAATTTTGGAAATCCTGTAATTTAAATCTAATCAAATTAAGAATTAGTATAACAAAACTTTGCGCATTACCATATGATTTTTCTGAACAGTTCTTCCCAATTTATTATTAGATAATGTTAAGTTATGATTTTATTATTGCTCAAAAACACAGCATATTCCTCTCGTAACGGTACCAGCTGTGTTTTATGTATGATATAGATACAGTATGTGTGTAAGAGTGAATTTAAAATGTTTTACTTCTTCTTCCGTTTTTAAGGAAGAGTGTTTGGACAATGGGGTATTAGAAATATAAATACTTCCTCAATAAATTACAGAAATACTATGCAACAAACAAAGTACATCACAAGGCGATAATTCAACGACCACCAGGTCGCCATTGTCCCATATTTACTGATTTGGAATTAAAACATATTCCTCTAAGTTTGTATTGTATTTATTGTCATCGCCTTTTGTTTACAGGACATGTCAAAATTTAATTTAAAATTCCGCAAATATTAAAATTTACCTGCAAACGCCATAAAATGAACACATTTTGAATACAATTTAGTAAATGAAAACGTGACAGGAAATTAACGCAAAACGAATCGGCCTGTTCTGAAACCATAAACTGTGTTAGAGTACTCCTGGAAGCACGAAGGTAGGCCTACTCCCACAGAGTATAAAGCACTTTCAATGAAGTAGCATCTGAGTGAACTACAAAAACTCTTAAAATAATCTGTTTTAACATTATCCTGTAGAGTGTTTAAAAAATAGTATACCCAAGTAGTATAAACCGCTTTCTAAAATATTCATAATGGATACTAAAAACCCATAAAATATGCATAATGGATATTCCAGACATACTCTGGTTACAACTGAATAAACAAAAATTTCATAAATGTAAATACACGTGAAAATCAAAATTTGATGTTTTTGGAAAAAGGATTGCATGATTGATTATAATTTAGATGCAAGATTAATCGTAAATTAATCTAAAATAATCGTAAATCGTATATTAATTCTATTTTGCAGCCAAAATAACAGAATTCCCACTATATACTGCCTCCTCTTAACCGAAAACGGACATAGGCCAAATAAATGGCGATTAAATTTTTTAAACATTTGTTTGGATGTGTGTATGTGTCTATCGTTTATTTAAGAATTCGCAGTAGTAAGATCTCTTTGTTTAATTAAGATCAATGTAGTCCTCTTCAATTTTACCATTTTTTTTCATAAATAAGAAGATAAATTGTTGTAATATGTTGAATTGGTTTTATTAAAATCCAAACTATCGTTTTTAAATTGTCAATATTACCTAAAGATGTCTATTTATGAATAGTAAGAAAACTTTTTAAAGCTATAGTACTTTATAAGAGCCAATAGCAGTAATGATTTTTAAAGATTTACTAATTATAAGTTACAGGTTGACTTTCCGACAAATTTAACATTAGACACAAATAAAAAAATAATAAAATATGATGCCCAGAAATCAGTTCTTAGTTTTCTTGTAGTATTGCCTTATATTTATGGCTTTTTATTCTAGGACCCTCACCTATAAAGCTTCCTCAAGGGTTGAACAATTAAATTAAATGTTAAATAAAATGAAAATTACTTCAAATAAAAAATATTATATATATATATATATATATATATATATTATTTTATATTACTTCAAATAAAGTGGAACCTTTAATAATGAAAATTCATGAATTAGCTTAACATATTAGTGCGTCCATTATGACTCTCTTGAAACACAATTTTCTAACTATCGTTATTATATCTGGAGTTTTCCTTATAACACATACTGTTGTGAAAAATCCCCTAAGTTAAGTTTCTCAGATATATTCATATTTCAGTCATCAAGCAACGCGGAGGTTATATTGTAAATATCACTGTCAAGCGAGACGCTGATCGAAGCAGTGACCCACTGGATTAGCAACACGACTGAGAACTGGTCGACGTATAGAGTGCAGCAACTCGACTCTCCTCACACTTTATAATGAAAGAAAATAATTTAAAAAGCAACCAATACTGTTAGAACCTCCACAGTTCAGCGCTCAGTGTAACCGCAGCCATTTATAGCATTCCTTTGCCGAGTCCAGAGCAACAAAATCTGGGACACTTCTAGGAAATAGACTCTTGCAACTTCTGAACTGCAGTGCATTTGTTTTGTAGATTTCGTTAATTTCTAACCATCTATAATTTACTAAAGATTGTAACTAAATTAAAATTAATAATAACTCGATACAATATTTGGGGATAAAAAAACAAAGTTTCGAAATACATTTGACTTCTATTTCTGATAATGTCTTAGAGATCTGAAGATATATTTAAGAACTTCCAACTGAACAATTTGGTAATATTTCAGAGACTTTAATTGCAGACTTTTATATAATTTACAGTTTCTTTAAAATTTAAAAAATATTGTTGAAAATTTTTAATCAAATTTCAATAGTTTTACTGGAAATACATGTTTCATTGATTGATTAGAGATCGGCTTAAACACCAGTGTATTCGCAATATATATTTTTCTCATTACAGACTTAAGTACCGGGAAGGAAGTTTACTTTAGTCACGGTAGGTTTTATGATAATTTTCGTTAACCAAAAGTTATATATTAAATATCTCCAACTACAACAGTGACTTCAATCTGAAGCAACCTTCAGTCGTGTGTTTATTTAATTAATAAAAAGTTAACAATAATAAATACAGAGTAACTTCCTCTCTTTCTCCTTATTTTTCCTACAATTTTGGGTTTGACGATTCTAAACTAACTGCATACCCTATATAAATAGTCTATAATTATAACTTTTTTAATTGTTGTACAGTTTTAGCACCATCTTAAAACTCATATAAATACAACTACAACTACTTGTAACCCATTATACTACATTATAGTTTAAGACACTTTAGAACGTTGACGCACACCTTTTTCTAAGATATTTTTTAATTTAAAATAATGTTAAAAAACGTATTTAGGTTCAACTGAACTAATAATGAATATATGTATAACAATTACGTAATACATTTAATATTAAAAACAAATTTTGTTTTTCATTTACTAAGGTTTAATATTCTATTTATAGTCATTCATTATTAATAATTGATATTGGATCCGATAAAAAAGCCAATTACATTTTTGTTTAAATTAGGAATCCACGTTGCTTTTTCACACCTAAAATAATGCCAAAAACCAGTTTTCTTTGTGTATTTGGATATTAATCAAATAAATAAATCTTAATAACTTATTAGATATGATAATAAAAAATATTATGTTTAATACTATTTTTAGTGCAACTTAGAGTATTTCAAATCGGGCAGGATTTCAAGAAAACTAATAATTATAATCATTTTATCAAAAACAAATTTTAAAAATAGTTTGTAGAATTATTTTGACAAACGGCAATGTAACTTAATTTAATCCCTTTTTTCATTTAATATTTGTCATTTTTAAAATGATGAATTCAAAATAACAACCAACAATTGCCTTTTCCCTTGCTGCAGTATATTCGCCTTATAAAAAATAGAGGAAGAAAATAATATAAAATAAAGACACCTAGCTCTCGAATACTCTAATTGCGTCAGGGTCCCTAAAGAACAACAGTTGGTTAAGAAAGACCAGGTAGGGAAAATGAAAGAGAGGAATAAACTAAGACTACATGGAAAAATGAGTAGATCCAGCTAGGACCCTTGGGATTGCCAAACCCGTACTCACTATAGGGAGCCCCAGAGGGGACCAACAATTCTAAACTATCTTAAATATACATAGTGTGAAACCAAAATGAATGTAATTGTTACTCCTGAATCAAACTGCCATTTGGTTTTACATTTATTTTGTAATTGCTAAAAAGTGAGTTCAATCTAAGTACAGTTGAGCCTTTGACTCAATAGCCCTAAAGGGTGTAGGCCTGCTAGATGGATTTAAAGTCAAATAATGCCTAATTAACACTTCTAATTCCCGTCGTCGTTGTTCTAGCATTCTCCACCAGAATTCGCTATCAGGTTTAGCTTCCTAATTGTTTAGCTGCTATTGGGTCAACACCATAACTTTTTGAGCCTTGTCGGGAATTAAACCCGGATCTTTTCACCCTTAAAGCAGTCGTATTAACCACCGAACTAGCCGGCAGCTCAAAAGATGATACTAGACCACATTTAAATTTAAAATATAGCCGGCAGCTCAAAAGATGGTACTAGACCACATTTAAATTTAAAATATGAATTTTATTTAAGATGGCGGCCAAAAATGTGTAACACCTTCAAAAGTAATATTTACACATTAATTAGAGAGAGAAAAAAATACAATCAATATAAAAATGGAAGACATTAGTGAGGCCGAATTAATATAAAACTCAACTGTTTGTAAACAAACAGATTTTCAATTTAAATGATAATATTTTTAATTTTATAATCAATATCACTGGAAATTATTATCACCATGTGAAATTGCTACTTTTCTACCAACCCATTGAACTACTCTCGCAATACTCGAAATGAAACTATTGTTTGTTGAATTTAACTATAATACCCGAATGTTAAATAGTGCATACCGTAAATAAAGGATTACCATGTTTGTTTAGCCATGGGTTACTCGTACCTGAACCACAGATTTAGTCAGAGAGAAAGTTATTCGATGGATATTTCAACAAATCTATGAATCCCTGGTTTTCATAGGGTCCAGTGTAGGATTTCACGGTTAAATTTATCTTCTTTCAGAATCTGCATTTGCCAAATTTGTTTATTTATCATAAATGGTTCGCTTATCAAACACTACTTCATAATTTACTATTGTATTTACTTATCGACAGTCTCTTGGAGCACGTGTATGTAGGCTCGGTACATGGACACTTCACTTCTTGTTAACCATTAATAGCTGTAATTAAAGTTTCACATTACTCCTTACTAAATGATTTACACTAACACCGAAGCCAAAATGTGGAACTATAGTTTAAATTAAAATAGTTTTTTTACTTAAAACAAATTTATCGCTATTTATTATTTAATCAGATTTCACTCAAATTGGCTGTATTTTAATCTACGTTTAGTATGTTATAAAAAATAAAGGATTGTAATTTTCTAAATGGCAGTTGATTGAAACGTTTTTTTCGAAAGTTACTTTTTACCTGTAATTTCTGTATTACCCGATAAAAGCTCATTTAGTGTAGCTTGGCGATCAGCACCTAGGTTGATGTCGTCAATGATCCACACATAGTATTAAACGGAATTGGTTATTCCATCACTTCAATGAGCTGAATTTTAATTAATTATAACTAATGAAATATATTTATTGTTAATTTTGCCTTATAAAGCGTATCAGTTTATTGAGATTCAAAGTTTGATGTTATAAAGGAAACATTATTTGTGTTACGTTAAATTTAATTTGTTACTATTTAACCATAAATTGCAATATTTCTCTTTCATTTAAGGTTATTTTATAAATTTATCGTTATAAAATATAGTTATAATATATATTCCAATTTAGTTTTTGTAATCAAAATGTTTAAAATTGGCTTCCAAATCTCTGTACCCTGATCATATTTTGAAGTCTTATATTTATGTAAATAATCAAAGTATTAGAATTTAATCCATTTTCAGACGTTTCGATTTTTAAATAATAACAATCATGATTCAAATAATTACCCTGCCGCATTTGATAAAAATCTGACTAGAGATGAAAATCAATAAATAACTAACGCTATTGACAGTTCAATTCATCTTCATTTAACGTACCTATCCTAGTTATTGTAAAAAGAAACCTATAAACTAAATTTTATAAAAGATGAACTACACATTCAAGAGTTATTGTTACTATCTTAGCTTACTAAAAACCGCACACACACATTTATTATTCACCATATTGTACCCAAAACATTATCGACTCTCTAAAATTAAACCGGGGGAGGGAATAAATCTACCTATTTGTTTTCAATTAAAACAAACAGAGAATATCCAAACACCTTCATTTTGAAAAAGTAATACGAAACAAACAGATAATGTTAAAACATAAAAATGTTAATTGGGTAAATAAATAATATTTGCTAGAAAACATTACACCCAGAATATAATTTCAGTAAAATCATTTTTTAATTGAGTATTTATTAATATTTCAGCTAATCTTTGTAGGTCAAGGTCTTTCAAATTGTAGTATATTGTTGGTAGAACAATTCTAATGAAAAAATAAATAACATTAATGATGGTAAAAATACTATTCAATATATATATATATATATATATATATATATATATATATATATATATATATATATATATATAGTACAAAAATAATACATTAATAAATGACATTTAAAAGTAAACTTTACTTCACATTAGTAAGACATCTTTCAATAAATAAATAACGCTACATCAAAATTGTCAACTGCCATATTTAAAATAATAATTTTGACCACGATTTAAATTATTCCCCTTCAATTTGTCGGTAATTTGTAACTTTTTCTTTTATTTACAAACATATTGTAAATAACATGACAGTAGTTAAACAAAAACAGGTTTATAATGTAACGAACTAATAGTTAAATATAAATGAAAATTGTTTTCTATTTTAATAATACAAATTATAAGTACAGAATACTATATGTCATGTGTAAGTAATGAGTTGACTTTTGTGATGGTTGTGTACCATAATTACCTCCGTTATATTGACAAATTACTGTCATTGAATCACATAGTGACATTGACCAAATATCCAAAACAATATTTATTCTGCATACAAACGAAGATATACATACATACACACTTACATAATACACACATATTATAAAAATATAATAGCATAATATAATATAATTATTATTAATTTTAAATCAACATTAGTTCAATATAATAACTATCTGTAAACTGACTAGAGGAAGTATTCAAACACATCCCTGCCCATACAAGACCCTGTAAGCAACTATTGTGTAAGCATCAGGGTCTCTCGGTAGTGGTGGAACATTTTGATACAGTATCTGAGTACAATAGTTTGCGTTTAATGCTGATTTCTGTTCGTCAATTTAGAAATTTTAATGGCAATTATTGCCGAAATTCGAGTGTTAAAAGCATGCTAAACAGTCCTGGAAAAGGTTATCCTGAAACAGGCATGGCTGCTTTATCCTATACATATAAGTCAAAACCCACTGATTAATCACAAAATCTCTGGCTCCAATAAGCCTAGAGCTTTAAATTTTTTGAACATGGTTTAGGGTAGGTCTGTAGACGCGTACTAAGAAAGGGTTTTGGAAAGTGTTCCACTGCTATGGTGATTTTTACCACTAAAGCATATCTCTAGATCCAAGAAGCCTAGAACTATGAATTTTGTAACATGGTATAGGGTAGGTCTGTAGTCGCGTACTAAGAAAGGGTTTTGAAAATGTTCCACTCCAATGGTGTTTTTACCTCTAAAGTATATCTCTAGATCCAAGAAAAATAGAGCTATGAATTTTTTTAGCATGGTTTAGGGAAGATCTGTAGACGCTTATTAGGGTTGTGCTAAAAATCTTGAATCTGAAATATTCGCGTACAAAGCAGCTGGTACATATATATATATATATATATATATATATATATATATATATATATATATATATATATATATATAGACACACATTATACATATATATATATATATATATATTATAAAGTAAACCAGATTTTATATAAACTTGCCTATATCTAGTACTTCCCCATTTATAAACAGCATAAATATCCGATGCATAACTTTTTCTATGCTGCCTTTAAAACTCTTTTTAAATTACAAAAATATGCTCACAACGTTTTTCCTGTACCACCCCAAGCTTTTATTCCAAATTGCAATACAGATTCTACGAATGAGTAACATGCTTGTTTTAACTAATCTATATTTAAAATGCGAGAAAACGTAAATTATTTTACGAGCTTTACTGTAAATATTGATACGTGCTCGGTCCACTAACACAAAGCAAGGCTCAGGTATTTTAATTGTTTGACTAATATATCACAGCTGCACTGCGTGCTGGTCTAGACCCCACAGAAGTGCAGTTTCAACTCCAGATCTGTAACATTTTTATTATTCCCAACCGCTAGAGACCTGTACTTTGTTTTTCCAATAATTTTAAAGTATTTAATAGTGGTCACACTAATTGTTTACTACAGTTAAATCTTGTGTAACGCTTCGTTACAATAACTCCCTTTGAACAAAATTGCTGTATCATCGGAAAAATAAGAACAGCTTCTCTAGAATGTTAATTTTAGAAAAAATTTATTATATAGATCAAAAACAAATAAACAAACTATTAGGATTTTTAGCTGATTGTTAACACTGTAGATCGCATGTCGTCAACATAACCCACCTTTAATTTTAGGTAGAATAAAAAGTCATTAATCCTTATACTTTAGCTCTAAAAATGTAATTTGAAAAAATTACAATTTAAAACTTATTTAGTTTTAGAAATTCTGTATCAAAATATTTTATATCTAATACAGGAGAACGAACTGTAATTAAAATGTAAAAGTGTTTTTAACCAAAAAGATGAAGACTTTTCCCCAAAATAATTGATGAAAATATTTTTCCATTTATACCTTAGTTCAAAAATATGAGAAAATTATATGTTCCCCAGAAAATTATCTTTAATATAAATATTTATTTTTACAATTATATTTATAACCATGTTAATACATTACTTTATCCTGAGATATTCTCTTTCAAAATATAAAATGGTATACATAGTTAAATTCCAAAATGACGATGAGTTTATTTTTTAATAGTAATTTATCAATTTAATTAGGCCCATATTTGATTAACTGCTATTTTTATATAATTTAACAAATTAAATTTCCGTAAATTGAATATAAATCTCTTGAACCATTATTAAACTAGTAAGTACTAAAGTGTAACCTAGCCCCAACTATATTGGAGGATGATTTTTATCTATATTTTTGCCCCGAAAGCCCCTCAAACTATTTTTGAATGGTAAACTGTTATATTAACATATATAAAATAAATAAACCATATTGTAATTAAATTAGTTATGTAAACTGATTAGATTGTTTACAGTTTTTATACAGATAATAGTATATTTCATCACTAGGGCCAAAAGTGATGCTTTTCGATATAAGCTCAAGTTTAACTTAACTTGTAATAACTCAGTTTAATGAAGTCTTGTAATAAATAAAAACAAACAAACAAAATGAACTCCCAGTAGAGCGAAATGTCGTGTTTAAACTATTAATAAGGAATGGCTGAGAAAGGGGCATTTAAAATCAAAGCATATGTAAAAAATTAATTATGCATAAAACATTGCAAACTTTTTCACTTACCCATCCCCGCAACGAAATAAATACTAATCGTCACGCAAAATGTCCGTTCGGTAATTGTCAATAAAAAGTAAAATAAATCGTGGATCCCGTCTTTGAAAAAAGTTTAATAAGGGCCTTAGCTTAATTCACTTGTGCCATAAATGCATTCTCAGTCTTAATACTATTTTATTAAAATCTAGCTTTCTATAAAGGCTGTCATGGTTAATTTGTATTTCTTGTCAATTATTTTGAAGGGTAATTTTTCTCACTTGATATTTTACACAAGCTTGGATAATGTTTGAACGAAATCGGTAAAGACGTTTTAGAGAGATTATGTGTTTATATAATCCGTTGGCCAATTTTTATTATAACTCACAATCCGACATTTTTAGGATATAGCGACCAATAGGTTTTTTGTGGGTCTTTAGAGCTAAATTTGATTAAAATCGTTAGAACCGATTTTGAGAAAATCCTAATGTTGTGTTTTTTATGGCAGCAACCCCCAAATTTCAGGAGTATCGAACAAATGAAAACAAAATTATGAGATATGGCCAAAATATATTCACATACCAAATTTCATTAAATCTGTCCACATGTTTGGATTTTTTAGTATGTACAACAGACGACATTCGTTAGATAGACAGACTTCATTCCAAAAACCATCTTTTTGTACTTAGGGAACTTCAAAACTGGTATACTCTATCCCTAAAAAAATCAACATTGATTTTTTGAGCCATCATATATAACTTCATATTACATATATGTAAAAAGGAAAAACTGACAAACCCCGCTTTGTATGTAGCTAGACATCATTGTATTAGCACCTAATATTGTAACATCCAGAGGTGCACGGTTAACATTTATAAACGAATCATAATATTTTTTTCGTTTCAAACCTAAAAAAAATCTACGTCTGTCCGGATGCACACAACATAAGTATCATGATTTCTCATGTTTTAATTCAGCAGGCCAAACAGCTGATTCAATTTGCAGGCCGTTTTTACCAATGCCATCCTTCGGTAGTTTTATTGTGCTCTACGAACCCATTTTTTGTAATTTATGCTCTAAAAGGAAATTCTTTGGTAAAAAGTGGTTTTCGTTTAAACACCCGGTTGTGTCCGCAGCCCTGATGGTAAAGCGTTCTGCGTGGGGTTTTCCATATTCTCGTCCTTGGGTAGTCAAATTGTCTACTATTCAACTCAATTTTTTTAATTTATGTCCCAAAAGGGAATTTTTTGGAAAAAGTTTGAACTTTAAAAAGTTCCATGTTTTATTTTTAAATTTATTGAAGAATCTTCTTTTTTTTCATATTCCATAATTGTATCGATTCCTTCATTAGACCCAGTCTTTCCTCAGAAATGGAAAGTTTTATATTCAAATATTTATAATTTCTTTTGTTACAGACTGATTGTGAGCAAGCTTCTATAGATGGAAGAGATGGCGAGATGTACTTCGTAGTACGACCATCAACAAGGCAACGTAGACTAGTTCCAGTACCTGCAGCAGTCTGGAGATCTGGTTTCCTGGCAGGCTATGAACCGGGTTTAGATGCTACAGCTGTGTCCCTCGGTACAGACACTGTTGTTAGTACTCTACTCATTCTTCCCGGACAACAAGGACAAGTCGCTCCGGGTGATGGACTAGCAAGACTTGAACAGAGACTCATTGAGACATCGTACCGTCGAGGTGGATGGTCCCGGCTATTGAGAAGTCTACTTCCACGCCCAGGATTAGAACTTCAAGTGCCAAGATTTTCTCATCGGTCTGTTTTGAATGTTACTGGTGCTTTACAGCGTATGGGTTTGAAGGACCTGTTCAATGAAGGACGTGCCGACTTACGAGGTTTAAATGGTTTGTCAAACGAACTACATTTATCTGATATGGTACAGGTCAACACATTCAGTACATGCGGAGAAGAAGCAATAGGAGCAAGACATCATGTCGAAACATATCCTGTATCGCCTCAAAGAATGGGTCGAGATGAACCTGAGTTCTATCCTGATTTTGAAGAAGAGGAAGATTCAATCTATATGTCATTACCTCTTTCCCTTCGTCCTCGTCAAGCTCGTCTACCAGATAATCCAAGACTCCGTTTTGATAGGCCTTTCTTATACATGGTAAGACACAATCCCACTGGAATGATCCTCTACATGGGACGTTTCAACCCTAGACTACTCCCTTGAAAATGATTTTATGTTTACTGAGAATATTTGATAATATCCCTTGACAAAGATGGTTACTTGATTTAACCAATGTGGACAAAAACTGTGACTAACGAATCTCGATTTAACTAATGATCAGTATTATTTTAATCGTTGGTCATGTTTTGAATGACCAAAGTTTAAAAATGGAATTTACTTCATATCCTTGGTGAAATCGAAATGAAAGGAACTTAGTAAGAAGTTTTTTGTTTTTTAAATTTGTGTGTTATCAATAGATTAATTATTTATGTTAAGTTCGACTTACAGAACATTTAAAACTTATACCCTAAACTTAATATTACCTCTTTGGTTTAAAAGTTTCCAACATCACGTGTTGGTATAGTTGTGGGGAAAATTGTAAAATATGCCCAAATTTTCTATGATTAAAGATATTTCAATGTAAACTAAAAACTGCCTTTATAAACCTAGATTTAAGGCCCATTTACTTTAATTGAATATTTTGATGTACCTATTGTATTTGTCTATAGATTAATTTATTTTTAGTAGTTTAAAAATAATTGTGAATATCTAAAAAAATAAGTCTAACTAAAAATTTGTTTCTTTATATGAAGTACAAACTGAAGTACTTCACAATGTGCTGAAGTACACACTGATTTCATTGTAAAATTGTTCCTTATAGACTACATATAATGTATGCATTCCTTATATGATCCAGAATGTTTTAACATTCTCTACTCTATGATGTTGGACTCTGGGACTAAGCCGGTTGTTGTATATTATTTCCTAGTTAGAGTCATGATCTAAATGTAATACCTGTGTAATAATAAAGACTATTTGTATAATAATTGTATAAAAACTATTAAATTAATTATATTCCTTGTTCTTTCCTTTGTAGAATTTTCATAAAATTGTACTGTTTTAGAAAAATCTGTCAATATCGCAAGACTATCAGTTTTTAACCTCAATTACTGATAATACTAATGTTATCTGTAAGCACTTTCTCCAGCAAATCAAAAACTGTTATTGGGTACATCAAATTGGGAACACACAACTTCTAAGGCAAGTTCATGCTGTCTCCATACAAGACATGCCATCATAAACCGTAATAGGTAGCCACTGACAGGCAAAACTTATTAAAAATCTGAGAAATATCAGGGATATGTATTCAACACATTTTCTACTTTATAATATTCAATAACAAAATTCATATACTTAGACATATTTCAAAGTCATGTGCCTAATAAACAATAAGATATTACTCTAAATTTCAGTTGATATATGACAGATAACTTTTTAAGGATAGATACTTTTAAAAAAAATTTTAAATACAGTAAATTTTGTCATAATCTGTAGTCATCATGGTTCAATTAACGAACTTTTTATAAAGTAAATTATTATTTACCGTGATCTTGCAGATATTGATCTTGCAGAGAAAATATCAAAATGTCTACCAATGTAATAACAGATGTTATAACTTTAAACAACAAAATGGCTGACGATATGTTAACAATTACAATACATTAAAAATCTGAAAATAAACAGCTACATTATTTATATTTCTCTTAAGAAGTTTAATTTTTCTACAAAATAGAAATCAGGATAAATAAACCCTCATATCTCCACACTTCCATAATTTTATTTGTTATAATTAATTTTTATGATGATTATTGTTTATGCTAGAATGAAATTTTGTCTAAAACAGAAATTGTGTTGCAGAGTAACAGTAAATCTGGAACAAATATTCAATTCTACAATCTCATAGTGTGTAAATCAACATGTTAATTTTTTTTTTGCAATTTAAAATCCAATTATTTAGATCCTATAATCAAGGGCATACCCAGGATGAAAACTAGGGGGGGGGGGCAATTAATTATTACATTACAATACAATTAATTATATTAATGTATAATAAAGATTTATTTTTTTGCTTCCAAGGGGGCAGCTGCCCCCCCCCCCTGCCCCTCGCTGGGTACGTCCATGCCTATAATTGATTTATAGTTGGTTAGATCCTATTTATAGTTTATTTATAATAGATCCTATAATTGATTTTGCAATTATTCTAATCCATTTAATACATCACAGGAATTAAACATATTACATTACAAAATAACTTCTAACCACTATTCCATTGACTTCACTACCTAATAACTTCACTGAATTTGCAATAAACTTAAATTTGGCCTAGGTTAACTCACATTTCAAGTTGCATGTGTTGTTTTGAATGTCAATCTTATAATATATTTTATAGAATTCTAACACACAAGAACATTTTACACATTTTATATCATCAGGTCTTGGTCTGGCCATGATGACTGCTACTACACCTAAATTTTCATTGAGAGAGCTGTACATTCCAGATAGTCTGGGTCATTATTTATTTATAAGCTAAATAATATTTTTTTATATGTCATATAAGGGATGTGAAAGCCTTTATTTACTTAAACAATATAACTATATTACTAAACCAATTTTCAAGCTATGTAGTTTTGTGAATTTTGAGATTTTATAATTATCAATTTGTAATTTGAATGTTATTTAGAGAGATCAAGGCTTATAGTCTATTTAAAACAAACGCCATTGAATTGAATTGGTTTACATATTCCCAAAAAATGAGTATTTTATTATTACAGTTAGACTACAATATCATATAAACCTGTATTCATTTGGTGGTTTTGGCAGGATTTTTCACAATTTTCCATAACTCCTAGTACAAACTTCATGAAACAGTGTCAGTTAATCTACATAACTATGGGAAATGTGAAAGTTCTGTGTTGCTTGTTATAATGTTTTTTAACTATAGGGATGTTGTTGCCAGTATTACAATGTTAGGTATATAATTTAAGAAAATCCATATCTTCAGTAAATTTTCAGATATAAGGACATTTATGAAAAGACAATAAAGCCTATTTTATTTAGACCATAATAATTGGTATATTGGTTTTTTTTTGTTTTTTTTTTACTTTTTACATCATATCTACAGCACTAGACCTATCATTTAATGTAAATTAAATTTAAAATGGTAAATAGTATCCATTTAAACTACAACATATGCTTTTCAGCATTTTCTAACTTTTTAGGAATGTTTGGAATGTTTTGCCATGTCTGAACTGTTGAACTACAACTGGGTGAAAATTTCATGAAAATCAGTTTACTGTATCTCCAATTTAAAAATAATTTTAACCAAAAAAGTTACCTAAATATATATTAGGTACAAGAATTCTAAAAGCTCACTTTATTTTAGTTATTTATTTATAAATTGCAGTGTGATCTTAGAGGAAATAGTGAAATTATAATGAACATTATGGAAACATAAAAAAATTATTAAAAATTAAAAATGCATACTGGCAGTCTTAGTAAATTCATTTTTTGAACTTTTTTAACATGACATAAATATAGCCATACTAGTCCTCAAGAATACAGAACAATTCCAGTCTTCTGGACAAGAATCATAATACATGATTGGTGTACATTCCACTATAATGGAAATATTAGGCATAAAACAAACTGTTATAGTACATCCAAAACTAGGATATGTTAAAAATAGAGAAATTTCCCTCATTCTTCCTCAGCATTGTAAAAACTGTATTTAAAACATGTAATTTGAGAAAAAGTATAATAATCACGAGCGAATTTCTCAGAGGGTCACCTATTATGAGTATGAACATGGGAATCCTGAAGATACTAGCTAGTCTACACCTTTTTTCTTGTTCAGGAAAGAAACCACAACCTGTCCACTTACCTTTGTTTGCTAGCAAAGTAACTTTTCTTTCTTTAGTCTGTGTTAGGCTGCTTCGTAAATGCTGTCACTGGCGAAACCATGGTCGCCACGACTCAATAAAAAGTAGAATTTCCTCAAAATTGTGTTTGTGGTTTTCTTTCCTGAAAATGGAGTTCTACCAAGTACTGTCGGTCAGTATTTTTTATCGTACTTACAGTATAAATCATACTTTTTTCATGTTGTTAGATCCCTCTCTTACAGATCTTTATAATGATGTTTCTCTGCACCAACTTTTGTTCTCTTCTCACCCTGACCTTTATTAGATTATTCAATGACTTTTGGGAGTGGGAGGGGGTCTTTATTATTATTATTTTATTTTTTCATTTTTTTATAAGCTGTCATTAATCAGAGGTTTTTGCTTTTTAAACAACAAGAAGGAATGCATGAATCTTTTTAAATGTTAAGGATCTTTCCCTTTGGGATCTAAAGGCCATGTGTAACCTTCCTAATGTTGCAACCTAATGTTGGTTTATTAAAGAATATATAAATAACACCCAATTAACATAACTCCTCCCTAGGCCAATTATGAAACCCTAAAGGAACTTAGAATCAGTATACTAAATCAAATTATACTAAATCTTCATCCACCAAGACTCCTCACACACACAGGAATTCGATCTGCCATCTCTGTTTTGAAGAAGGATGTAGAACTAGGTTATATATAATTTGTATGGTTTAACTTTAAATTAAAATGAGGTAACTTTGATAATCATAAAAAACATTGACTTCTATTTTTACTTTCTCCCATATACCATATGAAGCTTAGAGAAAGTCATGTCATGGGTCAAATAATTGATATAGATATTTTGGGGGGGATATATCCGTTTTGAGGTGGTTTTAGAATTGGTTTTGAAAAATGATACCTTACATAAATTAAAGACAGTTTTTAAAAACCATTTCCGTTCCAATTTGAATGAAATGTGAAAGTTATTGATCCAAACCAGTTATGAAAAATAAGAAGTGAAAAAGTATTATGGTGCAGGAAAATTTAGCAAAAGGCAAAACTGAACTTTTACCACTGTCATTAAAGGTTGATTTTAATCAAATACTATTTACGCTATGAACACATTTATGACACAGGCAAACCAGTTTGCAGTTTTAGCCCATATATTAAAATATAAATATATTTTCAAGACCATAATCTTTCATAAATCTAGTTTAATTAAACTAACTTCAAATAGATTTTAAGGTTATTTTATTGGATCATCTGTTATCAAATTTGTAAAATTGGTTGTTATTGTAACGAATGATGAAATTGTTTAAACTTTCAAGAAACAGATACCGGTAGATGATTTGTAAGTTATGAATGGCTTGATGAATTTATGTTTTATAAAGTACCTACATAATAATTTCCTATGAAATACATAAAAAAATGAAACATATTGCAATATGGTTAATGATGTGAGAGTGTTGAAATACAAACCGTTCATTCTCTATTCGGACTTAGTACCATCATACTATCACTTATTCTTTCCTCTTAAGAAATGTTTCATAGAGAAGAAATAATTCAACACGAAGAGATCATGGGCACTTTTCAGAATTGAGTCATTAAGCAACCTTAAGACTTTACCTAATCAATAAGCTTCCTAAACACTGAAACAACTGCATTGCAATGGTAAGAAACTATGGCTCTTCAATGGAATAAATAAATAAAACATATAATATATGAGAAATTCTTGTTTATATTTGAATATATAGAAACAATGGATAAATTAATTAGATACATTGTAGAAGGATTTGGGAATGAGACAGCTACAACGGCTGTAATGTGTGAATTAAGTAAAGCCTTTGATTGTGTGGATCATGACATTTTGTTGAATTTTGTTTAAATTTTAGTAGTGATATTGTGATTGAAAACAAATTCTTAAAATCCTACCTTTCTAAATCATGACAAAAGTTTTTTGTAAATGGAGAATATACCTCAAGGTCTCAAATTGAATATGGAGTACCCTAGTGCTTGGTCCTTGGTCCCTTCCTGTTTTTTGTAATGATGAGTGATTTAGAGACTAATGTTTCCTTATTTGACTATGTTTGCTGACAGATTTCCTAAGTTACTGCATAAATACACGTCTACATACAATTCTACATGAGGCTAACTTCTAGAACAGTGTGACTAAATATTTACTAAACATAGATAAAACCCACGAAATTAGGTTTACTCTTAGCAGGGCTATGTGTGAAAATCATATTAATATATCTGTTAAACTATTTGGCATACATCTAGATGTAAGCTTGACTTGGATTCAATAGAACACTCTGTTTGTAAACTATTGTCTAAAGTCCTGACCCTGATTAGATATTTAAGAAATTTTTTATCCAAATGTTATCTGAGAACTATTTATTTTGCATGTTTCACAGTGTATTTATTGTTAAGTCTCTTATTTTGAGTAATTCAATGAAGACAGAGTATTCATTGACAGAGTATTGCCATGAAAAAAAGCAGTTGAATTACAGTCTGGTTTAAACTGGAAAGGGATTCTATGGAAGTAAAAGCGAATATGGTGTGAGGGGCTTGTAGCCTTCTGGAGGAATGGCAGGCAAGCTTTGTTGCCAATTCTAGGGGGAAGTGACAAAATATGCTTACATATAAGGTCAGTAATTAAACACTGAAATAAACATAGAATAAATAATCTGAAATTAAATTTAAACGGAAATTGTTTTTAAAATCATTACGCATATTACAAAGAATTCTTGAAAATAATGAAATTTGATTTGGCAACACTGGTCCCCTGCCACAACACAACCCCAGTCCCTTTCCAGTTTTATTCGAACTATAATCACTTTTCAACCTAATGAACATTGTAGGCCATTATTTAAGCATGCACAAATATCAACTGTCGTGAATCCAATATATCTTTGAATGTTACATACACACCAATTCAAAACTTGGTACATACTCCAAATTATTGTTGTACTAATATTGTTGTTAGTAAATAAGTTTAGATGGGGGGAAATTGATCACCCCCCTTGCCCTCCAATTGTCCAGATTTTGCAATATTACTCCTTTAGACATTCATCTTTTTCCATTGCTTAAAGATTTATTGAAAGTAAAATAAATGGCAAATGATGAATTGGAAAAATCAGTTGTAGATCGGCTAAATTGACAAGCAGCAGACTTCTACGATAAAAGCATTGAATTTCTAAGGAATTGAATCTCTTCCAATAATATAATAGCAAACCTGGTTTTCAATTTCTTCAAATATTTTCATACTGAAAAGTTTCAGCATTGTATGAAATAAAAGACAGGAAAATATATATCTAATCATAAAAATACAGTTTGTCGAAATAAATAAGTTTGTTTTAGTTTTTTACGGTACAGGGATATCATGAAAGAATGGTGGGATTTTGAACATGATTTAAATGAAAACAGAATTATTTACAGCTGATGTTTATCTAAATCGTCTCGTCTGAAACAGTTTTTTTACATAACCAATAAATTTCGATATGTGCACCATTAGTCGCCCGGGAAATGTCCATTTCTGCCCAAACGTTAGTTAACAAGTCTTTGTTAACGGTTGTCATTGCTTCATTAATCCTGTTTCTTAAGTAATTTAGGTCACGAATTTTTTTTTCGATTAACAATGTTTTTGATGTACCCCCACAAGAAGAAATTGCAAGGTGTCAGGTCTGAACTATTTGAAGGCCAGTGTATAGGTCCTTGCCGGCCTATCCATCAATGTCGAAACTTTTTATTCAAAGTGTCTGTGACAAATGCACTAAAGTGTGCAGTTGCACCATCTTGATGGAAATAGAGTTGTTGAATGTTTTCAAGTTCATCCAGCTGAGACAAATAATTATTATTTAACATATTGAGATACACAATTCCATTAATTGTCTTTTCAGCAAAGAAGAGAGGCCCTATTACCGATTTTTCATCACACCACACCAAACATTAACTTTAGGCGAGTCGCGTATTTTCTCAAAAATTTTATGTGGGTTTTCAGATCCCCATATGTGTGAAATGTGCTGTTAACAGACCCATTGATATGGAATGTAGCTTCATTTGAAAAAATTATATCATCTAAAAATGATAGGTTTTCATCAATCTTGTTCAACATTTCAACACCAAAATTAAAACGTTTTGCACCATCATCAGGTTTCAATTCCTGCAATAACTGGATTTTATATGTGTGTAATTTTAGTCTTTTGTGTAAAACTTTGTGGATTGTTGTTTTTGGAATACCTAACTCTAAGCTTCATCGAGGTATTGACTTCTTAAGACTTCTGATTGCAAATTGTCTAATAAGTTCAACTTTTTCGTCTGATACACTTGGCCTGCCAGATGATTTCTGCTTTTAAACTGATCCAGTTTCTTCGAACTTTTTGAACCAATGTCGTCATATGATATTTTCATATGGTGTATCTTTTCTGTATTCACGTCGAAATACATGTTGCACTGAAATTTCAGACTTCAATTCAACAAGCAACAAAACACACTTTGCTTTTTCTTTATTAGAGAACATAATAACACATGCCACACAGAACACTCCAGAAAACACAAAACACACTACCACAACAATGCAAGAACTAATTTGAGGTTACAACAGCTGTTAAACAAACTTTTAACTTTTGGGTTATAGGTTATCAACCATACCAATACAACACCACAAAATTTCTTACTGTCTTCGTATGAATTAATGAAATCCCACCATTCTTTTATGATAACCCTGAAGATTTCTTATAGGAGAACAATAGATACCGAATAGTTACCTTTCATCAGCTTATAACCAAATGTTTTGAAGTTTTTAAATGGTTTATAAACAAATTTCAAAAATTTGCTTTCATACTGCTCAGCTAGACTTTGGATGAGATTATTAAATTAAATTGGCAAGATAATTGGTTTAGCCGTTTAGGAAGATTGAGAATTTGTTCTTTTCAAAATATTAAATGTTGTCTATAAATTTGTGAACAGAAAGATACTATCAGTTTGCTAATTTAAAGATGGATAAAAAGTATATTTTATGCTGTTAGTGTATGTAGGCCTAAGTGCACACATACCATTCTTTACTCCCCCCCCCCCCAACCAAAATCCCAACACATTTCTGTACCCCGGAGGTAAATGACACTATGTCCATTTTTTTCAAATTTGGAATTTTCAAACATCTGTTTATAGTTTTTTTCTCTTTACACAGTGGTATAGGACACTATGTCCAAAACCAGCTGTAAGCCAAGTTAGAGCCTTTTAAATGAACACCAAGTCCACCTTTACCCAGAGGTATACAACACCATGTGGACTTGGTGTTGTTTACCTCTGTAAGTTTTTCACAATGCTATTCACCAGCTGGACATAGTGTTGTTTACACCCTGTGGACTTTTCAGGAACTAAGAGAGCAAGGTTTCATTTTAGCCATTTTGAGTGTTGTTTTAGACTTTAACTGTTGTTTATAAAGCTATGATCAAGATGGACCCAAACTCCCGTGGTGGAAGAATACTGCAATTACTTAAATCTAATACTACTAACGCCGAGCTGATTCCTAAACCAAATGCAACCATTGGTAAGTGATTTTATACAATGTTATAAAAATAACCTAAAAGTGGTAAAACCATGTATCTATTCCCCAAATCTCAGCTACTCAGCATAATAATATATTACATACTGAGGTCTATAAAACACGATACCTAATGTTGTTTTGTATTCTAAATACTAGGAAGAGTTCAAATTTTGTTATGAAATTTTGCCTGTTCAATAAACGCCCTGATTATGGCCCCTGATTCCAACCTGTAATTAGGCTATTGAAAACAGCCTAGCCTATTGATTGATTAGCATCCTACCTAGCTAACTTTGTTGTTAATAAAGTATTAACTGGTGATCTGCAAAAATGCCTGCCATCACCACTCACGACAAACTGCATTAGTTTTTATAAAAGGAAGCTTTGGACATTAAATTTTACGCTATATGATGCAGCAGATTCCTCAGTACACTGTATGATGTGGGATGAATCTAAAGGAGCCCGTGGTGGAAATGAAATTGCATCAGCAATTTTGAAATGGGCAGATAGTGTCATTCCTATCAGTGAAATAGAAGAAATCACACTTTGGACTGATAATTGTTACGGTCAAAATAAGAATATAAGTATTGTAATGTGTTTTTTCTGGATTCTGCACAAATATCCTCAAATTAGGACTATAACCCAAAAGTTCTTGCTTAAAGGGCATACACACATGGAGGCTGACAGTGTACATGCCTTAATAGAGAGGAAAAGGAAGAAGCTCAATAATTTGGCTATTTTAACACCATGGGACTGGCAACAATTGGTAAGGCAAACTTCCAGTAAATACACCGTGCATAATATGGAACTTGCAGATTTTAAAAACTTCAACACGTTGTTTGATAAAAAACAATCGCCTAAACCCCCACTTGTAAATAGAAAGAAGGATGTTAACAAGGAGCCAGTTCTGCTATCAACATGTGTTCAAATTCAGGTTCATCAGGAAAAGATTGGAACGCTTTTTTTGAAAACAGATTTCAACGGTGAAACTCAAGAGGTTGACTTAGTAAGGTTTACAAGACAAGAAGTAACTTTTCCATCAGATTTAAATCAAGTCTCAATAAATCCAGTACCAATTACAAAGAAGAAATTCAATGACTTGATTGCACTTCTGCCTTTTGTTCCCTCAGTTTGCCACGACTTCTACAAACATTTGAAATACAGCAATCAATCTACGTTTGACTACCCTCAAGGAGATGATGATGTGGATACTCTCTAGTGTCGTTGGGACTTATCTTCAACTAAAGTTTAATATATGTTGTGTTTTCTTAATAAACAATGTGTGATTTGCAATGTTTGTATCTTCTTTATTTTCCTGATAAAACCCCAAAATAATGCCATATGCAAAACTTATGAGAGGTATACAACACTATGTCCAACAATGAATTTTTATAAATTTTTGATTAAATGATTTGTTTTATTTGTGTGAATAAATTTTAATGGAATGAAAAAGAAACGTTCTAATAAGATTTTAATAGAATAATTGTTAAAAAATGTCAATTAACATTAAAGTAATGAATTATTTAATTTAAAACAAATCTTAAAACTGCTCTCCTGAAAAATTAGTAAAGTGTGACTTAGTGTCCTTTACCTCCGGGGTACAGATTTATACCATTGATTTTAGCAGTTATAGAGTTAGTCCACAAAACCAGGTTGGTACCAATTATAAAAGAAGAATGAAACATGTTTAGGAGCAAGCACTCATATAATATATATATATATATATATTTTTTTTTTTTTTTTTTTTTTTTTAATTAGTGGAGCCTAAAACTCATTTACCTGTAACACTCTTAAGGTCTCTTTCTTTTTACTACCTTAACACTTTTCAATGTTACCTATATTATGTCTTAGTAAGAAATTAAAAACCAAATAAAATTCCTTACATGTTAAAGTATAACAATTGTTTTTCCTTCTAATAATGCTAATCTGAGAAATCTGTAAAAAATCAAATTTATTAGAGATATGAAAAGTAAAGTAAATTTAATAATATTTTGATAATTGGTTAAGTCAGCTTAGCAACTAAACTTCTCTACTTTTTATGTATGTGGCAATATACAGGTTGTGAGATGAATGAACAGCTGTTTGATGTGCGGTAAAGCAAGAGTGTTTGAACATGTACACTTCCTTTAATACAAAATTACACTTACTGATAGATGATAGTAACCTAATAACCCTATTTGTGTGGGGGTTTAGGACAGGTGATTCTGTTCTCATGAGGAGGAATAATATTTCCAAATACACTATTCTCAAAACCACTATGCATGAGTAAAGAACTGCATCCTACACAAGATGAATCTGCAGAACACAGGAGAGGAACCTAACCATTCCTCAATCTCAGGTATCAAGTGTTTCCATCCTAATTGGAAGAATTATTAAAGTGTTATTGTATATCAAACAGAGCCCATAGAGAACTGGGACTCTCTAATAGTAAATTACCACTTTATGAAATTATAAACACTTGTGAGAACAATTATGGACTCATTGGATAATTTTTCAAAGAATTTTAGAGAATCATGCTCATACATTGGTGGGTCCAAAGAGGGGCCATCTTACTACCTACTTATACATGCACCACCCTCCACCAGTTATTTTAGTCTGGTAGTGAACGAGTGAAGCTAAACAGAAGAACAATCTTTCCCCGACAGTCAGTGAGCATCTGTGCCAGTGTTTTTAGATGTCCATTTGATACTGTCACTCCAAGCATTTATTGGGCCGTCATTTAGTGAAGTGAAGTTATTTTGATATAACTTAAACAAAATTTTTCTTTAGCATTTTAGCATTTAAGCTTAGTAATTTTCATAAGAGACAATATAAAGAAGTTGAGTTACTTTTCACACATGAATAAAATACATAAACTAGAAAGACACGAGAAAGATGACACCACATTTAGTGATGTAAATATATCAGGCCAGCAATCAACCATTTCTTCTACTGCAGTCGAATTACTTTCAACTTCAAAGGTAAAGTTAAGCTTTACTACTTTATTACTTTCTCCTTAAACATAGTATAGACAATATGTTACTTTTGGTCAAACACAATTTTTTACAAGTTGCCATTTTAAGATCTCTTAAATGTGAAAAATTGTATGTGTGTACTTATGTAATCATCTCTGGACACTTAATGGCTGGGATGATTTTTATGAAATTTGCTAATGTAGACTTCTTTAAAGTACACTTCGGGACTTTTTTCTTCTTTAGGGTTTAAGGGTTATTTTGGTTTTCTTCTTCTTTCAGGCTTTACTTGAACTCCCCAATATACTGCTTGACATAGACCATGCAGTAGGAAAAGTTTTTAAAGAAAATATTACCCTAAAGTATTTATAAGAAAGGTTGAGGTCATTACCTAATTATACCTTTCCTGCAAATGTAGAGGAAAAAACAGACTCGAAAATTTAGATATAAATTATACAACTGGCTTCCATACAGTGAAGAAAAGTGTGGCTGCTTCTGTAACTACTATGTTCTGTTTGCTCCAACTGGAGCTGGATTGGGTAATTAGGTAAATTATTCTTTATTTTAAATTTCATTTTGAAGAATATACAATCATATAATTATTTATATTGTTATGATTAACACTAATTGGGGGGGAATGAACATTTTCCAATTCATGTTTAGTTTGTTTGCTTTACAGCAAACATAATCTGAGATACCGTAATAAATTAATTTTACATTAAAATACATTCAGTGCAATCGTCTTCTTTTCTGCATGATACAACATAAATTTTCACAAACATAATGTTTTAAACATATATGTGAAATATTTAAAGAAAATGTGATTAATCAGTCTAACTTTTTATCTTTAAATAATAGAACCTATGGTCAATTATGTTTACCAAAGAGGCAACAAAAATTTTGAATGTGTGAATTAAATAAACTGAAAGTAATTGAAATCACACAATGTTTATTATCCAAAAACATTAACAGTTTCAATTATACAAATATTCTGACTAATAAAGAATATTTATTAAGTAACTTGTAAGCACTGAAGCACTAAAATTGAAAGTAATTGGTTTTTATACACCAATACTCTATTATTCATCAATGAATAAGACCTGACCTACTTTGAACAACTAATAGTGTGAAAATCCCATAAAGTCCCATATTATTAAATTTCTCTTTTTTTTACAGGATCTCAAAAAAATTGTTAAAACTCCCATAACAAAATTAAGAATCCAACTGAAGACTTTCGAATCCACACAGAAAAAGATTAGCACGAATTTTTAGTTCAGAGAGCATTAAAATTCGTAAAAGTTATGGAATCTGAGGAAAGAAATAGTGTTTTGCTGGACAAGAACAAAGAAATTCTTATAGAATAAAACAAGAAAGATTTACATTATATCACTAAAACTGTAATATTCTGTGCAAGAAATAACCTTGCTTTAAGAGGGCACAAAGACGATGGGATGATGAACTGTGAATAGCATTAAGAAGAAATATTATCTGGGAAACAGGGAATTTTCTGCAGCCTTTTGGGTTCCGACTAGATTCTGGTGATGCTCATTTAAAATGCCATCACTTTGAAAATTCTGGAGAAAAATGCACAATGGTTAGTAAAACTATTCAGAACAAAATTATTCAATCTATTGGAGAGGTCATTCTGAATAATATAGTTAATGATATGAAAAAAATCTAAGTCTATTCTGTCCTGTGGATGAAACAACTGATATGAGTGTGAGAGAACAAATGAGCACATGTCTTCGACATATAACCCTAAAACTATGATGCTCAAAGAAGACTTTGTTGGATTCGTATAACTAAGGAAACAACAGAACATGAAATGAAAAATGCTATTGTAGAAGAACTTAAAACACTACAATATAGGGAGAGGTCAAGGGTCAAGATTTTGACGGAGGCTAAAATATATCTGGAAAATTTATTGAAGCTAAAGCCCTGTTGTAAGATGAAAACACCTAGCTTTCTTCATTCACTGTTTCAGTCATAAATTAAATCTAAGCATAACAAAAGCTGTTGATGCTCAACCTATCAGAAACATTATGGGCATTGTAACTTCAGTGTCAAATTTTGTGAAAGGTTCGGTAAAAAAGTGTCTGTATTTTTTGGACACAAACAGAGAAGAGCATCAAAAAAATTTTTAATCCTATTACAAATTGTTAACACTACAAGATGGTTCGAGCAACATAATATTCTTATTGTTTTTAAGCAGCTCGTTTCTCTACCATATATTGGAGTTTACTGGAACTACTAGAATCAGATAAAGATGGAGAGACATCATTTCAAACAGTTGTTTTGGGAATTTTTTTTTTAATAGACTTGAAGGCGATAATGAGTGAAATGGTTTTTCACCATAAAACTCAAAAAAAAATTAAAGGAGTGATTTCATCATATGTCTAAGTACAGCTGTACATGTTTAGCTCTGACTTTAAAATGATGCAATGCAAGATCATTCAACTGCAAGAACCTATACAATATCTATATATAACGGGCTAAAAATTATGAGATCAGATGAATAATTTAGCAAAATATTCAATAGCTCACAAAAAACAGTAAGACTGAAGGAGAAGAAATTCTCATGCCTTGCATGTGCAGTCGGCAGATATAAAAATCAAATGTGCAAGCTCAAAATCCTGAGTATTATTAAAGGTAATGATATTTTTACTATTCTTAGACCACCTGACATCGCAATTAGAAATTAGACTCTCTTTAGAATTGAACAAAGTTACTCCTCTAGCAGGATTAATTCCATCCAACTTTTCAAAACACTCAATAGAGGATGTTTAGGAAGCAGCTCAGGTATAATATAAAGACATTCCTGTTTCTCTTACGGAACTATTGGCAGAAATACATTTTATGAAAGAAATATTGGGAATCTAAAACTTGGAATGAGTTTCCAAACAGTTGAATTATGACTCTTACCCACTGCAATGAAGCTTTCTTTCCAAGAATGCAATTTTATTGCAAATATTTGCAACAACCAATTAAAACTGCCTCAGGAGAAAGAATTTTTTTTTCTTTGAAAAGGCTGAAACTAACACCGTTAAACTATGACAGAGGTTTGCTTGAATGGACTTGCTCTGGACAATATCCACAAAATTAGGGAAATAGATGTAGAAAATCTAGCAACATTTCAGGCAAACAAAATCAAGAAGAATGCATTTGTCAAACTGAATGACTAATAGCAAATAAAACTTTAACAATGGACGAAAGTGTGAATTATGTAAATATATTTTTAAATAAAATGCTTTGTTTCAGACTAAATATATGATTTTCCCCATAAGTTAGATTAGAGTTGGCCTCCCATTTAATACTCTTGCATCGTGACCCACAAATAGTATTATGAATAAAATATTGATTTTACTCGTATTATGAATCAAATTCCAGTTCATAAACATTTTAAAGTCTTGATCTATTAACTAAGGAAAATTAAAGTTTGAAAGACCAAAATCGTCTATCCTGTTTTCGAAATAGTAATTTTTTTGGTTATTTCCAAAGCATAAACTTTTATTCAGAGAGTCAAAAAACTTACCATTTTACACCTATTTTAAAGAACTTTTATACCCCACAAAACACAGACCACATGGTTGGTTAGCTCCCCCCTTTAACAATTCCTGGATATGCCAATATGCTCATAATCCCTTTGAATTTTTTTTTTTTCATGTGTAGTATCAAACTAGAACAGCTACACCAGTCCTATCTTAACTGAAAAGGAGTTACCTTTGGATAAAGAAGGAATGGTATTAGGGGAAACAGTTCCCCAAAACAAGACAACCAATAAGAAAACCCCCATTGAAGAATGCCACAGAAAGTACTCCAGTACAACTGTCATTTCAGTTGCAGCCTTCTGTCAAAGATTCCTTGCTGAAAACATAGACCTAGCCCAAATCCAGAAACCGATTAATAAGAAGGATTAGAACCTCAGGAGATATGACCTCGGTAAAAAAAGAAAAACAATGCTTGCTTCATGAACTTCTGTTCTAGAAACATCACTACAGTGAAAAGATCTTCCTTGGGTTAACAAAGGGTAGAAGGAGTGCTAAAATCACCCTAGTCTACCTTCCATATGATCCAAAGAAACCTCCACTTTCCAGGGAGCTGGAAAGACTAGTTAACTACTTGCAGGAGAGAAAAAGAACAGCTCCTAGCTGGTTTGGACTAAAACTCCTACAATGTTATTGACATAACTATTGCAACAGAATATATTAATAGTTCATTATAAAGAACTGGCATGTTTCAGATGATATTTCAGCCTGATCATTGCACTTTAATTTTGATATTGTAGAATTTTGAAATTTTAAAAGAACAAACTGAACCTCTACTGCTAAGGAATTAGCTTACAGATTAAACTCCTTATCTGAGAGTGTCAGAGACTTAAATGATATTGAAAACAGAGCTTCAGATTTACAAAAGGCCATCATAGGTTCATACCATAGTAATTGAACAATTCAATCCAGCTCCAAAAGGAGAGGTACAATCTCCTGAAATAAGAATTATGGGGGGGGGAAAGGAAAGGAAAATTTGTAACCATTCAAAAAATACTAATATATTATAACACTCTGATGGATATTAGCCTACCTCAAAATTTTTTTTTAAATCAGAAGCAGTTTTGTATAGAGATAAACTTTACAAAGTCTATCTCTAGAGTACATAAAATAATTTTCTAGGAACTGATCTGCCCTAATCAGTTCATTAGCAATTCAGAGGGAAGAGCTGAACTAACTGCTTCAGAAAAAAAATATGGGAAGTGTTATCCCAAATGCATTTCCCAGACTGTAGGATAGTGGGTAACTCTGGTGATGGCTACGGCGGGCCGAGGAGAGATCATAAGGTCTTTTATACTGACTGGAATATTGCTAGGCAGTCATTGCTATTTCAAATAGGTAGTAATTAGATCAGGACAGGATTTTGTTATTACTTGTTACAAAAGGCTCCAGAGAATCTCTTTACCCTCTATTATGTGAAATCTTTAGAGCCAGTATAGCCTCTAAATAGGTGCCTAAGACTTGGAAGGTGTAGCACAGTAGTTTTTATTCTGAAACCAGAAAAGATTAATTACACACTCCCAAAAGCATTTTGTCCAATACCCCTATCATCCTTTGTTTTGAAAACAATGGAAAAGATATATTTGGTATATTTACCAAATTGGATATTGGCAAAATACCCCATTCATTATTCCTATTAAAACACATATAAATCAGGAAAATCATGCAAAGCACATTACACCAAATAGTTAGTAAGTATGAAGACTTGTACAATAAATTGTGTAAAAATAGTGTATTATCATAAAAAATGACATAAAAAAATCAACAAAACATAGTATTGTAGCTATAATTTATTTCATTGAACAAATTCAAAATATATAAAAAACACAATGAAAGAAACATAATGAATGGTAATGATAATGGTAAATTGCAAAATATTAGGGCTACATTGTATAGTAGTAGGGACAATGAACACATAGTTATAAACTTAAACTTATAACATAAGTACTTGGTATAAGAATTAATTATTGTACTGAATTAAACAATAAGGGCTTTCAATTTATTTAAAAGACTTTCATTCTTGATTTTTTATAAAGCAAAATCATCAATTATTTTTGCAAAATTTATTTGTTTTGCTCTATTTTTTTTATTGAAAGCCATGACAAACCAGAGAGTTGTCTTTGCTTCATTGAAGTACGTAAATAGTTTTTATGAGTTTTAACTTGGTAAAGGATCTCTCTTCCTTAGCAACTGTTACAGATGTTGTTAGGTGTGTAAAATAAGCAGTACATTAGGTAAATAAATGTTAACATACTGTGTTTTATCTATAACAGATCACCAAACTGTTATACGTCTATAATTTTCTTAAGCTGTTTTTTAAAAGAGGTTTCTACTGATAAGATTTATGCCAGAAATTGTCATGAAACATCATTGAAAAATTCTCTGAAAATTTAATAGTTTAATTTTGGAGATCATTGTCAGACAGAGACTCTAGTGACAAATCAAGATGGTTGAATGACTCTGTACATGTCTGCTATTGATTTCATCCCTTTTAATCGGTTGTCTAACTGGAAAAGTATATGGTGCCAACCATTGGGAAGAAGACAGACAACCTAAAGAGTTTGTCGAAATATGTTTTACCTTCTTGGCTCGCTTGTTGGTGAACTTGCATGTAATGTCCCAATTGGTACATTTATTTGGTCAAAGTTTCGTTAAGGAGTCATAACAGATATTGCTCTTTGAAATTTTCTCTAAGACTTGATACAACTGTCATGTAATTTATAAATACATTACAGTAAAATATAAACAATAGTTAGATGATTTATGTGTCAATGTCATCAGGCACTAAGACTCACTTGTAACGGGGATAATGGATTGTTTTACAGTTAAGGCAACGAGCATTCCAGGGTTTACATCAATGGGCACAGCATAATATTTGCTTGAACAGTGAGGACTTTGGTGGAAAAGGAATGAACAATTGTCATTATACCGGAAATGGGTTTTAAACATCTTCTGAGGGACTCATTCATAAAAAGTTCGATTTTTGGGATAAATTCAATACTCAATTAAGTACAAAATAGGAATGGAATGCTGAATCTAAGGTACTCCTTAAAGGAGAATACTATTAAATGCCATAGTGATAGATCTAAGACCAAAGAGGGGACTGTGGCTAGAATATATGGGCGAAGAAAAAAATACTCTGAGATTATGATCAAGAGTGTACCCAAGAGTGTTTCAAATGGAGATCCAAGTAATAGAGAGATGGGTACAGTTCAACCCTGATAGATGATATAGAGACAAGAACATAGCTATCCTTTTAGACAATCAAGCCGCCATCAAAACACTGAATTATCCAGTCATCAGCTCTAAGATGGTATGGGAAACTCAACAACCTACAATAAAGTAACTTTTCATAATAGTAGAGAGAAATGAATATCTGGAAAAAAAATTCCACTTGTGTAGGCAAGTACCCTCCTCATAGGTCCAGTACCTTTTTGTAGACTTGGAGATCCTAATTCAAGAAAGTAATAAGAAAAGAAGTAGAGACCCACTTATGGGGGGGGGGAATACCAGTATTAAAACAGACCAAATTACTCTGGGCAATTATGTGACAATGTGAAAAGTCAGATTTTAATATAGACTCATTTAAAAGACGCGGTTAAGCCAAACAGATAAGAGATTCAAATAATAAATTAAATGTAGTAACTTCATTAATAAAAGAAAAATGGATTTTCAAGACAACAATATGAATTATTATGTTTAATTTTAATGTAATTTAGTTTGTTTGTTTTATTATGTAAAATATGTGTATTTTACGGCAGTGCGGTAAAATGTTGAACAGTGACCGGAAGGAACGTTTTTCGGAAGTAAGAATTTGCCTCATGGTTACAGCAGTCTGAGTCCAGCGTTAGGAGTGACAGGCTGTTTCTAAAAAAGTCTAGATCAGAGCTTGGTGGAGAATGGTTGTGTTTTTGAGAGTCTAGTAAGGCTTTGAGGAGTAAGGTTGTGTGAAATGTAGAGTTCTTAATTACAAGTTTGTTTTATCTAAAAAGTAATAGATTTAATTTTTGTCTCAAGTAGAGACTAATTTAGCAGAAAATGGATAGGAAGTGATAATGGACGCTTCTAATGACAATGTAAACGTGTTTGAAAGTAATAGACTTACTGTATTCTAAGTGACAAACAATATTTATGAGAAAATTAGTATAAAGTATTTAATTAGACGGTGAATATAAAAAAAAGAAACTTAATGAACACTCGAATTTATAAGATTTCAAAGAATAAGAGACTATGTACTGTAAATGAGTGTCTTAAACGGATCGTTTAGCACGTGGCAAAAAACTTTGTATCGAAGTGAACATTCTTTTATTAATGATGAATGTTATGATTGTCGTACAAAAAAAAAAATAACATTCCTAGAGTGCTGGGTGAATATTCGAAACATGAACTTTTCAGAAAACAACGCTTGCTGTAATCTACAAGTCTCAGGACATCTGGAATTAATATCTTTGGACAATTTTAGTGCAAATGGGTGTTCTGGTATAAACACCATATGTTAAATTAGGACTAAGTATTTATATTATGTTTTGATATATTTTGCTATACATGTTTAAATTTTTTAATCTGTTTCATAAATATTTTAAAAGGAAATAAATTGATAGATAAAATAATAAAAATTTTAATAATTGAAGTAAATCTCCATCTGAGATCTTTATAATGATTTAAATTTAAATAAAAAGTAAATTCCTGTTGCAACAATTTTATTGGTAAAAGCATTTTTAAAGATAAAATTAATTAATTTGAAAGAAAGAAATAAAGGAAATATAAATTCATAATTTGTTATTGAAATTAAAAAGGATAACTAGTATTTATAATATGATTTTTTTGTTGTTAATAATAATTTGTAGGATGTTTCTTTAATAGTTTAATAAATCTTTATGTTAACATTTCAGAGACAAGTGTTTTCATTAAATACCAAATATCACTGTAAGTACACTGTGAAAAGAACTTACGACCCCCAGATATTTTTTCTTTCTTTTAAATATTTAAATTCATTCTTTTTTCAAAATTGGTATGTTAAGGATACCTGGCGCCCTAGTCGAGCAATTTAATAAGATAATTATAAATAATTAAAGTAACTACATCACCTCCTTTTAAAGAAATATTACAAATGTCGCCGCAACTGTGGGCCTTTTTAGTCGAAATAAACAGTGATTTTGGTAATGAGAATTCTTGAAATCAAGGTAAGGACTCTCTTTATAATAATAAGAAAGATTCTTTTTTAAAAATTTTTTGTGTTAAATATAGTAAGATAAAAATGGAGTCAGAAATTGTAAATGTAAATAATAGTGATGAACAGGTAGGGTTAGGAAATCAAAATTCTTTAAATAATATAGAGCCATTGGAATTTACAGGGGATATTTTTGATAATTTAGAGAAGGAATCGCAAAGTAATGAGCAAACAAATGAACAATTTGCACAAAATTTTTTAGATCAAGAAATAAGTAGTAATAGTAATAGTAGACGTTCAAGTGTGAACGCGAATAGTAGTTCAGGTTCGGATTTTAATGGGTTTGATAGTGATAGGATGCTAAATAGTAAAGAAAAGTGTGAAGATATGAATAAAAAATTAGTAGAAACACCAGGGGTAGAAATTGTAGAAGAAAATTCAGATAAGGAATTAAGAGCTGAAGAGGTTAGGGTAATTGAGCAGGTTAGTGTAACCAAAGAAGTTAGGATTGATGAGAGTGTAGAAAATAATGATCAAGGTATGAGCATGGAAAAAATATATGAGATGTTAGTAAAAGGATTTCGACAAACTAGTTTAGATATGGATAAAAAATTTGATAAAAATAGCTTAGAATTCAAACGAGATAATGATAAGAAATTTGAATGTATAAGTAATGATATTAAACAAACAAATAATAAAATTGAACAAAATAATGTAGATTTGAAGCAAGATTTAAATAATAAATTTGATGACTTCAATAATAAATTTGATCAAAATAAGCTAGAAATTAACACTAAGCTGGAAAATTTCAATGTTAAACTTGAACAGAATAATGTCAAACTTGATAAGATAGATAATGACCTGAAACAGAGTAAATTAGAACTAAGACAAGCTAATTTAGATTTAAAAGAAGCAATGTGTAAAAAATTTGAAGAAATGAGGGTTGAATTAAAACCAAATTATGTAAAATTTGAACAGAATCTTAAAATGGAAATTAATGTAATGGAAACTAATAATAAAGTAGAATTTGAATTAAGCTATTGTGAGAAAAAAGTAGAATTTGAACAGATTAATAGTGTAGAAGGTGTTTTGGTAGAAAATATTAATAATTTAGATAACAATTTAAATCAAGCAATAGCTGAAATTGAAATTAACAGTTTTAATGAGATAAATAACATGTCAAATGATTTGATAATAATAGAAGACGATTGTGTGAATGATTGTGTTCAAGAAATTTCTAAAATAATGAATAATGGGTTAGGTAACAAGGTAAATCTAGAAACAGCAAATAACGTTGAAATTAATATGTCTAGTGGGGTTGGAATAGGTATAAGTAATTTGAAAAACAAAGTAAAAGTAAATAATCTAATAACGAAGGTATCAGCTGTTTATTTTAAAAAACAAGTGGGTCATAAAAATGTAGAGTTTGAAAATTATGTAATGATAAAATTTAAGAGTATCTTTCAAACCCAAGAACAAGAAATTAAAAGTTTTTGTGAGAAATCTAACTTTAAATATAATCTTGACAGTAAAAATGTAGAAATAGTAAAAGAAGGCTTTGTACTAGTGTATAAGAATGGTGGGGTTAGAATTCCTGAACGAACAGATGTTGAAATTAGGTCATTGGATTCTAAGATGTTTGAGAGAAAGAGAAGTGTAGATATGTCTGTAAGGGAGAAAGAGAAAGGTATTTTGTCAACACTCCGAGACAATAACGAAGTGGGATCCTTTGTTAGGAAAGAGTCTGTTGTGATGACTGGGCAAGACAAACTGTCCCTGTGGACAGAAGTATTTAACATTAAAAATGTGTTAAAAAATTCAATCATGTATTTTAAAATCTTTCACCAATCTGGGAACCATCGAAAAAAAATGTATGATTTATAATTGAGTCATAATAAATTGAAATTTGGAATGAATAAATAAATGTAAGGACATTTTATAAACACACGGACTTGATTTTTAAAATAATTAATAAAAAGTAGTTAAGATTTTGTTAATAAGTAAGTTTAAGTTTGATAATAAATGATTAAGAGTTATGAATATTAATAATTTGTGTGTACTAATGAATTTTGTAAGCTAAGACAAAAATATAGAAAATAATTATTAGCCAAGCGTAAAATATTAAGAGTTTAGTTTTAGAAAACGTTTAGGTATTTGTAAAGTAAAGACGCTGGATTATAGCAGTAAACAACTTTATATGTTTATTAAGATCTTAATATTTAGAAAACGTGACGAAAACAGATTAGCTAGATGAGAGGATCATTGGAGCTGCAAGGTTGTTAGTGAATAACCGAGCGTTGTTTATACTAAGATAAATATTGACTTTACGTGTTAAGATAAAGCAGATTAATTCGAGGCAAAGATCCCGTGTAGTGTTGAGGAAAGGATATGCAATATTAAGTAGGTGGATTCAATATTAAATATTCAATAAAATGTGACGAGAGAGTTGAAATTCATTTGCAGATCGTATTGGAACCAAAAGGGTTTCATGTCTTATCAGTAGACAGATAAGGATTGTCTCATATCGAGGGGACTTGTTTATGCTTAAACCAGGCCTAGAATTCCTTTGCATGACATTAAGACGAGATACAGCGTGTGACAGAATTATCGTTCTGAAAATGAAAAACTTTTGACGTATAATCGGGAATTAACTTGCGTTTTCAAATAAAAATTACGTAAATAAAGGATAATTGGCTTTAAATAAAGTATACAAGAACAAAAGTAGATTACTTAAATAACTTTAATAGTATTGAAGGTAAAATTTCTAAGTAAAAAACTTAGAATAAGTTTTAAAAATAAAATTTTCTTTTTGAATTTGAATAATAACATCTAGAAAGGATCACATAAACAGAAAATCGACGATGCTAATAATAAGATTGGTAAAATAAACATTATTTCAACTTCGGATGAAACAATTTTAATGAAATTTTTTATGAATTTTAAAATTTTCTTCGAGTAGATGCATTTAAGGAGTACATGAACATTTGGGTGGATGGCTGAGCGTTTATGTAGTAATAATAGAATGTTTTATTCGCAAGAATAAGGCATTCTGGGACTACATGGAGAGCGTGTTGTGGAATAGGGATGTGTTTTGGGCTTTATCTTGAATTTAGTAGGGATATTGCATTCAACCACTGCACATTTCAACGTCACAACATGTTGCTTTGTGTAAGAGTCCAAAGAGCAATTTGAAGTATGCACGGTATAAAGTAGATGGTCAGAAGGACTGTAGTGGGGTAAGTAGGAGGTCAAATGCATAAAATAAACAAAAAATTCATAAAAAATCAAATAAAAAAGGTATAAATAAAAAACAAAATAAAAATGGAACGTTGGAGGGTTTTATTAATCGACGTTCGACAGGGCTTTATTATAAGCATAGAGGAGTATAATTCAATTACTGTGACTGTAATAAACCCCGGTCGAGTTTTGAAAAATAAAATAAGAAAAAACAAAATACAAAAAATAAAAACAAAAAAATTGTCATACGACTTATGTAAATGAAATATAGTTAAAACTTTGACAATTTTGAGAAGTTTAAAGAACAAAGAGTTCTTATTTTGTGTTGAGAAATACAGAAATTTAGTAGAAGAAGTTCAGGTAAGAACGAAGGGTTCTTATTTTTGTATGAAGAAGGAGGGGGTTTGTTAAGAAACAAAGCCTAGAAATAAACCGGACGTGACAGGAAGGGAGTTTTTATTTGAAATGAAACGAAAAGTTCTGTAAAATTGTAAAAATGTTGATTAGGTGATTAGAATAGGTAATTAGATGTTAAATTGTAAAACGATAAGTTGTATGTTTTGATGTTTTAAATTTTAAGGATTATTAGATGATAAGATGAAAAATAGTTAGCTTTAAATGATTTGTGGTTTGTGAATATGAAGAATAGTTGTTTAAAGTTTGAGAATTTATGTGAGTTTTGCCAAGACAGATAATAATAAAGTTTTTAAGTTTTTTTTTTTGATGTTAAATGATGAGTAAAGGAGGTTAAGTTTTTGTTTTTTAAAGGAAGGAGTAATAAATTAATAATAAGTAGAGAGATTTTAATGAATTTGATAGAAAGGATAAATAAGTAGTGTTTTTTAAATAAATAATAATGGAATTTGAAATAATAAATGATGTTAAGCAGTTATTTGATAAAGGTGTCTAAAGATTTTGATGAAATACGGTGTTAGCTGGGAAAGCAATGATAATTTTTTATTTTTTATAAGTTTTTTGTATTTAAGTGATTGATGACAAGGGAGATTTTAATGAAGTAATTTAAATGAAAGAATTTTTGAGTTTTTATATGAAGATGATGACTTTACAGAATTGTTGAGTAAAGTGGTATTTAAAATGAAGTTGTTCTGTTAATAAACTTTTATAAAGAAGGTAGTTAAGTTGCATTGATGGTTAATTTTTTAGTTTTTAAGAGGTTTTTTGAGTACTGCGATGAAATAAAGGAAATATACGACGATTTTAATGAAATAAAGGAAATATGCGACGATTTTTAATGAGATAAAGGGAGATTTGAGGAATTCTGCGAATAAACGACGGTTATCATGATTTTTTAAAGGAAGCTACGTTGAGATAAAGGGATAAATGAATGATAAAGAGGTTTTTTGGGGATTAATGCAACTTTGATTATTAAAAAAATGAAAGATAAGATGGAAATAATTTTAAGATAGGATACTGAAAGATGAAACAATTGTAAAGAGGTAATTTTGAAATAAATAGATGAGTTTTGTAAGTAATTTTATTTTTTTTTGATAATAATGATGTTATATTTTGAATTTTAGTTGAAGAAAAGAGTTTTTTGTAATTGTAAAATCAGTAGCTAACATGTTATCCCAGCAAGATACAGGAGAATTGAGATTTTAAGTAAGAATAAATAGTTATTGGATTTAAACTAAAATAAATAATAATATAAAGTCTGAATTGAAAAGTTTTAAAGTGAATTGAAGTAATGTTGAGTAATAAGTAAATAATTTTCGTAAAAATGTTAATTGAAAATGAGAGGTTTTAAATTTAAATTGTGTTAAGTTAAAAAATGATTTAGATGAATAGTGTGAGATGGATGTAGATTTTCAAAGGATGTAGAAATGTCGTCTTGGCAAAGAGGATGAGACGAGAAAAAGTATATAGACGGCTGTCTGGGAGATAAGCTTTGAGTGACGGGATCCTGTCAACAAAAAATGTTGATGGAAAGTTTCAGCCAACGAGGTTGGAAAGGAAACTGATGATGGGTTTTATTGTATAAATAGAGATAAGACTTAGCACTAATTGATTCGCATTATTTTTTTTTACATGAGTTATGATGACTCAAACAAATTGAGATAGTGAAATAGGATTTTAGCAAATAGATTTTAATTTTTTATGTAAAAAGAGAATCTTTCTTAAATTAAGTATACTAGGGATACTTATTTTCTTTCATGAGGTCCTTAGCTTCTGAAATGAAATGTCTTGAACATCCATTAAAAAATTTTTTTTCTTTCTCGATTTGAAATATATATATATAAAAGCTTTGTATTCCAATACCTGTATTGAAATACAAACCTTGTGGGGTTTTTGTGACAATGTGAAAAGTCAGATTTTAATATAGACTCATTTAAAAGACGCGGTTAAGCCAAACAGATAAGAGATTCAAATAATAAATTAAATGTAGTAACTTCATTAATAAAAGAAAAATGGATTTTCAAGACAACAATATGAATTATTATGTTTAATTTTAATGTAATTTAGTTTGTTTGTTTTATTATGTAAAATATGTGTATTTTACGGCAGTGCGGTAAAATGTTGAACAGTGACCGGAAGGAACGTTTTTCGGAAGTAAGAATTTGCCTCATGGTTACAGCAGTCTGAGTCCAGCGTTAGGAGTGACAGGCTGTTTCTAAAAAAGTCTAGATCAGAGCTTGGTGGAGAATGGTTGTGTTTTTGAGAGTCTAGTAAGGCTTTGAGGAGTAAGGTTGTGTGAAATGTAGAGTTCTTAATTACAAGTTTGTTTTATCTAAAAAGTAATAGATTTAATTTTTGTCTCAAGTAGAGACTAATTTAGCAGAAAATGGATAGGAAGTGATAATGGACGCTTCTAATGACAATGTAAACGTGTTTGAAAGTAATAGACTTACTGTATTCTAAGTGACAAACAATATTTATGAGAAAATTAGTATAAAGTATTTAATTAGACGGTGAATATAAAAAAAAGAAACTTAATGAACACTCGAATTTATAAGATTTCAAAGAATAAGAGACTATGTACTGTAAATGAGTGTCTTAAACGGATCGTTTAGCACGTGGCAAAAAACTTTGTATCGAAGTGAACATTCTTTTATTAATGATGAATGTTATGATTGTCGTACAAAAAAAAAAATAACATTCCTAGAGTGCTGGGTGAATATTCGAAACATGAACTTTTCAGAAAACAACGCTTGCTGTAATCTACAAGTCTCAGGACATCTGGAATTAATATCTTTGGACAATTTTAGTGCAAATGGGTGTTCTGGTATAAACACCATATGTTAAATTAGGACTAAGTATTTATATTATGTTTTGATATATTTTGCTATACATGTTTAAATTTTTTAATCTGTTTCATAAATATTTTAAAAGGAAATAAATTGATAGATAAAATAATAAAAATTTTAATAATTGAAGTAAATCTCCATCTGAGATCTTTATAATGATTTAAATTTAAATAAAAAGTAAATTCCTGTTGCAACAATTTTATTGGTAAAAGCATTTTTAAAGATAAAATTAATTAATTTGAAAGAAAGAAATAAAGGAAATATAAATTCATAATTTGTTATTGAAATTAAAAAGGATAACTAGTATTTATAATATGATTTTTTTGTTGTTAATAATAATTTGTAGGATGTTTCTTTAATAGTTTAATAAATCTTTATGTTAACATTTCAGAGACAAGTGTTTTCATTAAATACCAAATATCACTGTAAGTACACTGTGAAAAGAACTTACGACCCCCAGATATTTTTTCTTTCTTTTAAATATTTAAATTCATTCTTTTTTCAAAATTGGTATGTTAAGGATACCTGGCGCCCTAGTCGAGCAATTTAATAAGATAATTATAAATAATTAAAGTAACTACATCACCTCCTTTTAAAGAAATATTACAATTATAACAGGAGAAGAGCATACATTAGACTAAGTAGAAATAAACTGAAAATGCTGACAGTGTTTCTATCGGGACATTGTAGACTCAGGAAACATCTTAGAAAGATCCTAAAAGAAAATTATAGAACCTGCAGATTTGACCAAGATGTGGGGGAGACCCTACACTATCTATTACTCGAATGGGGTCTAATAATACACAAAAGGACTTAAAGTCTGGGAGACTACCGTATTGATGTAGAAGAGATATCTATGTGCTAAACTTACTAAAGGAGTTTGGGCTGTAGGGACTTCTATAGACAGGAGCTCCGTGTCTTAGAAGAATTAGAGGTACACAATAAAACTCTAGAGGTTCCAATTCATTTCATCCCCAAACACTACTATTACTACTTTCATTTCAAACTGGTGAATTGCTTATTCGATTCCAGTTGTACACTTTAATTCCCATCCTGGACACTATGCCCTCATCGTACATTTTTTGATATGATATTGCTACTAGTTATTCATAGTTTCATTTGGATATCTTTTATATAATTATTTTTCCTTTTTTTACCAGTCTTTACAACTATCTTTACATCTCAGTTCTCTTATAAGATTTTGTTCCATGTTAAGAAACCCCACAAGTAGTAAAATCACTTACTGATATTTTAAAACATGTCTCCTCAAATTTCATTTTTAAGACAATTCATAAATGTTATATTAACAGCCATTGTTGGCTATATATATTAACAGCCATTTTGTACTACAAATTGTGAATAATTTAAAATTATTTCTTATTTTTAATTACTTTATCCGGTTCGTTTCATGTATCCAATGTAATTTTCAAACCAAATCCTATTTCATCTAGTTTATTTTATTATAAAAATATTTTAAGAACAATATAATTACAAAAACATTACAATATATACAAAGGAATATATATATATATATATATATATATATATATATATATATGGAAGGAATTTCTACAGAGGGTCTGCTTGATACAGAAAATATTATACACCTAATTAAACCCTGAATTTAATACAATAAAAATATCTTCTAATTTCTTGCTTAGCCCAGTTTCTTATTGTAAATAACTGTAGAATTTCAGAGATGCATAATCATATGATAGACAAAAAAGTCTTACTACAATATTAATTCATATCTGTCATGTTACTAATAATTCAACTAATCTTTCACATTTGTAATATAATTTTAATCATACTCTAATCAACTTTCAGAGTTGGTATTAATGGAGTTTTACATGTAAAACTTTAATGTTGTTAGAAAAACATAAAAAAGTAAATGACATAAGATAATTTAATCTAAGACAAAGATGAAGTAATCATTCCACATCCCTTTTAAGAATGGAATCAAACCCTAATTATTTTTTATATATAAAGAAGAAAAAACCTGCATGGCCTTTTCTCACCCTCAGGGTTGTGTCAGACTCTTGTTGACTAAAAAACATCCTCTTTTTCCTCTTGACTCACCACCTCAGAACCACTTTAATTAGCATTAGTTCAAGATGGATTCAGTTTACCTTAGACCTCCTGTATGATATCTTCTAGTTATCAAGAATGAAGTTGTCTCTGTCTCTCATGTTCTTCATGCTTCTTTAACTGTCAAGACCCTTGCAATATATGTAGATATTATATTCCACTGTTTTTTACTGCTGAGCATAACCTCTACAATATTTTCTGGGGTCAGAAAACCAACCTCTTTCCCCAGTCCCTGCTTTCCCATTCTCCATCTCTCACACTCAAAAAAGGTATGATATCCATCATTCTATTAACCCTTATTCTTCTGTTTATTTCCATAAGGGTAACAAACTATGATTTTTCAAAATCTGTACATTTGAGAACAATGAAAGATACATATTTTTTATGAACTTGTTAAAGTGAGAAAAACTATACAAATGTCTTTTATCAGTTTTTTAAAGTAAAATAGGTTGCAAATAAGAAACAGTATTGTGCTTAAAACAATGTATTGACTTTATGTCCACTAAATTCAGCCTGTAGTCAATATTTTAGAGTTATCTAGACTCTTATTAGTGATGACATGCAGGGGATAGACTTCCAATACAAAAGAGAGTGATGGTTCTGTAATAAATGTAGCTAGGCACGCTCAAATAGACTGTGTGCTAACTTTTAACTTACTAATTATGTTTACTCTACTTTGGTTTTGTTGTATTATTTATATTTTAAGTAGAGCTAACATATCTCATACCAAATCTCTCATCGATCTAAATTTTCAATTTTTTTAAAACTAAATGTTTGGTGCCATGTTCTTTTATAGACATTATGCGGATTATACATACAGAAGTATCACAAGTCCAAAAATAACAAAATTACATAAAATTTATTTATTTTTGAATAAATTTCACCTTCCCAACAATAAAAAATGAATTTATGCCTAGGCTATATATATTTTTATGTACATTTCGGATCCTACTCACACTGAAATTCGTTAATCTTTTGTGTAATTTGATTGTATGAATATGAATATGCTTTAATCTCTTAACCTTTAATGTGTTAGTTTAGATCTATCAAATTTAATGAAAACCTGGCTTATTGTAGGATAAAAAGGGGGATTAAGTAAGACCATAAACAAGTTAATAAAATGTATGTTAATTAATAATAAAACAGCATTGAAAATAAAACCAATTGTATAAATTGTTATTATACGTTCAATCAAATAATTATTGTTGGTATTGATATTGTTCAAATGTTCAAGTAAAGAAATCTTATTCTACTATAGTTCTACTAGACCAATTTCCATGGTAGCCTACATGTTGATGAATTTCCTTTATAATATAGCTATTGCAACAAGATTGAGACCTGGGACCCAAAATCAGCAAATGAGCAGCATTATATTTTGAAATATATACAAAATACAACATATTTTGAAAGTTTGTTCAAGTTTATACATCTATCTATAAGTGTTAGAATATATTCACACTCTTAACTTCGGCTTTACTTGTAAATTACAATGCCATCTGCAAGGTGAATGATACAATGAGCAACTTTGACAATAAAACATGGTAAACTAAGCAATGTATTTTATTATTACTATTAAGAGACACCATAGTTCAAAAATACTTTGGTTTTACCCTTATTTTGGGTATTGTAGATAATTGCCAAGAAATTATGTTTTCAGTGTTTTGACAATATTTTGATTATCCTTTGAGCTACAGTTAAAATACAAAAACCATTTTGTTTGTCATTCAAAAGGGAAAGTTTTTTGTCTCTTATAATTTTTCTTTGTTTACTTCAACCCAGGAAAAATCCTCTAAAATATGAGACAATAGTTCTAAAATCCCTGTATATATGTTATGAAAATTACTAGTCAAACTGCCATCTGTTAGGCCTTTGACACTGTTACCGATAATCCTGCTCAAATATTTATTGACTGTGATTGCTGAGTGTGAGCCTCTCTCATCATTCCAAATTCAACAGCCATAACTATTTACATTACTATTTAGAATGAATGTAGCAAACAAATAATATGTAACAAAATTCAGTTTGACATTAATTTTGCCATCTAAGGTATTACAGAACTCAATTCTGTAAAGGGGCGAGAGTTCGAAAATACTATGTTCAATGAATCAAACTATAGTTAAATAATCAGATAAATTTTGATTTAATCGTACAAAAAATTGTTGAAATATTAAAGGATTATTGGGAAAAAATTAGCAAAAAAACTAAAAACCAGAGTTGTGTAATATTTTATATTTTATTTGTAAGAATAAAGCTCAAAATTTTATACTACAGTAAAATGGAAACATTTTGTCATTTTCTGTGGTAAATTTCCTTCAACCAAAAATACTACTTTTATCAATGTATGTAAAAAAAAAAAAAAATTGAAAACAAAAATTAATTTATTCCCCAAAAAAATCTTATATTTTTAATACATTTGATTGTAACCGTATATTTATTCGAGCATGAATTAAAATATTTTCTGGACAAAAACACAAAAACTGCAGGGAATCGTTGCAAAAATCTAATTATCGGACTATTTTGTAAATATATTGTTCAAAAACTCAAAATACCCAAAATTTCTATATTACTATTTCAAAGTATGGACTTTCAACTACTTTTCCTGAAAATTTGATCTAAATCCTTGTCTGTATAATATAATATACTTTAGAGATTGTCCTCAGTCCGTATTATAGTTTGGCTACAGCGCTGTTTCGCCAAACTATAATACGAACTGAGGACAACCTCTAAGGTAATTAACTATATTATATATTAAACAGTCCAAGGCAACACATTATACTTTATAAAACTGTATAATATGTTTTAGAGTTATGCATTTTAAAGACAAATAACAGTTTTTTAAATCTACTGCGCATGCGTTAAAAGATGGCTCAAAAATTCTATCAGCATTGGATTCCTTGTAAAATTTTCTATTGATTATGACTATTTTAATTTTTAATTTTTACCAAAAAATACGTTTTTTAGAGAGAGAGAAAAGGAAATTTTTCAGTCTAATTTCAAAAATTGGCATTTTTCACTAATTGACGACTGAGACTTCCTTATGAGATAGAGACTTGAAATTTTGGTTGGTAGCGATTTATTCAAGATAAAAACCACCTGTAAAATTTGAGCCACATCAGAGTACCCTCACCAATAAGTATGGGATTTGGGTGTGGAATGTTACTTTTGATTTTGTTTTGCAGCCTGTCTGGAAAATTTGCATTGAATAAATTAGCTGGTTCATGTCAACAGTAGGTACTCTCTGTCACCCACACATATGGAATATAATCCTTTCAGTTTCATTTAAAGACAGTTCAGATTAGTTACAAAAGACCTGATGATAGCTAACAAAATTAAAGTACTAAATATGCAACAAAAATAACTCTATTTTATGGTTATTTTACCTTTGTGTATTATCCTAGAGAATCTAAACTTAAAAACTTAAATTATTACAGCTGATTAGTAGTATAAGAGCTCAGCATGTGGCTAAGGGAGTTTTAAAAATCTGATAATAGACAAAATATTTGCTTTCATGTATCACTCCCTACAGCAAATCACACCTAATATTAACATGAAACCACCCATCTCCAGTTCGTGTATCACATTACTATAAGAAGAAAATTAATTCCATTGAAAAATTCCATTATTTTGACTTTCTCAGTTCCTCGACCTATGTAATTTGATGCATTAAATTACTAAGTTAAACAAATATTCAATCAAAACTCTATTTTACTTTGGTTTAAACATTTTATAAATTTTGGTGCTATACATTTTTAGAACAATGTAAAACATAAGTAAAAACTCCTTCACTTCCTTCAACCGACAAGCCATCATTGGATTGTGGAACAGACTAGAATATGAGAAAGCAACACCACACAGTGGGTTCAAACCCACAAATCATGTACGAACAAGCAAAGTTGGCAGTACTGTTAACACATTCATTACTCCAAAAGTAGACAAGATAAAAACTATTTTTCGGCAAATTATTTTTTATTATCTGTCACAATACAAATATAAAACAAAATTACTATGCTTGCATTTAAAAAAAGATTTTAAAAAATGTATATTTCATAATTTTAGAACATCAGTATTTTTATTATTATTTTTTTAATTTATTTATTTTTTTTTTTATCATACTGTTGTCACTCTCTGTAGACAGCTCTATTCAAACGACGTTTAAAGTGATTCCTACATCAACTACAAGCTGAGAAACAATTTGTACAAATTAAATAGTAGAAAACCATAATAATACTCATTTTGAAATTTAATTTTTGAAAACGCGTTATAAAATCTAATTCTTTCATAACTCAAAAATGAAAATATAAATTTTATTTTTCACCAAAGTGACCGTCTTATAGAGGACAAAAAGAATAAGAAGAAATATCAATATCCATACATCGAAATCGATCAGAAAAAAGTTGTTTTTTTTAATTTGACACACTCTGTATATTTTATTGCAGTTTCGGTGCATCCTAATAACTCTAATCATGAACTTCCCAATGCAGTTTCTAGAGAAGTCAATTACTAGTAGATTTACTAAGTCAATTAGAAGCTGAGATCAAAATTATATTCCAGACTTTTGTCTGACACTATATATTTGTCTAACAGAATGACTACTTATTGCTCTAATTAAATTGAAACTTTGTAGAAAAATAAATCATGATGCTAATCCCTCAGTCGAGTTTATTATGCCAATAAAATAGCTACAAGAAAAGAAAGTTTTACTTTTTAAACGATTTAAAAAAATTCACTTCATACATTTTGATTTCTTAATTTCATGGAATTAATTCTGTTACACGATTTTGTCATTTATTATACATATTTTTTCAATTAATTAACAACCATAAAAATAATCATTATAATTTACTTTTATTAAGGTTAGAAATATTCTGTTGTTGTTGTTTAGGGCCTAAATGAAAAAACCCTCTTAGTCATCATGTCTTTATAAAAAAAGGAAGAATACACAATATGTGCGGTTTGAAAAGTAAATCTCAAAAATGTCTTGAAATGTCCCTTGTCAAGTTAAATAGAAATTATGCTAACATTTTCAATAAAATCCTTTATTTAGCAAAAATGTTTGACTTTTTATGTTTATAGCTCACAATAAGAGCAAATTTCAATGGCAGGCAATAGTTTAAATAGTCAATGCAATAGGCTACATCAGACTGTTTTAAACAACTAGTATAATAATTTAATGTGACAACCATAGGTGTTTGGTGGAATTCCATATTAAAGGAAATACAGTATTATTTAATTCGACAAAAAGCCTAATACTGGTCTTTATCATTTCTCAACCCCTCCCACTCTACCCTTTCCTTTGTCTTGCAATTTTGGTTTTTTAGACTTGTTTTGTTTTCAATTTAGTAGCTTGAAAATACCTAACGGCGAAACTTTAGTCGCTCAATAAAGCTCTTTTGTGGAATTAAATAAGTCTTTCGTTATTTCCAATAAACAACCAGTATATGTAACCAAAAATTTGAAGTAGGTATGGCTAGATTGCGAAGAGTTTAACCTTCTTGGTCTAGAGTAAGTAAAAACAATTTTCCTCAACTGGATTTATTTTACAGATTTTTTTATAATAGGTCATTTTTGTATCAAGTTCAAATTAAGTAGTAACTGTGCACAACAGCAGAATGATTGCAAAATGGCGATGATATTTTTAATACTTCTATGCTCCTAGTGTAGACAAGTTTAGTAAAGTCAGAACGTAAAATCGTGACCTCAATTCACGTGTGAGCGTGTGTGTATCTATGGAACAAACTGCAGGAGCTCGTCCAACAACAAAGCAAGGATTTCATAATATCATTTCTTCAAATCAAAAAGTCTCCTTCATTACCACTTTACTAACGAAATATATTATTTTAGATCATTGAATTATTATATAAATTCCATAATGCCTTATGAATGCTTTATAGTTTACAATAAGTCTCTTACTAAATTACTTACGTCTAGTAGCAATCTTGTATTTAGTATTTATTAATACTTCATTACAGCTGTTTCGGTATAACATATTATACCATCATCAGATGAAATAACACATTTACACAAAACACTGATAAACATTGTACAAAAATAAATAAACATAAAATATTTGGTACTGCTGTACACAGGTCGAAAATAATATAAAATAAAGTGAATAGTTGACCACTACTAAGATGTAGCCATATTACCTTAACTTTATTTTATATTATTTTCGACCTGTACTGCAGTACTAAATATTTTATGTTTATTTATTTTTGTACAATGTGTATCAGTATGTTGTGTAAATGTGTTATTTCATCTGATGATGGTATATGTTATAACGAAACAGCTGTAATGAAGTATTAATAAATACTAAATACAAGATTGATACTAGACGTAAGTAATTTAGTAAGAGACGTATTGAATTATTGTAGCACTTCAATAATCAAAATTACAGGTTTTTATCGACATTTTATTTTTCACTTGTAAAATACTTTAGAGAAGTTATGGGAAAGAAAAAAAAATCGATGTAAAGTTTTTTGCGAATATATTAGTTTTGAAGTTTCTTGAAGTGATTTTTGGAATGACGTCATCTGTCTGTCGTCTGTGTAGCGTTCTACAGCCAAACTAATGAACCGATTTTAAACAAATTTGGTATCTGGACATCTTTTTGAGATATTTAATTTCGAGACTTTTTTTCATTTTTTGATAACTCAAAATTTGGTGACAGCTGTTATAAGAGAAAAAACATCAAAATCGGTTGTTACCATCTACCAAAACATGGCGGTTTGTGAGTTATCAGTAAAAACCGATGTCGATAAAATTTTAGTGAAATGTAAAGAATAATTACTCAAATCCGTGGACAAAATACAGGTAAAAAATATCACGGTTCAGAATGATTGGTAAAAAACAAAAACTGGCGTCATTAGAAGCGATATTTTAATCAAATACTATTTACACTAAGGACACGTTGATGACACAAACGAAATAAGCTTAACCCCTATTTAAATATATAGATATGTTTTGAACTGGGTTTGTATTTGGTTTTGAAGATGTTTAGTGAGTAAGTATGTCCAATATTTTTCCACTGTTTATAAAATAATTTATTACTCAATATAATTTTATTTATTATTCTATCTGTTTTATTTATAGAAAATGAATCAACTGGGAAGTTGTTCAATAACAACGTTTTAGATCAGCTCCAACTCGTAAATTTTACGTTACTCCAACAGCTATAATACATTTATGATTGTCAATGGCATCCCTCCAACTAACTAGTTTGTAACATTTTTCTGACAGCTTAGGTCAAGTATAGAATGAGTTATAGCCATCACTACAGTCTTAAAATGTATGTCTGACAAATTCGTATTTAATGCTGGTAAACCAAAACAGACAAAAGGCAAACTATATTGTCCAGTGATTATATTTAGATGTGGCATTTTCATAGCAAAATCTAACTTATTACGTTTTCATTTTTCAAACATGTAGACAGCATTTAAAATTTCTAAGAAAAACTTGACAACCTTTCGTATCAAAAATATGATCGATTCATACAAAAATTTGTGGAACGTCCAAATGGACATCCCGATATATCTCTACAACCTAAATGGCTGAGCCGATTGTCATAGACTTTTTACTTTTTTCTATCTTGGATATCCTAAGAAGCCTAATTTTTTTAATTGATTTTATAAACACTGATAAATATTTTAACTTTTAAAAAATTAGGCCTATGTCTTCGTATTTGTATTAGGCCACATGTAGCATATGAAATATTTACTATAGCCTACTGTACTTTCATACCAGAATGAACAAAATAACGAGAACTTGTTTAACGATAGTTCGAACAGGGTCTTTTCTATTATACGACCGCATGGCTCAAATTATTTTCCATACTAGTTGTGTGACTATTCTTGCTATTTATTGGTTGGTTTCTTGATAAAATAGACAGGCTGCGCATTGTCTCCTTATCTTATCAGTTACTCAGAGTTGCACTGACCTAACTTAACCTAACCTAACCGGAAACACCATCAAGAAACTGATCTGTTCGATCAAATTATCAAAGATATTGTAGTATTTTGGCCACCAGAAGTGTAAAACCTAACCTAACCTAACCTAACCCAGACCTAACCAGAAGTGTAAAAGTCATAAAAACGTTCACATGTAATTAATTTGTGATTGTGTGTTTTTCTATTTTGTATATTTGTGTGTTTTGTGAAAAACAACAAAACCATTTTATTTTATAGATGATTTCATCAATTGAGTTAAGAAAACCTACTTTATTTTCCATTCTGTTAGTATAGAAAATAATTTGAGCCATGCGGTCGTATAATAGAAAAGACCCTTCGAACATTTCATGGTTTTTATCCTAATTAGTAGTATATTGTGGAAATTAAGAAGAAGAAAAAGGTAAATAAACCGATTTTTTTTTCTTTGCGTACGTTTGTCGTTGAAGATCTCTGGAAGTGAAGTAGACACGTTACATTAAACTTAACATACAGGCTTAAAATTTGGTTTAAAGCTTACTTTGATGTTAATGAAGAAAGCTATTCAACTGTAATGAGTTACACTTGAAGAAACTACAATAACCAAATGAATTAAAACACAACTTTCCACAAAAAATCACTTTATTTGTACAACACAAATACAAGACGAAGATTCAATGACTAAGCTGCACATGTACACAAACCCTACTAACAGTGCTGTTAGTAGAGTTTGTGTACATGTAGCAGCTGAGGATGATAACTTGGTCATTGAAACGTCGTCTTGTATTTGTTTGATTATTTTAAGAAAGCTATTAATATTCAAAAATCCAACAACAAATTTCAAAAAGGACGGCTAATTAAAACAGTTTTCCCCCAATATCGTTTGAGTAATTTAGTTAAGAAAACTAGTTGAAAACAAATTTTAAGATTTTAATTCTGTAGTTTTTAGTTTTGGTAATGATACCAACACAATTCTATAAAATGAAAAATAACGCAGTTTTCTCTAAAACATATTGTGGAAAATCTCCCATCAATAATTAATTTTAAACATTTCACTTCAGTTTGTAATGGTCATTTGTGTTCTTTTTAATTTTTTTTATTGAGAACAAAATTATGCAAAAAATTCGGTCTCTGACGTTTCAAGTAAATTGTATAACATCATAGCTACGATTCTAGCCAAGATACCGTCATTAGCTTTAAAAAAAAAATGCTCATATTTTTATGGTGTAAAGCCTATCTCAAACATATACATCTTTGAGACCAGCTGTTTAATTCTATATAAATCCAATTACAACAACAAAAATAACATGATGTATGACTAAAAATATCATAAATCGAGTCAAGATTTAAAAAGTTACCAAACAAAAGTGGCCCATAATAACAACGTTAAATAATATAATTAATTCATCAACAATTTCAAATGACTTTTCATAATTGAAATACTGAATGAAATAGAGACCGAAAACCTATTATAATCTGTTACATGATATATTTACTTGTCGACACTGCTGAGATCTCTTCAAAGATAGGCAAGCAAAGGCTATAAATAGATACGATTAAGAGTGAAGCTGTCTACACAGTCACCCTACTCTCGTAGTAAACAGTTTATTGGCTTGTATTAGCAGTCTCAATATCACATTGTAAACAGTCTATTGACTTTCATTAAAGTCCCGATATATTGCCATACTCACATGGACAGTCTATTGACTTGCATTAGCACCATCGATATTTAACCGTACTTAAAAAACAGCTTATTGACTTTCATTGCAGTCCCTATATTTTGCCATACTCACATGAACAGTCTATTGACATGCATTAGCATTCTCGATATTTAACCATACCTAATAAACAGTCTATTAACTCTCATTACAGACTCGATATTTTGCCATACTCACATTAACAGTCTATTGACATGCATTAGCATTCTCGATGTTTAACCATACCTAATAAACAGTCTATTAACTTTCATTACAGACTCGATATTTTGCCATACTCACATTAACAGTCTATTGACATGCATTAGCATTCTCGATATTTAACCATACCTAATAAACAGTCTATTGACTTTCATTACAGTCTCTATATTTTACCATACTCACATGAACAGTCTATTGACATGCATTAGCATTCTCGATATTTAACCATACCTAATAAACAGTCTATTAACTTTCATTACCGTCTCGATATTTTGCCATACTCACATGAACAGTCTATTGACATGCATTAGCATTCTCGATATTTAACCATACCTAATAAACAGTCTATTGACTTTCATTACAGTCTCTATATTTTACCATACTCACATGAACAGTCTATTGACATGCATTAGCATTCTCGATATTTAACCATACCTAAATTAACCGTCTACTAACAGTCATTACAGACTCGATATTTTGCCATACTCACATGAACAGTCTATTGACATGCATTAGCATTCTCGATATTTAACCATACCTAAATAAACCGTCTACTAACTGTCATTACAGACTCGATATTTTGCCATACTCACATGAACAGTATATTGACTTGCATTAGCATTCTCGATATTTAACCATACCTAATAAACAGTCTATTAACTTTCATTACCGTCTCGATATTTTGCCATACTCACATGAACAGTCTATTGACTTGCATTAGCATTTTCGATATTTAACCATACCTAAATAAACAGTCTATTAACTTTCATTACAGTCCCAATATTTTGCCATAATCACATGAACAGTCTATTGACTTGCATTAGCATTCTCGATATTTAACCATACCTAATAAACAGCTGTAACGATATCATGATCCCAATTAAATTAAACTAAATAAAAAACATCAATCATGAAATCTAAAAATAAATAAATTAAAATATAACTTGAATAAAATAATAATATATAGAACCATGTTAAACAAATGAAGAGAAACGGCAGATGCCGCCTGCAATAAAAATTGTACGTGCTAGGTTACAATAGCACTAGGATTTCAAGAACCTTGAAGCCAACACGTGTACAATAACGGAATTCTTGGGGTAGCAGAGTTTTTACTAGAAAAAAAAGAGAAATCAAGGGAAAGCAGCATCATAACGGTATTTTAGAAAAACACAAAAAACGCAAGGAGAAAGTAGGTCGGCCAATCGGAGACGCTTCAAAATTAAAAAACACAACGGCAAAATTCAAAAACAACCAGTAGGAATCGCGAAAGTTCATATGCAGAGAAAGTTGGTAAAATCCACAAATCAGCGAACAGGGCGCGAAAACCAGTGTTTTAGAGAAGGAGTATTAGAAAATAGTTTGTTGAAAGGAGTCTTACAAGGGTCGCCAAGACGTAAGGTCGCGTACACAGCTAGAGTACGCTGTGTACAAAAGAATAGTTTTTTTTACAGCGAGTAAGGGACAAGAAGTCTCTTTATATTGAAAAGTTTTTGATAAGTTGAAATTAAAGTAGAATCGAAGTAAAGGAAGTTTGAATTAGAATAGGAAGTTAGATTTGGAGTTTGTGGAGTTCTTAATAAAAAGACAGATCAGGAAAAGGAGTTTAAATTCACCAGAGGTAAAGGAGACCAATCATCGTAGAACAGGCGCTGTATTTTGGGACGGCATCAGGGAAGGAGAGGCCTATTTTGGAACGGCATCAGGGAATGAGAGACAGCGTTAATTACCAACGAAAAGTGTTTAAGCAGTGTGGTGTTTTGTTTTTTTTTTTTTTGTTTAATAAAAAAGTAAATTAAAGTCATGTGTAGTGTAAAGTGCTAACCGACCGAGCAAGAAGGACCAGCAGATTTGATAAGTACAAAACCAATTAATTGTTAATTATTAAATTCACTTAGAATTGATTTCACTTTCGATTGAGCCATTCAAAAAACCCAAGACCCGAGATAAAGAGATTTTGTTGTTTTTAAATTAATTGTAAAAAACTGAGCTAGCCGAGATTAATAAAAAAAGATGATCAATGTTAATAATAAATTAAAGTATTAAATAAAATTTGTAAAGAAATATAATAAATTAAAAGGAACTGATAATTTGAAGATTTTAACAAGAGTTAAAATAAAGTAAATTTTGTAATTTTAAAATTGTCTATGATAAATAAATTAATCTTAAGGAATGAATGGAGAGTAAATGGTTTTTCTAGATAAGTAAGTATAAATTTCATGTATATGTTTATTGCTGTAGTAATTTTGTTCTTTTAAAAAATTAAAAGAAAGAGTTTGTTTTATCCAGGTAAACGGTGTTGTTTATGAGTTTAATAATTATAGATAGTTCCTTAGTAGAAGTAGAGCAGTAATAAATAATTGATAACATCTTAAATGTTATATTTGACACGACAACGTGTGGCTTAAATAATTAAAGGTAAAATTAAAATATTTAGCAAAGCAGGAGTTGCTTATGTTATATTTGGCTCACCAACGTGTGGCTTTTAGAATAAATTAAATTAAATATTAACTTAATAAATTACATATAACAAAAAAGTTGCTTATGTTATACAGTCTATTAACTTTCATTACAGACTCGATATTTTCCCATACTCACATGAACAGTCTATTGACATGCATTAGCATTCTCGATATTTAACCATACCTAATAAACAGTCTATTAACTTTCATTACCGTCTCGATATTTTGCCATACTCACATGAACAGTCTATTGACTTGCATTAGCATTCTCGATATTTAACCATAGCTAATAAACAGTCTATTAAATTTCATTACCGTCTCGATATTTTGCCATATTCACATGAACAGTCTATTGACTTGCATTAGCATTCTCGATATTTAACCATACCTAAATTAACCGTCTACTAACTTTCATTACAGTCTCGATATTTTGCCATATTCACATGAACAGTCTATTGACTTGCATTAGCATTCTCGATATTTAACCTTACCTAAATAAACAGTCTATTAACTTTCATTACCGTCTCGATATTTTACCATAATCACATGAACAGTATATTGACATACATTATCAGTATCGATGTTTAACCATACCTAAATAAACAGTCTATTGACTTGCATTAGCTTTATCGATATTTAACTATACCTATATAAACTGTCTACTAACTGTCATTACAGTCTCGATATTTTGCCATACCTAAATAAACAGTCTATTGACTTGTATTAGCATTATTGATAGTTAACCATACCTAAATAAACAGTCTATTGACTTGCATTAGCATTATCGATATTTAACTATACCTATATAAACTGTCTACTAACTGTCATTACAGTCTCGATATTTTGCCATACCTAAATAAACAGTCTATTGACTTGTATTAGCATTATTGATAGTTAACCATACCTAAATAAACAGTCTATTGACTTGTATTAGCATTATTGATAGTTAACCATACCTAAATAAACAGTCTATTGACTTGCATTAGCTTTATCAATATTTAACTATACCTATATAAACTGTCTACTAACTGTCATTACAGTCTCGATATTTTGCCATACCTAAATAAACAGTCTATTGACTTGTATTAGCATTATTGATAGTTAACCATACCTAAATAAACAGTCTATTGACTTGCATTAGCATTATCGATATTTAACTATACCTATATAAACAGTCTACTAACTGTAATTACAGTCTCGATATTTTGCCATACTCACATGAACAGTCTACTAACAGTCATTACAGACTCGATATTTTTCCAAACTCACATGAACAGTCTATTGACTTGCATTACTATTCTCGATGTTTAACGATACCTAAATAAACAGTTTACTAACTGCCATTACAGCCTTGATATTTTGCCAAACTCACATGATCAGTCTATTGACTTGAATTAGCATTCTCGATATTTAACCATACCTAAATAGTCTATTAACGTAAACAATGTAGTATTTACTCTCCTGTCTGTGCTATTGATTTACGTTAGAAGTCTCGACTTTTATCCACAATCACATATACAAAGTATTGACAAAGACAAGATGGTATTTACTCTTTTATCACTCTTATTGATTTACATTTGCAAGCTTGGTAATTTTCCATAGTCACATAAACAGAGTATTGACATAGACAAGATGATAGTTACTCTCAAGCCTGTACAATTGATTTACATTACCAGTCTCGGTAATTCAATGAAGGTCCATCAATGGTTAGCACATCAAATTTCGGTCGTCGTCATTTAGCATTCTCAAGCAAAGTTCGCTGTCAATTACAGCTTCCTAAATTTAACACGGTAAGGGTTCAACACCGTGTATGATTCAGCGGCCTCAGAGATTATAGGATTTGTTATTACAGGGCTCTCACTTTGCGGCGCTTCTGTACTGACATAAGTAATGCTAAAAATTAAATGAGCATATCATCGTGTTCCTCATTAAATTCCCTGTATAACCATATATAGTTTATATGTTTTAAACATTTTGTTAAAATGTTAATGCAAAAATAACGATGGAAGGCAAAAAAACATGGTTTTGCTGCCGTTTTTCATAAACACGCGTCTTTGAATTTGCGCCGTTTAAAAACTAAGGATGCTAAAACATTTTCCTATTAGGCGTTTATTAACAGTATTATTGTAAACAACATACTCAAGTTTCGTAATAAAATAATCACTACAACAATTGTTATTAAAGTTTTTGTGAATTACTAGTATCTTAATTTTGGGTAAGAATACAGGGAAAAGGTTTTATAGAACTAACTTAATAATTATGTAGAACTAAAAAAATTCAACTTATAGAAGTAAAATTTAAAATTATATTTTTTAAATGTCTTTTATAAAGGCTTTAAGTGTATTGGTGTAATCGTTGTGCTACTTGTGCAGTGAGTGATACTCTGGGCCCAATACACATAGAGCACACTCTCACTTATTATAGCAGCAGTAATTGTTTTCTTCTATAAATTTGGTTTTACACAAATTGCATTTTGTAGTTTTAAATTTATTTCCATAAATAAATCACGTTTTGTCAACGTTTTCTCATCATGTGTCAATATTTATAGTCGTTACTTTAGATTTTAATTCATTGTGCATTCGTCCATCAATCACTGCAGTCTCTGCACTGTCTTTCACAAACAAACAAAAGTTTCCCAACCCCAAGGCATACTTTTGTACTTAACAAATTTATCTAAACATAGCAGTCTGTGCGGAAATAAGCTGTGAGGTCTCTCAAACAATTTATATCAAGTGCAAAGTTGTATTTCGAAAACGAAAATCAGGCCGGTTGTGCAAATGATATTATGACACCTGTGGAAAGGACTGCGGAGTGCCTTAACATTTCTGAAATAACAGTGAAACGTGTTACAGCTGAAGCCCGTAGGAGTGGAGGTAAATTTGAATCTCCAAGAAAGGAAACCAAAGGAAGGCCAAAAATTACATTAGATGAATATTTAAAAGGCATAATTCGACTAAAATCCACCAATATTGTATTGAAAAAGATTATCCAACAGTATAAAAGGTACATAAATATCTAGAAGAGAATGTTTTATAGATTTTCCAAAAATAAGTAGGTCTTCATTACTATAACGAATAAAACTAATGGGTTTTCAATTTAAGAAATTTAGCAGTAAACCTATCCTTATGGAGTCGATGACCATTAGAGGAGCCAGGGCCGAGTATCCAATGAAAATTAAAAGGTTGCGTGAGTCAGGGTATACAGTTTATTATGCAGATGAAACGTGGTGTAGCGCAAATCACTAGATGAAATACGGCTGCCAAGAACAAATTATAACTGGTGAAGAACATCAAAATTTTGATTTTTTTTTTTTTTTTTTTTTTTTTTTTTAGGGTTATCCAGCAGATAAATGGATAGAGGGGAGCTATATGCAATATGTAAACCATCTGGTGCTGGGAAAAGAGCAATCATTTTACACATAGGAAACTAAAATGGATTTTTGAAAGCGGAAAAAAATGTTTCCTTGCGAAGAAAAATAAGACTGCAGATTATCACGATGAGATGAATACAAAGCATAACGAAGAGCGGTTTAGCGCCATCGTACAAACATTCCTAATAAATCTGCTATTATAATAGATCAGGCTCCTTACCATACAATGATAAATCCGGAAACAAGAAACCCTTGTAGTAGTTAGCTTAAAGACATCATTGAAGGAGTGTCACAGTGGGCAGATCCCAATGCTACTATTAATAGCAAAGCCACACTTCAATGTAAAAGAACAGTTACTGGACAAAATGAAAAGAAGCAATAAAATATTCAAATGCTTTGGCTGGATGTGGCCCATTGTGAGTTAAATGCAATTGAACTTATATGGGCTTATATTAAAAATGAGGTGGCAAAAAGAAATAAAAGTTATAAGGTAGAAGAAGTAAGCTGTCAGTTAGCATCGGACATTATGGATAATGTGCCAGAAAATTTGTGTCAAACATGTTAGGAAAATAGAAAATCAACATGTTCAAAGTGAAAATTTAGTTGACATTGCGGTTGAAGCCATGATAGTAAATATAATTAAGTCTGAGTCTAGAGAGGAGATAGTACGAGTGAAAGTGATTTAGATTAATTACTGAAATTTAAATTTCAAAAAACCAAGTTTGATATTTTTGGAATCCTACTCTAAACATGGCATGGAGTACAGACAGGTACGTCTATTTATTTTTTTAAACTAATAATAATAAAATAAATAATTTATCCGTGTATTATAACGATCGCATTCCTTTCAATGGCACTGCTATATTGTAAAGTCAAGATTACAAGTAGAAAATACAATATTAAATCAATTATTAAGATATAAAAGATTATACAGCTGTAAGTTAAATCCATATTAAATATAAAACTTGAATCTGTTGACGCTCGGAAAAAAAGAACCCAGTATAAACTGACTGTACATCCGCTGTAAAACCCTCGCTGTTAACCTTAGCCGGCTGATCAAAACCGTGCTTTGATTAAAATTATACAATTAAATATTTGTAACAAATTACAATGTCAACTTCTTCTTTGGAGTTTATTTACATATATTAAAAATGCCAGTGAAATTTGCAATTATCTATAACAATCCGTTAATGAGATATTAATAATTCATAAAAACTTTAATAACAATTGTTTTAGTGATTATTTTATTACGAAACTTGAGTATATTGTTAACAATAATACTGTTAATAAACCCCTAAAAGGAAAATTTTTTAGCACCCTTAGTTTTTACACTGCGCAAATTCAAAGGCGCGTGTTTATGGAAAACGACTGCAAACGATGTTTTTTTTACCTTCCATCGTTATTTTTCCATTAAACAAAATCTTTTAAAAATATAAACTATATATGGTTATACAAGGAATGTAATAAAGAACACGATTATATGCTCATTTAATTTTGCAACCACTCAATATGAACCACTTCTCTTATGTTAAAGCCTTTTAATTCGATTTAAATTTTGGTCATTATGTAATGGAAAGCAAGAAAACAAGATTAAATAAAAATTGTTTACAACCTATACTTCCTCTTCCTATGTTATTCGGTGCCATGCCCTATTAATTTTTTTTTTTTCTAAAAAGGCATATGCTTTTAAGTAGACAAGTAAGGAATGCAAGTGCTGAGAGATATTTAAAATTTCGTAATTTTGTTAAAACTTGTTTGTCACATTTTCGTCGCAGACCGGTTTTGTCAAGATTACCCAATACTGCCATTCTAATCCGTCATTTTTTTGTAGCTGACGAATGGATTAAAACTAGTACATCTCAACTACATCAGAACCCCCCCCCCCTCCTGTCTATCTGCATAGTAACTAGATATGTGGTTGAACTTAATGAGGGTGTCATGATATTATTAACAGAACCAGAACTAAGAATGAATTGATTCCATCTAGTCTAGTACAATCTCGTTCAAGGTCGTACTATGCCTCATTATACATAATTAGAGAACGTATTATGACGGTGAACAAAAATATTATAAGTTATTCCGGTTTTAATTTATCCGCCTCATTAGTCCAAACGATCCTATTAAAAAGGTCAGTCTAAATGTTTCATTTCTTATTAACCGGAATGTACATATATATTGGTATGCATTGGTTCACCAGTATGCACGGAAAATATGTTACACTCAATTTTTAAAGTATTTAATAAAAATTAAAACACAAACATTGAATCTTTTTGAAGTGAAACTTTTTTACAGATTTTAGAGGAAATGGATTCATGCGGCCGAACGTGTAATGAAACGCTGCACCCCCTCTCCTCTACAATCAACGCGACTAGATCCTCATTGTAAACTGGAGAGATTTGTGCTACTCAGAGTGTCTTAAATGACCAGCAATTGTCATGATTGCTATATATATCAAACTACGTCTAAAACAATACGGTATCAATTTGTAATCTTGTACTGTAGTGATGTTTCTGATAATGAATTTGTTGATAAAGCACTCTCTCAATTTTTACCATTTTTAGTAGCGATTTTAATTGTAAATTTTGCTTCAAAGGAGACACGACTTTGGATTGATTTTTTTGGACTGTAAATTTAATTTGAAAGGAGATACTGATTATAATGTATTCACCATTTGATGTGAAAGTACAATGGATGCTGTACTTCATAGATATTTAGATAAATTACAATCAAAAACGTGAATGCCATACTTTAGTTATCAATAAATTTTAGTATCTTTTCTGGAATATGAATGAATGGTAACTTCGTACAATAAACCAAAATATTCAACAACCTATAAGTATATACTCAGTGAGAATCACCTCATAAACCTAACTAGTTTTCTACCTGGTGTATATGTAAATTTCGAGTTTCAATTAGTGCATAGAGTACAAAGCCTTCACAATCATAGCCTTCTTTATATTACATGCTTTTCTTTAACTCACTACAGTGCTTGTTTGCCATCAAATCTTGCAAGCTTAATTTCACACACTTCCCCTCGTCATAGAAAGATGAAATTTTGCTCACTGATGTAGAGTCAGGTGAATACAATATTCCTTTGTTACTTTTATATATCTCGATATATTTCTATATACTTGTTATATTACAATATATTTTGATGAATTGAAATATACTTTGTTATAGGCCCTACTATCGACATATTTTCATAAATTTCGATATATTTAGATAAAGTGAATAAGATAAGCTTTGATATTTGTGAAAATAATGTTAAGGTTACTTGATCAGCTGTCTTATAACATGTTATAAAATAAATTTATGTATTCATTATTTTATAATGTATTTAAAACACGATTTACCAATTTCTTTTAATTATTGTAAAACCTGTAGTTTAATATCATCCATACCCAAGTAAAAACTAATGTAATAGAAAATGATGATTGGGAAACCAAACAAAAGATAAAATGAATTCATATCTTTGCCATTGGAAATTCTGCCATAATAAAAGAAAATATAACTTTTACATAGATATGGGGATAGTTTTAAAACGAGAACATCCAAGGCACTGAATCAGAAATAACCTATAATTTAGGGACTAAACGATATTTATAAACCTGTGTAATACAACTAATATCGTCGAACTTTACAAGCAATTGAATCAAAAGGGGATACACCAAATTGTTCATTTGATAACAAATAATTGAAAATAAATAGAAAATTATATATTTGATATCTAAACAAATAGGCTTAAAAAAATTCCATACATATTATAATGTAGAGTTGAAATTTTAAACAGAATCATTGGGTATAAAGATACTTTAAAAACGATAATACACAAAAAAAATATGTAAAATTTACACAAGAATTATGTAGCTACTGAATCATTTTATTGATTTAAATAAACTACAATTGTTCGCGTAAACAATAAACAGGTTGGTATTAAATTATTTTCTTGTTAGATTATTTATGGCCTTCCTTATCTCTTAACCAGACATTTAACCTAAGGCATACCTACATTCGTATTTATTTTCATTACATAAATATAATTGTTGTGTAAACAATTATCATCATAAAGTGTGTTTATATAGTTGCAATTAAGTTTGCCAATGACCTTGAGATAAGGCTTCAAGTATTATATGATGATAATAATACATCCAAATCACTTCGCTTGTGAACACAAGTGTATAAATAAAAAGTACCGTTTGCTGTTTAGTTGGAACCAAACAAAGTCAAAAACGCCAAATACAAATTGTACTTAAATCAAGAAGCTTTTAAATGTTATTAGTCTCTTCGACTAGCCTTAGTTGATTTTGTTTTAGTTCAGAAAGGTTCTGAAGGATAGCATAAGAAAGTTTGTAGGTTGTAAAAAAAGAGTAGAGTGATTGGAAAAAAATTGCAGATGGAACTAAAATAGTAGAAGGTGAAAAGCTTTTAATAAACAAAAATATCTTCTTTTTTTTAAAGCGAAAAACCTCTCGTTCACCATCGTCCAATAAAAAAAAGGGGGGACAAAAAACATTAAATAAATACCTCTAGCCCTTGAATACGCTAGAACGTCAGGTATAAAACAAGAGATGTTCACGAGAGACTTGATAGGAAAGATAAAAGAGAGGGATCTAACTCAAGTCAACAAGGGAAAAGGTACACATCCAGCTTAATAAATACCTCTAGCCCTTGAATACGCTAGAACGTCAGGTATAAAACAAGAGATGTTCACGAGAGACTTGATAGGAAAGATAAAAGAGAGGGATCTAGCTCAAGTCAACAAGGGAAAAAGTACATATCCAGCTAAATAAATACCTCTAGCCCTTGAATACGCTAGAACGTCAGGTATAAAACAAGAGATGTTCACGAGAGACTTGATAGGAAAGATAAAAGAGAGGGATCTAACTCAAGTCAACAAGGGAAAAGGTACACATCCAGCTTAATAAATACCTCTAGCCCTTGAATACGCTAGAACGTCAGGTATAAAACAAGAGATGTTCACGAGAGACTTGATAGGAAATATAAAAGAGAGGGATCTAACTCAAGTCAACAAGGGAAAAGGTACACATCCAGCTAAATAAATACCTCTAGCCCTTGAATACGCTAGAACGTCAGGTATAAAACAAGAGATGTTCACGAGAGACTTGATAGGAAAGATAAAAGAGAGGGATCTAACTCAAGTCAACAAGGGAAAAGGTACACATCCAGCTTAATAAATACCTCTAGCCCTTGAATACGCTAGAACGTCAGGTATAAAACAAGAGATGCTCACGAGAGACTTGATAGGAAAGATAAAAGAGAGGGATCTAGCTCAAGTCAACAAGGGAAAAGGTACACATCCAGCTAAATAAATACCTCTAGCCCTTGAATACGCTAGAACGTCAGGTATAAAACAAGAGATGCTCACGAGAGACTTGATAGGAAAGATAAAAGAGAGGGATCTAGCTCAAGTCAACAAGGGAAAAGGTACACATCCAGCTAAATAAATACCTCTAGCCCTTGAATACGCTAGAACGTCAGGTATAAAACAAGAGATGCTCACGAGAGACTTGATAGGAAAGATAAAAGAGAGGGATCTAGCTCAAGTCAACAAGGGAAAAGGTACACATCCAGCTAAATAAATACCTCTAGCCCTTGAATACGCTAGAACGTCAGGTATAAAACAAGAGATGCTCACGAGAGACTTGATAGGAAAGATAAAAGAGAGGGATCTAGCTCAAGTCAACAAGGGAAAAGGTACACATCCAGCTAAATAAATACCTCTAGCCCTTGAATACGCTAGAACGTCAGGTATAAAACAAGAGATGCTCACGAGAGACTTGATAGGAAAGATAAAAGAGAGGGATCTAGCTCAAGTCAACAAGGGAAAAGGTACACATCCAGCTAAATAAATACCTCTAGCCCTTGAATACGCTAGAACGTCAGGTATAAAACAAGAGATGCTCACGAGAGACTTGATAGGAAAGATAAAAGAGAGGGATCTAACTCAAGTCAACAAGGGAAAAGGTACACATCCAGCTAAATAAATACCTCTAGCCCTTGAATACGCTAGAACGTCAGGTATAAAACAAGAGATGCTCACGAGAGACTTGATAGGAAAGATAAAAGAGAGGGATCTAGCTCAAGTCAACAAGGGAAAAGGTACACATCCAGCTAAATAAATACCTCTAGCCCTTGAATACGCTAGAACGTCAGGTATAAAACAAGAGATGCTCACGAGAGACTTGATAGGAAAGATAAAAGAGAGGGATCTAACTCAAGTCAACAAGGGAAAAGGTACACATCCAGCTTAATAAATACCTCTAGCCCTTGAATACGCTAGAACGTCAGGTATAAAACAAGAGATGCTCACGAGAGACTTGATAGGAAAGATAAAAGAGAGGGATCTAGCTCAAGTCAACAAGGGAAAAGGTACACATCCAGCTAAATAAATACCTCTAGCCCTTGAATACGCTAGAACGTCAGGTATAAAACAAGAGATGCTCACGAGAGACTTGATAGGAAAGATAAAAGAGAGGGATCTAGCTCAAGTCAACAAGGGAAAAGGTACACATCCAGCTAAATAAATACCTCTAGCCCTTGAATACGCTAGAACGTCAGGTATAAAACAAGAGATGCTCACGAGAGACTTGATAGGAAAGATAAAAGAGAGGGATCTAGCTCAAGTCAACAAGGGAAAAGGTACACATCCAGCTAAATAAATACCTCTAGCCCTTGAATACGCTAGAACGTCAGGTATAAAACAAGAGATGCTCACGAGAGACTTGATAGGAAAGATAAAAGAGAGGGATCTAGCTCAAGTCAACAAGGGAAAAGGTACACATCCAGCTAAATAAATACCTCTAGCCCTTGAATACGCTAGAACGTCAGGTATAAAACAAGAGATGCTCACGAGAGACTTGATAGGAAAGATAAAAGAGAGGGATCTAGCTCAAGTCAACAAGGGAAAAGGTACACATCCAGCTTAATAAATACCTCTAGCCCTTGAATACGCTAGAACGTCAGGTATAAAACAAGAGATGCTCACGAGAGACTTGATAGGAAAGATAAAAGAGAGGGATCTAGCTCAAGTCAACAAGGGAAAAGGTACACATCCAGCTTAATAAATACCTCTAGCCCTTGAATACGCTAGAACGTCAGGTATAAAACAAGAGATGCTCACGAGAGACTTGATAGGAAAGATAAAAGAGAGGGATCTAGCTCAAGTCAACAAGGGAAAAGGTACACATCCAGCTTAATAAATACCTCTAGCCCTTGAATACGCTAGAACGTCAGGTATAAAACAAGAGATGCTCACGAGAGACTTGATAGGAAAGATAAAAGAGAGGGATCTAGCTCAAGTCAACAAGGGAAAAGGTACACATCCAGCTAAATAAATACCTCTAGCCCTTGAATACGCTAGAACGTCAGGTATAAAACAAGAGATGTTCACGAGAGACTTGATAGGAAAGATAAAAGAGAGGGATCTAGCTCAAGTCGACAAGGGAAAAGGTACACATCCAGCTAAATAAATACCTCTAGCCCTTGAATACGCTAGAACGTCAGGTATAAAACAAGAGATGTTCACGAGAGACTTGATAGGAAAGATAAAAGAGAGGGATCTAACTCAAGTCAACAAGGGAAAAGGTACACATCCAGCTTAATAAATACCTCTAGCCCTTGAATACGCTAGAACGTCAGGTATAAAACAAGAGATGTTCACGAGAGACTTGATAGGAAAGATAAAAGAGAGGGATCTAACTCAAGTCAACAAGGGAAAAGGTACACATCCAGCTTAATAAATACCTCTAGCCCTTGAATACGCTAGAACGTCAGGTATAAAACAAGAGATGTTCACGAGAGACTTGATAGGAAAGATAAAAGAGAGGGATCTAACTCAAGTCAACAAGGGAAAAGGTACACATCCAGCTTAATAAATACCTCTAGCCCTTGAATACGCTAGAACGTCAGGTATAAAACAAGAGATGTTCACGAGAGACTTGATAGGAAAGATAAAAGAGAGGGATCTAACTCAAGTCAACAAGGGAAAAGGTACACATCCAGCTTAATAAATACCTCTAGCCCTTGAATACGCTAGAACGTCAGGTATAAAACAAGAGATGTTCACGAGAGACTTGATAGGAAAGATAAAAGAGAGGGATCTAGCTCAAGTCAACAAGGGAAAAGGTACACATCCAGCTAAATAAATACCTCTAGCCCTTGAATACGCTAGAACGTCAGGTATAAAACAAGAGATGCTCACGAGAGACTTGATAGGAAAGATAAAAGAGAGGGATCTAGCTCAAGTCAACAAGGGAAAAGGTACACATCCAGCTAAATAAATACCTCTAGCCCTTGAATACGCTAGAACGTCAGGTATAAAACAAGAGATGTTCACGAGAGACTTGATAGGAAAGATAAAAGAGAGGTATCTAACTCAAGTCTACAAGGGAAAAGGTACATATCCAGCTAAGCCCCCCCCCCTTGGATTGCCACGCCTGTACACACTATAAGCAATGACTACATAAATACTATAGTATTTATGTAGTCATTGCTATAAGTGAGCCCCTGAGAGTCTTATAAGAATGCCATTTGAGATAAATTGGTAATATTGTTTTCGAAACATGTGTTGGAGAAGACAAGTGTCAAAATTCGATGCTCACCACTCCATCCAATTTTATAAAAGTGAAGAACAAAAAGAACAGGATTGCCAATAAGCACACATATAACAGTTTCGTTGTGCGATTAGGGCTAAAGACTGTAGTTACTTTAGTAACACATTCTTGTCTGAAGTATTCGTAAGTGAAAACGTGAATAGTAAAAGATATTGCAGTTTGAAAGTGTATTCTATTTGTAATGCCAAAGTATTGTATAGAAATACCATGTATTGGTATTAGGCATCCTCGTGAATAAAGGGCGAAGAAATATTTTTGTGTATAAGTATAAATAAACACCAATTCTGATAGCTTACTATTAGTTAGAGATGATAGATGTTGTATTACCATTGATTTTGGATACTAACGAATTGCCTATCTCCATGGAATGTGTTGAAGCTCAGAAATTAGGTTAGGTTTAGTTTAGGTTAGATTAGAAATTAAGACTTTACGCACAATCTAATGGCCTACTTATGATAACTCAAACAAAGCAAAACAAATGAAGTAAAGCACGACAATCATACAACTATCATCTGTGCCCAAAACAATATTATTAAGCAGTATTTTTTAAATATAAGCAAAGATTTCTTACAGTAAAAAGTCAGCGCAAAATAATTTCTAGGATATTTTTCTACATCAATAATTTGCTGTTCAGTTCTCCACAGCTTGACTGATATCCCAATAATGTTTCTCTCTCTCTCTCTCTCTCTCTCTCTCTCTCTCTCTCTCTCTCTCTCTCTCTCTCTCTCTCTCTCTCTCTCTCTCTCTCTCTCTCTCTCTCTCTCTCTCTCTCTCTCTCTCTCTCTCCCTCCAGCCGACTTTCGTGGTGTGTTCACGATTTGTATGTACAGTATTTGCTTCTAAAATGGTTTACATACGCCAGTTGGATAAATATTTGTAATTTCTATCGATATTCAATAAACAAACACTAAATTAAAGTGAACAAGACCTGGGTAACATTACTTTACTGACATACGGTTATATTTTTCAGTAGGAATGAAAATATAGAGAAAATATGCATCAAATATTCAGAGTTTCAAACGGTAATGGGAATATTAAGTTAATCAATTTATATACGGAAAAAAATTACCATTTTGCACTTTTTAATTTTTAGAATGTGGCATTTAAAAAAAATAAATGTTACCATATTATGGCCTGTTAGGAAAATTTGTAACACAACATTTGAAATTTCGAAAAACTTCATCAGACCTAGTTTTTTATCTAAACTAAAACTAAGTACCATACAAATAAACGGTTCAAAATCATTGCAGAAACTTTTTCCACTCACCCATCCCCAAACCAAATGTAAAACCAAATAAAACTATTCAGCACAAAAAATGTCAGTTCGTTAGTTAAAAAATGTGCCCTATATATTTAAATAGGGCTTACGCTTGATTCGCTTGTGCCCTAAGCGTGTCCATTGAGAAAATCATATTTTGGTTAAAAGTTTGACCTTATAATGAGAGCTTTCAAAGTTAATTTTTGTTTTCTGTCAATTCTTCCTGAAACATATTATTTATTTATTTGCGATGTTGCACACTCGTTTGAGTCACTCCACATCACGTTTTACTAAAGGTTTTAACGAAATAGATGAGCCGATTTTGAAAAATTACGTCTTTTATAACAGCCCAATGACCGATTTTTTTTTTCGGCATTTTCGGAGAGGTTGCTATGAGTTGTTCGAGTTCTATGGGGTTCGAAATTTTACTATACTTGAGCGAAATTTAATGAAAATCGTTTTTTTATGTTGTTTTTTCTTATAGCAGATACACCCAAATTTTGAATTAACAATATGACAAAAATATGCCCGATTTTCAAAATGATAATATATATTTTACGGTTCTATACTTTCTAGGAACCGATTTTTTGTTCGATTTTCACCAATTTTAATACACAAATTAGTTTTAAAAATGACTTTACCAGAAAAAATAGTAACGTCAAATTTTGTATTTTTTTACGATTTTTCGATGTAAATCGTAATGTTTGTTCAATTTTTGCACCGCTTGAATGGCCTTTACATCATAATGATCGATAATGATTCCCTCGCAACTGTTCATTTAATGGGCCAAAAAGAAGAAAATCGCTTGAAGTCAGGTCCAGATATATGGATGGTTGTCCAATAACTGAAAACCAAGATTTTTAAGGCACATGACTGTGTTTTTGGCCGTGTGGGGTCGATCGTTATCCTGAAGCAAATTCACGCGTTTTGAAAGTTTACCACGTCTTTTGGATTTGATTTTTGGCTTCAATAAACGCAGTAGCTTACAGTAGCTGTCACTATTTATTGTTTGACCTTTAGGTTTGAATTAAACCAAAATTGGACCTTCCATATTCCAGAATATCGACATCATAACCTTTCCTGCAGACATCTGAGTTTTGAACTTTCGTGCTGTGGGAGATGAAGGATGTCTCTACACCAAACTTTGTCGCTTTCACTCTGGTTCAAAATGATGGACCCATGTTTCATCAACAGTTATTATTCGCTTAAGAAATGGGTCTCCTTCTTCTTCATAGCGTTCTAAATGCTTCTGGGAAATTTTCAAACGATTGACTTTATGGATGCCGGTCAATTGACATGGAACCTAGCGAGCACAGACTTTTCGAAAGTTTAAAGAATCATGGATGATTGAATATGCTGAGCCATGACTTACATTTAACTCACTTGCAATTTCTTCAACTTTAATTCGTCGATCATCGAGAATCGTTTGATTAACCGCTTCAATATTGTCATTAGTCTTTAAAGTGGAAGGCCTACCAGGAAGTACTCTTGTAGGCACTTGTACAAGTGGAAGTACAAGTACTCTTGTAGTACTTGTAAAGTGGAAGTGGAAGTTCTCTTGTACATTACATAGAGAAATCCTACCACTTTTAAAGCGATCAATCCATTGTAAATCTTGCTTCTACTTAAATAACTCTCTCCATATTGCTGCTGAATTCGACGAATAATTTCTGCTGGTTTCACACATTCTGAATTGAGGAAACGTATCACTGCTCGCGTTTCTTCCTTGGTGCAATCAGACAAAGGAGAACTCATTTCACACAGTCTTTTAAACACAATCACAAATAGCTAAAAATGAAACAACACTTTCAATGAACAGCTGATAGAAGTTACGAGTTATAGCAAAACAATCAGTGCTGGCATACATGTTATTCGGAGGGAAATCAAAATTTCCCTTTACTTTTGGACTGTCCCTCATATATTTCTAAAAGATGTCCTCTTATAAGAAAATTGACAGTTTATTGATAATTGTATAGAATAGTGAAACTGAACACTTAACAATTTAGCTGTTGAGATGATGGCTAAGGAAAATCCAGTCATTCTCTGCAGATCAGTTCTACTCAGTCTATGGGCCACCTCTGTGTGGACCCTTGAGCATCCACCTCTATTAAGTTAGCCCCCCCACCAGCGCTAAAAAAGTTTTAACCATAATTAAAATTAGGTGCTAATTATGTGCTAATTTGGTGCCGAAGTCCGAAATTAGGTGCTCAAACCGTTTGGCAGAAAATTAAATATATAATGGGTGGGGCTGACTTAACATAAGCTGAACCCCCCATATAAAAATAATACAATTAGAAAAAAAACAAATGTGTAATAATTAGGTGCTAATTAAGTGCTCTCAGAAACCGTTAAGATATAAAAAAAATACAGAATAATTTTTTTTATATACAAATTTACTCTTGTACGGCGATAGGCGCAACCGAAATTTAAGTCCGAAATCCTGCCAAACGGAAGGAGCACCTAATTCGACGTTTAGATATCTTAACATAATATTAATCAAGGAATATTTTGACATCAATAACTCTCGAGCACCTAATTTTTTTATAGCACTTTACTCTTGTACGGCGATAGGCGCGACCGATGTTTAAGTCCGAAATCCTGCCAAACGGAACGAGCACCTAATTCGACGTTTAGATATCTTAACATAATATTAATCAAGGAATATTTTGACACCAATAACTCTAAAGCACCTAATTTTTTTATAGCACTTTACTCTTGTACAGCGGTAGGCGCGACCGACGTTTAAGTCCGAAATCCTGCCAAACGGAAGGAGCACCTAATTCGACGTTTAGATATCTGAACATAATATTAATCAAGGAATATTTTGACACCAATAACTCTCGAGCACCTAATTTTGTTATAGCACTTTACTCTTGTACGGCGGTAGGCGCGACCGACGTTTAAGTCCGAAATCCTGCCAAACGGAACGAGCACCTAATTCGACGTTTAGATATCTTAACATAATATTAATCAAGGAATATTTTGACACCAATAACTCTCGAACACCTAATTTTTTTATAGCACTTTACTCTTGTACAGCGGTAGGCGCGACCGACGTTTAAGTCCGAAATCCTGCCAAACGGAAGGAGCACCTAATTCGACGTTTAGATATCTTAACATAATATTAATCAAGGAATATTTTGACATCAATAACTCTCGAGCACCTAATTTTTTTATAGCACTTTACTCTTGTACGGCGATAGGCGCGACCGATGTTTAAGTCCGAAATCCTGCCAAATGGAACGAGCACCTAATTCGACGTTTAGATATCTTAACATAATATTAATCAAGGAATATTTTGACACCAATAACTCTAAAGCACCTAATTTTTTTATAGCACTTTACTCTTGTACAGCGGTCGGCGCGACCGACGTTTAAGTCCGAAATCCTGCCAAACGGAACGAGCACCTAATTCGACGTTTAGATATCTGAACATAATATTAATCAAGGAATATTTTGACACCAATAACTCTCGAGCACCTAATTTTTTATAGCACTTTACTCTTGTACAGCGGTAGGCGCGACCGACGTTTAAGTCCGAAATCCTGCCAAACGGAACGAGCACCTAATTCGACGTTTAGATATCTTAACATAATATTAATCAAGGAATATTTAGACATCAATAACTCTCGAGCACCTAATTTTTTTATAGCACTTTACTCTTGTACGGCGATAGGCGCGACCGACGTTTAAGTCCGAAATCCTGCCAAACGGAACGAGCACCTAATTCAACGTTTAGATATCTTAACATAATATTAATCAAGGAATATTTTGACACCAATAACTCTCGAGCACCTAATTTTTTTATAGCACTTTACTCTTGTACGGCGGTAGGCGCGACCGACGTTTAAGTCCGAAATCCTGCCAACGGAACGAGCACCTAATTCGACGTTTAGATATCTTTACATAATATTAATCAAGGAATATTTTGACACCAATAACTCTCGAGCACCTAATTTTTTATAGCACTTTACTGTACTCTTGTACAGCGGTAGGCGCGACCGACGTTTAAGTCCGAAATCCTGCCAAACGGAAGGAGCACCTAATTCGACGTTAAGATATCTTAACATAATATTAATCAAGGAATATTTTGACACCAATAACTCTCGAGCACCTAATTTTTTTATAGCACTTTACTCTTGTACGGCGATAGGCGCGACCGATGTTTAAGTCCGAAATCCTGCCAAATGGAACGAGCACCTAATTCGACGTTTAGATATCTTAACATAATATTAATCAAGGAATATTTTGACACCAATAACTCTAAAGCACCTAATTTTTTTATAGCACTTTACTCTTGTACAGCGGTAGGCGCGACCGACGTTTAAGTCCGAAATCCTGCCAAACGGAACGAGCACCTAATTCGACGTTTAGATATCTGAACATAATATTAATCAAGGAATATTTTGACACCAATAACTCTCGAGCACCTAATTTTTTTATAGCACATTACTCTTGTACAGCGGTAGGTGCGACCGACGTTTAAGTCCGAAATCCTGCCAAACGGAACGAGCACCTAATTCGACGTTTAGATATCTTAACATAATATTAATCAAGGAATATTTAGACATCAATAACTCTCGAGCACCTAATTTTTTTATAGCACTTTACTCTTGTACGGCGATAGGCGCGACCGACGTTTAAGTCCGAAATCCTGCCAAACGGAACGAGCACCTAATTCAACGTTTAGATATCTTAACATAATATTAATCAAGGAATATTTTGACACCAATAACTCTCGAGCACCTAATTTTTTTATAGCACTTTACTCTTGTACGGCGGTAGGCGCGACCGACGTTTAAGTCCGAAATCCTGCCAACGGAACGAGCACCTAATTCGACGTTTAGATATCTTTACATAATATTAATCAAGGAATATTTTGACACCAATAACTCTCGAGCACCTAATTTTTTTATAGCACTTTACTGTTCTCTTGTACAGCGGTAGGCGCGACCGACGTTTAAGTCCGAAATCCTGCCAAACGGAACGAGCACCTAATTCGACGTTTAGATATCTTAACATAATATTAATCAAGGAATATTTTGACACCAATAACTCTAAAGCACCTATTTTTTTATAGCACTTTACTCTTGTACAGCGGTAGGCGCGACCGACGTTTAAGTCCGAAATCCTGCCAAACGGAACGAGCACCTAATTCGACGTTTAGATATCTGCACATAATATTAATCAAGGAATATTTTGACACCAATAACTCTCGAGCACCTAATTTTTTTATAGCACTATACTCTTGTACGGCGGTAGGCGCGACCGACGTTTAAGTCCGAAATCCTGCCAAACGGAAGGAGCACCTAATTCGACGTTTAGATATCTTAACATAATATTAATCAAGGAATATTTTGACACCAATAACTCTCGAGCACCTAATTTTTTTATAGCACTTTACTCTTGTACGGCGGCAGGCGCGACCGACGTTTAAGTCCGAAATCCTGCCAAACGGAACGAGCACCTAATTCGACGTTTAGATATCTGAACATAATATTAATCAAGGAATATTTTGACACCAATAACTCTCGAGCACCTAATTTTTTTATAGCACTTTACTCTTGTACAGCGGTAGGCGCGACCGACGTTTAAGTCCGAAATCCTGCCAAACGGAACGAGCACCTAATTCGACGTTTAGATATCTGCACATAATATTAATCAAGGAATATTTTGACACCAATAACTCTCGAGCACCTAATTTTTTTATAGCACTTTACTCTTGTACGGCGGTAGGCGCGACCGACGTTTAAGTCCGAAATCCTGCCAAACGGAACGAGCACCTAATTCGACGTTTAGATATCTTAACATAATATTAATCAAGGAATATTTTGACACCAATAACTCTCGAGCACCTAATTTTTTTATAGCACTTTACTCTTGTACGGCGGTAGGCGCGACCGACGTTTAAGTCCGAAATCCTGCCAAACGGAACGAGCACCTAATTCGACGTTTAGATATCTTAACATAATATTAATCAAGGAATATTTTGACACCAATAACTCTCGAGCACCTAATTTTTTTATAGCACTTTACTCTTGTACGGCGGTAGGCGCGACCGACGTTTAAGTCCGAAATCCTGTCAAACGTAACGAGCACCTAATTCGACGTTTAGATATCTGAACATAATATTATTCAATGAATATTTTGACACCAATAACTCTCGAGCACCTAAATTTTTTTTATAGCAATTTACTGAACGGCAGTAGACGTGATCCGTACAAATATAATATAATTAAAAAATTAGTCGCTCAAAAGTTATTAGTATCAAAATGCTTTTAAATATATTATATCAAGATATATACAGTAAAAGTCGAATCAGGTGCTCGTTTCGTTCGGTAGGATTTCTAACTTAAACGCGTCTATCTTAAAAATGGACAGGCTCGGATGGGATATCACATGTCCGCGATATCTGTTTGTTCTTTTTTTTGGACTTCTGAGTCCGACCACCATTTTAAAGTTTCATATTCGTCAAAAGTAAAATGTTTATTCCTATTAGACCCTTACAGCTATTACAACAACAAAGTTATCTTCAGAGGGAATCTTAACAAAGACTAAATTAAAACTATTTACAACTAAAGTGACCAGTTTTCCTACCCCACTCCTCTGGTGCATTGACCTATCAACAATAGGGTTGACAGTTCAAACACATTTGTTAAGAATCTCTCTGAAGATGACAACTTTGTTGTTGTAATAGCTATAAGGGTGTAATAGGAATAAACATTTTACTTTTGGCAAAAAGTTTGTTTTTTTATATTTTGTTTATTCCCAAGTGTGGTAAGGGACTTTTCATATTCGTGTTCAGCAAGCAAATATACGTAGGAATTGGGTATTCTTACCCATAATTTCATATGGATGGGTTTTCCGAAGGTTTACCCAATTAATTGCTAATAAATGCATTGCACTTAAATTTTAATAAAAAACTTTTCTATCCTCAATTAAAACTACCCTTTTATAATTCATAAGAATCGGAAAAAATATTTGTACAAGCCATTTTTTATTCTAAGTTCTTATATTTTATTGAAGAACTCATTAATATTTTACACTTCTTGCAAATAGGCTGTATAGATTTATTAGTAATAATTACTTTACAATATAATATATAATATTATCTCTAATATATGCTGTAGTAACAGTATATATATTTTAAAAAATGATAATTTTATTATTTTAAATGTATATGTATTTGAATATTTTTATTTATGTATATTAAAATGTTAAAAGGAATGTAAATTAGTGATTACTGTTATATATCAATTATTTACAAGATAATTACAAAAATTAGATAAGGCAAAAGAAAACAAAACATTATATAATTGATATACATTTTAATAAAAAGTAGTGTTTTCCTTCTTTTAATACATTTTCATACTTATTTATCATATATATTACTTATAATTACAATTAATATTACACTAAAATTGCCAAATTTATGGAGAATATATGCTGTATTCTGCGATTCGTGGTTACAAACATTTCGTACAAATAAACTGATGTTTAATTATTATGACTCTTTGTTGTATTTTAATTTATAACGTGTTTTAAAGTGAAAAGTGTTAAAGAATAAATTTAATCGTAGTTAACTTTGGAATTTATTTGTACTAGAGATAGCCCAATCGTTTTCCGTTATATATATTATATAAAGTTATAAGTAGTGCAGTTCACGCTCATATTGTTGCGCGACTAACATTTGAAGGATATATTTATTTAATTATGCTAAATAAAACGTAAAAAAAACATCAAAATATTTATTAAATACTTAGTTTTTAAATATAATTTAACTACGAAGTAATTTAGTTAGAAGTTACGTTAAAATTTTAAAAAATATGCTTTTCTTCTCGCAAATTGTAAAATTTAATGAAAAAAGATTTATCATATTATTCATATTTCTATTAATATACTATAAATTATTTTATATTTCTCTGGTTGAAAACATTGTAATAAATTATCTTATATAGAATTTTATGAACATTATAATGTTTGATCAAAAATACAAAGATATTATACTTAAGATCGTCATAGACAAACACACGCAAAATTACTTATCCTTCATTTGTTATCAATGCACATATATAACTTTAATTAATCATCTTATTTACATAATATGAAAAGCAGTTCACGTATAAGCGCGACTTATATTTGAAGGGTACACTTTTTGTTAATTACATTATACGTACCTATATTTAAAATATAATAAATATTAATATTGCACACATAGTTAGAGAATTGTGTTCTAATTTTAAAAAAATAAAAAATTTATATATCTAATATTTTTGCAAACCCTTCTAATATAATCAATGCTTATTATGTAAATAATTTTGATAATAATTTAAACTGTATAATATGAATAAGGAAAAAGCAGTTCACGTCGTTATGCGCGACTAATATCCGAAAGGCAATTAGAAATTAATTACTATTTCATAAATTTGTAAATTAATAAACAGTAAATAAAATGTGATTAAGCTAAGAAATTAAAACTTTTAATAAAAAATTTTATTATGTCAACTATATTTTTTATATATGTCAACTTATATATATTATTATATATAATATTGTATATATGTATTTTAACTTATTACATATTTATATAATTTCTTTTTAATAAATTATATTAATGTAAATATCTAAATATAAAATCTCTTTTTAACAACAAAACATAATATTACAGATATAATGATTTTAATTTATGTAGATACATATAAAATTGTGTAGACTAAAATAAAATATAGATGTATAATTTTTAATATATAAAAATGTATATATAAAAGATTTTATATTGTATTTTATTCTACATATGAGTATATCTATATTGAATATAAAATAAGGTGTGGACATGCAACATATTTATCATTCAAAATAGTTTCTGAGTCTTTACAATCATCATACTGTACCCATTTCTTATTTTGTCTGTGACATAGTGCAGTATAATGCCCAATGTCCTCATTTGTATGTCTTACAGGTGATTTATAGTTTACCATGCCTACTAGAGAATGTTCTTCCGCCATAAAAGAGAACTTTATTTTTTTTGGAATATCGTCCAATTTGACATCGAGCGACTCCTCATCTTTTGAGTAAACCTCGAATATGAGAAAGTATCCTAAAAATAAAAGAGTCATTAATAATTTTATTATTTTAAATAATTGTAAATAACAGATTTTATAATATCTTTAACAAACAAAAATTATAATTGGGCATAAACTTTTAGAAATTACGCAAAATAAGTAATATTATATAATTAATTATATTAATAACATTAATAAATAAAAATTATTACCTGTATGCGAAATGGATGTAATTTCGAGACCATCACAGTTTGTTGAATTGCATCGTTGTGTTAGTATAATAATATCCTTTTCTAATTGCGCAAAGTCCTTGCGTATTAATGTATTAAACTCAACATTGACCAGTGGAAGCACTTTCGATCTTTCTGTGCTACATTTCGAACATCTTGATATTTCCCGGAACGTTGGATACTGTGCGAATAATTTCCTACACAAAAAGCTAACAGTAACTTGACAATCTATTAGAATACAATTATTAGACGAAGTATTACCTGAAAATATTTGCCTTAAGATTTCAGCACGTAATCTATAAGATGATTTACGTACACCGTAAGATACCATATCACGAATTAATTTAAAAAATATGTTACCAGATTCAGTATTGATCAATTCTTTAATATTATCTCTATCAAAATATGCAGCGATGAAGAGCTGCAAAATGCTATCGAAAGCACATGTATTTGTAAAAGAATATTTTTTTTTATCAAACGTAACTGCTTTTATGTTTATATTACCACCATTCTTAATTATTGGTATCTTACGTATATTTTTTTCTAATAAAAATTCATTTTCGATACTTCCTTGTAAATATCTGCCCCTGGATTGTGTTTCCTGGGTTGTTGTTGCAAGGCCACGCCAATCTTCCAATTCTCTTGATGCGATTATACTTCGTACATTAGTTGTTTTTTGGCAGTTTTTACAAATTCTTTTCTGTCCATATCCCTCTTCTCCAACTGAAGCAGAACATGAATCAAGTGTATGCACATTTTTTTGGCATATATAACATATATGCGCACCACTTGGCTGATCTCCATTCTTACATGCTGGACATTGATCTTCAAGATCTTTTTCAATAATCCTATCTGGTGTAATAATTTCCATATTAGATTCCATTGGTTCAGCCATATCTCTTGTATCTTTTTTGCCTTGCTCTTTTTCCTCGAAATTAACATTAATTAGTTTTATACGGCCACTTATAAATTTTACATGTTTCATAAGAAACTCATCTGCTCGCATCGGTGTTTGTTCCGTTTTAAAAAAAATGTTTTTAGCAATATTAAAATCGCTTTCCACTGAGGCACTGCTAGCTGGAACTCTTCCATATCCAAATTTATTTTTGCATATACAAGACCACATGGGTATCAATTTTATATCTTTCATTAGACGATTTGCAAATGCTGGCATAAAGTGCGCATTTTCACGGTCTCCTTCATTATCAGCAATTTGTTCTTGTACATTGTCGTCTATATCCTTTGCCCATTGGTCCCATTTATTAAAACTGCTATTTGTTTCTTCGAAATCCATATTGTTGGGTTGTTCTGATTCATCATCAATGGGTATTTCTTGATTTGATGATGTTAATAAACTTTTCATTTTTATTTTGTATGTTTCACATACTGTTCTTTCGTTGTTGCTTGCCATGCCTTCTGTTTCACTTCTTGCAATAATCAATATTCCTCTTAATATTTCTTCTGCTGAATGAATATTGCAACACAAAATTAATTGTCCTAATAATGACAAATAAAAAACTTTTACACGTGGTAGCGCAACTTTTAAAAAATTTGCGTATGTTTTTATAAAGTGTGCCACATCTATGCGTATATAACATAAAGGCAGATTATTATTTTTGCAAGCATCTGAATATTCTTCTATGGTAAGATATCCTGTAAAACTTCGAACAGCAGCTGTTAATAATGCACGACTGGCATCACATACTACTTCACGAGGGCTAGGTGCACCAGATCGAATCCATTCCATCAACCAATAATGAATTGCATTTGTATTATGACTTTCTGAAAGCATTTGACACACTGGAAACAGACCATTCGTTTTAGAATTTACAACACAATTATATAAAAAAATATGTTTTGTTTTCGTTTTATCGAGCCTCTTAATCTTTCTTATGATGCTTCCAGTTGCATCTATATTCACACAAGATGTTTCATCTGCTGCGTATGTCCGATATACATGTAATTGATGATTGGTCCAATAATGTACAAAAAAAGGATTTAATCCAATATTATGTATGACATTTTGCAGTGAACCTAATTGCAATAAATAGAGTGCTTTTAATGGATCCTTGTCGATGTAATTTTTCTGCATAATTTCATGTTTTGCAACTCTTAAAACATTAGCATTGTATAAATGTGGAGGTTCTACTACATCATCTTCTTGCATCAATTCTTCCGCTATTTCTGTCCTATATTTTACTGCACTTGTTCCTTGAAATTTCTCAACAACTGGTTGTCTTACCGGATTCCTTAAATATGGTTTTCCACAACGTCCTTGACCTTCGATATAAGTACATTTTAATTTTGTAACAAGCTCCTCGGAATTATCAATTACACATTTAATTACAGATCCACATTTACACGTGCCATATGCATATCCGGATTCAGCATTAGGCGATAATTTATGGCGTTTAAAACTAAATCCACACGGTATTTTTGTAGCTTGCCATATCTTTTCAATGAAGAAATGTTGCCATAATCCAGGTTGTAATACAGTATATTCTCGTGTAGACACAGGTCGATTTTTCTCTGCTCTTCGATATTTTTTATGGATAATCATTGAAACGTAATCTTCCTTAGGTACACTTATGATAAACGTAGATACACCATCCGCATTGCTGAAACGTACACTTGACTGATTTAATGTTGAATCGGACGTTGTTGATGTTGTTTTATTTATACTTTCTTCTCCATTCTCATCTTCATTCTCATCTTCTCTGTCTTCGATTCGAATATCATTTCCATAGTGCACAGGAGCGCAAGGACGATCACATAATTTATCCCTTATTCCAAATTTATTGCACGTTACAAATGTATATAGCGCATTGGGCGTCATAATATTATTTAATTTCAACGCTATTTGAATCCATATTGAATCATTCTTTGATATCACTCGAAAATCTTCTTTTATAATTTCCTTTTTATATTGTATTACAGTTTCTATCAAAACTTTTTTATCAATTTTATCTGGTCTTCCTACGCGTCGCATCTTGAAATATTATTTCACTTAAAACTGTATCTAATTCACTTTACTGTCTATTACTTGTTAATTTAAAGCGAACTATTACTTAACTAACTATTAATTATCTAAAACTAAAATATCTGTGACGAACAAAAAGAAGCCGAAAAGAGCGAACGCAATTACAATCTTTACGCTATCGTATCCGCGCTGAGACTGACAAGCGAAATAATTTTCCGAAAACATCATGTGGACTGTGAAACCAATCCTATCGTTTTCTCGGAACATCGCTATCACTCTTCCGAGTAAATGTAACCCGCGCCGCTTGCGATAGCTCGCCGACCGCGGCGACTACAAACAATGCGGCCGCTTTTACTCTTTTAATAGCGATACCGCCACGATAGTAAACTTTTTTTGTAAGCTATCATCGCGTACTTAGGGCAGTATACAGCGAATATGCCAATCAAAATCATATATGTATGGGTAAATGAGCTTACGGATAATCGAATGTATATATATCAAAAAATGCAAATGTATAGAAAGAGAAGAGAGGAAGAGATAGATTTAAATATTGCCTTAAATAATGCTATATCTTTTAGTGCTTTACTATAGTTACAAGCCATCTATATTCTTACATTATAAAAAAAAAATTAATACATAAATAATAAGTATAAAATTAGTATAATAATATAGTAGCAAATAGTATAAGTTAAAAACAATAAGTATAAAATTGCACAATAAATTATAAAAGTTTTATACATTACAATACAATATAGTGCTCATTCCATACGGCATGATATAATCAGATTAAACAGCGATCAGATTATCACTCGGTTTATATTAACTAAAAACTGTGTTTTATTCAGAATTGGTCACACAATTATCTGTTATATTTTCAGGTCTCATTATAATAATAAAGGTAAAATATAGTGTATCAAAGAGGTATTCCCAAGGACACGCACCTACGAGATTAAAATTAGAAAATAAAGTAAATTCGTGTTCTCCCTGAGAAATAGGGTAATTTTAAATACAATTACTGGAAGTCATAAATAAAAAGGGGGTACCGGTAATTTGGGGCAACTCAAATTATAGAAGAAGTTATTCAATCCAGGCCAGAAAGATAGTAAGCCAAAAACTTCCAGTGGGTTGAATAATTTATTCTTTTTGTCACGCGAGAACGAATCCTGTAGGCTAAAAATCTCAGGATTCGAGACTATTACGTATAAATAAAGTTAGGGGGCGTAATTAGTCTGACTCTAAAAAAAGGTAGAGTTTTTTCGTTGTAGTTCTGATATCTAAACGTCGAATTAGGTGCTCGTTCCGTTTGACAGGATTTCGGACTTAAACGTCGGTGGCGCCTACCGCTGTACAAGAGTAAAGTGCTATAAAAAAATTAGGTGCTCGAGAGTTATTGGTGTCAAAATATTCCTTGATTAATATTATGTTCAGATATCTAAACGTCGAATAAGGTGCTCGTTCCGTTTGACAGGATTTCGGACTTAAACGTCGGTGGCGCCTACCGCCGTACAAGAGTAAAGTGCTATAAAAAAATTAGGTGCTCGAGAGTTATTGGTGTCAAAATATTCCTTGATTAATATTATGTTAAGATATCTAAACGTCGAATTAGGTGCTCCTTCCGTTTGGCAGGATTTCGGACTTAAACGTCGGTCGCGCCTACCGATGTACAAGAGTAAAGTGCTATAAAAAAATTAGGTGCTCGAGAGTTATTGGTGTCAAAATATTCCTTGATTAATATTATGTTAAGATATCTAAACGTCGAATTAGGTGCTCGTTCCGTTTGGCAGTATTTCGGACTTAAACGTCGGTCGCGCCTACCGCTGTACAAGAGTAAAGTGCTATAAAAAAATTAGGTGCTCGAGAGTTATTGGTGTCAAAATATTCCTTGATTAATATTATGTTAAGATATCTAAACGTCGAATTAGGTGCTCCTTCCGTTTGGCGGGATTTCGGACTTAAACGTCGGTCGCGCCTACCGATGTACAAGAGTAAAGTGCTATAAAAAAATTAGGTGCTCGAGAGTTATTGTTGTCAAAATATTCCTTCATTAATATTATGTTAAGATATCTAAACGTCGAATTAGGTGCTCGTTCCGTTTGGCAGTATTTCGGACTTAAACGTCGGTCGCGTCTACCGCTGTACAAGAGTAAAGTGCTATAAAAAAATTAGGTGCTCGAGAGTTATTGGTGTCAAAATATGCCTTGATTAATATTATGTTAAGATGTCTAAACGTCGAATTAGGTGCTCGTTCCGTTTGGCAAGATTTCGGACTTAAACGTCGGTCGCGCCTACCGCCGTACAAGAGTAAAGTGCTATAAAAAAATTAGGTGCTCGAGAGTTAATGGTGTTAAAATATTCCTTGATTAATATTATGTTAAGATATCTAAACGTTGAATTAGGTGCTCCTTCCGTTTGGCAGGATTTCGGACTTAAACGTCGGTCGCGCCTACCGCTGTACAAGAGTAAAGTGCTATAAAAAAATTAGGTGCTCGAGAGTTATTGGTGTCAAAATATTCCTTGATTAATATTATGTTAAGATATCTAAACGTCGAATTAGGTGCTCGTTCCGTTTGGCAGGATTTCGGACTTAAACGTCGGTCGCGCCTATCGCTGTACAAGAGTAAAGTGCTATAAAAAAATTAGGTGCTCGAGAGTTATTGGTGTCAAAATATTCCTTGATTAATATTATGTTAAGATATCTAAACGTCGAATTAGGTGCTCGTTCCGTTTGGCAGGATTTCGGACTTAAACGTCGGTCGCGCCTACAGCTGTACAAGAGTAAAGTGCTATAAAAAAATTAGATGCTCGAGAGTTATTGGTGTCAAAATATTCCTTGATTAATATTATGTTAAGATATCTAAACGTCGAATTAGGTGCTCCTTCCGTTTGGCAGGATTTCGGACTTAAATTTCGGTTGCGCCTATCGCCGTACAAGAGTAAATTTGTATATAAAAAAAAATTATTCTGTATATATCTTAACTGTTTCTGAGAGCACCTAATTAGCACCTAATTATTACACTTTTGTTTTTTTTCTAATTGTATTATTTTTATATGGGGGGTTCAGCTTATGTTAAGTCAGCCCCACCCATTATATATTTAATTTTCTGCCAAACGGTTTGAGCACCTAATTTCGGACTTCGGCACCTAATTAGCACCTAATTAGCACCTAATTTTAATTATGGTTAAAACTTTTTTAGCGCTGGTGGGGGGGCTAACTTAATAGAGGTTGAGCATCCTCTTAGACTGTATATTACCCTTAATTCTCTCCGATCCAAATATATTACTGGTCTGATGATAGCACCAGATACCCATAATTCTAATCAACCATAGTTTTTCGTTTATATAATGGTCTGAAAAGTAAAAGTATCAACTTATTGTTTTTAAATTAAAATGTACACAATAACTCTTAGAAAGTTGTAAAATAAAATAGTATTTTAATAACATTAGGCAATAACCTATGATATTAACGTAGGCCCGTCCCCCTCAATAGAACCCTAGAAAGTTTGAACAAAATATCTATTATTATTATTATTACCTCAAATATTACCTCTGTTTGAGATCTTATGTTTTGGAGGATATAAAAAAACACTTACGAATCATTATAGAAACGATTTTGAAAAAGAACTAGTGTCTTGATATCCAGCTGTAAGTAACACTCCTGTCACCTTTACATACCTCTATTTTCTTGCCGTTTTCATTTTATCTCTTCTTTCAGTGCACTATGAACCCTATTTTTTAAATTTATTCACGAAGGAGATTTTCTATTTCTTTTTAAAAATATATGATGTATTGTTAAAATACGCAATTTGTTGTCTTCTCAGCCCGGAAGACTAAAGACATTTTATTCCAAATATTCCATTACTTAATAATAGCAACTACGAAACAGGCATTAATTCGTAATTGTTTATTACGCCTGCCTTGTAATTGTTATTAATTGTTGTTTTTGTAATTGTTTATTTGGTTGTAGTGGTGCATGACGAAGACATATACATGAACGTGTATTTTTGGTATTAAAAAGTTAACATTATTTAATTTGCAGTTTTTGCATAATTTAACATTGGTTTAAATGATAGTTTATTTTTATTTAAGATGGTTAACATTCGTTAAAAATAACAACTAGCCTATGTAATTTCAGTAATTCTCGTGTAATTTTGGAACGCTAAAAAAGCCAAACGCCGTTTTCTCATGTATTTTGTGTTTAATTTACGCCTAAACTAAAATTGTAAATTACCACATTAGTAATTTTTAATTACATTACTGTCTTATTGTTTTACGTATATATATATATATATATATATATATATATATATATATATATATATATATATATATATAGCCTATATATTAAAATTATTATTCCAAGTATATTTTATTCTAATTACGAATACTGAATATGTTGTTTCACTTTAATTAACTTTTTATAATATTTATTTGAGAGTTTTTCGAATTATTTCTAGGTTTAAAAATCGAAATTCAAAAATCTGAGCACAACTGGAAGGAAGCTATAAATGAAATTACAAATTGAAATCGATTTACCCCTACGGCCATCCTCCGATTCGTTTTGTGGATTTGGATTTACTCGTAAATTTTTATAGATCTTAAATGAATATTTATTACAAAATTTCCAAATTTATATTGTCGTCTGCAGTCTAAGAAATGGGAACTATAAGATGCACTGGGAAAACGATTTTTTATTTATATTTTATTATTGAGAATTCTAATATAAAATTTCAGAACACCCAATTTTCATCTTTTTAACAATCATTTTGAATAGAGTAAAAAACAATTAGATTCCATAAACAGTTTTTTAAGAAAAATAACAACAAAATTTACAACACTAAATAAAGAGCAATTTTGTCAATAATATTCTGTAAGTGTAAAGAAAAGAATTATATGACGGAATTTAATTTGTATAATATTACCATCTGATATCAGTAGTGAAACTAGGGATATTTCGAGTAATAAAGTTGGTAGTCCTGCATAGTCAAGAGGATTAGTGAGGGGGCTTGAAACAGTAATACCTGATAAGTACAAGCATAACAATAGCTTCAGTCCTTAGTCCCAACTGAACCAATGATACAAGCGTTAACAGCTATTAGTAAAGGGATATTTCGAGTGGAAATTAATGGTAGTCCTGCAGAGTTGAATGACAAGAAGATTACAGATTAGTGTACTGTATAGTACCGCCTGATAAGTGGCGATTGCTCAAGACCCTGACTCGATTAAATAAACCAAAATTACGATACGATGTGTGGAAATTGGCTCTAAACTGAATTGAAAGCTGTTTTAGACCTACTTTTACGATTGGCCAGAATCCATTTCAAATGAAATTTTTAATAGCAATGTATGATTGCAATTATCAAGACGAGAAAGTCCTTACAGTATTTTATATTTTACTTATGATCATAACACTCTGATATCTACAGCGGTTTAGTGAAATATGTCAGTTTTGGGTCAGAATGTAAAATTTAAACAAACAGGATCTATACTATTCTGTCACGGATGTTAAAAACTCGTTGTGTACTGTTTGCGCATGCGCACTAGTTGATTATGCATTGTTTGTAACTTTGGTGCTACTGCGAAGTGTCTTTTTAGAAGATAGTGTAATATATCGGGCGTTAGAAATATATGAAAACTTCATGACTTCTGAATAATTAATAGAAGGGAAACAAGTATTGAAGTGCACTTATTGGTAAAATGGAAATCTTTTGGTATAGCCTACAAATTAATTTCCCCATACCAAAAATAGCCCCCCCCCCTCTAGTAGGTGGAAGTCGATTATCAAATGTAAACATACACAGTACTTTTATTAACGGGATTTCATAAAAAATCAAATATAAAGATAACTAATTTCTTAAAACTTTAAAAAATCTGCAACCGTTTTATAAGATAGTGGCTCCAAATGTTAAAAATATATGGATTTTAATCCTTAGAACCAAAACAAAGCAATTAAATTTAGAAGAATAAAATAGCCCTAAAACCATCACACACAAAATAAATAGTGGAAAAGCAAATTTTTTAAATGATTTACTTTTTTATTTGAGGGTTTAGTTCCGATTTCACAAACAAAATTATAATTTTACAAATGTAACTGGACTTAGTTAGTGATTTAAATGACAATTTATTTTATCGATTAGAAAATTAGTATTGGTTTTAGACGTTAAAATTCTATAATTTTGACACCTTGTATGTCCTTCATATTTTTAACGGTTACATTTTTTTTTTCTTTAACGTACAAAATATAAAATCATTTAAAAATATAATGAAATATCAAATAATGAAAATAAAAATATTGTGGTTACTTTTAAAATTTAAATTACGCTTCCGTTGTAGATAGGGAAACTGTGTATGTAAAAACATAGTTCCATTTAATTGTTCAAAAATAATCGGACAATTTTCATGTTGTTCCAAAAGTTTGTATGTTCTAAAGTTATAATCTTCTCTGAAAATATATTACATGTTTCACAGTTTGTAGATTTCGTTAAAAATGTTAATGTAAAGTGTTTTATGTTTTGCATCATATTCTAAACACTTCCAAAATATCCTTTAGTTTATTACGAAAGTTATAGACAAGAAACCGAAAATGGAATCGATTAATTATAGACCTAGGGCCTACTACCCAAAATCCCAAACCTAAGTAATGATTTTTTGTTGATCTTTTAATAGAGAACTAGTGGGGGAGGGGTTAAAATGAAATGGAGAAGTTAGTTTTATAAAATAGAATAAAAGTCAATTGGGATATCAAATATAGAATATGAAATTATTGAAAAACAGGTTTTAAAATGGAATTTGAAACGTTCAGAGAGTAATGAAAAACGGATTAAAATGTAAATAAGTCTAAAAGTATAAAAATATCAGTTTATTGCTAAATTCATTTGAAAACGAGACTAAAGTGTATCTAAATATGCGAGATCAATAATTTCAAATGATAAAATACATTTCTGTTTTAAACATTTTGTTGGTATAAAAAAAGTAAACATTTTAAATCCAGATATAATAAAACAAAAGTCAATTATTGACCTATATAAATCGTGTTTTCTCGATTCACTTGTAGGCTTACGTTATTTACTCCAATCTCATGTAACTGTGTTTTATAATTGTGTGATAAGGGACGTCTTATCATAAACCAACATTCAAGTAAAATAATATGATATAAGATGCTAATATAAAAAGACGAAACTTTCTTTATTTTACCGCACGTTTAACTTAAACCAAAATTTTAGTATATAAAATATGCAAACCGGCCAGTTGAAATTGTCATAGGCGCAAGGTAAGAAAAGAAAAATCCATTTTTAAACGGTCGTCAATTTAAAATTGTATAATGATTTTTCATTCATATTCGACGTATAGTAAATCTTGTTTCCTTGCTAGACTTGACTAAAATAAAATACAAAAATGTTTGTTGATTATTTTCTAATTTAGTGGTTATGTTTTTAACAATTTTCTCTTTAGTAATAACTTTTTTCCTTCTTTTGTATAGTAGAAATTAAATTTACTCTTCACTGGATACATATTTTAAAGTAAACAGTTCCTTGTCAAATATTTCCGAAAATTTGAAGATTTCCGCTATTTTTAAATTTACTAATTGTTGATTTTTCTAACCAACAAAAATGTCAAACGATTAGTAAATCCGAGCTTACAACGAAATTTGAACAAAATCGGGCACATTTTGCCACCTTTGGAGTGTTACTAACACATCTTGCACCCTACATATAAGATCGACGGACATTTAATAGTTTCCGGTGTCAATTTTTGTGTGAAGGAGCCCAAATTTATAAATTAGGAACCTGGATTGAAAACAAAAGAAATATCCTGAAGGGGTCATTTATAGTGTAGTGAGTACGAGCTTGACAATCCCCAAGGGACCTAGCTTGATGTACTACTTTCTCACTTAGTCTTTTGTTATATCCCTCTCTTTCATCTTTCCAGTCAGGTTTCTCTTCACTAACTCTGGCTATTGGATTGTTCGATAGCCAGGGATTTTTATTTTAAGTGTTTTCCTTCCCTTTTACCTACCAAGTATACGAAGTATACTGTAAGTTTGGTAATCATTAAAAATTAGACTTCCTTTTTGGCCAATCTTTCATTAACTCGGGAAACCGTAAAGTAATTTTCTAAATGCTATCCATCCGTCTTGGCTACAGTGTGCTCATGTAGAACCCTATCGAGATTCAAAATGTCAAAATGGCGACAATTTTAAACAGTTTTTTGTTCATATCTCGTGTGTTGTTCAACTTATAAAATACTAAATTAGATACAGTAGCCTCAGGCTAGGATTGTGTCTGGTGTAAGGGGCGTGTCCTCCCTTCTACTTGTTTCCCTAGCCTGATTTGACGGTACAACCCATTCCAAGAAAACTAGGTACACAAATTACTGCTTAGTTACATTTATTTCCTACAACTTCGTGACAGACTTTTGAAAACGTTTTATTCTTATTTAAACCGATAAAAGAAACGAAAGTAAGGTACGCGTTTACACAGAAGCATTTGATTCTATATTTTTTTATTGCGGTTGTACCGCTGAAAGTAAACGCAACAAACAAAGTGTGGGGGCCCCTCTTTTCCTCTCCACCCCAGACACATACCTACCTTGAAGATGCTGTACAAATTTGCAGATTTCAATTCTGTACGTAATTGTACCAACCTGACATCTCTGTGATGTCAAATATCGACGTTATTGTCAAAAATGTAATTTCGAACCTTGATCTCCCAAGAAAATGTGATATTCGTATAATTAGAAGATCCGGCAGGACCGAATTACCGACACGAGACTGTTGACTCCGTCAAATATGTAGCCTACAGCTTCTAGGCCTGTTAGGTTGGGATTATATATTATATTAGGTTAGGTTAGGTCAGGTTAGGTTAGGTTAGGTCAGGTTAAGTTAGGTTTTTAATATATCGGATACGCAAATACTCTTTGAAGAAAATTTGGGAAACGCTTCTGTACATCATAACAAACAAAAAGTTCCTTTGATATATCAATATCAATATCTTGATATCAATATCTTTAGAACCATATGAGCTACAACTTTCTGATGATTTTGCAGTTATAATGCCTAATTGTGCATTTTTTTCAGTGTTATTACATTAACCATTTCAAAATGGGCAACGTTTCAAAAATTCAAAACCCAATAACTATGAAATTCTACATTTTTGTATTTTTTAAACGTTCGCCATTTTGAATTGATTGAAGTAATGGCCTTGGAAACATTACACAATTAGGCATTAACAACTGCATAATCCAAAAGTTGTAACTCATATGGTTATTGAGATATTAATTATTATGTAAAAAACACAGACAGACAGACAGACAACGAAGCGAGATAGGCCATAATATTATAGAAACGTTTGTTTGTTTTGATGTACAGAACCATTTCCCAAATTGTCTGCAAAGGGTTTTTGAGCATCCGGTTGCACATCTACGAGGCCTGGTTGGGGTTTAGTTGAGTAGTAATATACACAATAACGAAGTTGTGAAAACCTGTGCAACAACTTACTCTACTGGATAAGCTATTTCCCTTGAGCTATCAAAAACAATTTAACATTTCCTACAAGGCCCATGAAACCTACTTTTAGACATTACATTTAGAGGATCTACTTGTATTATTGTATGATGTGGCTAGGTAGGTACCATGATGGCCCATCAAATTGTTATGAGGGAGCTATATTAGAACATAGGATGGAAAAGAACATAAGTCAGGTTTCTGGTTGATCATAGAGCTCGAATAAAATTAATATTACACAAATTATAATGCGTACAATAATAGTTGTTTGTACCAATAGTTACACCATTAATTGGCAGCATTTCCTTTGTTCTTTAGCCAATGAATGCAGAAAGAATGCAAGGAATGACTTTGCCTTATACACTTTACTTTTACATTGCATGACATTCTCTAAGTTTTCAAATAGTAAAATTTTTAATCAGTAGATGCCAAACTAAATTATACGTTTCACTTTATTGGAAATGCTGGTTGACAGTGGTTTTAGAATCACCCATTTTGTGCTGGTTAACTAAAACTTTCATTAATTCCATAACCTAAATTATTGTCTTCGATAGTAGAATGTGTATATTTCGGCGATATATCGAAAGTTTAAAAAAAAAAGTTTACATATTAAAATTTAGGGCAGCTGCTATAAGGAAAAAACACATTACGATTTTATCAAAAATCAGCTATAACAATCGTGGGTCATCGGTATAAAAAAAATCAAAAAAAAAAATCTGTTATTGGTTGTTAAAAAGACGTACTTTTGAAAAATCAGCACTACCGATTTCGTTTAAAATTTAGTGAAATATGAAAACTAATGACCCAAACACGTATGCAATATCGCAAGTAAAAAAATATGACTGTTCTGAAATAATTGGTAAGAAACTAAAATGAACCGTGAAGCTGTCATTATAAGTTCAAATTTAAACAAAAATACTATCACAGTACACTCAGACTAGGAGTGTGTCTGGTGTAATGGGCGTGTCCTCCCTTCTACTTGTTTCCCTAACCTGACTTCATGGTACAACCCATTACAAGAAAACTATGTACACAAATTACTGCTTAGCTACATTTAATTCTTAAAGCTTAAGTACAAGTTAATTCTTAAAAGTTTAATTTTGTAAACTTTTTATTCTTATTTACACCGATAAAAGAAACGGAAGTAGGGTAGGCGTTTATACAGAAGCATTTGAGGTCTATATTTTTTTAATTTGGATTGTCCGCTGAAAGCAAACGCAACAAACGAAGTGTGGGCGCCCCTCTTTTCCTCTCCACCCCAGACATATTCCTACTTTGAGGATACTGTACGCAGGAACGGGTTTATGGCACAAGGAAACTTAAGAAGCTTATAGAAGCAACCTTAGGCCTAATTTAAATATATAATATATTTCAAGTTTTGGGAATTAATGAGTGAGAAAATTGAAGCAATGTTTTTGCACCGTTTATTGGATATATATGAATACCAATGAAATTAGATCAAAAATATTATCTCTCTGAATATAATTCCCATTTATTACGGTTATGCACTTATACACTTAATTACGCCTAACGATATACAAACATTAGATATTATTAATAAATGACATAACGTATTCAATAGAATATTTAATCGACAACACTACGGATTGCAAAACCAATCTGAGTTACCTTGCAGCTTCAATTACTTCAATTGTAATCACGTGACCAGCTCCCGGGGAGAGTTGGGACCTTAAATACCCGCTATTGTTTTAGATTTCCCAAGCGTATGAGAAAGACAAATTTATTACCTGGCTAATTTCAATTTGTAAATACAAGTAATGGATATAATATTTAACATAGTGAAAAGAAATTTTAATACGTCTAATTAAAATGTCTTTATATGTGTTAATTGTTTATGAAATTTGCTGACAGAATTGGTTGATGTGGAAATAACTAAAACGAGTTCATTTTCTATTCCGCAACACTGAAACTGTGAAGAAATAAATATATCAGCAGTTGAATAAAACTAATGAATATCAACGATTACATTTTATATCATATTTTTAATAAATAGACAAAAATTCCGACTTTTTTATTGTTATGTATCCTTTTTTAAACATGGATCGGATTTAGAAAGAAGTGACAGAAAACCTGTTCTTTAATATTTTGTTAAGTTAACTTCACAATGGACACGTATAGCTAAGATGTATGAATCAGTGGCGATTGCTCCACATTGATGTGACGGTCATCCTATACTTTAAAAACTTTATAATTCTTACAATGGGAATCCATAGTAGGGGCCTATAAATACCTAAAATAGGAGCGTATAAACCTTATATTGAGAAGAAATACAACCCCTAAAGGAGTATCAATGCGACAATTTAATAAGAGCGCCCCCTGTTGCCGTGTAGGACATTGAAAGGCGTCCTAGCTGAATCCCCACAATAATGACTAGTTGTTAGAGACAAAGTGAATAATGCATACGTTATTGAGGATGTAGTTTTCCGTCCTTCCCTTGACATTCAGCACAATATAGATGGGCAAGCTCGCCGATGGGCTATTTTAATTCACAATTTTGATAGCTCAGTCATACATTCTAGCTTAGTTTAATAGTATTTCTTTAATAGTTAATATGTAGTGTGTCGTATGGAGTTAATATAAGTGTAATAGTGATTGTAAAGTTTGTTAAATATATATGAATGTAACTGTGCGAGTGAAATCTAATTAAAAAACCATACATTTCACTCAATAAAAAGATATATTTTTGCAGGGATGTTAATTTAGTTCAAAAAAGAAAAACATATGGTGGTAAAACAATTAAAAGATTATTATATATTACTGTATTAAAAAAACTAAACTTTGTAGTGCAACAGCCCTGCTAGACGGCTTTTCAATTAGGTAATGTATGGTTAGTTTAGGTTAGGTTTGGGTAATGTATGATTTGGTTAGGTTTGGGTAATGTATGATTAGGCCCATTGAACCCGGAACCTCACACACTGAAGCGAGGACGATAAATCAGCTAACCACTAAACCAACCAGGGACTCCTTAATTAGTGAATATAGTGCTATTAGGCCTACTTGATTATGTGGCTGTTACCTTGATTATTGTTTTTTCGTTCATAAAAATATGTGGAATAAAGATGGGTTTGTGAATATAAATAATTTGAAGACTATGATATGTAAGGGGTACCGCTTAGAAAAGAACCGCGCAAGTAGAACTGTGGTGGGAGAGAGAGAGCCCGAGTTAGGCCAGACATACCCGGCCGCTGCTTCATTGCGTAGGGCTTAATATTTTCTTTTTCAAACCTACTACAGCACTAAATACTGTGAATGTGTATTGTTTATGTTCCTGACAACTACAATTAGTATATTTAAATATTTTACAAAGTAAAAGACGAAAAAAGACATTAAGTTATAGGTTTTAAATTCCTTTATATTTAATGGCAAAAATGTAACAATTTATCCCTATCACCGCTCCAATCCCCTCCCCGCCATAGCCCCTACATGCGTGCGCGAGCCACTCTGGAGATGACTGTTCTGCGCAGGTTTCTTTCTGTCTGGTAGGCCTATGACAACCTAAAGGAAATATAGCAGCTTCTGAAAATTCTCGTACAATAGAATTTCTTAAATCAAAGAACATAAAGGAAATATTGACAATAAATAATAATATAAATAATAAATAATGTCTAAATACATACGTATTTAGCTGCAAGGTAAGTAGATATTAATTTCAATGTCGTTTGCGTAACGAGCTAATTAATATGATCGCTCAAAAATTGCAGCAAAAAGCAAAGTCAAGTGAGAAGTGTACGCCCTATACTGGGAAGCTACTAGCAAAGCTCAGTTGGTAGAACATTGGCGCGTAAAGCCAAAGATCCTGGGTTTGATTCCCAGTCTAGGTTGTATATTTTTCACTTGAAATATTATTTAATTATAAATAATAAGGTTACAAGTAATCTGTGTACAGGCGTACCTAGTGTAGAAGTGGATATAACTTGTCTAGATCTTCAAGAACCACCATTTCAAGGACTTAATGAGTGGAAAATTTTGGCGGATAGAAGGAATGTATCTTTAGAAAATAATCCACAATTACAAATCTATCTAAATGTTTCTAGTCATAAGGAACTTTAACAATTCAAAATTAATTAATCAAAACTTCTGTTAAGCAATATATTTTTAAAAGTTTCAAAACCAAAATTTATTAAGTTTTTTATGTTTCGAAAATTACTAAACTTAAAAATTATTCTGAAAAATTCCCAGACCACATCAAAAAGTCTGATGAAATTTCTTAATGGGCAATATTTTAACGATATCTGTCTAAATTCGGAATTGACATAAATTATAGTTCCCCATCATTTAAACATGATTATATTTAACAATAAACTATTACTTAGTGTCAAGTAACTTAAATGATAAATTATCAAAATTAGCAAAACTTTATTTTTTCACAATAAGTGTTTCATCAAGAAATAAGTTTTTCTCTTTTAAAGAGTATCAACACATATGCAACAAATACACTCAGCAGTTTAAAATATCTATTGAAATGGAGTCGTTTCAGAGAGTCAACAAAAAAAATCACAACTTGTACGATTCTGTCATAGACATCTCGACCTGAAGAATAAGTAAAGCAATTGGAGATAATATGGAAATTAATTATAAATCTCTTTAATTAATATTATATGTGTAATAAGTAATTATCTGTTATTATATACTATTAATTATTATTATTTTAATCGTGCCTGTAATAACACGCTTACCTTCATATCGCCATTCAACACTTTATTTAAACTAGCGTCAGACTAGGATTGTGTCTGGTGTAAGGGGCGTGTCCTCCCTTCTGCTTGCTTCCCTAGCCTGACTTAATAGTACAACCCATTCCAAGAAAACTAGGAACACAAATTACTGTTTACCTACATTTAATTCCTAAAGTTACAACTTCGTGACAGACTTTTGTAAACGTTTTATTTTTATTTACCCCGATAAAAGAACGAAAGTAGGGTACGCGTTACACAGAAGAATTTGAGGTCTATATTTTTTTATTGGGGTTGTACCGCTGAAAGCAAACGCAACAAACATAGCGTGGGGGCCCCTCTTTTCCTCTCCACCCCAGACACATTCTTACCTTGAGGATACTGTAAAGCAACACTTGTAGTGGCAATCTGGATCTAGACCGTTTTCCACGTAGCCTTGGGTTAGATCCATCTCTTTCATCTTTTCTCCCTTCGCTAACTCTTGCTTTCTACCGTCCCTCCTAACGCTATACAGTAGCTCGAACAATCCGTTCTCTTCTAATTAGCCCTGTAATTCAGTACAAATGTCACAGCGTTTAGGCTTTAATTCCTGCTCCAGTTGTAATTTGAAGGTTAAAACGAAGACGCTTTCTCATCATACGCCTGACACCTGGAGTTCTAAACTAGCCAATGTTGTCACCTGCAAGCGTAGACTTCAAACATTTTGATTAGACTACTATCTCTGTGATGTTTGTGGATAGCTTGTTTTAAACAACATATACTTTTACCTGGACATAAAAAGCCATTCGTTTTTAATTATTCCACCCAAAAATCAATGCAGTTTAGTTTAAGTGAGGTGGATTATTCCATATTTACTGAGAAAGCGTAGTTGCACGGTCACAACAGATCCCGTTCGTGCAAATAACACCATTTTTTGCAATTTGCACGATTATTATACGGAATAAGTTAAAACGAACCTAATATGCAAATAAAAATTTGAGACCAAGCATTTTCATTATTGCAAGCAGCTCATTGTTTATACTCTTACAATGGTTATTTATTTGTACACCATCGATCTTTAATAACAATGTATTTATGAAGATGTATTAACCTATTTTCATTTCGTTGGGATATTTTTTGTCTAGCTAATAATTTTACCTACAGAATATGTTAATAAGGACTCAATTTAAAATGAATTGATGTAAGGTTTAAGAATGAACTTTATAGTGAATATTACAAACATGCCCTTCATCGGATGAATAGAGTCTGTATTTCATCTCCTTAGCAGTACATTATCGTGTCGACCTTGCTATTGTTTATTTACACATCCATAATTTAAATGCATCTGTTTTGTTTTAGCTTTATTAAAAGCGTCGTTTTAATAAATAAAGTCACAAATCTGCATTGATAATTTATTCGGAATAAGAAATTGATCAGAAATAAATCACCTATTATCTTAAATTTGTTAAGACAATTACATTTTATATTTAGATAATACAGTAGAACCTCGATAGCAAGACTCTCAAGGGGATTTGGGAATCCGTCTTGTTATCGAGAGACTCTTCTAGTTGAGGTTCGTGATGTCAAGGTTATGTTGACTAAAAGTCAAGGTCACTGTTTAATATTTCGCCATTTACAATCACTTTTCGTTTAAACTCCAGTCAATGGCGTAATTTTACGTTTTTCAGACATGTCTCGTTTCAATGAATAAAACAAAACAATGCACAGCAAATGAACCAAACACGAATAAAGATAAACATCACCGAACCAATTTGACAGCGGGCGCACAGGAAGTGGTGGAAGCTGGGTTTTAAGACATCGTTTTCCTTTAAACATCCGTTCCGTTGCGTCACTGACAGTGGGGAACTATGCACTGAGCACTGAGAAGTGTGAAGTCGTACTATAAAGATTCCGCTGTGTAAAATGACTTACCACTGAGGTAGAACTGCTATAAAGGTTCGGTTTCGCAAAAAGACGTACTAGAGAAGGTTAGAGCAGCGATCTGTTTGGGACAAATATCTGTGTTATTGAGGTTTTTAAAATAATAATAGTCGTGCTATAGAGGTATCTTTAACATTAAGTGTTATGGCAATCCCAGGGGGATTAGAAGAATGCACTTGTTATCGAGGAAGTCGTGTTATAGAGGGTCGTGTTAGCGAGTTTGTACTGTATAACCTCCATTTAAAACTCCTCTTAAAGTCTTACCGCATTCATTAATACAAATTTGGTTTTAGGCCTACTTAGTACCGGTTTACAAAAGTTTCTGATTATGTAATGTATGCAGGAAGGATCATAGAGACTATATCGGACGGAAGACGAAAGACAACCTCCTCATTTAACTAGTTTGTAAGAAATAGATTTTTGTGATTTTCTCATGAAAACACCGACACCCAAGATTTTGGGAATATATTTTAGAGAACATTTTTGCCTCCTTTAAACTCTCCACCTCACAATAAATCGTTAAAGTCTGCAAACCAACGATGTTCAAGCGAGTTTTCAATAATAAAAAGAGTTACAATGTAAACTGAACAATATTTGTTGTTGATCATTTTTTTTTTTAAATTCACAATAATAGTTGTAGTATTTGGAATTTTAATATAACTTTAGTAATATTCGGCATTTAAACTACAGTATCGTCAGACTAGGATTGTGTCTGATGTAAGGAGCGTGTACTCCCTTCTACTTGCTTTCCTAGCCTGACTTGACGGTACAACCCATTCCAAGAAAACTAGGTACACAAATTACTGCTTAGTTACATTTAAATCCTTAAGTTACAACTTCATGACAGAATTTTGTAAACGTTTTATTCTTATTTACACCGATAAAAGAAACGAAAGTAGGGTACGTGTTTACACAGAAGCATTTGAGGTCTATATTTTTTTATTGGTGTTGTACAGCTGCAGACACATTCCTCTACCTTGAGGATGCTGTACAACAGTAGACGTGTTTAATAAAAAATACATTACTATCTCACACACCTATTATTTATTTAATTAAATAGAGTCTAAATTTTGCTTGGATTGTGATCAACTAAATCCTAACCTTAAATCATATTTCATTGAAATCGTGATATAATTACTGGTTTAAATTAGTGGTTCATTTTATTTATTTTTTGCCAATTATTCTTCAACATTAATTTTGTTCCGAGTAGTTTCAGCCACCATCTTCAGATTTCATCAAAATTTGAATGAGATTTAGAGACGATTTTGAGAAATTATCTTATTTATTTCTCGTTTTTCTAAACCCAGGCTCGTTTGACAAAATCAGAACTTTGTGTAGAAATCTTGTGGTAGGAACCTCCAAATTTAAAATTATCAAAAAATGAATAAAGTCCAGAGATATGCCCAAATACCAAATTTGGCTAAAATCTGTCCACTTGTCTACACTGTCGACATACTCCAGACGATGGACAGAGAACATTCCCAAAACCCCTTTTTTGGACTGAAAGGATCTTAAAAAATGATATTTCCGAGAAAATCTTGTAACTTACGAGATCTTTTTTGACCATTAAATAAATTTTTTGAGCCATCTGTAAATGTAAAAAGTAAAAATGTTAACGGCCGTTCAAAACGGGTTTTCGTTGGTTCCTTTTTATCTATGATAAGTACTTGCTAATTGATAGGACCTTAGCTATCTGTATAAATTAATACCAAAGTTGAGCTAGGCAAAGAGTGGCTATATAAAAGCAATCAAAGAAATCCGTTGTAGCTTCATACTGAGTATTTTTAATTTACAAACAAAGTATTTCATATGTCGCCTACTCTAAGTACTAGATGAAGTAAAAAAAAAAAACGATAGACGAACTCACTCACTCATCCCCCAAAACCAAATAAAACGAACCAAAACTAATTGTCACCACACTTGTTGGTTTGATAGTTCTCAACCAAAAAATTGTAAATTGACCATGGAGACCGACTTTAAAAACATATTTATATATTTCAATAAGGGCCTAAACTGGTTTTGCTTGAGCGATAAAGCACGTCCTTGTCGTAAATCGTATTGGTTTAAAATGTTTCTTTTAATAACGGCTGTTTTATTATTTTTTTTGCCAATTATTCAGGAGCCATAGTTTTTTTCTTGCGATTTTATACACGGGTCAATAATTTTCACATTTCACTAAAATTTAATCGAAATTGGTAGAGCCGATGTTGTGAACTTACGTAACAGTCTCATTGTTGATTTTTTGATCTTTCACCAATAACTCGCGAACAGGGATATTTGGAGAGATGATATTCAATACGTTTTAAACAGGCTAATTATTAAACAGTTTATACATCTTAAAGTACTGCTCTTGATAAAATGGTACAAACACATTTTAAAACCATTTTTACTATAATACTATTATCGTGACGCTTCACGAATGGCGTGTCTATTCTCGACTGACGTGACGCTCCAATGAATTCACTCCACCTACGAAATCCCTTACCGTCTTCTAAGAATATTTAGGCCTACTTCAATACATTTTAAACCATTTTACTATTATCGTGACGCTTCACGAATGGCGTGTCTATTCTTGACTGACGTGACGCTCCGATGATATCACTCCACCTACGAAATCCCTTACCGTCTTCTAAGAATATTTACTTCAATACATTTTAAACCATTTTACTATTATCGTGACGCTTCACGAATGGCGTGTCTATTCTTGACTGACGTGACGCTCCGATGATATCACTCCACCTACGAAATCCCTTACCGTCTTCTAAGAATATTTACTTCAATACATTTTAAACCATTTTACTATTATCGTGACGCTTCACGAATGGCGTGTCTATTCTTGACTGACGTGTAGCTCCAATAAATTCACTCCAACTACGAAATCCCGTACCGTCTTCTAAGAATATTTACTTCAATACATTTTAAACCATTTTACTATTATCGTGACGCTTAACGAATGGCGTGACGATTCTTGACTGACGTGACGCTCCGATGATTTCACTCCACTTACGAAATCCCTTACCGTCTTCTAAGAATATTTACTTCAATACATTTTAAACCATTTTACTATTATCGTGACGCTTCTCGTGTGGCGTGTCTATTCTTGACTGACGTGTAGCTCCAATAAATTCACTCCAACTACGAAATCCCGTACCGTCTTCTAAGAATATTTACTTCAATACATTTTAAACCATTTTACTATTATCGTGACGCTTAACGAATGGCGTGACGATTCTTGACTGACGTGACGCTTCGATGATTTCACTCCACCTACGAAATCCCGTATTGTCTTCTAAGAATATTTACTTCAATACATTTTAAACCATTTTACTATTATCGTGACGCTTCTCGTGTGGCGTGTCTATTCTTGACTGACGTGTAGCTCCAATAAATTCACTCCAACTACGAAATCCCGTACCGTCTTCTAAGAATATTTACTTCAATACATTTAAAACCATTTTACTATTATCGTGACGCTTAACGAATGGCGTGACGATTCTTGACTGACGTGACGCTTCGATGATTTCACTCCACCTACGAAATCCCGTATTGTCTTCTAAGAATATTTACTTCAATACATTTTAAACCATTTTACTATTATCGTGACGCTTAACGAATGGCGTGACGATTCTTGACTGACGTGACGCTCCGATGATTTCACTCCACTTACGAAATCCCTTACCGTCTTCTAAGAATATTTACTTCAATACATTTTAAACCATTTTACTATTATCGTGACGCTTCTCGTGTGGCGTGTCTATTCTTGACTGACGTGTAGCTCCAATAAATTCACTCCAACTACGAAATCCCGTACCGTCTTCTAAGAATATTTACTTCAATACATTTTAAACCATTTTACTATTATCGTGACGCTTAACGAATGGCGTGACGATTCTTGACTGACGTGACGCTTCGATGATTTCACTCCACCTACGAAATCCCGTATTGTCTTCTAAGAATATTTACTTCAATACATTTTAAACCATTTTACTATTATCGTGACGCTTAACGAATGGCGTGACGATTCTTGACTGACGTGACGCTCCGATGATTTCACTCCACTTACGAAATCCCTTACCGTCTTCTAAGAATATTTACTTCAATACATTTTAAACCATTTTACTATTATCGTGACGCTTCTCGTGTGGCGTGTCTATTCTTGACTGACGTGTAGCTCCAATAAATTCACTCCAACTACGAAATCCCGTACCGTCTTCTAAGAATATTTACTTCAATACATTTTAAACCATTTTACTATTATCGTGACGCTTAACGAATGGCGTGACGATTCTTGACTGACGTGACGCTTCGATGATTTCACTCCACCTACGAAATCCCGTATTGTCTTCTAAGAATATTTACTTCAATACATTTTAAACCATTTTACTATTATCGTGACGCTTCTCGTGTGGCGTGTCTATTCTTGACTGACGTGTAGCTCCAATAAATTCACTCCAACTACGAAATCCCGTACCGTCTTCTAAGAATATTTACTTCAATACATTTTAAACCATTTTACTATTATCGTGACGCTTAACGAATGGCGTGACGATTCTTGACTGACGTGACGCTTCGATGATTTCACTCCACCTACGAAATCCCGTATTGTCTTCTAAGAATATTTACTTCAATACATTTTAAACCATTTTACTATTATCGTGACGCTTAACGAATGGCGTGACGATTCTTGACTGACGTGACGCTCCGATGATTTCACTCCACTTACGAAATCCCTTACCGTCTTCTAAGAATATTTACTTCAATACATTTTAAACCATTTTACTATTATCGTGACGCTTCTCGTGTGGCGTGTCTATTCTCGACTGACGTGTAGCTCCAATAAATTCACTCCACTTACGAAATCCCTTACCGTCTTCTAAGAATATTTACTTCAATACATTTTAAACCATTTTACTATTATCGTGACGCTTCTCGTGTGGCGTGTCTATTCTTGACTGACGTGTAGCTCCAATAAATTCACTCCAACTACGAAATCCCGTACCGTCTTCTAAGAATATTTACTTCAATACATTTTAAACCATTTTACTATTATCGTGACGCTTAACGAATGGCGTGACGATTCTTGACTGACGTGACGCTCCGATGATTTCACTCCACTTACGAAATCCCTTACCGTCTTCTAAGAATATTTACTTCAATACATTTTAAACCATTTTACTATTATCGTGACGCTTCTCGTGTGGCGTGTCTATTCTTGACTGACGTGTAGCTCCAATAAATTCACTCCAACTACGAAATCCCGTACCGTCTTCTAAGAATATTTACTTCAATACATTTTAAACCATTTTACTATTATCGTGACGCTTAACGAATGGCGTGACGATTCTTGACTGACGTGACGCTCCGATGATTTCACTCCACTTACGAAATCCCGTATTGTCTTCTAAGAATATTTACTTCAATACATTTTAAACCATTTTACTATTATCGTGACGCTTCTCGTGTGGCGTGTCTATTCTTGACTGACGTGTAGCTCCAATAAATTCACTCCAACTACGAAATCCCGTACCGTCTTCTAAGAATATTTACTTCAATACATTTTAAACCATTTTACTATTATCGTGACGCTTAACGAATGGCGTGACGATTCTTGACTGACGTGACGCTTCGATGATTTCACTCCACCTACGAAATCCCGTATTGTCTTCTAAGAATATTTACTTCAATACATTTTAAACCATTTTACTATTATCGTGACGCTTAACGAATGGCGTGACGATTCTTGACTGACGTGACGCTTCGATGATTTCACTCCACCTACGAAATCCCTTACCGTCTTCTAAGAATATTTACTTCAATACATTTTAAACCATTTTACTATTATCGTGACGCTTAACGAATGGCGTGACGATTCTTGACTGACGTGACGCTTCGATGATTTCACTCCACCTACGAAATCCCGTATTGTCTTCTAAGAATATTTACTTCAATACATTTTAAACCATTTTACTATTATCGTGACGCTTAACGAATGGCGTGACGATTCTTGACTGACGTGACGCTTCGATGATTTCACTCCACCTACGAAATCCCTTACCGTCTTCTAAGAATATTTACTTCAATACATTTTAAACCATTTTACTATTATCGTGACGCTTAACGAATGGCGTGACGATTCTTGACTGACGTGACGCTTCGATGATTTCACTCCACCTACGAAATCCCGTATTGTCTTCTAAGAATATTTACTTCAATACATTTTAAACCATTTTACTATTATCGTGACGCTTAACGAATGGCGTGACGATTCTTGACTGACGTGACGCTTCGATGATTTCACTCCACCTACGAAATCCCGTAGTCTATTGTCTTCTAAGAATATTTACTTCAATACATTTTAAACCATTTTACTATTATCGTGACGCTTAACGAATGGCGTGACGATTCTTGACTGACGTGACGCTTCGATGATTTCACTCCACTTACGAAATCCCGTATTGTCTTCTAAGAATATTTACTTCAATACATTTTAAACCATTTTACTATTATCGTGACGCTCCTCGTGTGGCGTGGTGATTCATTTTAGCAACAAATTGTTTTAGTTGGTTTATACTGTAATTTGTTATTGAGGAGGAACGAGTGAGAAAATGTATCCAACGTTTTTGTATCATTTATGTAAAGTTTGTTTTACAACAAATAAGAAATGATCTTGTTACAATAAAGAATGAGAGGCGTTACCAACTTTTAAGGAGCTTCAGCTACGGTTGATTTAGCGTGCATTTTTTATCGGTTATTCTAATTGAATAGAAGCAAGAGAGCTTACTTCCTGTAGTTCTATTGTACACAAATCTTGTTATATAAACGAAATCATGTAATCATTCTCGCATTTATTTTAATTTGGAAAGTCTAAAATGTGCATAGCTCAAAGAGAATCAATAACAGGATTTGTAGGTGACCATCACGGACGGTCTCGTGACACATAGCACCGTCACGGATGGACACGTCACGCTTCAAGTAAACACAGCATAAACAGCTGTTGACTGACGTTTAGGTTTGCAGTTCAGAGAGCTTATGTTACCTTCAAAGCTGCTATTACTTTTTGCTTTCACTTGCAATATTTAATTTTAACAAAATCGTAAAAAAAAAAACCTGAAACAATCACACAATAACTAATTTCACAATTGAAGCCTGTGTTTGTGGCTAACCGCAATATAGATTATTAAATTTTACATTCCTGATTTTTGTCACTTTTTGAAGCTCTGTGTATTAATCGTTATTAAAATTAAAAAATATACATGTTGTCAACACATAACTTTTTAATAATTTTAAAAAAAAACCAGACGATAAACGTTTTATTGGTCTGAATATACAAATTTCAAAATATATTTTTTGTCATTTTTGTGGGTCCAACACGTACATCTTATTTACTTACCCGGCAGAGGTTATCTTATCTACTTACAGACAGATCTTGTTGTTCCCTCATTTTCTGATTTGTTTACTGCACCGACTGAAAGGTTTGATTATAATTGGTTGAAACGCTAAAGGAAAGATTTAGTACTTTTTTTTCCCTTTTTTGATCTTAGATTGTCTCAGCTCGACATGATAATGTTTATTGTAATCTCATTATATGGGTCTATTTAATCGGCATTGTGTGCTTTATTGACTATTCGTGCGCACGCACAGGCTTAAGCCCATGTGAGCATTTTTTGTTTTATACTTAAAAATATTTTTGTATATATGTAAAATATAAATATTTAACATTATTAATTAAAAAATTTACAATAAAATAATACGATAATCTATAGCTCTATTGGGATGTGCATAATTTATTTAAGTACATTTGTTTGCCACTCCTAACATTGTCTTAACTTCTGATGTGTTTCGGATGAATTCCATTTTCAAAAGCCATTTAACTACTCTAAAGCTAGACAATGCTAGGAGTGGCAACATAATGTATTCAAATGTACATATGTTAAATTCTAAATCAGAGATTACAAATTTATAAATATTGTAATTTTCTTACAAAAAACTAACAGAGTTTCATAAATTTAGACTGCTCTAGACTAAAACCTAGTGTTTCCGGGACACACCTACTCTGTACCAAAATTGAATAATTTGAGTCTATCGACCATTTTTGAAATAATCTGTTCCAAAGTTCTAAACAGAGAAAAAACAGAAACAAGAAGCTAAACAGAGTTACGAAAATGGTCTAAATATGTTCCAAAACACAAATATTACGTTTTTCATTGTTGTAATCAAGGCATCTCTTAATTTTTAAATTAATAAAATTCCAAAACTTTACTTTTATCAAGAGCAATTTTACTGTTTCTGTAAATTCTGTAAAGGTCTACAGATGTTTCGTCCACGATATGCATATATAAAAAAGATGCTTCCATAAAACAAAACCACTTAAAGTCGAAGGTCATTCACCAACAACAAGACTGGTGTGTAATTCAACTCGTGCAGTTATTTAAAAAATTAGCTTAGAAAAATATTAACAACATGGTGCTCAGAATATAAATAAAAAAGAAACTTTAAAAATAAATCTTTAAAAACTATAAGAAATATTTAAAAGGTGAAATGTATCATCGCCATTTTGAATTTTTAAATTGTATTTGCGTTCTACTAAAATTACATAGTCTTTAATTTTTAAAACTATGAACATAAAACTATAAACATTTATAACTCTCAATACAGATGTTAATTTATGATTTATTTATCTCAATATATAAAAAGTCTTTACACAACAAACGGTGCAAAAATATTGCACTAACTTTTTCACAACCTATCTATTTTTGTCGCCATATTTCCGAAGACGTTTATTCTAGTTACTGATTAATTATTGTTTTTTTTTTTGTCATGTATTACTTATGGAAGATAAGTTGACATAAACGTCCCCCTTTATCAACTTTTTGAAAATTTTATACAGATTTGTTAACAGATCTTAGCCTCTATATAATTCAGCAGAGCTTTAGCACTCCTCCGCGCTCACTTGACCTACAAAAATCAGAATGATCTCATTGGAAAACTTAGCCTCTGAGGATAAATGGTAACCATATGACCTAACCCACGGTCACAAGGGCACTTTTGAGGGGGTTTTAAATGGTTTTTAGCGACAACCCAGTTTTTTTATTTCTGGAGTTTTACCGGGCCGATTTCATGCGGTTTGTTTTAAATGAAAGAACATTTTGCCATTACTTGCAAAAAATATAAAATGTAAATTTTATTTCATTTCAAAAACTTTTTTTTAAACACATTCACCGTTACCGTCTTTAAAAGGTGATTTGATGGTTATTATTTGATTGATGGAGAATGATAGATACTAGGACCCTTGTGAAAACAAAAGTTATATTTGTGACTTTTTTTTTGAAAAATTAGGTTTTCAACCATTTTTTTAAAACAATTCAGTAATCTGCTTGAAACCTTCGTTACTTTAGAATGGCTGTTGGCAAATTTTACTTTCTAATTAATGAAAATTCTTAAAGTAACACATCTCAAACTCATCACCAAACATTGCACGATAGGATCGACGTCCGGTACTTTGCTCTTATTATTTTTAATGTTTACCCCATTTCTTCCATAATGGTTTATTTACTCTGCAAAAGCTGATGGTAAACCATAGTCAATCTCAAACCTTTATTATTCATTAAACCATCTGTCCACGGCCTAAAGTTGTCTAATAAGGACTTTAGACAACTGCCCACGTGTAGCCTTCACACCCATTATCTTTCTTTAAAGGCATTTGTAATGGCGACATAACAAATTTATGTTTATCTAATTCGCTCTTTTATTTAATAGTAAAATTAGCTTTAATTTAAATCTGTTGATTTATTAATCGTAACTAGAAGCACAGACACTAGTAGCTTCCAACTTTAGTGTGCTGGTCTTAGTATTTGTTGGTCCGTCCAACAAACTGATGGGGTAATTTTTAGACAATTATTTTGGTAATAAAATTACTTGTTAAAATAGATACAACAATTAAACTTTATACTGTTTTAAACTGAGAATATTTTTTTTTAAAACATCTGTAACTTTTGAATGCTCTGTAAGTTAAGTGTTTTTGTACACTCAAGATTGCAATATCAAGTTGAGTGCTGCTTATTAGCGATTAACACTTACTTACCAACGCCTTCTTGTGTATCTAAATATTACAAAGAAAGTAACAATTTGTTTATATTACTAAATTAGTAAATGCTTTATATTATAAATTCTGTAAATTCTTTGTTATCTAGTATATTTTATAGCCTATTACGTATAAACTCTACAATAACAATGTTATCATCATGAAAATTATGATTACCAATCGTCTTTTAAATACATAACAACAATATATTCTTATATTCATTAAAAATATCCACAAAACTTTCGTTCGTTTATTCCTTCCATAATCTATTATTTTGGTTATTATATTGTGGATAGTTTTTTCAGTCCATAACTGTATCGTCTTCATGAAAAAATACTTATATGTTTTCAATTATGGACAAATTTTGTCTTCATTGACCAAATATAAAACATCTCATCGTCGGCCATAGGTACGTGTGTGTTATAGATTACAGAGACGTCGCTTTATCACTACTGATATTATAAAATGATTCGTTCACTTGATGAGTCGATTAAGCAGGCATGTGTAGTATCTAACTGTAAATATTCTGATTCTTCAGAAAGATAGGAAATCTTCATCTACTGTAGGGACCGGGTCAATAAATTGTACCTGTTTGAAAATCGGGGTGGTTGTTGAATTAATGTAAACGATTCAGTTTTATCATATTTTGCCGTAACCCTTGTTTTACATAGATTTCGATATCATAGATTTAAACTGATATCACCTGTTTCTATAGATGAGTTGTTTACTTCCTTTGAATTCAGAAGTAGTGAATAGCTATCTTCTACGTTCACAAATTTCCTAGCAATAATACTACCTTCATTGATATTAGAGGTTTCCTAATGTAGAATGATATCTCTTGCGGTAGATTACTAGCTTAGGCCTATTCGCGTGTTTAATTGACAATGACTTTCTTCCTTCTCGAAAACTTTTCAATAAATGGCTCTCGAGTTTACACAGTTTTATAAGCTCATTCACGAGTTTTTTTTACGAGTTTCTTAACTTCTTTTACCTTTATAGTAATTTATTGTCTATTAAGTTATATATCTAACGGTTACATGTTTTTTTTATGATTTAATGTTTTATTTAAACGAATTACGCTTTTACTTTTGTTTAAACATGCATTTGCCGTTCTTTGTCAAATCGATCAATATCTCATAAAGCAGTAAGAAATGTTCCAACACTATCAAGAAATTAAAGTCGTTCCTTGTGACACGCAAGTTCACACGGATTTGATATACGCAGGGTATGTGTGTACGTCTATTGATGAAGTTTATTATTTTAGACTTCTTTCATTAGGCGGTCGTCATAAACAACCAGAGAATCACTCTCTCATTTGTCCAGTAACCCAGTTTTTGTAGTCATTTTTCCTTCATCAGAGAGGTAAAAAGCCATAGTAAATTTGATTCCTAAAAACATATTTGAAATAACAACCATTTTGTTTTCTGCAGGAAGCATAAGTTCTACCTGAAAACCAATGCGAATTTCAAAATCAATATTTTGCAGAAACTGAGATTTTTGCCGCCATTTTATTTTTAAAAGAACAAGTTAATAAAACTACCTGATGCGCGTTAATAAATTTGTAGTCAATCACATAAAATCCTTTATGTTAAATTAATTTGATCAAAACGATTGAGAAACCATAAAAGTTGAACATTTTCGGAGAAGCTTTGAAACTTTCATTAGTTCTAAAGTTTAGAAATAATGACGATTTAAACCAAACTCCCGAACTACATACTATTTTAAAGCAGAACAATTATTTTTAATTATTAAACCAATATTGTACTTTATTTCTTATCGGTACTCTGTCTCCAATAGTCGATCTTATGAGGGGTTTAGCCACATTGTACCCCCTCACTGTGCTCCTCCTTCCCCTCTCAAATTACAAAATAGAAGTTTTCGATCTTTTCTGGATGATTTCACCATAGGAGATATCTACATACCAAATTTCAAGTCTGTACAACATCTAGAAGTACCCAAACATTTAAATAGATCAGACAGTGACGACTTGAGCTTTATAATATAAAATATGTACAAATATAAATAATGAATTGAACAACTACTATATTCTAGTTCTGAAGAAAAACCGACATCACGGTTATAAGCCAGCCGTATGCAATGAACTATTTCATGAGTTAAATTAGTAAACATATATTTATTATAGATTTAATTAAAATTAGCACACACATAAAATTACTTTTTTTAATATCTGGAAAACGTTTAGTCATAGAATGTTTTGTAACGTCCCATTCGGTAAAATTTTAAATTCTACGAAATGTCACTAACATATCGAAATCAGAAAAATATTATGCATTTTATTTATTTAAAAAATTTTTAATTTTGACCACCATTTGATGAGGTCCTGTGAATCAATTTGTCTAATTCACAAAACTACTCAATCTTATAAGAAGAACAGGTTGTTAAAGGTTACAAATAACTTAAAAATTCAGAATATTGTATGTGAATATTAAAATTAATTTAATAAGTTATGTCTCAACAAAACTTTAAGATAATCTTTCTAAATAAAGTCAAAGTTATTGTTTTAGGTTTTTATCAACCTAAACTCTACGTCTAGCAACACGTTAACCCAAACCGAAACCAATACAGTCGACTCTCGCTAACTCGAAATCCATGGGACTACAATATTTCTTCGAGTTATAGTCTTCTACGTGTAGTTCGACTTAGGCATAGTTCGAGTTATAGAGGTTGACTAAATTCGACTTACAGAGGTAAAGAATAGTGTACTGTACTGTACTTTAATCCCTCTAAAAATAAGCTTTTAACCGTATCAATATTACTCTATTAATAGAAAATAGGTGTATTTAGAGTATACATAATAAAATACGTGTACATACACGATAAACAGTACAGTCCATATATTAATTTCACTGATTTAAAAAGTCCGTAATCTTCTTCTGATTACGACTGTTGGCAGCACGTTTGTCAATCATATTTTCGATTGAAACAATCGAAGAAAACACACTGTCTGGTGCTTCACTGGTTTTTTTCTAAAAACATACGTAAAGAACGTACTGCAGCTTTGGCTTCTTTAGGTGTAATGTCTGCTGGCTCCTCTTCCTCGTTTTCTTCGTCAGAAGGAGCATCCTCATCGTTGCTCGAAATATAGAGGTAAACTTCGACTTGTGGAGCTAAAGTGCAAATTGAATTCGACTTATCTACTGAACTTCGAGTTATAGAGGTAATTTTTGTGTCTCTTCGACTTATAGAGGTAAAATATAACCGTAAAATTATTTCGAGTTATGTATTGTTATTTTTTCGACTTGGACAGGTTTTTCCAAGGGGATTGAAAATAATTCAAGATATCGAAGATTTCGAGTTATCGAGGTTCGAGTTAGCGAGAGTCGACTGTATAATTTAATTGCTGTAACTTTAATAATTTAGTAGTAGGTGCGCTCTTCTCAACTACCATAAAACTCATGGATTGTCCTCAAACTAATCCTTTTGGAAATTGCTTTAATTAATTAGGGGTTTTCTCCCTGTTTTTTAACTCTTTCTCTTCAATGTTTGTTTATGGTTCAAGATCCGGCCTCGCCGCGTCTCTTGCTTTACACCTTCAACTCCTTCAGTTTTGGGCAGAGTTTTATTCATCGAGAAGATCAACTTACCGATATTTGCATCGATATTCATGAATTTAAAACATTCACTACTATAATCTACGTGCACAACTAGCAGGCCTAGTGTGCTATGCTTTTTTTTGAAACGGTCAATATCTTAACCATTGTAGGTAATACAAAAGTGAACGGAACAATTTGTAATAAAGGTTATTGGAATCTAGGATTAATTTTCTTTAAGATGATGTTTGAAACACATTTATGTCATGTCTGTATAGATTATTAAAGAGTGATAAACATTATAAAATGCTATTTTGTCAACTTTTATATTATACAGGTGTTAGATTAAAAATCTTAAAATATCCTATACAGAAATTACAAGTCATTTAGTGATGTACAATGTGGTGAAATTTTGATTCCATTGCATTATTAATTTAGACGTTATTAACTGTTTGTAACACTTAAACAACGTTGTTTAACTTGGTGCCAGAACAAAATTGTGTGCACATACAGTGGCATTGATTCTTTAAATAATCTTCCCAAATGAAACTTGCATGAATATATTTGCAATGATAAAATTTAAATATAAAAAATTAATTTAATTTAAGGAATAAGTCAAACAATACGGCTTAGAGTAGCAGAGGTATACTTTCTTCCTAAAAAATAAAACATTTTATCTGTATTATAGTTTTGTTATTATAGTGTATTTTAAGTTTATTAATATGTGATTAGCAGATCAATATTCCCATCGCCGTTGTTCTAGCATTACCAGCCAGAGTTCCTTACCTATTGTAGTTTTTAATTTACCTCACGGTGCGGTGTCAACACCGTAAATGTTTGAACCCTACTGGTATTGAACCCTAAACCACCAATTCTTGAAGCTAGAACCTATGCGTCAAATACGTGTGGTTGGGTGTATCTCCGTGCTATATCTTTATTGTTGACAGTTTCATTTAACCTACAGTTATTATCCAGCAAGTGTAGAGTTTTCCGTGACCATAACAATAAGATCTATCTGAACTGCTGACAATCTATGATTGTGTTATTGATATGATACCCTACAGTCAACCAGATAACTGTTATATTTGATAGGCCTATTGTATATTAATCTGGTATAACATTACCAACAAATATCCTAGTTATGAATACAATCCACTAATAAATTACTATAAAATAGTGTAATTAAATTATTAAACAATACAATTGATTGTTCTTGGTGTTAACTGATCGACTGTATGGATCGTGTTGGCTATAGATAAAAGAAAACATTGTTGACTTAATAGAAATAAACAGTAATGACCGGTATGTAAAAGATCGTCGCCATTGTATGTAGTTCGCGAATTTACTGTCTGTCGGTCTCCGCCTATCAGAATACATCAAATTCAATTTCATTTATTTATTTGTAATTGTTAATATAATATGTTTTTTGTGCAAATTAAATTTGATGACTATTATTTTAATAGTTGGTCAAAGGCATTATCAATTTTTACACTGGCAGTTTAAATTTCACGGTATGCCTATTTCCTGACCAAGTTTAAGCTTTTCAAAATGTAAATATGTCCAATTGTTTTATAAATCTTCAGGACTTTCAAAACAAAATGTAGGTTTTATTAGGTCGTAGTAGCATTGTACACAATATTTCTTTTATTTAAATAGAGTGTGCAACCTTACAATATTCATAAAACAAATAATCTAGAAAATGATATCACGATTTAAAAAAACACAACACTTATAATTGTGATTCGACAATTATACTCCTAATTTAAACCAAATATTTAGGCCAATATTATTATACTTTGTACAGTACTGCTACGATAAGAATGCACGCGCAAGGAATGCAGAGGATTAGCAAATATTTTATTTGATACTGAACATCTCACTACTACTCTAATTAATAACATTGACTCAATGGTTTGACTCCGAATTTTTTCTATCTGAAATCCATTTCAATCAAAACTTTACGATTTCTGTCCGGCTTCCAAAGAAAATTAATTAATAACACTGAAATCATACATAGCTTACGCTTAACCACTCACAGCTGTGGAAAATCCCAACCTGATATTTTCTAACCGATTAGTACGGTAGTTGTTAAAGGGACTTTACTAGTCTCGTAGTCTAAATGCCATCAGCGCATGCGCAGTTCCCTCATCACCCCTCATACTTTGCGTTCATTCTTGTGATCGTCAGACAGTAAGTTATAATTCTAAAAAATCATCGCTATTAATATTACAGTTTGAAATCACCGTAAATATGCTTTAAAAAATTATTCCAATCTCATTTAAATGATAATTATTCGTTTCGTGTTCACATTAATTTTTGTTAATTAACATTTAATACGTTTTAAAATCAACAGAACCCCTCCTAATTGTCTTAGACGCCAAAATATTTCTTGTTTAGAACGTTTTTCCTTTATGCCAGTTGAAGCAGGTAGCCTAATCAACCGAAAACGCAATACTATCAACCGGGCACGAACCTGTGTAACCTACGACAATTCCCTTGTCCGAACTGAGAAAAGATATACTCGCGTTCTGCCAACTGACCTACAATAACGTCGCTCTTCAAATCATAATAACCTATTCTAGCAAGTTTTAGACAACAAATTTTAATAATTTACTATTAAATTATTTGTATAATTAGATTTCCGTTTAATATGTTCCAAATATATAAAAAATATCTCCTAAACGCTCTTCTAGATTCCAACTATTCGTTTTATTTCCACATTGTATTTTATAGTTGAATTACGAAAACATAACCTAGATGCTAGCTATTTGTTCAATGTCCATACTATATATTTAAATTTACATTTAATATGTTTAAAATCAAAATAACCTAACTTAAGAAGGCATATAACATTATTTAAATTAATTATTAATTTGTTTAAAATCAAAATAATATATATTAACATGTCAAAGTCATCAAATATTCGGGTTTTGCCAATATTATATTTTAATTATTGTTTAATATAATTCAAATTCAAATAACGTACTCTAATATGTCCTAAATGCAAAATACTCATATAATATAATTAAATAACAAATATTATACGACTCATAAAAATAATGTCCACGATAGATTTTCAAATTTACCTTTGATATGTTTAAATTCAAAAGAATCTGACGTAGATAGCAAATATTTGTTTAATGTCTATATTATATTTCTAAATTACCATATTTTGTCTTTGGTTAGATCCCCCTCTATTATCTTTCCGATCAGGCCTCTCTTGACCAACTATTGTTGTCTTCCGAGTCTGACGCTATTAGATTCGATGGCTAGTGATCTATATTTTATGCTCTTTTATTTTTATATAGCGATGATGACCTACATGTTTCGCCAAATTTAGTACAATAAAAATAACTTATCCTAACCTGTCCTAGATGCGAAATATTAGTTTATTACGGTTATGTAATTTTAAAGTACCGTTTATTATGTTTTAAATGAAAAGAAGACATACTAACGTGTCCCAAGTGACAAATATACTTCCAGTGTCAATATTATATTTTAAATTGCTAATTAATTTGTTTGAAATCAAAATATTTATCCTAACCTGCCATGCATTCGTTTCATCCCCATATCATATTTTATAGTCGAATATGTTTAAAGAACCTAACCTAACCTGTTGTATGTAATAAACTTCCGTTTAATATACATACTGTGTTTTTTTTTAAATATGTATTTAATATCAAAATCAAAAGAACCTATATATTTTTAATTTATTTAAAATTACCTATTAACATTTTTAAATCAAAAGGATATATCTTAACTGTCCTAGTCACAAAATATTCTATGTCTAACTTTTATAATATGTTTTAAATTACTGTTTTATATGTTTTAAATTTTTAAAAAAACCTATCCAAATCTGTTCTAAATCTCAAATAACCTTATACTGTCAATGGTGTATTTTAAAATGTCCGTTTAATATGTTACAAATTAAAAAACCTGTCCTAGATATCAAATATTTGTTTATCTCCATATTATATTACTAAATTACAGTTTCATATTATTTTGTACAATCAAAATAACTTCTTCAACATATCGTAGATATCAAATATTCATTCAATATCCTTTTCCTATTTTTGCAATAGAGTTAATATGTTTCAAACCAAAAGAACCAAATCTTTTCTATCACCGGTGACAATTTTTTTTTTTGTCCATGCTATATTTTATATTAGACTACCATTTAATATGTTTAGAACCAAATACTGTATTTTTAACTATAATAACGTGTAGACCTGTAAGTACGTCTCCCTGTGTGTATTTATTTTACAACTAAATTCAAAAATGGTTTGACTAATTTCGATGAAATCCTTGCAATGAATTCGGCAAAACTCTGAAATGATTAAGACTATATATTCTATATTATTATATTATATATTACCATAATCCTATTTTTTTTTTATGTTTGAATTAGCTTTATACATGATTTTTTTTAATTCTGTAAATCCATGGAATTTGTGTTTTAAATAATAATCCTAGAAGTACCCGTAGAATAAAAATCGTAAAAGGCCTATAAAACCACCGATATAGACTAAATAGTCCTATACTTCGTATCACTTGATTGACAGTATACGAAATGAATTGACCGTCTAAATCAAAAGGGAGTTTGAGCACTCTTTACCATAATGACAAATGTATCACCGTACAAAATTAAACTTACTTAGAACGGGAAAAGCGATTTATTTTATTTGACGTTTTTATTTCAGAAAACATTTAGTTTTATCTGTTTATATGTTTCATAGACTTGTGTGTTTTTATAGCTGAAGTATTTACAACTGCATTACAGACATACCAAACTAAACTAGAAATGCACAATGATCACGTTTTCACTTCACTGTATTTCTTTGGAATTTGTGTTAAATGGAATACAGGTAAAACTAATCAATTTCAAAAGCCCTAAATCTCATAGAGACTTATGGATATAGAATTGGTCTATAAACGTTTTCTTTAGTTTCAAAATTTAGATGTACCAGTTACCAAGAAATTAGTATTATCACAGCCTCATAAATTATTGTTTCTCGAGTTGTTTTAAAAAAAGAAAATTGTAAGCTGTAAATAATGTCCGAAATAAATTATAATGTAATTAAAGTAATAGAAAATATTACAACCATTTGCATATTACAGTACTACGTTGAACTAATGGTGAAATCGTTAATGTCTGGGCGGGGAGGGGGAGGGGTAGCAGTTAGTAGGCCTAATTTTAAATTTTATAGAAATCGAACAACGAATTGTTAGACAAAAATCTACGCCAGTTATTAGCAAATTGCTTCCCTCGTTCTGATTACACATAACTATAATGTTATATTACTTTGTGGGTTTATTTTATTTTGTTTTCTAAACCTGTGTGTGTTTTTCGGGTAAATATCCCAAAGTGGTTTGGGAATGGTCTGTCGTCTGTACAACGCACTACAGCCTCAACGAATGGACCATTTTAAATCAAATTTGACCAAACCTCAGAAGATTTTTTTCCAATTTTTGGATAACTCAAAATTTGGAAGTACCTGCCATTAGACACAAACACAAAATTCGGGTTTTCTCAAAATCAGCTGTAACAATTTCTCAAAAAATGCTGCTTCTTTTTGTCTTTTTTTTCTTGTTTAAAGGTGAAAAATCATTCAGTCATCACGACCTAATAAAAAAAAGAAAGAAAAAAACATAAAATGTAGATCCCTAACCCGTGATTACTCTAATAGCGTTAGGGACGGAAATGAACAAGAATTGGTTAAGAGAGATCTGTTAGGAAAGATGAAATGAGTAAAATCTAAAAATCGGCCAACGGGCTTTTACAAAAGAAGTATTTTTTCTGAATAGTTCAAAAAAATCTAAAAAAATTTTTTCTGAATCTAAAAAAATTATTATTCAAATTTAAATGAAATGTAAATATTAATGGCCTAAACTAGTGAGAAATTTTTAAATAATAGTAAATAACCTCAAGAAATAATTTCCAAAAACAAAACTAACCTTGAACCTTTATATACTTGATTTCATCATATAATATTTATGCTATAGACAAGTTTTTGCACAGGTAGTAGGGGCCTATAGACCTTATTTAACATACCTATTCTACAAAATCTTAGACGATGTCCATAGTTGATTTGCGCTGATGTGTAATGTTTTATTCACAGTATATTTATAGTTATTTCTATAATTATATTAGTTATTATTATAACAGAAGTTCTCTCTATTATCGCTCACTCTTCTGTTATGTTAGACATTCCATTACAAGATATTGGGGAGAAACCACAAAGTTTATCCCATAATTACAGTTTAAACAATGTTTTCCAAAAAATTTGCGCAAATTGTGATGTAATCTTTGAAGGAATGAAGAAAATAATAATAATAAAGAAATAAAACCATTGCGACTACGACTACTACGAAAAGGAGCTGAAATTTTCTTTACAGCAACACGAACATGCTCTGCTCATTTCCCTAGCAACAACCTTACACGAGTATAATTGAAGGGTCCACGGTACAATGTGGAGGTTGTGTAAAAAAAAAAGAAAAAGTTCTTGACAAAATGAACAATCTGAAAGAAGTGCTGAGAAAGTTCACTCAATATTCACGAAAACTAGTTTTAGTATAATAGTGATAGCAAATAATATAATAGAAAATAAGTACTTAACGAAATTCTTTTGAAATAATATTAAAAATTTATCGAAAAAATAATTTCGCTTCTCCCCCCCCCCCCATGTCTACACCCCTGCTACTTAACTAATATTTGACACTAATTCCTTACAAATATAAGTCTTCAACCTACATAGTCTTTTATGTCTTCTTTACCTAAATGAACCTGAAAGCTAAACTCAAAATATTGCACAGCAGTTGAAATTCTGTGTGCCAATCAATATACCACACTTGCTGCTAGTTGTACTACGTTGTAGGATCAGCTGTTTGGTTGATGACCTTGAACGCTTGACTCAAAACAAGATGAATAAAACATGTCCGTTGTCTAATGACGGTTGATATTATGTAACTTCAACACGCATTTTTTCGAGTGAGTCTGGTTATTTATTTATCCTTGTACAAGAGTACAAATTCTACTTCATTAACAATTTTCATTTACTTCATTTAATTTTTAATAACATTATAATTAGGTAGTTTGTTAATGGTAAATGTAAACATGCGTTTCTACATCAAGATAAATGTATAGGCCTTGAGAATGGTAGGAACAAGCAAAGCAGTTTACTAACTTTCCATTTGAAATTTATATTCCATTTGCAAATATTTATCACTACAAAGATAAAAAACATTCGAGAAATTTATAAGACGGAACACATTGCTTAATATACGTTATTACTAATAAAGAAAATATAATATTGCAGTTTACCTCACAAAACAGTGACACCCAAACCTATGAATGTCTACACACCCCACACTTCTTGACAAATCTAAGAGCTTATCAGCTTGGTAAGTGATATATCATTTCCGAATGTTTACTCTACGCGATAAGGAATGAGGTAGTTTTCAGTGAGTAAGAATTTCCACTATTGGGAGTATGGTCGATCCATTGTCTATACAAGATTGTGTCACCTTCTATGAAAAAAATTAATTAATTAAAAATTGTACATAATACAAAATTAGTATTCTTATTGAGATTAAAAACGTAGAAGTGGTTTACCTACCTAGTGATAAGTTTTTTTCAACTATTTGCATACGTTTATTCAAAATGATTGTAATAAAATTAAAAACAATCATTAGGCTACTTTAACTTCTCTTTTTTGTAATCGTTACGCGTTTCGGGACTTTTGTCCCATCTTCAGACGTAAATATATTAATTTAAATTACTCGACCGAGGTCGTCAAAATTATTCATAAAACACACATGTCACATTAAAATTCATCACTTTAACTTATTGTACATTATTTTACTCAGTATATAAATAACCATAAATAGCATGCTTATGTGGTTGTAAAAAATTATTTTTCGCTGGAAGATGTAAAAATGTCCGAGAGGTTTTTTCTCTTTAAACAAAACGCAAAAAATATTACATTATAAATGGTTCGTTAACTTTAAATAAAATAACAATTTTTTTGTTTTTTTCCGATGTATACAAAATTTTGATATTAATTATGCTAAGTAATTATGTTACTTGAAATATGTAAAACGTTTTTACAATATTTACACCTCACTAGATTTGTTGAATTTCAAAACAAACAAAGCATAAGAAAACAGTAAAATAGTTTCACTACAACATGTAAGCCCAGTTTGAAGACTAAACTATAACAATTAATTGTTTGAAACAGCAATGTACACAAAATAGTCAAAGTGTAAAAAACCCATCTGTAACCTAAGTTAAAGCTTCAAATCTTATCTATCGATTGGTACCAAATTCGGATCGTATTGAACCAATCTTTGTGCCTTTCCGTGGTGTTTTATGAGTACCTTTATGGAGCGTGGCACTTTACGGTGTTTCGTCACTTCTAAGTATTTTTTTGACATAATTTGATATAAAAATGGGTAAAACATGATTTGCCTCCGAGGAGAGTATGGCGGAAATTAAGTAAATTTTATCTGAATCCAAGTGGCGACGATGTCCACAAACGTTTTCTGCTTTAATCAGCGAAAAATCTTTCGTCCAAGACGACGGCTTCCTGTGATGTAATTTTTTTACCAATATGATATTTACCTTTCACACACACACACACACACACACACACTCGCGCGCGCGCGTACAATGTAATAAAATCATTTTTTCTTAAATATGCCTTCTCTAAAAAATATAGGAATACTAGTTGTAGCTTAATCAGATCAAGAATACGTCGAAACACACGTGACGTGTATAATACAGATAGAAATTTTAAAATGTTTAAGAGTAAAACAATTTCATTGATAACTTAAAAACAGTATAGTTTAGTAAAATTAAAATAAGTCTAAGCTTATTGTACCTGTTCTTTAACTATTAAAATATATAATTTAGAAAATAAACATTTAGGTTTAAGTACTTTGCTTGTAATTCATAATATTTTTACAAAGGACAGTTGTTATGGTTCCCCCATGATATTTAAAATGTTAGACTATAATGAAGGATTTATACTATTATAGGATTTCATACGTCACATAGAGGGAGGAAGCTCCTGCTACAGTACGCATGTGACTTACGTGACGAAATGTTGCTTATGGAACACCTGATACGGATAGAGTCAGCACCGGAAGTTTCACAACTAAGCCTCGTACAATTCTTCTAATTTCTCACATTATAATACAAAACTATTCCATAGGTACTAGCTCATGAACAATCAGTAATATATTTCATCACTAGGACCAAAAGTGAAGCTTTTCAATACAAGTTCAAGGAAAATGAGCGACGATCGAAAAGCTTCTTTTGTTCCAAGTGATGAACTATATTTTTCGTTATACTGCTAATAATATAAGAAAACAATTTCACAAAAACTAAAATGTTATTACCTTTTTATCTTCAAATCGATGGTAACAGCTGTTTTAACGGTTATTTACAATCGAGAGTAGGCTATTAGTTCATTTTAAAGATGCTTTACAATCTTTAATTAATTCGTATAAACCGAAATAACGGCTGATGACCTCGACCTCAGCTGATGTTTTTAGGTCCTAGGACTAAACATTACTTTAGCATCTCAATGTATGTATTGAAAACAGTTGTTTTTGAAGCAGTGTGACGAAAACAATATTGCTTCAATAATTTGTTATTGAAGCAACTCCATTGCAAACAATTTTACTTCATCTGGAGTCTTTATCCAAGCTTCAGATATTACTATACAATGTGGTTTGGTGTTTAAACAATTTATAAGTTACAAATACTGTATATCAATTTTTTTAAATACTTCTAATATTCTGATGCCAGATGACCACACTACCAATACCGGAAAATATTTTATTACACAAGTTAATATCCTGTATAAATACACATTTTGATCAATTCATAAGATAAATTTTAATGGACAACACAATTTTTACACAGAGGGGATAGCTATAAATAATAATTATTATATGTCTGAATTCAAACATCTACGTTTATCCCATTATATGAAGACAGACTATCAATACACACAGAATCACTCAATCTACTCTCTCGCTCTCTCACCCTCTTTCTATCACACTCTCATTTCCACAAATATTACACGCTCTCTCTCTCTCTCTCTCTCTCTCTCTCTCTCTCTCTCTCTCTCTCTCTCTCTCTCTCTCTTTCATTAACAATACAGCCAGGAGATAACTAGACTGCAATACTATTTAACTTCCACCCAAATAGACCCTCCAAGTTTTAACAATATCAAGAAGAGTAAACAAACAACATAACTATTTCCAGAAGGCATATAATCTGATCAAATTCAAGCTACACCAATAAACACATATCTTTGTAAATATTAAAAACTCATCAGTAATACCTCCACAATTTAAGAAATAATTATCTAACAAAACTGAACTTTGATCATAAAAATATCTAGTTTTGTCCACCTTACCTAGGCACATACAGCTGATTATGTGTCCGGGAAATTAAATTCCTAATAACTTCCCATGTTCATTTAAGCATCTTCACGTTTTATAAGATATCCATTCTAACTTAACATACATATATAAAGTAAAACCCTATTATAATACGTATAAAATGTTAACATGAATTATTGTAGTTATCTAAATGAAATTGAAATTTAGCCTAGCCATATTTGAAAAACGTAGAAATATAAAAACAATAGGTAGTAATTGCCTTTCCCTTAAATTCCTCCTTTTTTGTGTTTAGGAAAACAAAAATAATTTCCCAAAGATAAAACATAGGAATCTGTAAATACACAAAAAATATATATATAAAACTTACTTAAGAAGGAAAAATAATGATTACAAGTACTGAAAAACCCATCTCGGCTAAACAGGACGTAATAAACAAAGTTAGACAACATAACTTCAAAATTTCCAGTGTTAAGCACCATATAATTGAAATGTTTAAATCACTCGACTTAAGACCGCTGTTCAAGATCCTCTTCTGTAGCAATATGGAAGACTTGACGAGTATACGTCCATGCTTTACCCATACAAATTTGTAACCATTTTGGCTTCAAGGAGAAGTACTCTGTAGAATGGAGTTAAGTTATTGAAATACAACTTCTCAATCCTGATTGCATATATGTCCTTAGACAACATTGAGCGACCTTTTGACTTTTGCATCCAAACTTCACACACTTTTTTTTTTTTTTTGGCTAAGGAACTGAACAATAACCATGTCAGTTAGCTCCCGATTCCTTCCCGGGATCCTATGAGCACACTGAACATCAGAATCTTGAAAGGGGATCTCCAAGACTTCAGCAATAGTTGCCAACATGTTATTTAAGTTTCACCTGGAAGCTGCTCCAAGCAGTCTCTCTCCAAGTTCATTTCCCTTTTATACTGTTCCAGAGAGTTAAATCTGGTTCGAAACTCTTTTATTTCCTCCTTATTTTGTTCTCTCAAATGTCCCACTTCCTTCATCTATTTTCCCTTTTCCTCCCACAATAGTGCACCTCACTTATCAGTTCATCACATTGTTTAGAATGAAACTGTATTGACGCCTCCAATACATTTACAGTTGTTTTTTTTTTTACGTCATCTAACTTTTTATTAATTTTTACAAACATAAACTTAATGGAGGTCAAAAGTTCTCCATTATAAGTTTATTTTCTTACTTAGGCAAAGCAACCATCCCTTGTTACTCCAATTATCTCACACTACAATGTACACTTTTAAAGTGAGCTTCCTCCCTAGATTGCCTTTCTTATAATTATATGCACCCAACACAACGAATCGGGTAGGTAGGTACATAATAGAGGGGGGGATTGAAGAGGGGGGGAGAGATGAAATGATGCACTGTGCATTGTTATCAGACTGTTAACTTTACACTTCTGTCGCCTTATCTCTGTACAACCGAGTGCTAACCACAAACTCCTTAAATAACAATCTTGAATGAAGTTGTCTGTGCTGCGTATTACTGCATGCTGGAAAAGAAATAAATTACGATAAATAACAGTGGTGGTCTGTTTACAAAATTATTGGTATGCCATTTGTAATTTTTTATTTTTTCGCACAAGATATTACTCTAAAAATCCTGTTTTTCTTAAAAAAAAATAATAATAATAATAAGTAATTGATAATCAAAGTCATAATTTAAAAAATTGTAATTTGAAATTTTTATATGATTTTAAATTAGTGACAAAAACAACGGATATTCGAGTTTCATCAAATTCCATTTATAATTTTAAAAGTTACCAGTTTAAACTAATGAAGACGTCAATTGCATATATTAATTTTAGTTTAAATTACACACACAAAAATAAATAATAAATATTACTTGTTCAGCGTACCAAAATACACGAGGAAAATGAATTTCATCAAAATCAGTGAAAAATCAACAAGACAATGTGATGTTGTACAACATAGGACTTTTTGTTTTGTTATGTAGTTATTATGTAAATAGTTTAAAATAGTAATTGTTCACTAAAAGATCTTAAAACACACTGGGAAGCTAAACTAAACCTAGTTTTAATGAAATAATAATAATAATAAACAAATACTAAACATAACCTCACAAACCAAACTTTATAAAAGGCCCTAGTCCTAAGGCAAACCAGTCAAGTTGTAATACAGACCTTTCTTATAAATAATAATCTAGTAATGATCCCAAGATAATTAACATGCATGAAAAGAAAGTTTAATTGTTGCAGCCATTTTGAATTTGTAACAAGTACTGAATTTTTATCGCCATTGTGCTGAAATTCCATAAGTATACATATAGTATGTAATAACCATGTAAATTAAAATATAGGGCTTCATAGTGCACTACCTGATCATCGAATGAAGTGATTAGAACGTGATAAAATCGGTTCATTAGGGTCAGCTAATGATCACAAATTCAATTCAAACCTACAAAAGATTAAAAGAAAAAGTGTTTCTCAGCCGCGCAGAATTCGAAATCGCTAGAAGCTCATCAGCCCAAACACGTAGACCGATTTCAATCAAATTTGGTATGTAGGAAATATCTCGGGACCTGTTTTCCTTTTTTCGATATCTTAAAATTTAGGGATAACTGCAATAATAATAAAACACAAAATTACGGTTTCATTAAATTTTACTCATGTATAGCTTCCAAGGCTCCAAAAAACCTAGTTGTCATATTTTGCAACTATGCATCCTCGTTCGTAATTTATCGGTTAAAAAACAAAAAATCTACCATGGGGTTAAAAAAGACGTAATTTCTCAAAATTGACTCTACTGATTTTGTTCAAATTTTATTGAAATTTTAAGATTAAAGACTCAACGCCAAATTCAAAACAGCAAGTAAAACTATTACGATTTCATACATTACAATTGTTACATAAATTGGTGAAGAAACAAGACCCCCCCCCCGTCATTAAAAGTTTAATTTTAATCAAATACACTTTACACTGAGGACGGAGTTTGACACAAGTGAAGCCAAGTGTAACGTTGTCCAGAGTTCATTTTCATTTTTAAACTGACATTATGGTGATAAACAGTTTTGGGGATGAGTAAGTGAGAAAGTTTGTGCAATCTGTTTATACCGTTTATTAAACTACTAAAATTTTACTTTGAAAAGATATAGAAAATCCTTAGGTTTGCTTGCTTAGGGTTCACCACCAAAGCTTCACTATAGTGAGTACTGGCATAGCAATCCCGAGCTAACTAGCTGGGTCTACACCTTTTTTTCATGTAGACTTGGATAAGATTTCTATCGTTCACCTTTCCTATCAGGTCCTTAACCAATTCTCGTTCTCTTCCAACCCTGACAATATTAAAGTACTTTATTTAGGATATTCATTTTATTGTCTTTCATACTTTTCTATGAGGCAGTTTTGGCCGAGAAGTTGTTCACCTTTAAACAACAATAAAAAAAAAAACTATCAAAAAATAAGCAACTCCTAAACGGGTTTAATCTTTTATTGCTCAGACCCTTCTTCTAGGCCAAGACAGAAAAACCATTTGCCCTCAAGAAATCACTTAGACTTTAGAGTGAGTATGAGCGTTGCAATGAAGGGACCTAACTGAATCTATACATTTTTCAAGTAGTCTTGGGGCGTAGATTCATATTACTGTATTTATCTTTCCTATCTCTTGACCAACTTTTGTTCATTTCCAACCCAGGGGTTAGTAGAGTATTCGAGGACTAGGGGGTCTTTATTTTATGTTCTTTTCTTCCTAATTTTTATAAAGCGATGATGATTGAGAGTTTTTTCACCCCTTTATTAAACAATAAGGTAAAAGAAAAAAACAACAACTATGATTTCAAATTTAATTATTGAACTACAATAATTATAAATAAAATAATAATAAAACCCCCTACACAAAATGGATATAAAATACTGATTCTTATTCAGTCAACTCGCACACAAAAAAACATATATCCTTACAATAAACAGCGATTATTCAGTGATCATTTTATAACTTCGAGATATAAAAAGCCATACCCTCGTTCTTTTAAATCAAATGATAGAGAAAATTGTTAAAGAGTCTTTGGCAACTCGTTACATAACATTGATGCAGCCAAAAAATAAAATCGAGAATAAACATCCGTAAAAAGTCGACGCATCTGTTTACTTCGTTATAAATTCTCATCCCTCAAAAATTTTAATATTTAGTGTTATACTAACAACTTGATTTGTCCACCTAAAAATGACCATCTTATCTCTTGAAATTTTTTAAAATATAAAACCTATTATTTTACCAATATATTTCTTAAAAGAGCAAATTTATATAATTACATTGTTAACGCTTTTTAAAAATATACAACAGTTTATAAGAAAGTGGATCTTGCGAGTTGTTGACTAAAAGTTCAAAGTTAAAAATCGTGCTAAACCATTTCATTTATTACATTTGCAAATTTTTAATATTCATATTTTTTCTCTTTGAGGATTTAGGTTCCGATTTCACAACTAATTATCATTTAAAAATTTCTATATTGGCAAAGTAGGGGTTTCACAGCTATTGACATTGATATTAAAACTGTATTTTTAGGCTGTAGGTTGGCCTACACATACTTTCCCGACAATTGTCGAAGTTTCAACCATACTTCAATGGTCTTTCTCAAGATTTCTTGAGGAGTCCAATACGCATAATGGTCCAATACGAATATGGTTGAAGCGTTGACATTTAACACCGAAAAACCATGTATTGTACAGTACAGAAATCCAATTTTAAGATTGACTGGATTTATCTAATATTTTTAATATTATTTATTTATTTTAATTTTTGTTTATTACAAGCTTAATTTTGATTTTTGACTGAAAATACTACAACTACAACAACTTTTAAGAACCACCATCACCTAAACGACTACACATTTTTAAAAATTCGAAGAATAAAATCATTTTAAAACTTGATGATACTTAAAGTCATATAATAAAAAGTATTGATTTTCTATTAACTGTTAATCATTCAAACATAACCTAGTTGCTATCTTACTTTTCAAACACCCCCCCAAACAAGGAAGTGGTTAATTAAAACATTCATAAACGCATAAATTACCATATTTTAATTACCCATAACCATTTTCCAATTAAATTTTGTGTCAGTAATAATACCCAAATAATTTGTTGATTTAATTTCCATACAATTTCACAATCAGTCCTACACATACCTAATAACCCATAATATAAACACATGTTTACTACATTCGCTTTATCCTCATAGACGAAATAGAATTTAATTTCTCTAGTACATTAAAAAGTATATTAGGTACTTCTAGAAAAAAGATGAAAATATCAAGGGGCACTCTATTAATCCCTTAATTAATTCATAAGACTTCGATTAAAATATGGCCGTGTCATTTGCATAATATCAAGGATAGCACTCATAAATCAAAAACATAAGTTATAAAAAGTCAGGCATCCAACACAGAGTCTCGAGAAACACCTAGAGTTTTTCTATTATTGCTACACCCAACAACAATTCTCACTCATTGCATTCGGTTTTATAAATAAATATTCTTTCAACTATTAGCTTAAGCCACAATAATATAGTGATCATCTGTGTCAAATTGCATTATTTCAAATCCAAAAATAAACTCCCATCTATTGTTCTTTCATGAATACTCTCTTACACTTGTAGGAGAAAATATGTCTGGTTGTTTGGTTAAGACAAGCATGGGCGCCGACTCCATGGGGCCCAAGGGCTCGAGTCCCCCCCCCCCAATGTTGTGGGAAGGGGGCTCAGCCCCCCCAATTTTCAGAAAGGCGGGCTTAGCCCCCTTCCCAAAAAAGTTCCATGTTTACAGCTTTTTATGTTTACAAAACTCTATACCATATAGTCATATAACATTTTTACTTTTTTGCCATTTATAATTTTCATAATTTTGTACGAGTAAAATTATTTAATTTGTTGTTAGGTCTCTAGACTTATTATATTTATTCTTACATTTGCTTTACTAATCTCTTATATAATACAACCCTTGAAGGATGTCAAAGTTCATGGAAATTATAAGGACGACATTTATTTAAAATGTACTAAACTATTGATTTTATTTAATAAACTTTTCTTAGAGGTGTTCTAAAAATGTTATTTTAAATACTACCCTTTTGAACTTTGAAAGTTATCGTTTTAATCTGTGCATTCTACATTCTCGCTATTTTAAAATCTTGACTTGTTAAGTCAAGATTACCCCCCCCCATCAATCATTTTTGGCCCCCCCAATAATTTTTAAAAGTCGGCGCCCTAGAGACAAGTGCTTATCTTGCTGCAGTTTCGAACCGCCAATGGTTAACCAAGTTGGAGCACGTTTGATACCAATTCCCCCGTCTTCATTAGTCTAATGAACATAAAATAAAGACGTTCGGCAAAAATAGGCAAAAGTGAAGAGAATATACATATAATAAAGCTTCCCTTTAACCTGCACTGAAACCAAATTGATTTAAAAAATATTTTTAAATAGTCAATATAATAATTCGAGACCTAAATTAGCTTTTCTCTACATATCAATAGGATATATTATATACTTACAAGTTACGAGGATTTAATTTTCTTCTGTTCTTAAAAATAGTATTTATAACAGACTACTTCAGTTTACATGGAATAACTCCAGATTAATAATTTAAAAGGTATAATATGTAAGCCCTATGCAATAGTACAATTTATTCATGAACTAGTTTTCCGAGGAAAATAGTTAATCCGTTGAGATCAGGCGCCTTTGTCACTTTCAATGTTTGAATTATTTTAACTTCTTCTAAAATGTAAATAACTTCTACAAATTTTTAATTTTATTAATTACGACCTTTCTATTCAAATACTTTATCACACCTTCTGATATATCTATCCCTAATTGTCTCAAATTAGCTAATTAATTAAGAAGAGTACTGTACATAAACTGTTTAATATTTAAATAATTTCTTTAATTAAAAAGAAAATGCTTTGTCGTTAATAAAGATTTGTATTTTGGTATAGATAGTTTGATACACCGACTATGTGACAAGTTGCACAGCTTGCGTAGTGAAGTAGACATTTGACGCCAGTTAACTTGTTCATGTTGAGATAACAGATTCTGGTGTCAACCTAACCTAACAAAGAGCCTATATGTTTCGTCATAGATAAAATTAGGCTTATACATTATTATTCTAATGATTAACACCAAAAGTCAAAATTTAACAATAATTTAGTTGAAAATAAAAAGTATGTATTTTCCAACTTATTAGCGACCACATAATTTCTCCTTCAGTTTCCTGAAAATATCTGTTTAACTTGGGCAAGTTATCCAGATCTTGGGCAAGTTATCCAGAAGTTTCTTAGCTCTTCGGTTTCTAAGAAATCGACACCAACTAACAAACATGCAAACTTTTATTTAAAAATTACTACTATAACAAAGGACTAATATCGATTTGCTCACTATCACAGTACTTCTTATCTACATACCAACTAGAGGAAGAACGTAAAATTAATTATATTTTTGATTATGATGCAATATCGTTCCTACTAAAATTACAGAGGTTCATCACATGTATTTGTTACCCTGTTATTTATTATTTATTTACTATTTGTATATTTAGGATAACAATTGAAGATTACTTTTTAGGTGATCATTATAAGATTAATAGGTTATTTCATGTTACCAGGAATGATTACGAAGGGACACACAGGTGGAGAAAGAGAGGGGGGGACAGGTCAACGTCGTAGCATCAATCAATGTCCAAGTACCACCTTATTGGCAGATCGAAGCTGTATACGACTGAATCTATTTTAGTGCAAATGGTAAAGTCAAGTTAGAAAAAACATGACTTTCCAACTACCCTCGTACCTGATAATGAGATCAACTCGGCGTCATAACAACCGTAAACATTACGAGTTTCAAAATTAGTCGATAAATAAAATGTTTCTAAAGTTTTATGATTATTTTGTAACTTTGGAGAACTCAAGGCCCTGGTTTGATGCGTAGCATTTTTTGTCCATAAAAAAGGCAAGACAATTATCAATAACTGTATAATAGTGACTACTGGGTTTTTACCCTCACTATTTAAAAAAAATTTAATTTGGTAGATTTGTGACTTTTTCAATAGAGGTCTTCCCGAATCGCGAAGGATCGCCGCTGCCGATTAAATTGGTCTTCCCAGCATCACTCATAGGCAAAGTGACCAGACTTTTGAAATTATGTAAAATGTCCGGCTTTTTTCACAAACCAGCAGTAATAATAATAAAAAGAATAACATGAAACATATCATCATTATTTCTTGTGATAAAGAATTCTGGAACCGCGGTGTCTTGTCGCTAGTTTTCATGTCTCTGCGCCTGCGCTTCGTACCTGTACTGCACTCTGCCTCCCTCCAGTTCCGTCACTCCAAACTTTTTTTTAAAGTTTTTTTGTTATTTTTAAGGTATAATATTTAAACAAGCGGAGCTAAATTTTGTTTTCATTCGTTATAAGAATACTTAATACATATGTATTTCTACACAATAAACATCTATTTTTAATACGTTTTGTATGAAAATACTACGAATACAAATGTCTTTAAAATGTATAAAGTTCATTTAACATTGTCATATTTTTTTGTATAAATGTCCTCTTTTTTAGTCCAAGTCCTTTTTTTACAGAGGTCCTTGTAATATTTTTCCTCTGGTCACCCTACTCCTAGGTCACTTATTTCATTAAATTGCTCAATATTAATAGATTACTAGATATACACAAGAATTACAAAAAGTTATGTGGGTAGATTTCTTCTTCTTTTTTTTTTTTCAGAATATTATAAACCAAACCAATGGACTAAAATAAGCCAAACCGAGATTTCGTCCCTATTCAAATTTAATTGAACTACATTTTAAGTCATTTGAACGAAGCACCTACAGATAGAGTAGCCGACATTGATTTCGTCCCTATTCAAATTTATTTGAACTACATTTTAAGTAATTTGCATGAAGCACCTACAGATAGAGTAGCCGCCATTGATTTCGTCCCTATTCAAATTTAATTGAACTACATTCTAAGTAGTTTGCACGAAGCACCTACAGATAGAGTAGCCGCCATTGATTTCATCCCTATTCATATTTAATTGAACTACATTATAAGTAATTTGTATGAAGCACCTACAGATAGAGTAGCCGCCATTGACATTTACGAATCATAAAATGTTACAAATTGTTTTAAACTGTAAATTTGTTAGTTTTAAATAACATGGCGAAATCCTTTCTTCTAAGATTAAGTAATTTATCTACTCACGATAAGCGAGTGCCTATCTTTAGGCAATATGAACTCATAAAAACTACAAATTGTTTCAAAAACTATTTTTAGTCTGTTTAATTAATAACGTTGGGAAGTCCTTACGTCTAATGTTGAATACTTTGTTTATATAGTGTATTTGCTTATAGTGTATATCATGATAAAGTAAATGTCTATCTTAGGCAATATCAAAACCATAAAAAATATACATTGCTCTAAATCGTGTTATTTTACGGTATTCAATGACCTTAAGTCAGTTAAGGTTAAAGGTATTCACACAATGTGTTTATAGATAAAAAGCTAACATTGACATTGGAGCCATAACAGTTACAATTTGCTTTAAATGTTATACTCTGGAAAGAGTAATTTGTAGAAGAAACAGTGCTCTATACAAATACAGCCTAGATAAATAGTAAATTAAACAGTCAAATTTATCACGTGATAAACATTAAGAAGAATATTCACACCCACATATACATTACCCACTATACAACAATAGTACATTGATTGTCAGCTGTGTTAAAAAAACAATTACAGTTTAATAAATTTAGGCTACTTCATAATTAAAATTATTACAATATGTCTCACCTCTATCAACATAAATTGACACATTTAGCACCTGTTATAAAATCCTTAAAGTAATTACATCTAAAATTAAATGATTTAAAACCAAAATGTATTTCCAGTGATTCCTTCCATCTAAGAACACCAGTCCTATTATGGATCATTACTATCAACCAAGCTCGAACTAAGATATAGTTAGTGTTTCGCCACATCGCTTCACTCTGAAAAATTAATTAACCTAACTTTCATTATTTCTCAATTATCTTGATTTAGGATAAAGCAGTTGGCATATAATTATTTCCACCCCTGTGATACTGTGTAGGCAAGAGTAGACAAATAATTAGGTATAATATTAAAAGTTTAATTAATTTTTTTTTTTTTTCAATTTCGTTAAACTATTTCAGTTTTCATTTTATATTGGCTTATATTTCTCCAGTACAATACCCCTAGAGATTTCTGCGCTACAGGTCAACGATTGGCACAATTTCCTCTATATTATAGTATAATAAATTGTGCCATTGTCAGCAAACATTGTACCTGAAAATTTCAAGCAATCTTATACAATAGTCAAATTTGGACGGATTTTATATGAAAAATTAAAAAGTATGTGACATTTTAAAGATTATGAAAACTGTTAGTCTTCTACAATCAGAGATCAAAGAAAGAGAAAATTATTGCTCCCCCAGGGTCCGATTGGACTCTTTTCTGACTACATTATACTCGTCATTTAACTAATTAAATCATTTCAATAACGTTTAATTATATTTATGTAATTGTAAAAAAATTAAAATTAAAACTATTATTACTCAAGAAATATTAAATTATAATATTTGTAAATATAAAAAGAGAAATTATTTCGAAAATAACAATGATAACACACAACATTGATAAATAATTCTATAGCAACTATTCCTTGGGTGGTATATTCAAATTCCCGTCAGTTAAGTTTAGTAAATTGTGTGGGAAGTGGGATAAGCGTATCTGTAGACTCCAGTTGTAACCTAACTGGGGTCGTCACGCGGTGAGTTGTAAACACTACATTCTGCTTTAGGATTAAAACCTTCTGAATATTGAATCCTTGTTCTGTTCGTCCGCACACTTCCACGCTGGTAAGCAATACCCAATTACATCTTAATCTGAATTGAAAACATTTTATTATAAAAACAACTTTGTTTTCATAACAAGCCCTGTGAAATTTAAAAACGATTGGATATTTAAATACTTTTAAAAAAGATTATTAAATTTTATTAATTTTTTTAAATTATTGATAATTGGCTGGCGTAAGTATATTAACCTTGGAAATTTCGGTTCCAGATTTCCCCAACTGCCAATAATTATTGTTTTGAGTTTTGTAAGGGTATTTTCGTAAATTCACCATAAATTGTAAACTAGGCCTACGTAGTTGAATATAGTTTTAATCAGTATAACCCAAATATCATATTTATATTTTTTTTATATATTTTTCTCTAAGAATGCTGTTTAATTTGACATATAGCTTTCACAAACATTATAAAAATTAAATTCCATTATATAGGCTAACACTTAAATACTGAAAAGAAAATACAAGGTGCGGCAAAAAAACCGATCTATTTTCTGCGGCGCACTGTTCAGCGACAGGACGTCTGGGGGTGGTGGGGGTAGGCTTGTTGGAAAGCCTACCCGACGCCATTGTCAGTAGTCATGGAGCATTGGAGCAGTGGTCGTCTGAGCAATCATTGCTACTCAGCGGCAGTTCCGTGCGTTCTTTCAATGGAGAAGTTCCGTCATGTAGCACAATTTATGCGGTGGGTTACAAACTTTAGAACAACGGGTTCTGCGTTGAAAAAGAAGCCGACAGGCCGTCCAAGGTCAACTCGAAAGCCAGAGAACATCGATAGAGTTCGTGCTGCTGTGGAAAACAGTCCTCGTAGGCCCGCCCGTAAACAAGCCGCTGCTTTGAACATGTCTGACCGCTCGGTCAGACGAATTTTGATGTTCGCAATTCGCATGGCTTCAATTGCTGCACAATAGCCGCCAATTTGTATGGATGAAAATTCAGATCGAACCGCAAAATTCGACCTAATTGAAAGAACGCACGGAACTGCCGCTGAGTAGCAATGATGGAATCGCTACTTTTAAAATACGCCTCGATAACAAACGCGCGTTGCTCAGGGCTCCGTGACTACTGACAATGGCGTCGTGTAAGCTTTCCAACATGCCTACCCCCACACCCTCAGACGTCCTGTCGCTGAACGGTGCGCCGCAGAAAATAGATCGGTTTTTTTGCCGCACCTTGTATATTGTTTTCACAAGCCATTTATAAAATTAAACAAAAGTATTATACCCTCAATAAATATAAACGTTAATGGAAATCAGCTATAAAAAAAACAACTGCTTTTATATAGGTTCGCCAACTTAGAAATTTTTGTTTGCATGTTGTAGTGTATACCATAATGATAGCCTAATACTTGAACTATCGAAGATTAACCACCAATAGTTAAGTCGAGTAAAAATAGAGGTTCATATCTAGTTAATAACAAAAGGTGTTTCCATTGGTGTTTACTTTGGCGAAACATAAAACCACATACAAGGGGAATATCACGTTTGACATTCTTGTCTGAGGATAAATTTATTAACAAATCATCTTATTATATTTTCGTAACTATCAGTTACCGTTCTACGTAATAAATAATTTTAACAAATTATATTAGTTTAATTAACAATATGTTTAAAATATTAAAATTATAATTAGCCTATATATTTTATTAAGTCTAGTACACGCTAGACAGACAGACATAATTTTTTTAACCGCTTTTTTAACTCGACTCCGTAATATCCGCGAAAAACTCGACACCTGTTTTTTGACTCATCATGACTTTCATTATACTTTGTGTTTTAGAAAGTAAATCTTTAATGAACAATATTAACAAACGACGAGTTGTATTTTAAAATTGGTAAAATGAGCCATCATTGACAAAATAGTGCAGCTAATAAACCTCAATGGATTGAGCAAACAAAGAACATACCTATCAAATAAAAGGTTGTGCAGTAAATATCAACAGGGAAAAGACTCATGAGACGCCCACATTTCCGCTACAATAACCAATATGTTCACAACTTGATAATAGTATTATAATAATTAATTATTACTCGTCACCCAATTATAAGATGAATTTTGGTGAAGATCATTTGTTCTTCAACTAGGAAAATCGGTGGCTTGTTAAAAATACCTATTAGTTGTATTTCTTTACATTCAAAAATAACTGTATTAAATCTGATGTACAGATTGATTACAGCGGTTGTATGTTCGGAAAGCGATAAATTTATTAACGCCAATCATATAACAAATTTGTACCTCATCAACACAAGACATCACTTAGAATGACTGTAATCCCCCAACTTCTTTCGATGTTAAAATACATGATATGAATGAATCTATCACCTTATCATCCTAAGAATAACGTGTAGTTAATTCAGAAAAACAACAAGCTTTGTATAAAACTGTGCCAAGTATTTTGTTGCTAGGCTGATGTGACAACACGCTAATAGGCTTGCATGTTGGTGGATTGCAGCATCGATACGGAGTTAACGGAGTGATTCTTTTCTACTGAGCATGCGCAATTCCTTCCACTATAGTAGAGCTATGTTCAGTCCTATAGAACAAAGATTGTATTGGTGATTTGCCGTTTGTTTTTGTAAAAAAAAAAAAAAAAAAAAAAAAAAAAAAAAAAAAAAAAAAAAAATTCTAAACATGCAGCTTAACACTTAGATATGCATTTGTAATTGTTTCTGTTTGGATAGATAAATTGCAAAAGCTTTATGACATAGTGGAAGCAACAAGAAATTTATAAAATTTAGAAATACAGTATAGAATTCATAATATAATACTGGTTCCATCTAGGTTTTTAATCACACATGAAAGATTTTAAATAAGAACCTAAATTCTTTCCTCAATTGTCAGGAAAGTATAATTCTAAGGGTATCGGTTATTTAAAACATTACCAGTAAACTAACCTAAATCTAAATTACACATTACGGAATGCATTTATTGCTATTATAACAGATAAAGATTTTTTTAAATAAAAGTAAATATAAAATACCTCTGCGTATTATTAAAGATGTATTTATTCTTACAATCTTTTAAATATAAAATAAATCTGTTATACATTAAGGCGATGACATGAGGACTTACTCCATTACACCGCCTAGGTCTAATAACTTTACAATTTTACTTTCTCTCATATGTAGTATAGAGAAGTTACATGATGGGTTAAAATATATTTCAATTATTTCACGAAAATATTCCCTTTGAAGTGTCATGAAACCCGAAAAAATATTTTTGGAATTATATCGGTCTGTCTTATGTGCACCTCGGTATGTGGGCATATTTTAGCATATTTCGAGATTTCGTTTTTAATTTTTACAATAACTAAACAGTTGGTACTTATCACATAATCAAAACTAAAATTGACTATTTTCTTAAAATCAGATCTAACAATTTAAATCACATTTTGTAAGTACAAAGCGTCCAAAGACCCAATCAACATGTATTGGTTGCCATCTCTCCAAACATATTGGTTAAAATGAACTTTACCGATTTACTTCAAATGTTGATGAAATATTTAGATAAACGCCCTAGACCCGTGTGCCGAAACAATAAAACTACGGTTTAGGTTAGGACAGGATAAAATGAACCATTGTCATTAAAAACTCGGATACGATAAGATAAGATTTACACTTAAGACAGGATATTTATGCTAAGATTTATTAAGACAGGATGGCATAAACGAAGCACTATTTAAATATTTTTTTATTTTAACTAAAATTTCGGATATGACGCAAAATATGGTATGTGAAAAAGTTTGTACAGTGTTTTTGCCCAGCATTTATTTTGTTTAAGAGTGAATATATGAAAAATGTAAAAAAAGGCTCATCTTCGGAATTGAATTACCATTAAAATAAAATTGATTTCAACCCCGATACTATTTACGTTTTAGCGGATTTAGAGAAGGTTCTTGGTAGGTCCTGCAGACCCTTTTAAAGTATTACGTAGATCATAGGGTTTGCAGTACGAGTACATGGGTATCGCAGATAGTTATAACAAAACCCCGATCCTGAAGGGAGAGGGGAATATCAACAATACAAGTAGGGAGAGAGTCGGCAGCTGCAATAAGACTTTTTAAAACGCAAGATGCATAACGTAACAATGTGAATAGTGTACCTGGTCAGGGAAAACGATCATTCCAGGCTTACCCGTTCTTCTATTGCAACAGTATAACGGATTTTCACAAATAACGGACGAGGGATGTTTATAAATGTACAAATCCATTTTTTAACGTTATTAATTGATCTTTCTGCTTAACGTTAAATAATAGAAATACATAAAGTTAAATAAATTATATAGAAACCTGTTACTAATGGGTTGAATGTACAATGACTGGAACTGTAAATTAGTTGGATCTACGTTTCACTAGTTTCTATGTGAAAGCGCAGTATTGATTTGTTTAATCGCATTATAAAACTATGTTATCTAAAAATATTTATAACGAATGACTTTTGGAGCATTTTCTCGTGCTGCTGAAATAATTACATACTTTACTTTATTGTGCATGTCTCTTTGTCCCATACCCAGTTTTTTTTACTTTCCCACATACAGAAAGTTGCGCGATGGGTATAATTTTAATAAAAAAAGTCTATGTCAAATTGTTCCCATAGATCCTTCCCGGAATCCTAAAAAGTGGTCTTTGCAATATCCTTACTATGCCTATACATGGTCTACAAGTAGACCTATTTTAATTAAATTTGATATTTGGGTATATTTTGGTAATAACTGGAGAGATTTTTTCATTTTTTTTCTGTAACTCAAAACTAAAATCTACTATAAATGAAATCTCCAAGGAGCCAAACTAAACGGATCGGTCTCCATCTTACAGTATAAGTAAAGGGTAGAATATTCCCTATGGACGTTTATTTTATATAAACCTCGCGGTTATCAACGCCTTAAGAAAATACGAGCATAAAATAAAGATCACTACCATTCGAATCCTCTAAGAGCTTCAGACTCGGAAGAGAACCAGAGTTGCACGCCTGTACTCACTACAGGTTAGCCCCTGAGGGAGGCTATTTGTTTGACATTAGCATATATACCATCAATTTTAGTGATATGTAAATATTATAAAACATTTCACCAAATTTCAAGTAAATGAAAATTACAGTTCAGAAATAATTGACAATAAACGAAAATGAACGTGGACAGCCACAATTTCAATCAATTCTACTCTAATGACGAGTTTATGGCACTACCGAAGCGAGCGTGGGCTTTATTTAAATATCTATCTAATATTTTTGGTTTTTTTAGTTACAAAAAGTTGATAACAAGGGAGGAACCCATTTAAAACATGGGTATAAATTCACTATTAAAGAAACGTACTTTTTCCTCCTCACCTAAAAGTAATATAGACACATTTTTGAGGAGATAGTGAGTTTGGTTTTGTGGGTGGATGTATGAGAAAGTTAGTGCAATATTTTTGCTATCCCTCGAAGTAGTTTTTTTCTCGCCGCTATTTTTTTTTAGTCCTTTTAAATACACAATGTAAACGTTTAATCATTAACTTTAATAGTACTGTACTATAAAAAAAAGATAGCAAAGAAAGATAGCAAACTAATAGCTTTTAACCTGTAACCGACGGGAAAATTCAAAAAACTTTAATTTTTAACTCCGAATAAAATTCAAAATGGCGGACGCCACTTTAAAGTCGGAGCTAGTTTTTGATTTTAGGTAAATATTTTCCACATCCCACAAATTATTTAATCTTTTGATACGCTCATAGTACAGAGAGAATCATCAAATTAGCCACGCTTATGGCAGTTACCCAGCAGATGTTTGGGGCGAAGCGAGTTGTTTATATAAGAATATGTTGTTAAACAGTTTTATTTGAAAATATAGTTAAACGAAATTTTAGGAGAGGGATAATTTATATCGTGTTTTCTGAGAGAAAAATTGACTCGAATTTTGTTCTTTTTTTATTTTCAAGAATCCCTATGATATCGATAACTTTCTAAAGTGTAGTGTAAATATATAGATTAGTAATACTGTTGGGACCATTAGTCTGTGCGCGCGGCTCTGACGCTACTAACCGTTCTGTAAAAGTAGGGCTCGCTCAACCCAATATGTTTGTTTCGCGAGACATAACTACAGTTTACAAGATTTGTAGTGAACATAGAAACATGATGTTTACACATAAGTCACATATGACCCACTTCCAGTCACCCGGGCTTCATTGAAGACTGGTGAATAATCTACGTCCGGAAATGTTTTTGGAAATGAGCGATAAACACTCCCCTCTCCCCCCCCCGCTCCATAGCCAGCCGCGCACACTGTCTAATGGTCCCAACAGTACCTTCGATAGTAATTACCTTGATAGTAAAAACATAAAGGAACAAAAATTATCAAAACTATGTTTTCCAAGTAAATAAATCACGATAAATTAATATTACATATTTTAAACAGACAAAAATTTTCCTATTTGGATTTCAGATATATTATTTTTTATATAAATACATTTTGTATGAGAAACTCTGACTTTAAAATTTTTTGTTATATTTTTATATTGCTGCATTTTTTTAACAAAATACTAACATATGTTCCAATTCTTCAAAACTTGTACACTTCAAATTCTGGGAGGGGGGGACAGAATCACAGGAAGAAGATAACAACCTTGCGCAACTCTCTGGGAGGGAATAATTAACTCCCTACTAGGGTCTCAATTGGTACTCTGAAAAAAAAAATATCCCATTTGTCTATAAAATATCCCTGCAAGGTGCATACTACGACGCTCACAAACATTTTTGTTTTTAAAATCCGAAAAAAGAAATAAAATTCGAAAAAAAGTATGGGCTTCTAACTTAGAAATATGTGGGGGCGGGAATTAGATTTTTTTGTTTTGTTTAAACTGATAAAATTCACTGTAGTTAAACCACAGGCAAGAGCGTATACTCTCCTTGTCTGGCTATCGACTTATGATCAAATAGTTGACAGTCTTAATTTTGTTTTCCTAGTGGAAAAATACTCTCATCCATAATTCCTCACACTTCTGTCTTGTCATACGTAACTGTGTTACAAGTTTGTATGTAACGGAGTTATAGACAAAGTTATTTAAAAATAACGAAATCTTCGTTATTGTTAGATAAACCACGTCAGCGTAGAACACAAATTAAAAATTCCTTTAAAAATGTTTGGATTGTTTACGAATAAAACAATGGCCTATCAAGACCTCACTTTAGACACAACATGTTTTTTTTAATGTATTGTGAAATTCTCCCAAAATCATGTTCTCAGCAACAATGAAAACCCATTAGAACTGTCACACTATCAAGTCATTTGAAAATAACGTGATGTGGGAAAATATACAAGCTTTGCCGTTGTAGTTCATTGGGAAAGGGACAATATAATTTGAAACTAAATACTGTAGTAGTAGAATACCCTAAATTCAATAGCTCTTACAACATTCAGTCAGTGACGTAGTAGTCTATCACACTTGGTTTGAAGCACGTAGGCCAACCACTACAAGCTCTCTCTCTCTCTCTCTCTCTCTTCCTCTCTCACTCACTCTCCCCCCCCCCTCTTCGTCTCCTCACAATATTTTCAAGGGCCAACTATTATACTACACCGACTGTCTCGCCCATCAACAAAACAATGCTGACTCCGTTCAACTTTTCCAAAGTAAACAAACATAGCATAACAGGTTACATCTGGTAGCAACTCGGACAGATTAATATTGTTCTACTGTATTCTTTTTTTTCAATTAACTCTCATAACAATTTTTGTACGTTTGTAAATTCTAATTTGAAAACGGGTCGGACTTTCTTGAATCTATCATTTTATGAAAACTCACCATATTATTTAGAAATCAAAGAGTTTTACAATAAAGACATCACGATTAGATTGTTTATGCCAAGTATTAAATTATCCCAAATATATTTCCAAGTGTAAAATGCGTTTTACTCAGAAGCTCCGTCCGATAAATCAAATACTATTTTATTTGTAACGATTTTTTTTTTAAATCTGTACTTTGAGCTCCACCAAACGTTTCTAATATTTATAGGGTTTCTTTCTTCTCTCGACTGTACTCTCTCACTTCTATGATTGTATTTATACGAGTATCTAAGTATATTTAGTAATAAAATCAATGCTTCTATTTACAATAAGGCTTTTTTCCTACCCCAATTCTTATTTACTCAAATATTTTTCCATGTGTATAAACGTTTACTTAAAAGCTACAATTATTAAAAAGCAATTCCTTCATATTTATATAACGAATCAAAGGATTTTATTGAAACGGGGTGAATCGGAGAAAAGGATTTACATGGATTTAAACTTTGGGAAAACACATTTATAAGGTGAAATAACCAGATTGGTTTCTACTGTTTTATAATAAATAATAAGGTTTCTACTAGTAATAAAATATTTTTAAAATGATCCATTCACAATTCACATAAAAAAAAATCTATTTCAAAAACATGAACGTATCTATATTTAACCATTTAACCCATCAACCGCGCATTTACTAAACAAATGATTATATCTTAATGATTTTATCTTGTCAACAATCTTTGAAGTCTCGGCTGAAATCGTGAGAAAATTTGGAAACTACAATTGGGAATTTCCATGCACTCTTATCATGGGCACGACAACACAATAACATCTTTCCAGTTTGTAGAATGGAAATTTTTGCAAATTATCAGGAACCTCACCAACAGAAGTTTATCGAGGACTAATTTTTCTGCCTTCTGGAATTCAGTCTCATGGTAGTTGAGATGTTAATAGCGCAGATGAAAATATTTAAAGTACCGTACAATACTCCGGTCACTTCTAATGGTTGTGTTTATGGTTTACGGATTATTACTAATTATGTGAATCACCCTCAGGGCTCATTATAGGGGCGTGATAAACCCGAGGTATCAGAGCTGGATTACACCATTTTCAAGTAGTCTTGGGTTAGATTCCTCTCTTTCATTTTCCCTCTTAGGTTTCTTTTGAACAACTCTTGTTCTCTTTCGACTCTAACGCTGGTAGGGGAAGTCTTTATTTTATGTTGTTTTTTTCTTCATTTTTTATAAGACGATGATGGCCGAGAGGTTTTTCACCGTTAAACATCAAAGAAAAAATTGTGTTTGTTTATGTTTTAAATATAATAATAGATGTTAAAGTCATCTAATTCTAAATAATATATTAAAAACTCCATCTAGTCTTTGACAAGAATCAGATAGCAATTCTGTACTAAATTATAAAATGTCCCCGACCAACTAATCAACTGCGAGAGAATATTAAAATTATTTAGTACAGTCAGTACCGAGGATTATGTGGGAGATAAAATTAACTTTTCTGCCGACCTTGTTTACTTCTTGATGCAAACAAATCTTGGTGTATTTATCAGTACAGTACACAGTACAGTAAATCATCGATCGATTCTCAGCTAGAGAAGAGTGTCGGAAAACCACGAAAAGAAAATACAGTACAACTATGCGTAGGTTATGTAGCCTACATGTCATAACAATGGGAATTCGTAGGTAGGTTACTACATCTTAGCATAATCAAGAAACACTTTAACTGCGTAGACTAGTATCGATTATCGATGACACTAATTGGGATATAGCCACCTAGTAAAACATATTTGTAATTATTCTTTTAAAGTCCATTTTAACCCGGTACGCTTAAATAATAGAAACAACATTGTATGGAAAAATACGTCTAATAAGAAATGTAATGCGCATGCGTCTAGTCATTTTCAAGTTACGAATTTCCATTGCTTTGCGTACATAACCTACGCATATGTGCATTTCGTACTTTTTAATTTTGTTCGTACTTTTCCGACATTTTTTTAATTTCCTGTATTGGCCTACATAATTTTTGGATCTTTTGTATTTTTTTCATTTTTTTATATATTTTTAATTAATTTATTTTTTTGAGGTGACGACTAAATAGTTAACAATTACCCGGAAAACTAATGTAACCTTTAAAAAACTACCAGTATATTTTATTGAATAAGCTATTGTGTAATGTGTTCAATTATATTATGAAAATGTGTTAAATTTGTTAATTTACTGTGTGTGGTTGTATTTGTTTTGGGGGGGGGTCTATTATGACGCAGACCTTAGAATTATTAATTAAATTTTTACTTCGAAAAGTTTAAAGAGACTAAAATTATGAAAAATTTAATTTATTGTAATTTTAAAAAAATCTAAAATAGTCAAGACAGCCCTTATATCTTCCAATTCAGGGCGTGCGCATACTGTATAAGCTCGTAGATATTACGACTTGAAAAAATATATCCTTCACCCAACTATTGAGCCACGAGCCGCCACTGGCTCTTGGTAAAGCTTTAAACAAATAATAGGGTCTAAGTAATGGTACCAACAGCCTTGTGCCATGTGGCATATAACAAACCATGTGTTGGATAGGGTTCTCAGCTATCTCATACATTAGATTCCAGAAGACACATCCTTTCGTCAAAGTAATTCAAATTAGATATAAAAATACTAAGTACAAACCATAACTTTCTTCTGCAAAAAAAATTCCAATGTCGGACTTTGTATACCGTTAACACTAATTTTCTTTTACACGAGTCTAGACATATTGATTTCGTCATTAACTTTCAAATTTCACAAAAAATTTATTTGGCCGATTTCCCTCGTCTAAGTTCATTTTCACTTTTTATCGATAACTTCCAAACCGGTATTTTTGAGGGCCTATTCCCTCGCGTTTTGCGACTGAAGCAAGGTGTGAAAAAATGAAAACTTTTTGTGAATATATGTACTTGTGAAATATGATGGGATGTTGGTTTCGTATGAAATAAATATAAAATAATTTAACAACAAAGGTAGGTAAGAATATATTATTTATACTTCAGCCGTTCGTTCTTTACACTTGTAAATATCACAATCTGGCAACGTTGCTTCGTTGGCTCCGTTCCAAGAAGTAGCCTAACAATAAAGTATCGGTTTTCGAGTTATCATTTGAACCAAATTATTTTTGTATATCAAATTAATATAATTTTATTCACACTGAAATACACCATAATGTGTTACAGATTGTTTCAAGCGTTTGTTTGAATTACATAATATGTTAACAGTAAAATGTAGTATTTATTCACCAAAAACGTTAAGAGATTTTTTTAATTGCTTAGATTAAATGAAATGATTACATTTACAGTTTAAAAGGTTCACTCTGTCACTTAATGAAACGAAGCATAACACAAACTGAACAATACGTAACAGTTTTGTTGTTTAGATGCGATAATACGCGCGCAGTTTGAGTGTGATGCTTCCGAAGAGGGGCAGTGCGAGACGACGACGTTGCCATTTCCAATGTCTATCCGGTGCGTCACCAAAAATCCAAGTGAAAAGAACCAGCGGCTGTAGTATAATAATTTATTTTAACATAAAATCTGGTTATATACCAAACTAAATTATCAAAATTGCTATTTTTTAAATACTATAATGGCTGTATAACATTCAATGTGCATGTGTTATAAGATATGAACGTTTTAAGACTGAAAAAAGGAATATACGAATTATTTTAAGTTTATTAAATGAATGAAATAAAAGGATTTGAATGCTTTTCATTTACACTGAGTTTGAGTTATGTGAGTTTTCATTATATATTTTGAGTGATTTTTACCTATTTAAAATAGCTACTTCCTGTATTTCCATTCAAGGTAAGTTTCCAATGTATAAATTTTCATACCTTTTTATAGTCTCAAAACGCGTGCTGGAGACTAACGGACAAGACCAAATACTTTTATTTGTTTAACGCTGTGATTTGTGTATGACTATATAAGAAAGTCAGTGCAGTGTTTGTTTATATCTTATCTCAAAATATTTAGTGGCAATCATGGTGAATCACTCATAGAACTTTATCAACATATTTACTAACACAATTCAATGTGATCGTTGGTGGTAGTAGGCTTATGTTTGAGGAACAGACATTTTATAACCTGACTATATTGGAATGTACAAATTCACCGATGAATTTTTTTTTTATTATCTCACAAAAATATCTTTTAAAAATAGAGATCTCATAATATAATTTACATTTCTATTGCGCGATTAACAATAAATAAATGAATCATCTAAATATCGAGACAATAATAATAATAAAATATCGAAATATTGCACAACCTTTCTCACTCACCCATCTGCAAAACCAAATAAAAATCGACCAGTTCGGTAGTTGTCAATCTAAAAGGGAAAATGAATCATGGGCGTGGTTATATATTTAAATAGGACCTAAATTTGCTTCATTGTGTAATAAACACGTCCTCAGCGTAAATCTTATTGGATTAAAATTCATGTTTTTCTGACATTGATCTAGATGTAGCCTACTTTCTTCTTTTGTTGTTATTTAACCTTGAACCGTTAAATTTCTTTTCTTACGATTTTGCATACAAATTTGGGTTAGGTTAGGTTAGGTAGGTTAGGTGAGGTTAGGTTAGTTTAGGTTGGGTCAGTAATTTTCAAATTACACTAAAATTTGAAAGAAATCGGTACAGCAGTTTTTGAGAAATCTTTTTTTACGTCTTTATAGCAGCCCCGTGGCTGATTTTGTACTGGATAAACTTTGGAAGTTTTGGAGAGATAGCGACCTTTCGTTTGGATTCTTGGAGACTTAATTTGAGCAAAATTTCATAAAAATAGTTAGAGGCTAAAGTAGTTAGTTACCCCAAAAATTCGAACTTTAAAGGAAAATAAGTTCCGACTTAGGGTATATGTGCACTTATCAAATTTAAATAAAATCGATTCACGCGTTTGCGTTGTTAATCCACTGCAGAAGCGACATCCAAACATACTTCACTTCAAAAGCTGTTTTTTAACTTCGTGTACCTTATCAAAACCTATATAAAATGAGGCCTATCTGCAAAAACACTCGTAATCAATTTTTAGCCCATCACATAACTTCACTATACTACATATATTTGAAAAATAAAATGGTTTTAAATGTGTGACGAACAACACTATGGTCATGAAATCGACTTTTTATATTCTCGTTGAATTTTAATTATACTGTAATTAGTCAACTATGACATAACATCCTAAAAATACTTCGTGAATATTCAGCCAGCCGACATAATATATTGTATTATCTTAATTACACGTCTTAGTTGGTTTTAGTATAAAAATGAAAGTTTAATGATATAATGGAACGTACTCTCGAAGCTAAATATATGTTGGAAAGGAAACAAACCTCCAAGAGAGTCAACATAGCACTCACCAGAATTGGTTTCCATACCCATCAACTTGTAGCCTATATTATGTTCACATTTTGAGGAGTTTAATTAGCGAATTATTTTAGGAAGTCATAATTGAATCAATTTTTTAAAAGGGCGTAAGTCATGAAATGGTAACTATCGGAAAACTAAGAGAAAATTTTTTAATAAAAATTAGTTTAGTAAAACCTATTTTTGAATTTATTAGCATTTAAAGTAGAATAGTTTTGATAATTTATCTGATTTTTTATCTCTTTAAGTTCATAAACAAACAAGCAATTGACTTTAGAAAATTTAAAAATATCGCACTTAAAAATATTATTTTCAAAGAAAAAAATCACAAAACTTCTTTATTCAACAAAACTGGGCATTTCTTATAAAATGTAAGCTAAGTTAAACTTATCTAAAATACAATTTTTTTTAAAAATTATTCATTAAAGACAATAAAATATTAAATGATTATTGTAACTGTTTATTTATTAGTGACCTTTTTCCACTTTTCCCAACTCAAAATCCCTCTTATCTGCAGTAGTTTCATGTTAACAGTTCGCCAGTTATAAATTTCTTAATGAAACTCTGAGTGTTCTTTGGGTCTTAACTACTTTATATCTTCTTTATGTCTTTGCTTGTTTTATTGGCATTCATCCTTCTGAATGCACCTGTTGGATTGGTGGGTGAACTAATTCTCTTGTCTTAGACAAAGAGAAGTATACGTTGTCTTGTTTTTTTAAAACTTTTTTACCATTGGTTTCCTGTGATACGCACGATTTCTTTTTAATAAGCATTATATATGGAGCAATATATATAGCATTATTATTATTATGGCTATATGGAGAAAACTTGCATCTGAAACAAAATAATAGGCCTATACTAACCATAAATCGTGAAAACAAAGTTGTTTTATTCTAATAAAAATTATATTAGGCTATATGGAGAAACTTGCACATCTGTAACAAAATAATAGGCCTATATGTACTAACCATAAATCGTGAGAATAAAAAGTTGTTTTATTTTAATAAGAATTATATTAGGCTATATGGAGAAAACTTGATTGTCATGTAACTCAACATCTCTTATTAAAATTAGGCCTAGGCTAGGTTAACAATACGTTTGTAGGTTATCAAGCAAACCCAAGGTACCGGTATGCTAGTTCACGTTTTTAACTTTCAAGACTTCATAGCTTACAATAAAAATAGTCATTTTACTACTTGAAAAATAGACCATTTTTATAATCCTAATTATATTTATAACATATAAATTATGGCTATATTTATATCTCGCCTATAATTAAGATAGACTAGTCCGAAATGACATTTGTAGTATGTAGCCTACACTGTGGGTTTCTGAAATTGTATGAGAGTTTTATATTATAGAGAAATTACAAAAATTATATCACAAGGCCTCTGTTTCTCGCCATAGATTATAAAAATATTTTATATTCGGAAGTAGACCTACCAGGATTAATTGTTGTAAAACACACAGTTTTATTATTCAATAAACAAATTGAAGTTCATTTTTTCAGTTGGGAGCCTGTTTATGATCTATTGTTCTGTTTACATCGAACATTAGCTTGTAACTTGTAACCTGATATAATCACGATTGTTAATTCACAATACGAGAACTCCGTTTTACTGTGTTGTTTACGATGAAATGCGCGCGCACGATTTTTACAACAGCTGACAAAGGAGAAGGGGAGGGGGAGATGTGGGCTAGGAATTGTCCTACTGAATGCTGTTCTGTTGCTTTCATATTAACGAGTTAAATATTGCCAGAACCTTTTTTTGTAATCATTGTATTACAATCACTGTATCGTAAAAACACATAACTTGTTTAAAATAATAAATGGACCAATATGGCACGTGTCCAAACATGTTAGTACAGACAAAAGAGTATAATATACTCTCTTGCCTGTAATATAAAGAAACAAAGTTTCATCACACTCCAGGATTATGTTGAACTGGCAACATTCCTAAAAACAAAAGAATTGATAATATTAACAAATTATGGTCGCACGAAATTAAGATCAAGATGACACTTCCTTAGTCTCGAGATTAACTTGTTTTAGATTTTGAATGTCCATCTCGTAGAATTTAATTATTTTTAAGAACTTACCACTTCATTTATGTTTTATATAAATCTTATCTTAAGACAGATACTTCCAAGTAAAATTTAATTTCAACATAGCGAGCCTAAAACTTCACTAGTCAGGAGTACTCAGGGTAAAGTCATCGGGCCAATGTTGTATGTATTTACACAGTTGATATAACCAATAAATCCCGATTCTACAATTAATTGTCACATTTGCAATACATGTGTATTGGCAGTTGAAAACAACCCAGTTTTGGCATCTCATCAGGTTAAAAATTACCTATCACAGGTGCGAGTTTGATTCCAAAGTTGATAGATTAAAGTAAATGTAGCGAAGTCCAGTCATGAGCTACGAAGGAAATCTGTCCATCGGTGTTATCAAATTATCACATCTTGCCTCAGGTTGATGATGTTACTTGGGAATACAAACGAAGAAATCTTAATCTCAAACTTAAACAACTATATTGGTTCGGGTCTGAACTATAAATGAAAAGCAAGATTACTCTATATAAAGTTATTTTGAAGGCACTGTGGTTTGAGCAGTGCAGTTGTGCCAGCAGTTCGAACATTGAAGTGTGGGAAAGATTTCAGTCGAAGGTATGAAATTGAAAGTACCTATATTTTGTGAAAACCAATATCTGTATAATGATTTAAACATTAGAACTATTAAACAGGAAGTTACAAGGTCTAGTGTAAAGTATCAACAACAATTAGATAAATATCTTAACTATTTGGATGTCAACCAACTGGTGTTGCAATGCGTTACTGAAAAAGTTCAATGTTATGGATTTAACAATAAATTTAGATTCTGACTTGTTATCAGTAGGAATGTTTGCCATTGGGTAACTTTCTATTTTTCTTTTAGTATTTTTTTATATTTCATATATCCAATAATATGAAATGGTCACCGATCCTACCTATAAATGTAGTTGGTCACAATTTTTAGCTCCAAATCTATATACTCTTTATAAAATATTAAATTTTAAACATGAATTTTACTCTTTTTGTTTGCCCAGAGCTATTATTGCATTTTCTTCACCTTGAAAAATAATTTCCCCGAAATTAAAAAAAATTAAAGGGCATAGAGGAAAATATTAACGATATTCCTAGAGGAGTAAGGTTTGCCATGAAAGCATACATGATCACAAGAGACTATCACAAGAAAGTATTGAGAAGTCACTATAACACCAAAGTGCACAAGGCTTAGGACCATACGTAAATAGATAGATTTTTTTTGTAACGAAGTAATTTATCTCTCATAACTCAAAAATTGCAACAAAAACAAAATTAAATGAGAAGTGTACGCCCTATGCTGGGAAGCGATCAAGGATAGCTTAGGTGGTAGAGCATTGGCGCGTTAACGCTAAGGGTTCTGGGTTTAATTGTCAGACTAGGTTGTATATTTTTCACTTGAATTAATTATTTATTTAATAATACTAGCTGGTAAAATAATGTATAAACGTTAAAATCAATAATTAAAAAACATTGGATCAGGCTGTTATTAGCAACAAGGTAATTATCTCAAGTTTACTGCTCGTATTTTCCAATAAATTAATTTTATAAATTAAATACTAATGCACAACACTTTAATAATTTAAATAATAAACATTTGATCAGGCTGTTATGATCAACGTAAGGTCATTATACATAACAGAAAAAAATGTTAACACCTGACTATAACCGTTATTGTCGAGAATAAAAGATAAATAAATGTGCATTACAGATGGGGTAACAATTTATTTTTATTATAATGAACTTTAACTTTGATACCTGTAACATTTTTTATCACTTGATTCACTATAGCCTACATGTGATAGGATATATTTTTTACTGATATAGACATGTTGTATATGAACTACTGTATTCATAAACAATAATTTTAGTTTACACATAACTTAATTAAGCTACATATGTTTCGCCGTTTTACATACTCTATTACGCTATTAGGTGTAATCTTTAGGCGTGGACTTATATTTAAAACTAATCTTTTTACTTCAATATAGGCCTAAAACAAACAAAGTGGATCCTCTTTTCCGACCAAAATGTCCTGATTTTACAGGAAAAATATGGTTACCTTAGCAAAGAATCGTTATTTATACCAAGATAATATACTTTCCAATATCAAATGTTTAACGATTTCATTGAACCTACCATTCATTTAAGAAATAGGCTACAAGAGAGAGCTGTTCGAGAAGGTCGACAAACTCTAGGCCCTCCGTAGTGAGTCTAGCTAACTAGTAACCAAAGAATAATGCAATGAGAATGTTTTAAGTGTAACTGTAGGAAGACGCTTAGAAATGATTGTGGAAAGAGAAGAGAGACAAGAGGGAAACCAACATTGAATCGCTCGCTAAAGCAGGAGGGGAGGGGGGCTAAATCAAAACAAGCATGGAATTACTTGTTAGAACAAAATAAGCTTGACCTACGCACCTGTGCATTAGCAACTTTCAAACCTGATTTTCTTCTACCGTTTTATGATGCGTCCATTTGACATTTAAGGTGTTAACTGCATGACCTTCGCTCGGTATTGAATACCAATCTAAAGCAATAGAGTTACACAATACTTTCCATTGCGTAAATGGTTCATAAAGTCTTGAATTATAATGTGTAAATTCAATAAAGTAAAATAAGTGGGGTACAACAATAATAAGATTGAACAAGGTTTATCTTACACACATATGTGAACACATAAACAGCAATGAGGTTCGAGACCAAGACTAGACATTGCTCTAGTACGCAGAATCTTGGTTTAGTTATCGTTAAAAAAGCATCACTTTGGTAAGAAAGATGGTTCTTATATGAATCTTATAAAACGTATCGGCAGGACCGATTACAAATGTTGTTTTTGAGTCCACAACACGTGAATTGGGCAAAATTAATTGTACACATTTTTACTTTCTCACATATGCGTAGTATGGAAAGAGTCGAATAATCGATGTAGATTTTTTGCAGTATATCCAGACACTTTTTTTTAAGGGGGGAGGAATCTGCCATTAAGACAAACACACAAAATCGGCTCTATACTGACACTGGACAGTGACCCCCCCCACACACGCACACACACACACACGCACGCACGCACACGCACGCACGTGCGCACACACACACACACGCACAGTCCAGTGTAGGGTTTGCGTGCACGTAACAACTGAGGATGGTGACTGGGCCATTGAAACGTCGCATTGTATTTGTATTGCACAAATAGAGTGGTTTCATTTATTTATTGATTTCCATGGATGTTTGTTGAAACGTTATCTCTGTTTGAGTGTCCTGTTCTATTAGCTCTGTCGCTAACAGTGTACAATTAGGTGAGTGGACTGGTCAAGTAGGTTTAATTGTTCAATGTAACACCTGTGAAGGGACTAAACAACCGTCGTTGGTGAAGTGAAAAATAAAGAATAAATTATTGGATTAATTTGATCGTTATCATCTTTGGGTGTAGTTTACAATCAAAATCCAACTACAAATAATATAAAAAACAAACTTATTTCTTGAGAAATATTTGTAAAACCGACATGTGCTCTCTTATACTGGTTTAGGTTCTTTGCGTCAGACAATAAACTGATTTTTGATTATTACCTTATTGTTTGTGGTTTTAATAGCCCTCGAATAGGGTACTCTAATAGTGTCGGAGTCGGAAAAGAACAAGAGTTGGTCATGTGAGGCTTGAATGGAAAGATAAGGATCTAACCCATGACTAGATGTAAAAAGGTGTAGTTCCACGTAAGTCCCTTGAGATTGACCTAGCCACTGTCCACTATTGTGAGCCAGCCCCTGTAGATAGACTGATTTTAATCAACGCTTTTCTCAAAATTTCCTTTAACGATTTTACTCATGCGTAGCCTCTAAAGACCCAATTGGTCAAAATCATTCAAAAACTACGATACAGGTTAGCGAGTTATCGGTAAAAAACAAAAAATCAGCCACGTTGCTGTTATAAAATACAATATTTCTCCAAATCGGCACTACGGATTGCCTTCAAATTTTAGTAAAATATGAATATCGAATTATAAAAAAATTCAAAATCAGTAATAACAACTGGGAAAAACCAAACAAAAATGAACCTTTGACAGCCGTAATTAAAAGCTAGATTTTAATTAAATCTGAGCACGTGTTTATAACACAAGTGAAGCAATTTGAGACCGTTTTAAATATACAAATATATTTTGTGAAATATGATTTGTGAGGAATAGTTTTGTTTGGTTGATATTTCAATTGTAAATGGTTGTGTGAGAAAGTTTGGTTTTAAAATTAAACCTTTAAACTCATTTTCAAATGGATATTTTGTCCAGTTATATTAGGAGTTAAAAATGTGACATTATATACAAAAGAACCAAGAATATGGGAACGTAAATCCTGCACTCCAATAAGCACAAACATCCTCAGGGTCTCTGCAATCCCGGGGGTCCCGGGGGTCCTAGGTGGATCTACACCTTTTTTCACGTAGTTTTTGGTTAGATTCCTCTCATCTGTCTTATATGTCTCGGTTGACCAACTCTTGTTCTCTTCCGACCCTGACGCTATTAGAGTATTTCGAGGGCTAGGAATTTGTTCTTCTGTTATTATTTTTTGTATAAGGCAATTATGCCTTTAAACAACAAGATAAGAAAACAAAAAAGCACAAACCAAAGTGTTAAAATTCTGGAAGTGATAAAAGACATTTGGTTGTCGAAACTTTTTGTAACGTTAGTGTGTAGACAAACTAAAATCGTGATTTTTACAAATCAACATTTCTCCCACTATAGTAGTATGGTAGAGTCAGAGCAAGGCGGAATCAGCCGACCGTACTAAGAACCTCCAGTCCTCCACCCTTGGGTCTATTGTGCGAGCTCGGGGTTGGGCACACGTCTCAGCCTGGTTCGGTGAATCACACCTGCTGGCTTTAGTGTCATTATGCAAACTCTTTTAATTGAAGAAATAAATTAAAACAATTCATATTACACACTGTATTTCGATCGCCTGTTTATTTTGATACCAAATATGACGTGAATCGGTTAACATTGACAAATCCAAAGTGAATAATAATATCGTAAGTGCATTTATCAAATAATTTTAATGGTTATAAATACATCATTAAATCATATAGATGGAATTATATGCGTTCATTAAAAACCCTTCATAAGTACTATATACAATAAACATCGAAAGACTTGTTTTTATAAAAATCATCTTATCGCAATAATTCTTATAACGAAAAGTTCCTAAATCGCAATAAAAATAATCTAATAAATCCCTTAAGTTACTACATTTTAGTCGCTAGAAAAAAGATAAAGTTTGTCGCAGCAGAAGACAAAATTTACGTCATATTTGTCTATTTGTTACTAGTCCACTTTTCTATCAAACAATCGACATCTACGCTGTGTTATAGTGATAGTATTTTTCATTCCTTTCGAATGATGCCTTCCAAATTATCGTTGCTCTCATAGTTAGTGAGATACAAACGTTTTAAAACATCGTGATTAAAACGATAATTTCACTGCCATTTGCGACAACGGACTCTATGTCAAATTTCAAATTTCTATTAGTATTATTTCGATTTTTGTGACAATCTATATATCATTGAAAAGAGGAAGTTTGGAGGTTTCGTGGGAAATGTTGCACGTTTCCGTGTGATTAATATTTTGGTAGCACTGTAACTTGAAAGTTTTGCTTCCCAGATGAAATTAGTTTGTTTTTATCACTGATCTAGATAGGCTTTCCATGCAGAACCGGCTGGCGCTGTGCCAAGTTTAGTGGTTATTACTTTTGCAAGTTTATTATTTTTTAATGTTGATACAGATTTATCTTCACAGCTATATACTACATCTAGTATAAGTGTTTAAATAGCCTTAAAAAAAATTCTCCTATTTATAGAGGTGATCTTTTGATAAATGTCCAGTTGATACCGCGTTGCGATTTATACCCTAATATAGAAATTTTATGAAATCGTGTTTTACACACCCATTATTAAACAATTGGATCATCCTTAAGCTGGGAAGACCATTGTCAAGTATGAAAATCCATTATTTCCTTCTAAGGATTTCGTACTTTTAAATTGCTTATTTTAGACAGAAATAATGGATTTTCATACTTGAAAAGGGTCTTCCCAGCTTAAGGATGATCCAATTGTTTAATAATGAGGTGTGTAAGACACGATTTCATGATATTTCTATACTAAATCCCAACACGGTATCAACTGGACATTTAACGATTTTTTTCCTTCAAATTGTAGTGACGAAAAGACAATTTTTACCCTGACTAAAATATATGATTCTAGAAAATTTATGAATTCACGGTTCAATTCTATTTACCTATTTAATGGTATATAAGAAGTTAAGTTTTAGATACAATAAATATTTTTGTTGAATTTTTCAAAATAGGCCTAACGTTTTACATTAAATGTAAATGTACATTCTGTGTACTTTTTTCACAAAATTAGTTCTTAATACAAATTTTCATATTTAAAAAAAAATTATATATATTTTTTTTATTACAGAAACAAGTATATTACAAAACTTTTGTATATCTTAAAAAGAAAATTGTTGTATGGTATAATATAATCATTTTTGTGGCGTTTTGGTTTTGGTTTCGGTTTTGCATATTTTTTTATTCCTGACAGATTAACTCCAAACTGTTACTTATATATGACTTAGTCATTTCGTAAATTAATTCTATGGACCTCTCTGAGAAAAATGATATATAACAAGTTGGTTTTTAGATAATATTACTATTTTATTGTGATTAAAAAAAAAAAAAAAGTATTGGAAAATGAACAAAACTGGAATGCAATAGTACTGCCACTTCTAGGGTGTTAAACACAAGGTAAAACAATATTTCTTACTCCTTTTAGGCTGGAAGAACACTTCCAAAACATATTAAAACAATTTAGAATAATAGTTCTATTGTCGTTATAATTCCATATATTCTAATTGGAACCATGCACGCTGACAAAGCAAAAAGCCGTCACCAAAAAGAGTAGGCCTACTTTGTTTGCCGTCTTGCTTTTCATGAAAATTACGATAAGTCAATTCAACTGCGTGTGTGCAGTACAATCGTAGGAAATAGACCCTACTGTGTTATGATGATGCATAATATGTGTTTTGTGTTTATTTATCATGTCAATTACGCTTCTTAACAATCTTAACGATCCCAAAGTGGGAAACACTTTTAATTCATGACTTATGGTTATGTTTGAGACAAAATTTGAGTAGATCTGAAGATGGTGGCCTAGACAAACGAAACCGGTAATATGCGATCTGGGATTACTTCAGAGGATTGTTGGACGTACACAAGGTAATTTATTATAATTGCATTACTGTATTGTTTAAAAGGTAGAAGGCTTAAATTTTAGAAATGTGTTTTGGTGTAAAAACACCATATTCCATTATAAGATAAATTAAATTTAACCCCAAAATGAGGTTGTTATGAGTAAACTAAAAAATTTCAATTGTAAACTCAATTAAAAAATCTTATTTAAGAAAATAACTGCGTAAACTAGAGGTCGCTATTTTACACCATTTCAAAATGGCGACCGGTCAAATATTCAAATTTTGTATTATACTTTCAAATTTTAGCTCTGAAATTTTTTTGTTTGTTTTAATTAAAAGTTTAGAGTAATGAAACTTCCTGGTCAAACTTAAATAAAATAACATTAAACTTTTTGGAATTATAATTTTTTTCTCCTTTTTATTTTCCTTAAAGTAGATTCTGAAATAAATCCGCCATTTTGGGTTGTACTAAGATAGCGACTTCTAGTTTGCACAGTTATTTTCTATTAAACAAGGTCTTTAAAATGATGTATTACTTGATGGGGATTACACTTGAAAATTTTGGGGTTACACCAAAAAACATATCTAAAATTTGATCTTCCTACCTTTAAAGTTACTTAACCGTCCCGACACTTGGAATATATATTTGTGATAAAGGCGAAAACTTTGCAGTCATCATTGCCATAACAAGGGGGGGGGGGAGAGCATTAAATAGTGACTCCTAGCACTCGAATACTTTAAAATAGTCAGGGTGGGAAGAGAAGGTAAGCTGGTCAAGAGAGACATGTTAGCAAAGATGAAAGAGAGATATAGGCTATAACCCAAAACTAGATGAAAAAAAGGCATAGATCCAGCTAAGAATAGCCTACCATAGGCCGCTACACCTGTGCTCACTATGAGGTTTTGAAGAATGACTTTACACAAGGACTAGAGATTTGTGAAATTACTCAATAAATCATAATTGCAGTGAGTGAAAAGCCACCTTTGTTCACTGTTGGCTTCGTTGTAGGGTGGGGGTGTACTACAACACCATAATGGCAAGAATTTTGTAGTCAAACTAAGTGGGATATTTGGAATGGAGTTGAATGTATCAGATAGGCCTAAGCAAAGAACAGACAAGAGGGTGTATTGAGCGGGCTAATTAAAATAATTGTATCAGTGAATTCTTATAAATGAGGTATTGCAGCAGACTCTCAGGTGGTAATGGTATATTTCTATACAAATATTAAATTATTACGAAAGTAATCTAATACTAACAAATGCTTTTTGGTTCAGTTAAGTCATCTGTACAATGAGTATTAAAGATTTATTTGTAACATTTCTATTTGAATAATTTCAACCAAATAACTTCTTAAACATTTTTTTTGAAAAGCTACTCCATTCATGTGTGACTATTCAAATGAATCCCATTTCTCCCTGCTTTTTATTACTTTGTATGTTTCAATATTTTATATTTAATACAATTTTTATACTTTTTTGTTATTTTTAATAAGATTTAAATAAAAATTCAAAATCAATTCTTAACCATCATACAAATTGCTAACTATTAAATCCATTTGAATTTTTATTTTGTCTGGTATGTTTTTGTAGACTCTTTTGTCAACAACTTTCAAGAAAATATGGTATTCAAATACGTTTAATTAAAACATAATATTAAAATAATATATTATTTTCATATTTTGAATGAAAGTAATATAATATAATAAGGATTACCAAACTTTAATAGTAAGTAATAATAATAATTTTAAATTAATTCGCTTTAAAAAATTACCGTTTAATAACGCTCATACTAAACAACAAAACTATTCGAATAGTTTTTATGAATACTTCGACTTGTTATGCGGAGTAAATTCCTTTCATAAAGTGAGATCCCTCTAAGATGTGATTTTATTTTTAAAAAAACTCCTAATTGTTGATTGAGCACAATGTAAAGAAAGTCAGTCGGAAGTGTAAGTGTAAGCTAGGGTCGTTCTAAGCTTGTTGATTGAGCACAATGTAAAGAAAGTCAGTCCGAAGTGTAAGCTAGGGTCGTTCTAAGCTTGTTGATTGAGCACAATGTAAAGAAAGTCAGTCCGAAGCTTAAGTGTAAGCTAGGGTCGTTCTAAGCTTGTTGATTGAGCACAATGTAAAGAAAGTCAGTCCGAAGCGTAAGTGTAAGCTAGGGTCGTTCTAAGCTTGTTGATTGAGCACAATGTAAAGAAAGTCAGTCCGAAGCGTAAGTGTAAGCTAGGGTCGTTCTAAGCTTGTTGATTGAGCACAATGTAAAGCACATAGCAAAAATGCATAGACAAAATACAAGAGATATCATTAGAGGCACATACATAGAATATTACATAGAATTGAGGGAAGGAGTTGTTGATAGTTGCTAATAGGATCTGTAAAAAAAGAAAAAATGTTAGTAGCATACAAGAAAGCATAGACAGTGGTCACAGTTGAATTTATTGTCAAAACAGTTGAATTTGTGATAGTGGAGTGACCAGTTCCACTTTATAATGAACAATACATAGAATGCATGCAACTAAGCTAAGATGAAACTGATGAAAGCACTCGCTGCCAAGCAAGCCATCTCTGGTGTGAACGCCTTGAAGCTGAGACAGTGGAGTGACCAGTTCCACTGTGTAGCCGCCACCCCGAGTTCACTGCTGCTGCTGCTCTGCTCCTCGACGACTGCTGCTGCTGCTCTGTCTGGTGATGTGGCTTAGGATTGGCAGCAGTGTGAGGCGTGATTGAGACAGTCGAGCAGTGTTGTGAAATGTGAAATGATAATTTGAAGATGTTGTTGGTAAGTGTCCAGGTTGAGAAGTGATGATTTTGTCACTTTGAAGTGGGTACTTATATACAATTTTGGCTCTGCTAGATTGTAGCTTAGCTTGCCTAGGATTGGTCGATCCTAGACAATGAGCCGTCCATTGTTTAAGTTTCCCGATAAGCGAACCAATCGACAAGCGATGTGTGTGTGTGACTGGTTCGGAGTTTTGTCGCGGATTGCCATTGTTGTGGCGCGGAATTTTAGATGCTCGACGTGAGCTGTCGGCCAATCAGAGACAAGTTGCGTTTGCGGGGCTTGTAAGGTGAGATTGGCCGAAGCAGAGCTGTTTAAGGCCGAGGAATTGATGCATGTGAGTGTTGGCAGGTTTTGCCGTGTAAGTTGTGGGAAACTAGTCAGGTGAACTAGTTCCCTTGGTGGTGACGTTAACAATAGGGGTTGCTATTTAAAAAAATGAAATTGTCCTCTTTACCCCCCCTCCCTTTCAAATAAGTTTTACCAGAAAAAGTGTTATAATAGGATTAATATGGAATCCCATCAAGCACCGGCTATTGTCACATTAAATTTATAAATATTGTTTAAAATGATTTGTGTGGCGTCCATTTTCTAATTTTTGAACAGATAACTGCCAAACTAACATTGACGAGAATAGTGTTGTTTGGTTTTTGGATGATTGTGTTAGAAAATTTGTGCAATGTTTTGCAGTTGTCGAACTAATATCTCAGCAACAAAAAACATGTGCAGCATCTTAAAGACGCTCATCATTTTTCCTGAGGTCTTGCATACAATGTTGCTCTGATAGCAAAGGATGCACGTGCACAATCTATCTTTCCTCTATTCTCTTCCTCTTCGCTTTCTAGTAAGGATTAATAAGAGCAACATAAGAGATAGTGTTCGGGACAAGTTATGAAAGCATTAAATGTAGGTCTTCTTGCAACGAAATGTAGGCTCACATTCAACGTACCGCTTTCCAGATATATATTAATAAATTTAGTAAAATTATGAAAATTGCGTAATTAATCTTGAAGCAGATTGGAAATGCCTTTGGTGCACGCGTGACAGATTGATAGCGAATGATTGCGTTCCAGTGTCACCCCTACCCAACTTGCACAACCAAATACCACTCACTGACTGACTCACTCACTCATCATGATTTCTCAAAAACTACTGATCGGATTGCAATGAAACTTGGAACATAGCTTCCTCATAGGTAATAGGTGTTCACTAAGAAATCTTTTAAAAAAACTTTTGCGTTTAAGCATAGTTAAAAAAAATGGAAATTAAATCTTTATCTAAATAACAAAGGTGAAACGAGCTGAGGCTTCTTACATTCCTTCTTTTCAAATGTTTGATGCTTGTGGTATACAAAATACGCAAAAGGTTGATGTTTTTAGTGATTCGAAAAAAAAAACCACATTAGGATACGCACGGGTATTCAACGAACAAAAAAGAATACAATTACGTTAAAAAGACAGAAAATACCAACCATAAAAATCTAATGGTGTCTGTCTGTGTGAGTGTGTGTGTGTGTGTGTCTGCGCGCGCGTTTGTGTGTGTGTTTGTGTTACTCAATCACGTAAAAACTACTGGACCCATTGAGCTGAAATTGTACAAGGACATTCTTAGGGTCCATGGTTAACATATAGGCCTATTTTTATTTAGAAATTCCAATAGGGCACCGCCCCACTGGCCTTGAAAACTCCCTTAACACTCAATTATCTACACGTTAACCCCGTACGAAGGACTGGTACTCTGCTAGTATCTAATATTTTCATCTATACATCCTTGTATTTCAATTGATAATCTCGGCAATTAGATATTAACACTGACAAGAATAAGGCAAACATTGTAGAATAACTTATGTGATAGTTTTATATAAAACATCAAAACCAACCAATTTGCAGTTCAACCGTGATTTGTATATATTTCTTTACCTTTCTTTAATATATCAACTAGTATTTTTTTCACGAATTATATGCACTCATTATTCAAGTCATTATTAGAGTTAACCTCGTTAATTTTTATATACAAAGTAGAGGAGGGGGGGTCGAGATTATTAAGGTCAGGATATTATTAGCTAATCATCTGTAAATTTTGACATAACTTAAAAGTATTTTACTTGAATTTTAGCTAAAGTATTACCAAAAAATTATTTTAAACTTTCATCATTTTGAAATTGTTTGGATGACAGTTAGGTGAACAAACTGGTCGAAGATAATCCTAAAAACAACATCTAAGCCTATACCACAGATAAAAGAGCCTATATTCCATATTATAAGAAAATCGGACAAAAATTGACACTGCAAGAGTAGCAAATTTACAAATAAATATTGAGCTTGACTTGTGAGATATTAGATTTAAAAAAAAAATCGAACACAAGATCTCACAAAAATTAAGTTTACATAATCAAACGCGTTTTAACGACAAGGTCGCCATCCTCAATAATACATGAGCTACAATAACTAAACTATAACACAATACATATAACAGTTGTAGTTTAGTTATTACTACACATGTATCACTGATGATGGCAACTTTGTCGTTGAAACGCGTTTGATTAAGTAAACGTAATTTTTGTGAGATCTTGTGTTCCAGTTTTCTTATCTAGAGTACCCATGTTGAAATTTATATCGGCTTCTATATAACTATAATTATATAGAAACGGTTGATAAGAAAACACTTTTCTGTTTATTTTAGAATCCTTTGTCAAAAGTACAAAATTTATAATATGTTACTTTTTATATATGTGTAACTAAGTTATTATATATAATCCTTAATTCTCTTTCTCTCTCTCTCCTTCTCCATCCTTTTGTGTTTCCCTGTCTGTCTGTACTAAGTGCTAATCAGGTGAACCGTTTATCAAATTTGACCATATTTTAGGCATATCGCGAGATTTTTTCGTTATCAAAATTTTGGGGTATCTGCCATAACACCTAACATCAGAATTTTTAGTTTTGATCTTTCCAAATTGTAAGCTTGATTGGTATTGAGTTTATAATGAATTTTGTAAATGGTTTATTTTAGTTTTGATCTTACGGCAGCTTTCCCTTTCAAATTGTAAGCTTGATTGGTATTGAGTTTATAATGAATTTTGTAAATGGTTTATTTTAGTTTTGATCTTACGGCAGCTTTCCCATTCAAATTGTAAGCTTGAACACTTATTTGGAACTCCAATGTTTAGAGTTAGTGATGAATAGGCCTACATTTTGTTTAATTAGTATCTGGTTTTGTGTAAACGTGAGTAAGAAAGTTTGTACAATATCTGTGCTTCGTTTATTGAGGATATATCCATTCTAAAGGCCCCTGATTAAAATCATGTAATTTTTATGATGATGTATATTTAAGTAATTGTACATGTTATAACTTAAATACATAACAGATAATAATAGTAAAAAATAATAAAATATAACATTGCCAGATTGAATAATTATAATAAAATAAAAGGTCACATCTAGTTAGTGTTTTTGGGGTCCGGATGCTATTTAGCCTCTTGTCACTGCGACCCAAATGGATTTTTTGTGACTAGAATCTAATGAAAAACTAAAACAACAAATTTTTATTTCATTTATTATTTTCTTATCTGTAGGCCTACGAATATAAAATTAAAACAATATTTATTTATATTATTTTTGAACAAAAACATACTGTTTATTGTTTTTTATAATAAATACTATTTCATCTATGAAGTTTGTTAAAAAATAAAATAAATAAAATATAAGAAAGCAGTTAATTTATATATTCTTGTTATTTATTTTATGTGTCATTATCGATACATAAGAAAAAAATTTGAAACCTATTGGTAATAATTCCTTAGAAGAAACGTATATAATATGTATAATCAAATTTTTACTAAATTTGGTAATCATTTAATTTTCTAATTTAATCTAATTAGATGAAAATTACATTGTATAGTCTTCAGGGACGGATTTAAATTTTTTGCTGTGAAACAACAATAAGTAGGCCTAATAAACAAAAAATTAAAGGGAAAAGATATACTGTACCGTTAATTGTTTTTTTTTAATTTTCCGATTTCTATGCAGATGAAATGGTATTTTCGGACTTTAAATAGATAAGTATACGTATATATAGGCCTACACACATATACATGTCTATATACCTACATAGATGAACAACACTTTGAACCTCAAATACAATTAAAGCTTTTTAATACTGTGTTAGATCTACTGTATAATAGAAGTTGTTAAATGTTAAATTTATTAAACAAAAAAAAACATTAATTAACGTTATTCCACGAAAGAGTATACACCTAAGTTGCGTGTTTGAAATGTTTTATTTTATTTTCAATTTAAAGTATAACTCTTTGGTACTTGGACGTTTGAAAGTAAAAAAACAGTTCGGCTTGAAATAAATTTTACCAGGTTTTTATGTAGCATCGATTATTAAAATTTTATATTTTAACCTTTTTAAAAAGCACTAGGTTTATATTATTTATTTAGAATATTGCAAAATTAAACATTGTGAAGTAATGATAGTATTCATTTAAATTTTAAACTGTTTATTAAATCATCAAATATTAATAATATTTAGGGAAGTGTTTGACTGGTATGTTGGTATAACAGCAAACGTTTTCAGTGCTTACTAGTGGGCACGAGTTGAACTAAACATTGTAAATGGAAGTCGATGTTGTTCGGAGTTGTTATTCGCTTCTGAACGTATTTGTGCATTTATCGCATTGTGCAAAAGTGAAATGTGAGATCTAAATATTGTTTGTTTGTAAGTTAATATATAATAGTGATAGACAGTTTATTATTTATCGATATGTCGGAAATTAAAGACAATTTAGACCGCGAAAGTGTGATTGATGGAGATGACGTGAAATGCAATGATGAAATTAGCCATTTTCAACCTGGTGGTGAACTCGAGAACCATTCTCGAACGGAACGAGGCGGGAGAGATTTTAATCTGGAAAATGAACCATGTGAGAGGAAGAAAAAAACTAGAAGAGGTAAGCCTAAACGGAAAAATCCTTATAATAAAGAAGTTAATGATGCTAGAGGAAAGACATCAAACAGACAAAAAAATGTTACCAGGTATGCACAAAGACAGCCTGTTGCTCCTTATAATACAAACCAGTTCTTAATGGAAGATCATGGGGATGTACAAAATATAGATGAAAAATTGAAAACTGCACCAACTACATCATCTCTTGGATTAAATCATAGGCCACCTCGTGTTCGTGATCCCAGTTTTACTAGTGCGGATTCTGATGATTTTTATTCATCTCCAGAGGATGAAGAAGAGTTTCTTACCAAAGAATTTTCAAATACCTATAAAGACTTACATGTTGAAACATTGGGATCTATGTCAAAAACTGAACTTATTCAACAGGTTTTACAATTAGAAGAGAAATTGGATTTGGTGGAGAAGAGGATTGGTGGTGGTAAATCAAAAAATGATGTAAAAGATCAGTCTTTAATTGGTCGGTGTAACTTCTCTATTGAGGAGAGTGATGTAGTATTTTCAGATAAAATTAAACAATTTCAACAAGAAATAACAAAGTTAGTCTTAGAAAAAGAAAAGTTGCAAATTGAAAATGACAGGCTACGGCGGCGAAACAGGTCTTCATCAGTTAGCTCTGTAGACTCTGAGAGTGACAGTTCAACATCATCTCCTAGTAGTGTCAGTGACTTATCTGATAGGGAAGAACTAATGTGTTCACATGAGGAAAGTAATATTGAACAAGAAGTGGATTCTCCTGTTATTGGTGGCTCTAATGGTGAAAATGAAGTGTTAATGGTGGAAAGTGAGAGTTTTACTTGAGAAAACTGTTTATGTCCAAATGTAAATGTTTATTTACTACTGGTATGTAGAAACTGTAGAGTTTGTAGTATATTTATAAGTTACACTTGTTTTAAAAATTGCTTGGAATATTGAATTATTTCGAATAATCTACACATTGTAAATTAAGCTTAGCCTATAGGCTAAAAAGTTTTATAGCTTTATAGAATTTATCATTCAGTTGATATTACAGCTTAAAATAATATATAACTTACATGTGTGACATGGTATAGGCTGTGTTTACAGAAACTTATTTTAAAAGTGATCAGTTCTTATATAGTCAGGAAAATTTATTGATCAGTAAGTTTAAAAAAAAAATAGTGTAGCTTTTATCAAACAATTTTACTATGTTAGATTTACTAAAGATACTTTGTTTATTATTTTTAGAATATTATTAAATTCGGTATAATTTAAGCATAAGTAGCCCACCAAGTCAAAATCACGACCCTAGCCAACATTATTTTAGAAATATTGTTGTTTAATATTCATAAAAGACCCTTTTACCTTTGCTCTGTAAAATAGAGGTACCCTATATTTACTTAAATTTGAGGCTAAAATCTTATTAGTATATACCTATTTTACTGACCAATATAACATTTTATTTCTTAATTATTTACTGACAAGATGTCATTGGCAAGAATTGTGGTGAATTATGATTTAAAACTTCACGATTAGGGTAGCCATATTAGTTTTTCTACTATAGTTTATACCTGTGTGATTTAGGCCTATTGCATTATTAGAAATGGTCTCAAATTAAATTTTTTTTTTCCAACTGGGCAACTTTCTTATGGCGGGCCTTACACATATACTACAGAATTACACTCTGACACTTTATAATTATTTATAAAGTACAGTAGTTTTTATTTTTTCTCTTATGTAAAACATGGATACTTTTTGCTGAAACAAACAATTTAAATACACGATAATAGTTTTTGTTACATAAAAACATCTTGAAACTTGGCCCAATCTAAGGCGATTTAACTCATTTGCTAAGTTTGTTTTTATTTATTAAGTTTGTATATTGATACAGTAAGAGTATAAACTTAATTATTGCGCTATCATTGATTCTTCTATTTTTTTTTTTAAATAAGATACAAAATATATATTTAAAGAGAGAGGGTGGAGGTGTAAATACTTGAATACTCTAGTTACTGCATTTTGCAAAGAGTCCAAATGATATTTATTTAAGTTTATAAGTTGTATTAAGTAAACGATACAACAATCATTTAGGATAGTAAATTTGAAAACCATAATTGTTTAAACAAAAATATTTCAAGAAAAGATATAAGACCTTGGCCAAATCAAAGCTATTCTGAAACTCTGAATTTATCTAACCCTAATAAAAATAAATCACTTTATTCAGACAAGCCACATTTCTTTTGTGCACTAATTTCCTTTGGCATAGGGTAGATATAATTTAGTGATTTTTTTTTTAATGGTAGGGCCTAAGGTAGTTTTAATCATGTCGGCTGATGTTATTTAAGTCATGTCTTGTGTTATTTATTTTCGCAATATCACAAAAAAATTTCTAAAATAATATCAGTCTTAATGACTAGGTAGTGATTTTGATTCTTTTTTTTTTTTTTTTTTTTTTTAAAGAAGTTTTCTCAGAAATAAAACAAATTCATCACCTACGATTTTGACAAACAATTCCCTTTTTTAGGACAAATCATATAGGTGCTACTAAAAATAAATATGGCATCTGTCTGTTAATTTTGTTCTAATCCTAAAACCTGGATCAAAATAACCATCGTTTAAAATGTTTTTTAAAAACATATTTTTTAAATGAAATAATATAAATCCAATAATAACTTTCTCATTGAATACCGATAAGTTACTGCTTAACATTCTGCATCCATTAATATTATGATTTATTCATCTTTTTATGCACCTAAAAATAAATAAGGAAATATGGACTGTTTTTTGTTTATTGTATTGGAAGAATGTATTTTAATTTTAAGTAAATAAACATTTAAGTACTCTTTTCATTTAATAAAATACTACATTGAGTTTAAAAGCTTTATAAATTTCGTATTTGTATAATGTTATCAACTTGTCTATTTGTATAAATTGTTAATGCGAAATATTGTATGGAGCCACTATATAATATATTTCCTTTGCCTACTATTTTTTCATTTAAACTAAAAAAGGTTTGTTGGGCTGACTAATGTTATGGGATTCCTATAGAATGTTTACACCTCATGGTCTATTGTAACAGAAACACTTATTTTTATCATGTCATCTTTATATAAACATGATAAAGGTAACAAACTTGATGGAGACTTGAAATATAGTAGGTATAGCTTATGGGATTCTCTTGTGTATCCCCTTATATCTACTAAAATTCAGAAAGTTTGATATAATTATAAAATGTTAGCCATTTAAAACAGTTATTTCTCCATATGTTTTGGAAATTCAATTTAGTAACACATTCAAGGGCGTACCCAGGATCAAAACTGGGGGGGGGGGGGGGCAAGCCATGGTCATTCAATATACAATTGATTATTAAAATAGTTATTTCAAGCAAGAATTGTATTAAATTCCAGCAACAAAATGTATAATAAAGATTTATTTTTTTGCTTCCAGGGGGGGCAGCTGCCCCCCCTGCCCCTCGCTGGGTACGCCCATGAACACATTAATTGATTAAAAATGTATAGATTTCAATTTTGCATGTAAAAGATACATACATATATATAAATCTTGATTATGGAAACTAATAATTTATATACCAATTTATAACCATAATTAAATAATTGGCCTTCCATGAAAATTTGATATTTGTACAATTACACAGCCCAATAGAGCCAAGTAGCCAACATAAGCAAAGCAAGTTACAGTAGGGTATAGTTTTTTTTTTACATTTACAGTTTCATAGCTCACAATGACTGATAACAACATAACTGATAAGTGGTGGTTGTTTAATATAATATGCACAATTATATGGTTGATTAGCCCCTTGTGGCTGTTACGGGGGTCATTTAAGTCATAGACAGGATTGGTTTCTACAACAGAGCTGAGTAAATACCATGATGGCATCCATCAACTACTTTCTACTGTTAGTGTCTACCACCTGGTTGTAACACTGATTTTGTGTTTAAGATTTAAAATATAATTATATGTAGGCCTATTTTATATCAAATAATTGTGATGTTTTATTACTAATTCAATTTTAACAGATTACAATTTCTTTACTTCGCATAAACTATTGTTTTTTATATTTACCATACTTTTTATACTTAAAGGACAGTCAAATTAAACAGAATAATGGTTTAAAAGCATTTTTTTTTTTTTTTTGCTTTTTTTTAATTGTATTCAAAAACATATTTTAAGTATCCATAGCCTACACCCAATTTTTTGGACACACCTTTTTAAAAAATAAAGTCTGAAAAAAAAAAACTGAAGAAATATCAAAACTGTTTTACAGCCGGAAATCATACTAATTGTATTACTGTTGATACAATAATGAATATTTTTCCACTTTATAAACACCTAAATATCCCTTCTAAAAAGTATTTATATTACCAAACAATTAGTTTATTAGAGAACATTGGTGTTTTGGAACATGCACCAAAAATCTCTTATAATTGGCTAAAAAATGACTATTGTAACATAACTATCTTAAGCATTAGGTAATTTTATAAGGAACAACTTTGTTTTTTAACATTCTATTCTAAAATACATTGGAATTTAAAGAGTTAAATAGTTGTGAAAAACATCTGTAACACAATTTTGTTTTGGTTTAATGTGTAGACCACCCAAAAACTACTTTGCATATTATATATTTGTACATGGTATTACACTCTAAGCAAAAAGACTGCAGTTGAAGCCTATTTCAAGGGAGAAAACTTAGTAGGGCTGGTGTAATATAAACATTATTGGGTATTCAATAGTGAAAATAAGATTCAAGCTAATCAGCATATGCCTAGTGTAACATCAGAAATGTCTGAATTATCTTAACGATGTCTATTCAGAAATAAATAATTACTAGACATCTGTTTAAATTAAGGCATAAAAGTAATAATACCTCGTTTGACAATTAAACATTTTAAACTTTATGTTATTATCATAATTTTATTAGTCTGTGTTTTATTTTTAGCTTTCTACAACAATTTTACTTCCTTTACAAATCATTAAAAAAAACAATAAAATGAAGTGACAATTTTTATTTTCCAACAGCTTTTACAGACCTACATGTGGGCCTGTATTTTATTTATAATATATTTATTATTTTATCAGTAGGTGTACACTACTTTTATGATTGCCTATATTATTTCTTTTTTCAACTGTATGGTGGAACTAGTTTCATTCAATTATACACAAGTAAATAGTGATTATAAAATGACCTTATATTAACTGAAGTGTTATTTATTTAAATTTTGATACTATAATTTTAATTTATTATTTAATGATTAAGCTTCATTGAAATTTCGTTATAAAAATAGTTTGTGATGTGGTTAGATCTATACATAGATTCAATACAGATGAACAAATAATATTTATTATGTGATTGATGCATATTTTTTGTAGATCTGAAGTATATAGAGTAGCTTGCAGTAAATATATTTGTATTTGAAATTGAATGTGATATTACAATAAATACTTCCGAAATGAATGTAAAAATTAACTTCCAAAAGTAAATGGAACTGTATGTGTAACCTAATATATCACAGTAATGAAAGGCAGTCCTTTTATTTATTTATTAATATAACAAAATAATTTTAATTGGTGTTGTATTATTTTCTTAAGTTGTAAATACTGTCTTTCTAAATATAGACTGTTTAGCAATAGTTAATGCCCCTTATGTCTAAACATCAAAGGTTAGTCAGAAGTAATTGTTTATAAACATGTCATGTATAGAAGTTATATAATAATAGTGACAGTTATTACTCTCACTTTTTATGTATATTTTTGTTACGTATCCTAAATACATGGGAAATATTATTTATAGAATAAACAGTTTGTATTAAAGTTTAAATAAGTAGGCTTACACAGTTTTTTTCTAGTAGTTTAACAATTGTTGACATATTTTCTTTGTTTTAAGCAAAAGATACAGTTTTGTAATTTTTTTTTTTTTTTATTTAAAAAAAATAGCACTAATTGTTGGGAATGTATAATTTAATGCTGTACAGAAAATTATATTTGGTTAATTATTTTCCCAGATAATAGAAACAGTTGTGATATAAAATATAATTTTAATTGTTATAAAATGTGTAAAAACGATGTATAACTTTCCTAAAAATATGTAAAATGTACCAACAAAGATATATTTTTAAAATATGAGTTATTTTGATCTTTGATATATTATGCCTATAAGTTTTAAATGTTAAAAAGTAAATCTTAAATATTAAAAAAAAATTAAAATGGAAAAAATAGTTAACACAAAACATGTCTGTGATACTTTATTTCTAAAAACTGCAAAAGGATGTATTGTATCATAAGTGTGTTAATAATAATCAATATAAAAGATGAAAAAATAAATTGTTTTCAAAATAAATGTATTAAGTAATTAATTTTAAAAGAGTTATAGCTTTAAAATTCATTTAAACAAAAAACTTAAATATTCCATTGTTTTAGGAGTCTGTAGGCCTATTATTTGAGCAAAGAATTATTTGTTTTTAAAATTGTTTAATCTAATGTTTAATTGGCACTTGTTTAATAGTCGAGTCCTGTTTTGAATTTGTCACAGGTAAAATTTGGATTCCTTCATTAATTATATGATATAAGAAACAAAATTATGTGTTAGATCTACAAAACATATTGATGTTTACATGAGGTTGAACACTTTGACATAGATTGATAAGCACTCCTAATCAAATATTACATCAGACTGTAGGTTTCAATTCAATTTCTTCAAAACTTATTATTTCTGCAACAGAAAATTTTGTAAGGGATATTTAGCTTTTTATAACAGATCGAAGTGGTTGTTCCTTTTACATCAGACTCTAAAATTGAAATATTTTTTGATTAATGTCTACATTTTATACTAGAGATTTTCGAATAGTAAATACCCTTAATGAGGGCTATATTTTAATAATAATATTGTCAAATTAAAAATTTATATCAATAAATTTTTTCCTTGAAAAATGTGCACAATTAATTATTTGAGGTCATTTAGATTTTGAACCTTAGTTAAACAAAATCTTTAATAATACATAAACTTTTGTAAAGTTTTTCTTATGTTGCAAAAGGCAGTCTTTAAATTAATGTTATTCTACATAAATATACATTCTTAAAAGTACTGTAGTAGAATAAAAATAATTATTCGTTATTAACATTTACTCTGTGACAGATTTAAAAAAAGATCTGATTCCATAGATTAGACAGTTTGCTGGTCAAATATAGAATATATATCGATGATTAACATAGTTTCAAGCATTTTATATGTACACCCAAATTTATTAGCATTAAATAAAATTTTATTTTATTCTTTAAAAATAAAAGGCTTATCAATTTTAATGAAAATCAAGCGATACTGACTGAGGTATTTTTCGACTTTCAGGTCTCTCTCTCTCTTGACCAATTCTTGTTTTCTTCTGATCCTGGCACTATTAGAATGACCTAAGGTCTCTATTTTATGATCTTTTCTATTTTTGAAAGTGATGATTCAATGTTTTTCACTTTAAAAAAAAATTAAATAATGACTCGCAGATCAAATAGCTTATTGCAGGAAAAACATGTTTCCTAAAGCATGATCATTTTATAAATGTTCTCACACACAAAAACTAAAGATTACTACTTATCGTACATAATTTAGCATTATAACTCTTCCTGGGTTTTGGGATCCCTAACAATACTTCTCTGCACTTATCTTTTAGCAGCAGCCTGTCTCCAGTATAACTTTTAGTATAAGAAGGTCTTCTCCAACATCATCAATGCGCTTCTTCTTCTTCTCTATATCTAGAAGACTCCTCCACATTTAATTGTGTGTTGTTTAATTTAGGACTCAATCTTCTAATTGTCAAAGTTCTATCTTAATTTAGACAAAAAGTGGAAGTTTACAATATTTGCTCTTTTGATAGTCCATACTTTATTACCATAAGTTACTACGGGTTTGTACACAGTTATATATATATTTTTTATGTATATATAACTTTTAGTTTAGAGCTTCAAAAGTTTCTTACATGTAAAATAACATCTGTTACAAACCTTAATTCTGTTAATTCTTGCTAATAATGTAGGTAGTTTTAAGAAACACCACATCAAAGCAATACTGTTCTTTTGTATGGACACATTTTAGGTGTTTTCGTGGTGCAGTCTTGCAATTTGATTTACTTTCTTTCCTAATTTTAAGGTAGTCTTTTTTATTTCGTGTTCCCTTCTTAAAATAACTATACCATATTATTATGTATGCTGCTATTTGTCATGGTTATACAGTCCTCAGCCTTTCTTCTTTTTGCTTCCAACATAGGGTTAAATATAGTGGTGGACAAATATGGTGATTTTAATCATCAAACTTAACATTTTATAAAAATTTCATTAAAATTGTTTGTACCTATTTCAAGATATAAAAATTTTCGTGATGGTTTATTTAAAAAATTAAGACCAGTTATATCTGACCCTGAATCTTGTGATATAGGGACCTATATATTTTCTTTGCATTTTAAAGAGTTATTTTAGGTAAAATTTACTCAAAATCTTAGGAAGGTAGGCTACCATCAATTTTCAAGATATGTGAAAATTATGTAGACCCTTCTCAGACCTAATACCAAATGTACCTACATATCAAAAAAGCCATTCATTCACCAACCAGGCATCTGTGGATAGACAGATGGCCTTGCAAAAGCAACTTTTTTTCTCTGTGGGGGTGAAGAACTTATATGTAAGAAAGAAAAAGACTGCAAATTAAATTGAAGCCTACATTTTTCTTATAAATTTTCACTTGTTTAATTTTCAATGTAAGCATAGTAGGTCAGCATCCCTAAGAAATAAAAATGTTAAAATCCAAAAAAGCCCCCAAAAATTTCACAATTTTTCAACATGTTCTGTTCCATTCAATGAAAATGAATAGTTTATACATGATGAGAATTAAGTGTAGGAATACCTTTATAATTTGTTAATTAATGCAGATAAAAAAATCTGTCGGTTGTGGATATTTTAAGAGCACATAGCAAACTACTAAACCCCACTACCTGGAGTGAAATCAAAAGTTTTAACTATTAAAAACGGTTTAGGAACATCTCATTTTTGTTATCAAAAACAATTCAAAATGAGGTCCTTAGAATTTTTGAATTGCTTAACACTTTCCTCAACCATCACAAAACTCAAAATAATTTGATATTGTTTTTAATAATTTTGATTTATTTATTTTTTTTATTTATTTTTTTTTTGTAATAAGGCTTACCCTCCCATTTCCATTATTAAAATAATTTAAAGAGTATTTAGTTTAGATTTTGTAAAGGATAGGAGACAGGCTTACCTTGGTAAGTGGTCCTTGGTATTACCTAATAGTACACAAATAGGAATAGGCACACAAAAACAAAAAAGTTCTGAAATATTTTGTAAACACTGTTCACTTTCTCAATCAGTATAGAGTATAAAAAAAAGACTGAATTGTCTTAATCTAGGATGGATCTGTGGTGAGTGTTGAATCAGACAAAATAAAAAAAATTTGTAGTTCAACACTCAGCACAAATCCCATCCTAGATTACAACAATTCAGTCTTTTTTTAATACTCTGTACTGATTAAGAAAGTGAACAGTGTTTATGAAATATTTCAGAATTTTAGTGTTTATTGTGCGTTTTCCTATTTGTGTACTACTAGGTAATATCAAGGACCACTTTCCAAGGTAACCCGTGTCTTCTATCCATACAAAATCTAAACTAATAGGCAAAGTGTCCTATACTCTAACTTAGTATTTAATAAGACCTCATTTTAATATAGACTATTAAAAACAAAACTATGGTGAAAAATCTTTGATCCAACTCCCAATTCGAAATAGTATTCAACAAAATGTAAAGCTTTGCCTATTATTTATTTTTTTACCAATATTATTGATTTGTTGATACACTTTTAAAATAATAAGCTTAAGAGACACTAGAAATGTCAGACTTTCTTCCATGGTGGTAGGGGATCTTTGCTATAAACACATTTTCAATTAGAAATTAGTTCATCAGTTAAAAAAGTTAGAAGGAGAGAGACTTTTAATAATGTTATAATTAAAAACTATGATATGACCTACATAACTTTTATATGTCCCTTTCTACTACTTTTTATATGAAATACATAAATTTTATATGTCTTTTTTTACTAATTTTTTACAAGAAAAACAATCATTGATTATTGCTGTTGAAGTAAATTATAAAACTAGTTTTATGTTGAAAATATTTATGTTGTATATAAATTGTGCCATTTGTTAAGTAGTCTTGCATATTTCATGAATAATTTAATTTTTAGCAACTAATAAATGGTTTCAGTAGGTTCATCAAAATTGATCTATTATTTTTTCAATACGATTAGTAGGAATATTGTACTAATGTTGTCAAGTTTATTAATAATCAAAACTCCAAAAGACTCGCCAATAAACATTTTTTAAACATTTATTAAAGACTAAATTTTTCATGGATCTCATCAGTTGTATGTTTCTACACTAATGATATATTAAAATAAGATATATACACCAAACTTATATTTTCTGTCTTTATTTTCTGTAAATCGTTATATATATAGTAATTGTGTGTAAAACATAGTTTAAAAAATTAAAAATATATGTAGATTTTATTCCTTTGGTTTTTATTAATACACCCTAGCAGTTTATTTTTTATTTGCCCTTAACTATACACCAAAATTTAAATAAAAGTCAAATATAAGTTTATTATTATAAACATTGTTTAAGTATGGTAGCACTAATAGTGAGTGTGAAGTAGCTTAAAAAAGAATTTATATAAGTCATTTTAAATGCGTTTAACATGTGAAAAATGTTTAATAACAAGAATGTAATAAACAAACTTATTTCACTACAATAGATGTATAAACTGCAATAAGATGTTTCAAGGAATAAATATTCATCCTCATTTGTGTACAAGTTTTGAGTCTGAAGAACATGGTCATTAAAATGATGTCTTGTTTATATAAATCTGTTGTTTAACCCATTGCGGTAATAATTATTCAGGGTTCTGCAGGACTAGCTGTAGCAATTAGTTTTGTCGAAATTGCGTGTGTTTTATTTGAGCCTTATAAAAATCGTGGCCAAGTTATTAGACTAAATACTACTACTAGTAAAAACTATATTAATAGTTGTCATCGACTAGCAATACCTAGTGCTGAACCGATGAATCGTTTAGGGGTTGTTTATGTAACTATGGGGAGGATAGACAATCTGACAACATCACTCAAGTGTTGTTAAATAACTAAGTATACCTAAGTGTTATAGTGGTTAAGAGGCTTGAGGCGTCAGTTCCTTGATCAAGGATTGGTGCCGAAGGTTGTGGATTCAATTCCCACTTAAGACACAAGGTTTTTCCTGTGCAGTTTGGTTACTCCATCCTGTGGTATGGTGGTGGGAAAGCCCCATTATAAAATTAATGGTGATCGGCTTGAGTGGAAGTTGACGGGGTTGGTTTGAAAAAATTGCACAGGAAACACCAATTTTCCAAGTTGTATTTTTATCAGTAGAAAAAAAAACCATATAATCGATGCATTATGTTTAAATAACCATTTAGAGTATTATAACAAAAATTATTTGGTTTCCTTGGTCTTCGACCCATAATTATTTACGAAGCACAACACAACATACAATTATGTTTTATTTTACTTGTTATAATAAATCTGAAAGCAATACTAGATCGACTTCTGAATCACTCAATATTTCACGCTCCATGAAAACACAAACAAAACAATGCTGCAAACATAGAGTATTCAACGTTGTAGCAGACGACATTCAACATATGTATTGCTCTAAAATCAGGCTGCCAACCTATGAAAATTTTATATTTTGTTTCTAAAAGGCCAGCTGATGCAATACGAAAGTACGACGACAGTAATAGAATAAACTAAGATCACGATACTATCCCGTGACTCAACATTTGGTTCAAAAAATACCACCACAAGTATAGTTCGTGAGACTACCTTAATGGGTTAAATAAATTAGTTCACTTGTCGACAATAATTGAAAGTGACAAAACCAAACCATCCTAGCTGGAACTCTACACCTTTTTCCACGTAATCTTGGGTTAGATCCCTCTATTTCACTTTCCTATCATGTTTCTCTTGACCAATTCTTTATCTTTTCCGATCTTAACGCTATTAGAGTATTCGAGAGCTAGGGGTATTTATTTTACTCTCTTTTTTTATAAGTTGATGATTGACCGAGATGTTTTTGCCTTTAAACACCTAAAAAAAGAAAAAGAAAAAATCCGAGGGGTTTTTTAACTTTAAATAACAAGAAAAAATACCCAAACCAAACTCTACTGATAAAATGCCTATATATTTGAGAATCATATTACACTAACATAACTCAAAAAAAATATTTATTTTGTATAATTTAATGTGACAACACTCTGTGCTTGATGGAATTCTATATTAATGGAAATAATGAAACAATTATTTATTTCCACAAAAGAGCTTTATTGAGAGACATATGTTTCACCATTAGGCATTTTCAAGCTACAGTAACATATAACTTTGTAACTACAAAATTATTTTCATACAATATACAGGTTATTTATTATACAATATAACTTAACCTTAGTTGTAATTAATATCTACTTTGACCACATAATTTGACCTGTGTTTCACGATAACTTGAGTACATTTAACCAATTTAAATGAAACTTGGTTCAAATATTCGTAATACTAACTAGTACCTCTGGTACACTGTCAATGTAAGTAAATTTAAAAAATTCAAACCTGGGATAGACATTTGTTATACTAATGAATTATCTCTATTTCCACAAGCTTTTATTTTCTCATTATCCTCAATGCTTGAAAATTAAAGCTTATATGATTTTATGTTTTATATAACTCTTTTGTATCCCAGAAGTAGAAAATGTTTTATACATATTTGGCACAACTAGTTTAAAGTACATTTTTTGAATGATAATTTTTTGAGACATGGTAAGTTAATGTGAGTTAGGAAATGTGCATGTAGAAACATAGATGAGGGGTGTTCCTCATTTTTTAAATGCAGCATTAAATGATAGCATCTTATTCCCTTCCCCCTCCTTTGTTTTAGTTTCTAGACGACATTTAAAATTATTAAAAAAGAAAACTGATAGACCTACCAAAAACAAAATCCTTACAAAAATCTGAGCATATCTGTGTCTCTACAGTTTAAACGACTAAACTGATTGCTATTTTACACAACAAAGCCAAGTTTTTAAATTTTTTTTTAAACACTAAAATAAAGTAAAAATAACAACAATTTTTCTCAAAAGTTGGTATAGGTAGTATAAGGTGTAATCCTCAAATTTTAACTTTAGCTTTGATACTAAAGAAATAGTTGCTTTGAGATTTGAAATATGAAAATAAACGGGGAAATTTATAATTGGACTAAAGAGGAGACAACGTGAGTCAAATTAATGACTGTAAATAGTATTAAAACAAGGGCAATAAAAAATTTAAAAAAGATTTCCAAAATATAAATTTAAGGCAGAAATTTTAGTTATAAGGTAAATAAATTTTAAAATGAGGTATTGTGAAAATAGACAAAGCTTGCCGTCAAGCGAATGATTTGAGCAGTGTCCGTGGGACCAGAAATGTGAACCTGTGATAGCGTGATGTAAAAAAGCAAGCAAGCGTGGAGTCAGTTAGAAGGGAATATTTGAAGTAGAAGGACGTGTTTGTAACAGTTGTAAGTCGGCGTCAGACGTATTTTCTGATAGGAAATAGTTGAGAACAATGTAGTTATGTTTGAGTGATTTTTGAAATGGAGAACAATTTAATTAATGTTTAATAGTTGTGAGAGGGAGTTTTGAGGTGATTGGACGTATTTTTGAGTCTAGTGACGAAGTTCGGGGTAAACGGACATAACTTTCAGTAGAAATTGGACAATGTGCTTGTGCTGAAAGAGACGCTTTCAAAAAAGTGAAAACGAGTAATTTTGACAAAGACCGTTGTTGGGGATGTTGTTGAATGGTGATTTTGAGAGACAAAGTTTTCATTTTGAACATTATGTAAACGGTGACGGAGTTGTCATCAGGAAATTAACACAATCAGCAAACTGTAATGAACAATTTTTTCTGCAATATTGAATTGGTAACAGGTGCTATAAAGAAATTAAATGTTGTAAAACCATTTTAGAAAAATTATTGTTTGATGTATTAGTTATAAGTTCAATGATTTTGATATTTTCTTTTTATAATTACTTTGCTATTAAAAAATTTAAAGATGCCTACAAATAAGAATAATTTTTGTTGAGATAAAATAATTCAAAACGTATTTAAAATAATAAGTCTAATTAACTCATTTTGATGAGTAATTTTGCAGAAGTTGCAACTCAATATTTAAACTAAAGTTTTAAGATTTTGAAAATAATAAAAAGTAAAATATAAATATAAAAAATAAAGCTAGGATGTTTAATATAATAAATATATCTATTTGTTTAAAAATGAGTTTAATAAAGAATGTTTAGTTTCAGGAAAACAAATAAGGATTTCTTATTTACCAAAAGTACACTGATAAGTACACTTAAAAAAGGAAACACGACCCTGAGAACATATTAATTCATTAATTTTTTTTTATCTTTTCAAAATTGGTGAGTTAAGTCCACCTGGCGCCTTAACTGAGCAATTTCTTAAAGTCTTAATGTTACAAAGTGTCAATTTTAAAATTAATTAAATCAGTAGAAATAACCCCTCATTTTTTATATATTTACAAAGGGTACCCTTATATCTATTTTTTTCTCATAAGAAATACTTGTAGAAAATGAAAAATACATTTGTTGTTGTTTATATTGATAAAACTTGCTATTACCAAAGCTACAAGTCAGTAACCAGTTTAACTGTGTGTTATGGTATCTGACTTTGTATCAACAGTTAAAATTATTTCGCATAGGAAATGGGAAGAAGAGTGGACAAATACCGAGTCCAATAAGCTAAGGGAAGTAATAGATACTGTCCATCCATGGAATTCATCTGTACATGCCGGTCGTCTCGAGAGGAAGTGGAGTCTCCAGGGACACCGCGGCAGCCTCGCTAAAACGGGAAAAAATTGAAAAATATAATTTTATAAAATTGATTTTATTACACAGCTTTTTTTACACTTGATTGTAAATATAATCAACTATGAATTACTTAAAATAAATACTATCATTTTATAAATTTAATTTTAGATTTAATGTTAAATTAGGTTGTAGATGTAGAAGTTTCGGCGGAGTCAATATCACTTGGTCAGGTCTAAAAATAAAAGTTCCATCGTCTGTAAGTGAGCGTGTATGCTCGGCAGAGCCATTTGGTTGTCAGTGTGTGTGTGTGTGTGCATATGCGCTCAACTAAACTGAAAGTTTCATCGTGCAGTTATTGAGTGACAAGTGAGTTGTCATTGTGTTCATTATGAAGAGGTTTTTAATGCTGACGTCGTCATCGAAAAAAGAAGAGGGTTCATCAGGTTTGGAGAAGGTAAGGAGCTCCATTGGGGACTCGTACAATTAAATATAGAAAGTATGACGAAAAATATTTAGATTATGGGTTTTCTTGTGTGGATGTCAATGGTGAAGAGCATCCTCAATGTGTTCTTTGTATGAAGGTGTTATCGGTTGAATCTATGCTTCCGAGTAAACTTAAGAGGCACTTGGAAAATTTTCACCCAAGTATGGTTGGTAAACCAAGGGACTTTTTCACAAGAAAATTAACAGCAGCAGACAAACAATAGTCTGCATTTTCCAAACATTCCCAAGTCAACAGTAATGCACTTTTGGCATCGTATAAAGTAGCCTATAGAATTGCAGAAGAGTTGATATGCTGCTATCGATATGGCAAAAATTATGCTTTGGGAGGATGTCGGTAATAAGCTTTTGAAAATACCACTGTCCAGTAACACTATCAGCAAAGAGAATTTGCGACATGGCTGTAGATATTACCGATCAACTTTTAAATGCTCTGCAAGGCAAAGATTTTGCGATTCAGCTAGATGAAGCAACAGATGGCCACAAAGGTGCTCATTTAATCTGTTATGTTAGATATGTTGACAAAAAACAGTTGTTCAGTGGCGGCGATAGCGGGCCCGCAGGATACGCGGTGCGGGGGAGTCCGCGAGCCTTGACCGGGATTTTTCGGGAAATTTTACCGGGACCTGGACCCGCGACGGGCCCTGCCACACGGGCCCCCCTATCATAACAATATTTTTATTTGTATTGTCAAGAAATTACTAAAATAAGGTAAAATGTCTTCAGACAGGATTGTGCATCGTGCATCCAAAACGGCAATAACCAATATTTTTTAGAGAGCAGTATTTATTATTTAATGTCATGATACAAAGTATGTGTATTGTTTACCGTTGGCCGATAAGTAATGCAGCTATCGCTGCGTCGCGTATCGCGGTGACTCACCGGCGACGGCCCCCGAAAAGATAAACATCCGGTCCGGAAGGGGAAGATTAAAAATAGCATCAGGTATCAGGTCAACAAATAAACTTTCATTTTGGTGACTCGTTAGTTGTAGTCTAATTTCGGAACGGTACGGTCGATTTATTGCGTGCGTAATAATTTTTTTAAAGATTATTGGCAGAGGGGGGCCCGATGAACAAAATTGCGGGGGGCCACGGGTTCTTATCGCCGCCACTGCAGTTGTTTGAAGATTTATTATTTTGTCAAGAGATTGAAGGGGGGACAACTGGGAAAGACTTGTTCGAGGTTGTGGACAAGTTTATGACAGAGAATAACATTGACTGGGAAAAATATGTTGGTATATGTACAGATGGAGCACGATCAATGGCAGGCTGTTACCAGGGACTAAAATCACGCATTCAGTCCAAAGCACCTAACACTCTTTGGACTCACTGTATTATACACAGGGAGACTTTGGCAGCAGAAAAATTTAGTAAAGATTTGGATGACACTTTAAAACTAGTGATACAAGTAATAAATTTTATTAAAAGCAGACCTCACAAAGCTAGATTATTTGCCAAAATGTGTAATCACATGGACGCTGAACATTCATCTCTTTTATTTTACAGCAGTGCTTGGTGGTTACTTCTGGGCAATTCTTTGCTAAGAGTGCATGAACTCAGAAATGAAATGTTTTCATTTTTGCTTGAAGAAAATCATGCCCTTTCTAGTATGTTCAGTGACGAAGATTTTTTGGCTAAATTGGCCTTTTAACTGACCTTTTTGAAAAGTTAAATATTCTGAACAGCTCCCTTCAAGGTAATAATACAAACATTTTTCAACTCTTTGATAAAGTAGAAAGAAGGATTCAAAAAAAAGCTTCTACTATGGAAGAACAACTTGGTAAAAGGTGATAATACGAATTTCCCTTCTTTGGACCAGTTACTTAAACAGAATAGCTTTATGTTAAAATGAACTTAAAAGTGTGTTCATCAGCCACTTATCCAATTTACTTATACCCAATTACCCAATGTTACTTGTACCCAATTACGTTGAAAATGATTCTCTGTTTTGTATTAATTAATTACAATTTCTGTTCTCAAAATAAATGTGATTTTCTTTATATTTCGATTTATTTACGTTTTCATTTTTCTCCTTATTACAATTACTAAAAAAACAAATTTACCAACAACTATTCACGAAGTATTTAAATAAAATTAAAGTCTTATAAAAATCTAAAAGTTAAATTTAGAGATCATAGCATAGAATTTATTTAAATTTAAGATTTTAGACTTAAATTATCAGGTCTCCAGTTTTGCTTCATATGAAGGGCGCCGCCGGAAATAATCTGAACGTTAAGGGCGTCATGGCTTTTAAATGTTTGGGAACCCCTGCTATAGACCATATCCTTTGGGGTTATTTAAAGGAACTTGTTTGCCAAAATAAAGTAATTCCAAAAAAGAATTAGTGAACAGAATTTCAAATGCATTTGAATATCTTAAGCATTTGACCATGACAATATTGTAGAAGCTTACTTTGATGTTATAAGTCCCTCTAGATTGTATAAACTATCGAGGAGAAAAGTATCTCTAAAGTATACAAATTAAACTCAAATATCAACACCTACATTACAATATATTACGTTTTTGATTTGAATTTCTAAAAGTGTCTTATATTTTTGTTTGTTAATTCTTCAGTAAAATTTGATTTAAAAAAAAAGTTTATTTGTTTTATATTGGTCTTATATACATCAGTTTTTTTCAGAATTAAATTCTATTCAAGTTAAATTCTGTACAATAAAATAGTGCTTTTGTTTCAAGTCAATTTTGGTTGTAGACAACTACCAAGAAATTATGTTTTGTGTTGATACTCAGTTTTCCTTTAAGCTAAATAAAAAATAAATATTCTGTTTTTTGTTAAAAAGAAAATTATTTGGTCTCTTGTAATGTTTTTGTATAGTTAACGGTTTTCTAGTTATTCAATGTTAAAACATTTTTAAAAGTCACTATTTTGAAACTATACATAAGTTTTTGTTTTACTTGTAAAAAATTACATTAATAAATGTGTATGCCAAATTTTAACTCAATATGTTATCTACTTCAAAAGTTACAATGTAATTAAAAAACTTTAAAAAATATCAATAGCGGAGTGTCCGAAACTAAGCGTTTTTTGGTCCAAAGAATACACTTGTAAAGTATGTTGATTTCCTCCTAGTACATTCTGTATATAAATAAATTAATATATATAGAAAGATTTTACTCCAATTGTGGTTGAAATGATTTGTTTCTTAGCTGATTTTAGGCCAAGTGAGGATATCTGGATCCATATCTGTCACAATCCAGTAAATAATGAAGCTGCTGATATCTGTAATTTCTTAATATCTCATCTTATAATCATAAATTTGTCCATATTTTAAACAATTACAATTCATCACCTAAATTATAAATTTATGTTTGGTTAGTTAACTATAGATAATAAATATACTTATTCGATTATATTAGTTAAATCAATTGTGTTCAGACACTCTAAATCAATTCTCCTTTGAAGACTGCACCTTACTTTATATTTTCACACTTAAACATCTAGAAATAATTGCTATTATACTACACCTGGTGGGCACTCAAGACTTCTCGAAAGCTTAAAGATATTTCATAAACATGCTAAAAGATTCTCCAACAAAGCATTTTATTATTTTTTTATGATACAACTGCTTATAGTCATTGAAAGTGAGATTATGAATTATTCATTTTTTTTCAAGATGTAGATGTTTCATTTCTTATATTAATTAACTCAAAATTGGGTATTATTATTTTAAGAAAATTGGAGAAAACAACAAATTCCTATTTTTACGGTTAATGAACTTGAATTTACTACTCATGTAAAGAATATCTTACCAAATTATCAATATTGGTGAACTTTTCATGCAGATGGTCATATATATAAATAAATAAGAGAACTCGAGTCTCAACTATCTTAACTTTTATTACTTTGTCTCCTATTAACTATGTTTAACATTGATCAATACAATATTGTATTGATATCAAACAATTCACAAAAATTTATCTTAACACTATTTTAAGGATAATAATACAGGGCGAGGCAGAAAGGACAGACGTTTTTGGAACAGCTAGTATTCAGGCTCAGGTAGTGGGAGTGGGGGGACAGATGTGGTCCCTTGTTCGGTAGCTCTTGCCATTTTGTTTAATAAAGGTCACGGAGCCATGGAGTGTGCAATATTGTGTGTTCACTTACGATAGTTTTGTACAGAGTAATGATTCTATAGTTTCAGTTTAGCACGAGTTTCGTCGCCATTTCAATCTTGCGAGACATGATAGTGTTTCCACTCGTAACACTATTTTACGTTGGGTTAAATCATTTCGTTTACGAAGAACAGTGAAGAATAGAAAACCGTCAGGGGCTCCTCACTCCGTACACACTCCAGAAAATGTGGGAAGAGTTAGGCAAGCCATCCTCCGCAGTCCTGGTTGATCTGCTAGGAGATATTCTGCTGTACTACGCCTCAGTAATCGTTTGGTAAGGTGTATTTTACATACAGATCTAAGATTTCATCCCTAAAAAATGAACGTTTTGCAACAATTGAACCCAGGATAAATGGAGGCCATATTTGAGCAAAATGACAACATTATTTTGTTTATGAGTGATGAAGCTCATTTTCACTTGAATGGCATGGTAAATCAGCAGAACTGTCGTTATTGGGTCGGTGAAAATCCAAAAGTAATGCATGAGAGACAATTTCATAGTCCTATGGTGACTGTTTGGTGTGCTATGACCGGTACAGATGTTTTTGGTCCATACTTTTTCCAAGACGATAACAGAAACACTGTAACTGTAAACTTGGAGCATTAATAGACAGATGATCACTGAATTCATCCTACCTGAACTAGGAAGAAAACTTATTCCTATCCAAGGAGTATGGTTTCAGTAGGATGGGGTGACAGCCCACACAGCAAGAATGTCAATGGAAGCTATTCGGACTGTTTTTTGTGGTCGCATCATTTCCAGGTTTGGTGACATTAATTGGCCTCCTCGTTCCTCAGACCTGTCAAAAATGCAACTATTTTTTTGTGAGATTACCTCAAGTCACGTGTATACCAGTATAAACCACATACACTTGAAGAACTAAAGGAAGCAATTCATGTGAAAGTCATTCAAATTGACAGAGCAATGTTGGAGAGAGTGGAAGCCAACTTACGAGAGTGGCTTGAGAAGTGCATCACAGAAAATGGCTGTAACCTGGGAGATATTGTTTTCAAACATTAATTTAATAAAATGGCATCATCATGTGAATATTATTCTGTAAATAAAAAATTTGTCTAAGCTTAAATAATGATATACAGTGGAACCTCCCATATCCGACCTTCCCACATCCGACTCCTCCCGATATCCGACCGTCCGTCTGTCTATTGTTTACTCGCGCTCTCACAGTCCGTTTCAGTTCGCGAGCCTGTACAGACTTGAAAAAGTGACTCATCGATACAGTAGAGTCCCGCAAACTCAGCCTAATGTGGACCGGAAGTGTGCCGAGTTTGTGAAATGCTGGGTTATTGGGAATAAGGGCAAAAAATAAATTGTAATTTAAACCCAAAGCGGCGGCGATATCAAAAGACTTTGTCGAAAGCGGTATCCCATTGTCGGCAGTGTAAAAACACCGCGGCACCAATATCAAATGACTTTGTCGATACCGGTATCCCAATGTCGGCGACGTAAAAACACCGCGGCACCAAAGCGGCGGCGATATCAAACGACTTTTTCGTTAGCGGTATCCCATTGTCGGCGGCATAATAACACCGCGGCATTGGCACCCGTCGATATAGCAGACATACACCTGCAAAAACGTTTGATGGGCCGATTTTTTTCCACGAATAAATTTAGTATGCATTATGGAAAATATAACATTTCTTTTCAGTTTTCTTTGACAGGTACGCACAGTATATACAGTAAATAAAAATGAACGAGTTACGAAAACGGAAGCTTGTGTTGGTTTCGTTTGAGACGCGGTTAAATGTGTTAAAAAGACTTGACAGAGGGGAATCTGTAAAAAAGCTTTGTGACGAGTTTAACGTAAAAGTAAGAGTCGTAACAGTAAAAGTTTGAAATGTAAAATCATTACAACTTGTAAATGATAATCAATAGTTTTACAAGTTGAATATACAATATTTACGTATTTAATTTCATGACAGAAAATGTTTGAAATGTATACACAATATTTTTAAAGGTGTAATAAAGTTGTATTACAGTACTGTGTGGCATTTTTTGTACCTGGGAACGGCATTTTACGCTCCTCCCGATATCCGACCTTTTGGCCGTTCCGACCACGGCCCGGTCCCGTCATGGTCGGATATGGGAGGTTCTACTGTATTGGTTTTTTTAAATGTCCATCCTTTCTGCCTCACCCTGAATATTTGAATCAAAATTTAAAGTGGCAAATAAAAGATAACAAATCATTTTGGGTATGTTAGTTATACAATATTTTTAAAATAAATATATTAATATATACATACAAAATGAACTATACATGAATAGGTCTAATTTTTGTTTTAAATTAATAAAAAATAGCAATAATAAATTAAAATAAGCATATTATAATAGAATATTTTCAATTATAAATAAAGTAGTCAACATGAGTATTGGAAGGGTTTTTGTGTCTTTAAAATTTGGAACAATTTTAATCACCATCAAACTTAGGTCTGGTTCAATACTAATTTTGATTTTTTACTATAAAGAACAGAACATGAACAGAAAATGTTTTAGAGAAAGGCATGAAATGTAGTGCATTTTAAAAAATTCCTTATGATTACAGACATTTAATTGAAGGTTAAAATACTGATAGTCTTTAAAATTGGTTTTTATGTCATATGATAGTATAGTCTTCTGAATTATATGTGATGACTGTAATTTTGTTAATTAAGGCTAAACATCCCTGAAAAAGTTGTGTTTCTGGCCCGGTAGATAGCAGCACCTCTGCGGCAAAATTGCATTACTGATAATTTGCGTAATTATTGTCCGATTTTTATTTTGTAAGTTATTTTGTAAATAATATCAATAAAATATTTACGCTACGAAGGTGAAACTTTTTTAGATTTTTTTATAAAAAAGTTGTTGAGCAAAAATATTATTATTATTATCATTATTTTTAATCGCAGGTAGTCATTTTTTAAATAATAATTTTAAATGAATTTTGCCGTTTTCAGATATGAAATCGGTCAAATGGTCCTATCGGAATCGTGTTTTAAATATACTATCATTATTTCTCTCACGCCCCGCGCCCCCTTCCGCGTGGCGCACCGCCATACTGCCCAGCCGCTCTGACGCGAGGCCCCTCCTGTAGTGATGTGGTGCTAATTAGCAAAGCAGCTAACGAACGTTAGCAGTTGCAGAGCACTCCTAACAACTAGAAATAGCTGCTTAACAATTAGCAGAACTTATACTAGCTGATGGTAGTATTTTCAACTGTTTTGACAGCTGATTCTGATAACATTTAAAAGAAGCAGGAATACGGATTTAGCAGTTAAATACAATGATGAATGGAAACAAATTTAACAGACACTTGGCTTTGTGGAATGTTTGAGTATTGTAATTTAATTTTGTATGTTGTTGACATTGGCTACACAATTGTATTTTTCAACAACTAAGGCATAGATTTAGGTTGTGGGTTGTAAATTGAGATATATAAATTTTGGTTTAAATAGAGCTTATTTTGTGGATTGATTATACATTTTACAAGAATGATTTTAATTTGTTGTTGCTGTTTATTTGTTTAACTGCTTTGACTTGTATATTTATAATTTATCTGTCTTATACAAAAGAAATTTGTATGAGGACTAATAAAAAATTGAAAATGGTTGATGTTAAGCTAATACACAAAATTCTTTTTTAAAAAACAGAATATATTTTTAACCAAAACTATAACAAACGATAGAAAGATATTTTTGGGTTACACAAATATTAATTTTTTATATATATATATATACACCGGTAGAGAGAGAGAGAGAGAGAGAGAGAGAGAGAGAGAGAGAGAGAGAGAGAGAGAGAGAGAGAGAGAGAGAGAGAGAGGAGAGAGGGAGAGGAGGGAGAGAGAGAGAGAGAGAGAGAGAGAGGAGAGAGGAGAGAGAAGAGAGAGAGAGAGAGAGAGAATTGTTTAGTATTAAAACTAAACAATACTTTAATAAAAATTTTAAATTGATGAACACAATTTAAACTACATAATATTTGTATATTTATATTTGACCTGACTTATACAAAAGACTAACAAAGTCCAGACAGATACTGTTATTGTGCGAAGCCGACACTTCCACGAATTGATACTTGATAGATTCCACGAATCTAGCTATAGACGATAACAGATCAAATGACTTTCTATTTAGTTTAGCAACCTACTCACTACTGCTTATTTATCATTGCATACGACAGTTAGTTAGCAGTTGCTAATTTTAGCTGATAATCAATATTAGCATTAGCAGCTTAAAAGCTGCTAACCATAATTAGAACGATAATACTTTCAATTAAAACGATAAATAAATAAACAATAAACAGTGCAAAAGACCTTAATTTACTTAATGCAGCTACATAACAGTCACAAAATGTACAGTGCAAAAAATATACGAAACATTTTTACAAGGATCTATGTTCCGTCGTTTAGGCTATTTGGCCCTTGATATTTCGCCATTGAATCCCTCAAGAGGAATCTGTTTTTTTAGATTTGGTTGTTCCTCGGCAATCCATGGAGAACATAAAAGTTTAACAAAATAACGTTCCCAATAAAAATTATAAACAGACGACGAAACAAATCCCTAAGAAGAATCACGGTAACTAATAACCGAGAGCACATGAGTGGAAGGGCGGGAAAGTAGTCATCCAGCACAAGGATTGTAAGACGAGCGACGTGGTGGGGGGGTGTGCCACAGTGAGTCACCTCGGCCCTGCAAGTGTTTCGTGTCTCCCGCGCCCTCATACCCCTAAGAGGAGTTATTTTAAATGTATAAAACATGATACCGATTGAACCACTCGGGCGATTTTAAATATTAAAAGTGTAAAATTAATTAAAAATTATTGTCTACAAAATGACTACCTGCGATTTGAATATTTCTTTTTTTAAGATGAAGATCTTATTATTATTTTTTTAACCAATAACTTAATTAAAATTAGGCTTACGTAGCGTAAATTGTAATATTATTCTGTTTACAAATCAGTTTTTCAAATAAAAATGGGACGAAAATTCCACCAATAAACATTAATACAAAATGACTCCATTTTGGTGCTGCGCCGTGGTGGCAGAATTTGTACCTAATCCTGGGATGTTTAGCCTTAATGTCCACTGGTGATAGAGTTTTGTATTGTTTCTAGAATTCAGAACAGGAAAGTACTCTGGATAGTTGTCAATAATGTCTTAATGTTTCTGTGCCTCATACACTGATACTTCTGGATCATCTTCAGCTGCCTAAATATGTGAAGAAATATATTATGTAGTCATCACAATACCTGTGTAATTTATATTTCATAGTTGAACCACAAGGCATACTAGTATTATTCAGACTTTATGCCATACCATAGATTCTGATATCTCATGTAGTTTATCTTAATTTTAATTCAGATTTCAGCCAATGAACCATCAAAAACTAACAGTTTGTTAAAACTAATTGAAATATAATTTAAACAAGACGTAATATAATGAGAGAAATTAGTCATGGCATTGTTTTTAAACTTCAAAATCTTTATAACAGCTACACTGTTAAAAATGAAACTTGACATGGACTGAGATAAGCCATGATTTGTTGTCTCACTAATTGGGGTTTTTATCCCTTGGGAACATTAGTAATCAGTTAATATGATACAAATTACTAAAATCACATAAAGCCTAGGAATCTAGCCTAAGTACTAAATTAAAAGTTATTACTCTCCCAAAAATATGTAATATACCTGTATAATTAATTATAGGCTTAGAATAATTGAGCCTCACATAAAATTTCTTTATTAGCTTTCAACACAATAATATTGTTTAGGAATATATAGAAAACTAGCCTAAACTATAGCCTAGTTGAGGTTATAAAAAAGTAAACTTACAAGATTTTAACCAATATACAATCTATGTATTAATGATAGGCTAATATTTTAGAAAGGATATCACATTTCACTAGAGTTAAATCTAAGAAAATGTAGGTAGGTTTGAAATATCAAGGTAGAGACTTCTGTTGTGATTAAACATATGACCATTTAATAATATAGCCACAAACCCACAAGCCAATGTATGAACACGATAGTGCATTTTATATAAAATATTTAATAGGTTGTAACATTTCATGATAATCAGCTGACATTAATTATAATTATTTGTAATTATATAACAATTTAAAATATATATAAAAAATTAGATATAAAGTTATATGGAGTTTATTCAAAGATTTTATTTATTCAAAATTTATTTCATTATTTAAATATAGAAATGATATATCTAAATTAATTCATTAATATATATATATAAACATTACACACACACAAGTACAAAAAATCTAGTAGGCAAGCGAATAAAAAAACATATGAGTGGAACAACAGTGAATCAGCTGATGGAAAAACAACAGTTAAAAAAAGAAAAAATTATTATGCAGTTAGTCTGGAGAATTTAAGAAGTACAGTTGAGATATAGATATAATGTGTTAAATGAGATTGAGAAGGTAGAAATAATAGTCAAAGTGAAATATTGAAAATAATTATTGGAACATGAAGAAAAGGTTAAATATATTGAATTAAACAATTACCAGAAAACAATATTAAGAAAGAAAAAAAACAGTGAAAGAATGGTGAGATTTATAATTATTGTTGGAATATATTTTTTGTTTAAGTGATTGGTGAGGGAACTTGAACTATTGAAAAAAATTGTTTATATATATTAAATATATATACATTTTTTTTTATTTCATTAATACATTCAACATTTTTATTGATTGATTATTTTTTTGTATTATATTTGATTTATCATTATTTTTTTTATTCATATTAATAACATTTGGAAGAAGCCGGCACTGACCTAAAACCCCGAGAAAGACAATAACTATTTAAAAGAAAAATATATATATAATTATAAAAACATTACAAATTATTTAAAGTAACATAATTAAAAATAAAAAGTTGTATTACATTTTGGCGCCGCAACGTGTTGGCTTTTTCCAAGTTGTACACTACTCTAAATAACTTCTATAACTAATTATAATAATTGTACTAACTATAAAAGATAGTTTGTAAGATAGATAAGTTAATCTAGAATTATGGACAATAACCAGAGATATAACTTGAGAAAGAACATTCAGCCTACATTTAAGGTGAGAGAGATACAAGGTTTGCCCGATATACAGGCGTCCCAGCGAAAAGAAGACGTGGTCGTGGAGCCAAATTTTAATTCTGAACACGAAACGATGGAAGGGTCGCGGATTCCAGAAAAAACACACCGCCGGATGGAAGACGTGATATCAGGGGAACGCGTTGAGACAACGGAAATAGGCGAAATTTTTTCGAATGAAGATATGTCGGTAACATCTAACCCTAGGGCAAGTCTTGTCAACGATGATATCGAGTACCATCCTAGGATAGATTTTACCATGGAATCAGCAACTGTAAAAACGTTAGGCCTACAATTAGAAACTCAAAACCCATGGTTGGAGATAATATTACAACGTTTTGATGAAAACAAAGAAAATCAAGATAAAATTAACCAACAATTAAAAAAAATTCAAGATGAAAACAAACAAAATCAAAAAATTATCGTGGCAGATGTGAAAAAACACTTAAACTCGGTCCAGGATGAATTGAAGACTAGAATGAACAAATTAGAGGAAGATTTACAGAAGAAATTGGATATGCAAAGGGAAACTAGTCGCAAGGAGTGGAGAAGCGAACTTCAGATTCAGAAAGAGGAGATCCAAATGGATTTAAATAAAGTCACCATCAAAACACAAGAACAGGTCCAGATACAGTTGGATAATCAAACCGAAAAAATACAGGAGTTGCTGACATGCCAAGAAGAAATAGTGAAAACGGAAAATGAACAGATGACCAATCAGAGGTGCCAAGAATTAGAGGGAAGATTAGAGAATAAAATTGAGAAAGAAAGGAATGTCATGGCGGAGCAAAAGAAACAATTGGAGTCATTAGAACTAAATGTCCAAGGTCACAACAACAAAATTAGAGCTATAGAAAAAGATTTATTGGAAAAACAACATAATTACCAGCCCCAAATATTGGTTAGTTGTAGTGGTCCGACTGCTGGAATAGGAGAAAACACAATACCTAAGTTTCATGGACGAGAGATGAACCCCACAGAACATCTTCGGAAGATACAACGGTTCTACGAAAAGAGAAGAACAATCAACAACAATCTTGATACCACCGAAAATCTAATAGACATAATCGAGATGTGCTTAGATAGCCACGCTTCTCGTTGGTTTACACTAATCAAAAATGAGGTACATAATTGGGAAGATTTTAAACAGATTTTTGAAGACAAATATTGGAGCAGAGAAGTTCAGAGAGGGATCAAACAGCGAATGGAAGTGGAAAGATATAGACCAAATGGTACTCTTAGTCGATCTGAATACTTTACCGAAAGGGTTATTACATTGAAAGCAATACAACCACCCTTGACAGAGGACGAAATTGTGACTTGTTTAGCTGAACATTATGAGGATCTGGTGCAGGATGCGAGACGTGTCCAGAGGATTGACACAATTATTGAATTTGAATTACTACTGCAGAGAGAGGATCTCAAAGATGCGAATATAAGATCTCGGAAGATACATCGTCCATATACACCTCCACAAACACCAATTAGATCTAATTTCAGAGAACAGAGACCAGGTCCACCACCATTCCAATACAGACCTTCACAAGCGCCCGTTAATCATCGCGGATCTCAAAACTTTCACCACCAATATTCTCAACCACCACAAGAATCACGCCCTCAATTCCCACGATACCAAGATGGATCATATACCCAAAGAAATAACAAAAATTTTCCGACATCATCTCCTTTTCGACCACAAATCAACAATAAAGGATTTCATCAAAATATGAGATCAGATAGTAATAGAGACCAAACAAGACAGAACGGATCCAGGAATACCAACTACCCAACACAGGAACAAATTAATGTTTGCCACACGGTAGCAGAAAATATTCAAGCTACTAGTCGTTCAAAGACAAGTTCACCAAGTGTTGTGACTCAACAGGAAAACTGCTGAGCACAGAATGTGTCAATGGCCTTGAGATCGCGAATCATATCATTCTCCAAGACTATGCGAAACTTGATGACATTATTCCTGTGCCAGATAATGACCTTGGAAAAAGAAGGCCTAACTCACTAAAATGGATGAATGAATTATCACTAAACCCAAATATCAGAATAAGTAATATGTTCTGTGACAGAAATTTTCTTTTAGAAGAAGATGAGGAACAATTAAAAAATAAAACATATACTAATTTCATAAAATGTCCGGAAATTAATATTAAAATAGGAAAACAGAATGTATATGCGCTAATTGATACAGGATCCAACGTAACTTGTATGTCTGAACAGTGGTTTCGGGATAATAAAGATTATATAGGAACATACGAAGAATTACCCACCACAAATGTACAGATACACACAGCTGTGGGTAGTAAAACTAGGAGAATCGCCAGAATTGTAATGGTAAAAATTAAAATAGATTCTGAAGAATTATGGATACATGCTCTAATTGTGCCAAATTTAATTAAAGATGTTATTCTAGGTATGGATTGGGTTAGTAATACAGAGTCGGTCATAAACTTTCACACGAAAATAATTAATATGAATATTAATAAGAAAACAATTGTAAGGAAGTTTGAATATGTCGAAAATGAAGGAATTTTATGTTATATTACTAATGAAAATATGAATAAATATGATGGAAAATATAATAATATACATGATAATAATATAAAATTAAATTATAATTCAAAATTTGGTACAGAAAACAAACAAGTAATTTTAAATGAATCTACAATCGATGACACATTACGAGAAAATATAAATCTAGAACCATTACAAAGGGCTAATTTAAAAACATTACTTTTACAATATAATCATATTTTTTCAGACAACCCAGGACGTTGCACTAAATATATACACTCAATAGAAATAAAAGAAGATTACATATTCAAAGGGCAAATTTACCCAGTGCCTTTAATACACCAAGAAGCAGTGGCACGTGAAATAAACCGGATGTTAGAAATAAATGTCATAGAACCGTCATACAGTCATTTCATAAATCCTATTATACCTATTATTAAAAAGACTGGAGAAATAAGACTTTGTCTAGATGCGCGTAAGGCTAATGCACTTACAACCCCAGATTTTGAACGAAATCGTAGCATAAATGAGCTATTGGCTAAAGGTCGTAATTGTAAATGGTTAAGCACAGTGGATCTCACTGCATCATACTGGCAGATACCATTATCTACAAATTCAAGAAAGTATACAGCGTTTCAATTTAGGGGCCGAACATACCAATATACTGTAACCCCATTTGGAATTTCAACATCACAAGCTGCGCTAGTACGAGCATTAGATAAAGTTTTTGGTGACAGTGTAGATTCATTCACTATAGTATACGTAGACGATATATGTGTCATATCCCCAGATTTCCAGAGCCATTTGTTACATCTTTCGATTGTTTTCAAAAAATTATCTGAAGCTAATATGACGATAAAATTTTCAAAATCCCTTTTTTGCAGGAGTTCTGTTCCCTTTCTTGGTTATACAATGACGTCAACAGGTCTCCAAATGGATAATAACAAAATAAAACCAATTTTAGATTTTCCTACTCCCAAATCAAGAAAACAATTAAAATCTTTTCTGGGATGTATAAATTATTATAATAAATTTTTGAATAAATTTTCAGAAACCATTCAGCCTATTTTACGATTAACCTCAAAAAATATAAAATTTCATTGGACTACAGCTGATGATCAAACTTTCATAAAAATTAAACAACTCTTTCTACAAACTCAAATCTTACATCATCCAGATCCTCATCAACCTTTCTTTTTACAAACGGATGCATCAGACTCTGCCATAGGGGGACATTTATACCAAATAACTTCCCAAGGAGAAAAACAAGCTATTGTATTTATATCTAGAGCATTACAGCCAGCGGAACAGCGTTTCACTACCACGGAAAAAGAACTCCTAGCAATTGTATATTGTCTCCAAAAAACCCGCTACATTATACATGGAACAGATTTAACAATTGTAACTGATAACCATGCACTTACTTTTATTAAAACTTGTCGACTGTTAAATGCTCGCCTCACACGTTGGATTCTTGCTTTACAAGATTATCATTTTAAAATACAACACTGTAAAGGAAGCGAGAATTGCACCGCCGACGCTTTAAGTCGAATGCCACAACAACCACATATTATACCACAAGAGGATCAATCTAAATTAATTATAACATATATTCAACGTTTACAAGATCAAAATTTAAAATTTGAACTAAACCATCTTGCGATACATCAAGAACACGATCCAAAATTATTTCCTATTATACAAATTCTTAAAAATATAAATGATCTAACCAATAATCCAAATATACAACAAATATATAACCTACACAACAACATTTTATACCAAAAATTAAATCAACAATGGCTGATAATAGTCCCAGAGAATCTCATAAATCGATTAATATGGGAATGCCATTTATATTACTTACATTGTGGAGCAAATAAATGTCTCAATATACTTAGAGAAAGTTTTATTTTTAAAAATATGGGACGACGCATAAGAACGATACTCGCTACTTGTGAATCTTGTCAAAAATGTAAATGTAACCCACACCCTTTAACAGGAGTAGCAAAGGGTATTATATGTAAAAAAAAAAATGATCAAATAGCTGTGGATATTATTGGGCCACTTCCAATAAGTATAGGAAGAACTAAATATATATTGATTGTACTCGATATTTTCACAAAATTTGTAAAATTATATCCTCTAAGATGTACAAACACTAAAACAATTTTAAAGAAATTATTAGAAGTGCATTTCCCCACATATGGAACCCCTAAAAGACTTCAAAGTGACAACGGGACGCAATTTCGTAGTCGAGCATGGAGCAGAGTTTTAAGGGAACGAAATATAGAGCCTATATTTAACCCGTACTATCATCCACAAACAAATATGGCAGAGAGACCAATACGTGAAGTTAAGCGATGTTTGAGGACATATTGCTCTTCACACCACAAAAATTGGGCACGTTATATTGGAGTTATCAATACCATGCTAAATGAGGTACAGAATGATACTACAGGTTTTACACCTAATGAATTACAATTAGGTCAAAGAGATATCAGATTTTGGGAACCATATATTACAAATTATTATACCAAGGATATACCACTCGAAACAAAATTATATTTAGCAAAACAAAGGATACATATCAAACAAGAAAAACGAGCATCAAAATTAAATTCAAAATACAAACCAACTATTTTAAATATTGGCGACCTAGTATTAATTAAGAATGTCTCATTATCAAATGCATCATTGGGAGAAACATTAAAACTTTTTGAAATATTCAGTGGACCATATAAAATACATCATATTATTGGAAAATCAACATATTATGTTTGTAATCTAGAAGGAAAACAAGTTAAAGGACCCTATCATATCACCTCAATGAAGATATACAAAACACCAATTGAGGATTAAAATTTAAAATTCATTCAAATACTCCACATTCAATTATTAGGACCACGTCATACAATGTTTCAAGAAAAACAATAAAACTCCAAAATTTAATTACATTATCATTCAATGCATAAGTGTTTCATGAAAATTAAAAATAAATTTTCCTGAAAAGTAGCCAAGGGATATTGTAACATTTCATGATAATCAGCTGACATTAATTATAATTATTTGTAATTATATAACAATTTAAAATATATATAAAAAATTAGATATAAAGTTATATGGAGTTTATTCAAAGATTTTATTTATTCAAAATTTATTTCATTATTTAAATATAGAAATGATATATCTAAATTAATTCATTAATATATATATATAAACATTACACACACACAAGTACAAAAAATCTAGTAGGCAAGCGAATAAAAAAACATATGAGTGGAACAACAGTGAATCAGCTGATGGAAAAACAACAGTTAAAAAAAGAAAAAATTATTATGCAGTTAGTCTGGAGAATTTAAGAAGTACAGTTGAGATATAGATATAATGTGTTAAATGAGATTGAGAAGGTAGAAATAATAGTCAAAGTGAAATATTGAAAATAATTATTGGAACATGAAGAAAAGGTTAAATATATTGAATTAAACAATTACCAGAAAACAATATTAAGAAAGAAAAAAAACAGTGAAAGAATGGTGAGATTTATAATTATTGTTGGAATATATTTTTTGTTTAAGTGATTGGTGAGGGAACTTGAACTATTGAAAAAAATTGTTTATATATATTAAATATATATACATTTTTTTTTATTTCATTAATACATTCAACATTTTTATTGATTGATTATTTTTTTGTATTATATTTGATTTATCATTATTTTTTTTATTCATATTAATAACATTTGGAAGAAGCCGGCACTGACCTAAAACCCCGAGAAAGACAATAACTATTTAAAAGAAAAATATATATATAATTATAAAAACATTACAAATTATTTAAAGTAACATAATTAAAAATAAAAAGTTGTATTACAAGGTTAAAACAAAGAAGCAAATCTTTTCTAAATACACTTAGTAAATTCCAGAGTGAAATCTAAATACCATATCATTTAAATAAAAGAATGTATGAATAGAAAAGTGAACTGTATTTAATCCCATCTCTACACCAGAAAAAAGACGTCAACGAACTGCCAATACCAGAGAAGCCGATAGATTGATGCATTAATAGAGCGGAACATGTGACCACTGTGGAATTTTCTCAACCAATAAGAAGAAAGACATGTCTATACATTCCAAAATCAAACAAGAACAGACAGGGAAACTTAAACCGCCCCCGTGATTCAGTGACGCTAAGAATATAGAAGAGACAAAATGTGTTAAGTTGTGCATATCCCTTTTTAAAATCAGTATTTTAAAAATCCAATATTGAAAATTCATCATCAGATTGGTAATAGACATCTTATTGTAAATTACTTGAACTATAGAATCTATTAGTTAAAGAAAGAAAATTGTAATCTAATGGACAATTTTTAATAGAATAAAAATAGAACTAAATTTCAATTTTGCTCTAAATTTACAGGAACCAATTTAAGACATTTGATTTTAATAAAATATTTCTTAAAGTAAATTCATAATTGCGAACAATTTCCATAAGCCAGCACAAGTTCATCTCTCTGAGATTAAATACTTACAGAATTATTAGAACTTTAAAATTTGAAGAGCTCAATGTGCATACCCAAATGATTCGTTACCCGAGGAAATAATTTAACATGAGCTTACTCATAAAGTAAACTAATTCTAATACTATACTTTACATTATGAAAGTCTTTGTAACTTTTTCAAATTCAACTTCAATGTTTTATTAAACATAGTCTCTGTATAATTTGTTTCTTGACTATCATTCATTCATAATACATATACAAAAGTGTTTTTATACAGTCGTGTTGAAAACATCCAGTAAAAGCGTAAAGTTTGTGAAATATTATGAGCAAGGTCTCAAAGAGAAGGTCTTATTTAAATCAATCTACTATCACATATACGTAAAAACAACATCCTAAGATCGGAGCAATATTCCAGTTGCTTACAGTAGTAGTTCAACTGGGTTTTTGTTATTCATTTTTCTGGACATTGGCAAAACCTTACATAATGTGGTAAGGAGAAGGGAAAACATGGAGGATTTTGAATACTTCTTCATTCTACATATAGGCTAGGTTCATTGAGAGAGTGGATTTGAAGTGATTAAATGTCAATTCTATTTTTGAGGGATCTTATGTTAAAATACCTTCTTTAAATTTTGTAGTAGTTTCATTTTATCACACTCCAAACAAGGAATATTTGAAACAGTTTTTTCAGATTCTCGAACAGCTATTGAAGAAGCTAATAAATAGAATCAAAAACCAAAATCATATACATAGCCGGTAACTTTAATATAAATATTTTGAGAGAATGTAGTTTGAGAAATCAAAGTAAAGAACTTATAAACTTAGTCAAATCCTATGCTTTTGTGGAAACCGTCCGCACTCCAACTATAACTGTTCCCAGATATGTATTGAAATAAATCTGCTGTGGAGGGGATGTTGCCATGTATCTTTGGGCGTTTCTGACCATAATGCATTGTTGATGGCTTTTAAATCAGGTAGTGATGGCATTTAATCAGAATGACACTTTATTTGTTCAATAGATTGTTTGGGCTGAATTAAAATGCATTGTATATCTTATTTTCTTTCATAAGTTTCCCTTGCGGTCTCGTACCTGAGACTGCAGTACACATTTTGTTTAATTGTGAGGTCCTCAAGTCCAAATGAAGGAGAATCTTTGGACCTCAACAACCAGACAGATATTTTGAGAAGAACACCTTGCACAAGATCCTGGCGCTTGTTAGAGGTACTGGGGTAGGTGTAAGGTGAACAAGAAAGTGGAGCACAATAGCCTTATAGCCGAAGTGTTGGAGGCTAATAGAGCTTCAGGAATGAACTTTTCTTACTTACATATAAAGAGATGTCAAAATCTGAATATGAATGATTTTCACATTAGGTGCTGCAGAAATTTTGATTTAATGTTCTTTAAATGCTCTGCCTGATGTAGAAATTGTCACAGTCATTGCAGCTTATTTTGTAAACCCTAGATTTTCTACCAGTCAGTATTTATTGCTTTGTTTGCAATATTCTTAGGATGTTGTTGTTGATAAACAATGTTTTTTTTTATGTGTTTTGCAAACAAATTTTTGCTACGTACATTGTACATGTATTCGGCAGAAATATAACTAATCATTATTTCACATGGGGTATGTTTCTTCTTTTTTAATAATAATTTGTCGACTATAAAGATGTAGCTATTAGCTCTGCTTATGTGTTTGAAAGTATGAAGTTCATCATGAAAATATTGCATATCTAGTGGTATGGTGAGGAAGTAATTTTTTAAACAAAGTCACTTCACGATAAATATTGAGCTTGACTTGTGAGATAATATTAGATTAAAAAAAAACTCAAATACAAGATCTTATAAAAATTATGTTTACTTATTCAACGACAAAGTCGCCATCCTCAGTGATACATGAACTACTATAGTTTAGTTATTGCAGCTCATGTATCACTAAGGATGGCAACTTTGGTGTTGAAACATGTTTTATTAAGTAAACATAATTTTTGTGAAATCTTGTATTATCTTTTATTTAAGTCACATGACGGACTATCCATGTAATATATTGTTTAAATTTATTTATATATGGCCTATGTTCTAAATAATGGTGGTTAAACTGAACACTGGGTGTTGCATAGATACCTCTAGGTCATTAACTTGACGGTATTTTAAATGCACATCTTGAAGATTGAAATTTCAATGAATATTATTTTTACTGGTGCTTAATTGCCACAGTCTAGAGAGAATTAACCTGTTGAAGAGTAGCTTAAAATGATACCAAAAGAGTACTGACGGTTATAGCCATTCAGAACAGGCTAGTTTACATTAACAATATTTTGAGTGCTTACGCTTTCTAGCGGCGTTTCTATATACTAATGTGAATGTGGAACGTTCATAGTAACCTTTACTTTTTTTTTGGCGCCATTGAGCTGTCATTTTCTCGTGCCAAATCAGTTCCCGCACAGCAATAATTCTAGCAGCAAATCAGTGTCAAGTTAACGCTCTGTCAGTACGTTTCGTTGTTGGTTATGTTACGTGTATTTCCATAAAATGAGTGATTATTTGGATAAAAGTGATGATATCAGGGATGCGTTATACAGTGACAATGATGAGGATGATCCTTTTGAATCGGGTGATGGTGAAGTGTTTGTCTCAGACGATGAAGTGAACATTTTTGAATCGGAATATGAAACTCTCAGTAGAAATAGTGCTGGGACTTCTACAAATGGTAAGTCGTCTACGACAGAATATCGTGACCTAAGTTTGGGGGACCAAAGTGACATTATTGATGACAATTTAGCAGTAAATTTTCTTATTTGTGGAAATGATGCAGTTGTACATACATCTTTTCCCTGTTCCGTTTGGAAGTGGCACTATAATGCCGATTTTGAGCCAATTGAGCGATATTTTGATTATTCTAAATCAAAAGTTTTTGATGAAATAAGGGGCCAAGAATGGAAAGAGATTGACGCTTTCCATGAAATATTTGATTTTGACTTAGTGTCTCATATCGCTCAAGAGACAAATAAGTATTATACAGAGTGTTTACGGGGGTGTTGCCTGAGTTCTCAAAACTAAATAAGTGGACCGCAACAAATGCAGATGAACTATACTGGTTTTTTGCTACTACACTGCTGATGTCACACTGTAAGAAGAACACATTGAAGCAGTATTGGTCAACCGATCCACTAATTGCAACACCTATTTTTTCTAAAATATTTACGCAAGACAGGTATCTGTTGTTACGTAGATTATTGCATTTTGATGACAACTGCAACTCAAATGGTAATGACAAACTTTTTAAAATTAGAACATTAGTGGAGACATTGAGAAGAAAATACCGTTCTTTGTTGCAACCGTATAAAAATTTAGTGATTGACGAATCATTGATGCTATGGAAAAGAGGCTTTCCTTTCGCCAATATTTGCCGAATAAAAGGAAAAGATTTGGTATAAAGTTATTTGTGTTAGGTGATTGCAAAACTGGTATTATTTTAGAATTTATCGTCTACACTGGAAAAGGTACAGCTGTTGAATGTGAAGACAATAAAGCCTGTGGATTGTCATTTAAAGTAGTAAAAACTCTTATGGAGCCATATTTGAACAACAACCATATGATTTTTAAGGATAACTGGTATTCCAGTCCGGACTTATTTTCATGGTTAGGCGAGAACAACACGGGTGCCTGTGGGACTGTAAACCCAAAAAGGAAAAACCTACCTTGTCTACCCAAGAAAATTAAACCAGGCGACGTTGCTGTACGTAACAAAGATAACATGATTACGGTCAAATGGTGTGATAAGAGGCCCGTAACTGTTTTGTCAACAGTAGACAAACATTCAATGATTTCAGTTGATACAAGGTCGCACAAAGGGGTACTAAAGCCAAAGTGTGTACTGGCTTATAATTCAAATATGGGCACAGTGGACAAAAGCAACATGATGGTTTCGTACAATGACTCTACTAGAAAAGGTGTAAAATGGTACATCAAGCTCTTTTCCATTTTTTGGACCTCAGTGTTTTGAATGCATATTATTTGTACAGGTAAGTGGTTCTCAAAATATACCTAGCTTAGTATATTTTATGTTATTTGTAACTATAAAAATAACTTATGTGCAGTTAACAATATTATAAAAACATCTAATCAATTGATACTTTCTACTCTGCAAGTCTAAATTTAGTAAATTAGCTGGACAGTCAGTAAAAAAGGCATTTAGATGAATAATATTTCAATGTTACTATCATTATTATAATAACATAATTTTACAATTCATACAGAAAATCTCGCTACAAAATGTGTTTGCGTTTCCAGGCAATACATTCAAACGAAAAACCCGAATGCAAAACTTCACATCATGGACTTTATAATGAATCTCATAAAGCAAATTTTGGAAACTCATGTTGCATTGGGAGAAGAGGCAGACGCTGTCCCCCGTCCAGTGGGCGGAGCTCAGAAGCCGCTAGGCTTGTCAGGATGTCATTTCCCCCACCCACTACCTGCACGGGAAAATGGCCGAAAAAAGCTCAAACGCTGCTTTATGTGCTCGAACACCACTCGAAGTGAGCGTAAAAGAAAAGAAACTGCATACGATTGTTCTAAGTGCAAAATAGCTCTTTGCGTGTATCTGTGCTTCAAGCATTTTCATACATTAGAAAAGTTCTAACATACTGCAGTATAGGCCTACTGTTTAATTTGTTTACTTATAAATAGTAAAAGTGTATTATTTTAGTATTTTTTAGTGCTTCAATACATTTTGAAAGAAAAAAATGAAAAATTTATCTTTACTCCCTGTGGTCTATCAGTGATACTTTGGTCTACTAGCTATAGTAGACCAAATAGCTATAGTTCAGCTATAGGTCCTAATAGGCTAGACGGTTATAGCCATCAGTACTCCTCAACAGGTTAAAAGACAACATTTCTAAAATTGGGTACAATAAGAGGAAAATAAGAAACCTGTTGATTAAATATACTTATTTATTTTTAATTTTTACTTTACATTCAGGGGCATTTGGGTTAGTTCCATTATAAAACGTTTTAAGTAAATCCATAGCTTCATCTGCACGTACACCTGCTTGTACAGAACAAGGCTTAGGGTATAGTTTTGAAGTAACAAGGACTGTATTAACACCACCAAATCTGTCATTAGCACAACCATAAGTGATACTCTTGACTTGTAACTCATTAAGCAATGCAGCACACATAATACATGGTTCCACAGTAACTACTACTTTTGTTTCCTTCAAAACATTTGCCCAATCATCATATTTTGAGACAATCTGATCTACACATACCATTTCAGCATGCCTAGTAGCATTATGTGTTTCATTCACAGTGTTTCTGCCTTGGGCAATTATGACATCATTTTGAACAAACACGCAACCAACTGGCACTTCTCTTATGCTTAATGCTTCCCTAGCCAGATTAAAAGCTGATTCCATGTATTCTGCCATCTAAAAATAAAATGCTTAGTTTTTAGTATAAATTTTTATAAACCTTTGTTATAGTAATTAGAATTTTTACATTGTTGTACATCAATGTCATTTATTTTTTATAAATAAATTATTAATATTATATTTTAATGATTGTTATAAATTATAATAGTAAATTAATTAGTTTAACTTAAAAAGTAATAATAATAATATCTCCGTGACATTCAACTGCCACAATTATTGAGCACAAAATTCTAAACCAGAAAACAATTTATTTTAAATATTCTACAACTTATTCATAAAATTACAAAAGAATTTAGTTATTTTTATACTTTGTCCTTAAGTCAACAAAATTGGGCTGAAAAAGTGAAAAGAAGTGTCAGAACAAATCAAACAGAAGAAATGAATGGTCTACACTGAGTTCATACTTGAACTAAACCACCGAAAAGCATGTGAGAAACTAGTTCAACTATGAATTTATTGTCCTCAGCACAATGAAACATAATTATAAAAAACAAATTTAGATTAATATCTACAGAACAAGAAGGCTGTTAAAGGGATGAAAGTGTCGTCTCAATATTCACTCTTATTTAGTGGCATGTTGTCATGTAAATCAAAATTGGCAATAACTAAATACTTCTCAAATTATTTTGAGCGCAATTTAAATTTTCTGTCACTATATTAGAAGTTCTAAACATTAGTAATTTTGAAATAATTCAAATAACAGAGAGTAAAAACTAAGGTTAGACGAATGAGTGCACTCCCAAACATGATTTACTTCTTTGCACTCCCTCGTTGTATTTTGAGGTTTTATTTTTTACTTTAGCCCGACTTGGATTACCCTCAATCCAACTAACACAGTTTACAAGACGAATCTACTAGTCTTACGAGTAACTAACTTTTTAGTATGACTCGTACGTAGTTTGTTATATTTTCTGTCTTGATGAATTTAATTACTTTACTCTACTTCACTTTAATCTTTTTTTACTTTGCTTTGTTTAATTTTAATTTGTTTATTTTTGATTTTTTTATAACTCGATTCTGAGGTTACCAAACTTTATTCTATGTTATAAACTTTATATTACACATTTATGATTATTACATTTATAGAACACAAACACAGAAATTATTTTTAAAAACATCTGAAAATACACACATAATATTGCACAAAATAATTTACAACTCTAGAAAATGTTTTCAAATACTTTGTTAAATTATTCAATGTCGAAAATAGAGGTCTGCATCCATTCTCCACAATTTCAGATTCATAAGAACCTCAGTCAGTCAGGTGATATAGACTGGAGTTCAGTCTCTGCTATTTTCTTGAGAATATGTCTAATTTCTGACAGAGATTCACAATTAAAAAGTATACCCTCCAATGTATCTGTCCTGTGCAGGGACACTGGTGATGCTACAAGTCCAAATCTATGTCAATATGATTCCTTAACCCTTAAACCGGCACGGCGACCTACAGTAGGTCGCCCACATGCTCCCAAGTGATTTCACCAACTCTAAATCACGTATTTTGCAATTCACCATTACGCCCACTTAGAATGGTCCCATCACAATAAATAAAATACCGTTGGAAAGCTAATGTTCCGTAGATGCATATCATGCAAAAAAAAATACCACAAAACGTTATAAATAATATTCCAAAAATTGGTGAAATTCGCATATTTTTGATGCGAAGTGTCAAAGTTTTACGTTAACAAGTTTTAAACAAAACATTCGTCTCGTTTGCCTATTTTTCTTATTTCGAAATTTCAGTCAGTCACATCTGACATAACACTACTTGATAGATCGCCTCTTTCTCTTCAAAACAATAATAATTCCACCTTTTCCAAACAAATTGTATAACTCTAAAGTTGATCCTGTTACCATTATAGAGTTAATGGATGTTATTGATGTATGTGTGAAACAAAATTATTTTCAATTTCAAGGAAAATTTTATGCACAAATAGAGGGTTTGGCTATGGGGTCACCTCTATCTCCATTATTAGCAGAGATATTTATGACCGCTTTTGAAGATAATCTGTTTAAAAGTAAAAACAAAAAAATAATTTATTGGTACAGATATGTAGATGATGTGATTTGTTTGTTTGATGGTTCAGAACGCCAACTTCAATTGTTTTTTAAATATTTAAATTCTATTAATAAGGCGATACAATTTACTATGGATATAAGTCAACAAAACATAATTAGTTATTTAGACCTTAATATCAAAATTGAAAATGGTAAACATACTTTTAGTATCTATAGAAAGCCTACTTTTACAGGCAACGTGATTCACACCAATTCTCAACATCCAGTTAACCATAAGCTAGCAGCTTTCCATAGTATGTTGCATCGTTTAATTAATATTCCCATGTCAAAGGAGGATTATTTTAAGGAATTAAATTGTATAAAAGAAATAGCTAATAATAATGGGTATGATTACAAGATAATTGATAAAATGTTAAATAAAAAGTTGAAAAATATTGCCAAAAAAACATATTTTCCCCAGTGAGTGTGATAACAAATCCACGAAATGGCGGAAAGTAGGTTATGTTGGTCAAATTAGTTATAAATTGGGTAAACTATTGGGAAATAAAAAAAGTTGCAAACCAGCATTTTATGTAGACAATAATTTGGGTAAATTGTTAATTAACAGTAAAGATAAAATACCAAAAATGAGTAAATGTGGGGTCTATCAATTATCTTGTAAAATTTGTAACGCTACTTATATAGGGCAAACTGGTAGAAATTTTAAAACTAGATTAAGTGAGCATGACAGGAGTTGGAGGTTAGGACATGAGGACTCTAGTTTTTCTAATCATTTAAAAACACACAATGTTTCAGATTTTCATGGTAATATAAATTTTGATATTTTACACATAGCTAATAAATCTAAAAAATTAAACCTTTTGGAAAATTTAGAAATTAATAGATTAGTTAAAAATAAAAATGTGTTAGTTTTAAATGAACAATTAGATTTAAGTAATTCCCCACCTTTTAAACCATTAACCAAGTCAAGTCATTGAGCCTCCTCTCCACTCCCTTCCTCTACCTTTCTCATCTAGGTTATAAGGGAAAACCCAGCTATTGTTATAATGTGTATATATTGTGTACTGAACCTTATTGTTTCATTCTTGTATAAGTCCTTGACTAGCAAAACCATGGTTGGCAAGTTTCTATTAAAACATTGTGGTTGATACTAAAAAATTTGTTGTTTTAATTTTATTTAAAATGGAATACCACCAAGTACCTACGGTCTCTAGCATAAAAAGTATGTGCATGTAATAGTATCTAAAAACAAAATATAACAAGAGATAAAACAGAAGACTGAAAAAGAAAGAAGCTTTTAGTACCAGAAGGCGTTGGGATTCTCATTTTTGAATTCAGTGTAAACAGATCTGTATTTTTGCTGATTCAGATATGAGCCAGAAATATTTAAATAATTAAACAAATTTACATGGGAAGTGTTTACGACTGTTGAGTAAAGTGTTTAAAGTCAATGGTAAATTTGAGAAGAGGATGTATAATATTTACTGTAAACATAATACAACAAAGATAAATTTAGCCATTACTAAACCAAAGGTAATATCTACCCAGTTACTAATACATTTAAATACTAAAGTTGAACTTTAAGAAAGTTTAAATAAATATTGTGTATGAAATTTGTGGAGAAAATTTACATTAAACTTTCAAATATACAGCCTTTACGCATGTATAATAGGGCTGAAAAATGAGTAAAAATTAATTTCAATGTCGCATATGCGAGGTAATTAATTTGGAAACTCAAAATTGCAGCAATTAAACGTAAAGTAAAGTGAGAAGTCTGCGCCTTGTACTGGGAAGTGACTAGGATAGCTCAGTTGGTAGAGCATTGGCGCGTAAAGCCAAAGGTCCTGGGTTCGATTCCCAGTCTAGGTCGTATATTTTTCACTTGAAATATTATTGTACAACAATATAAATTAAACATTCAAAATCAAATATAATATAATAAATTAATCAAACAATAAAAACATGAGGAACTTCTCATCAGAATTAACATACCATTAAAGATCAAGTGAAGTAATGTAAAAGATTATATCCAGCAAGTGTTGTCGTAGTGTTCTCCACCCAATTCTTGTTGCTTCCTATGTTTCGAGGACTAGGATGTGTTATAAATACAACCTGGAAAACATGAATTAATGTAAACCAATTATATATATATATATATATATATATATATATATTATATATATATATATATATATATATACACACAGTACAACCTCATTAAGTCGGATCAGCCGGGACATTATATTCCTTTATTACGGAGAAAAACACTTTAAAAATATTTATTACTCATCACAATAAAACAACAAACACATCTGTGGCCGCAGGCAATCAGCGCTACAGTTAGGCATCAGATGTACAGTCATGGCAAACATACTCGGTTGCGTGAACTCGGCGGAAACACGATCACTGTGCAATACACTACGGTTATGCGCTCGTATAAAGCAATAGCGCTACAAAAATGCATATTTTATATTAATTTATATTTATGTTTATTTATTGCAAACCAGTCTTAAAGGGGACTGACTTAACGAGGTTGCACTGTATATATATGTGTGTGTGTGTGTATATTCATAAAGTATCTTTTATGTCTGAAGATCTATTTTGTGATTGAAATATAACAGCAATTATTTCAACATATATACTTTATTGTTTAACTATCTATTTATATAGAAAGGATTATTCAAATGAGTAAATAGCCATTTGATTATATTTCCTACAATATTTATATAATTGATAAACTAGTTTCTCAGATGTTATTATTATCATACAATTATGTATAGAATGTATGCCTAATATTATTATGGATACTTCACTGTTGATAAAAATAATCAACTAAATCTTGACTAGTATAAAATGTTTTATAGAAGAATTATATAAAAAAATGTAAACAAGAAATGTGCAACTACTTCTTAAAATGTTATTATCTAAGACAGGTATTTCTTCAAAAAGAACTTAGAACCCAAATCGTACAGTTATGTGTGTTAACCTTGCCACTTAAGTGAAAAGTTGACTTGTCAGAAAAGATTATGTTGTCCAAGAAATGTTCATCATCATCCACTCGATTTAACATATCCACAGAGAAGTTCTTACGGGCAATCTTATTGGTGTCTTTAATTGCTTGTAAAAGCAAATATCGGTACGGTTTCAAATGCAAACGTTTTCTCAACATACGCCAAACCATTGTATGTGGGACTTGCAACTCACGAGATGCACACGGGGTCAATTTCGTAGGGCTGTTGACAAAACTTTGTCTCACTTGCTCAACGACTTCGTTCAGATGTGCTTGGACGACCTGAGGATTTCTTATGTTTCACTGAGCACCCTGTTTCTACAAAACATCTATGCCATTCATAAATTGTAGGCCTACTATGAGGATCTTTAGCGTACTTGGTACGGAAATTACGCTGAACTGTTGTCGCCGACTTCGATTCTTCAAACCAAAACATACAGCTAGCACGCTCGGATCTAGTGAAGGCAGCCATCTTTAACGTAACTGCCGCTAATGCTTGTGCGGCATGATTAGGCATTTGCGGACTACACGAGTCAAAACTTGATGTGTTTCCCTTTAAAACAACACTAAAACGAGCTCTGCACCTTGTTGGAATAATTTTATATGAATTTTCAAAGTTATAAAGTCCTTTTTGAAACACTCTGTATATGTAGGTATATATTTATTTAATGAATATTTATTATAGTGTTTGTATTTCTGATCATTTTAGTGACAAAATTATTTAAATCGGAGGTTTGATTACAAAAATATGATATTTTTAGCTATATGCTGCCAAAATAGAGGTAAAACTTAAATAAATGCCTGCATAGGGGTCTATTTCGCATACTACTAAACTCACTGTGAAGAGTTAATTTCATGCCATGCAATTGGCATGGCTTAATTCTTCATAGTTCTCAACTTATGTTCATTGACTAATTTGTAGAACCATTCTAACAAGAAAATTCTGAAGAAGTGATATCCGGATCATCTTCAGGAACTTCCAGTCGAAATTTTAGAAAGGCGTCACCGTCAGAAATTTGGCAGTTTTCCAAGAAAAAAACTTTCACTAAGACATTTGTATATATTTAAAGTTCTCAAATTACTGTATTTTATATCAGATGTTTTATTATATTTAACCCTAGAAGTGACAATCACTGTATATATACTACATGAGATGTATCCATAAATCATACATCACTTTATAAATTTGAGGTTGGAACATCCTTTTCTCTTTTGCTAGCTGACGCAATTGATAGCCGTTTCCTTTACATGCTAACTCAACTAACCTACAGATTTTCATTTCAAATATTGACACCATCTAAAACGTGATTTCTTTTATAATCATGACACTTCCCTTTCTAAAAATATAAATACAATTATGATCCTTCACTACATATTCATATTTACCTATCCATTTATTAATTTAGTTTAATACCTAACATTATTTTGTTTTATTGTTACAATAGGATAAGTACTTTTACTTTTCTAGGTAAGTGCAATTTAAGTTCTTTTATTCTAGGTTACATTATAATAGCAATTATTTAGGTAACTCCTCTATAATTGCATTTAATATATACATATTTTTCTTTACATATATCATTATTTAATGAGAAACAAATTATAAGGTAATATCAGAATATTTGGTTTTAACAATGTTCAACTATGGATTTGAAAAATATTTGGAAAGTTATAGGATTGCATCTTATGGATTATTAAAGTAAATTATAATTTCTCTTTAGTTTAAATACATTTGACAAAGAGCTTTAGGTTTATATCATTCAAATTCAAAGAAATATTTCAATATTTGTGGTTGGTTCATATACCCTACAGCATTGGTTAGGGTATATGGTTACCCTAGGCTATTGGTAAGTCATTGGAACCATGTAAACCAACTTTATTATTTTTTATTTAAAGGGGAAAAACATAGTGAGTCCTAAGGAAAGTTCATACATATGAACCCTAATGTTCTGCTGACATTGTTTGTGGATTTTCTTTTAACTTTGAAATTGATTATTAATTAAAGAGTTTTGTGTATTAATTTATTTAGTTACTAATATCAATTTTTTTACCTGGAAATTACTTGTAACTAGAAATAAGTTGTAGTTTAGTTGGTTCTTTTAAAACTATGAAAGATGATTAACATTAATATATATATATATATATATATATATATATATATATATATATATATATATATATATATATATATAATTGACATTTTAAAGGAAAATTACTTGTAGCTGAAGTGATCAATTGCATATTACTTTATAACTTGTATTATCTGGCCAAATGGCATTGGAATAAAATACCGTAGATGCTGTTTTTGAAAATTAAAAAATATATATATTTACTAAATTCAGAGCACTAATTGTGCTGGCATGAATCAATTAATCAACTGCTTTAAAATTATACAATTATGAGTACACTGTGGCGAACTTAAAGATTAAAATCAAACCCAATACCACAATTTAATAAAACAAACTTTATTTCCTAATCTACATTTCAGTAACATAGTTACCATTCTAAGAGGTTGAGTATTAAACAAAAATGTTACTGAAATGTACATTAGGAAATAAAGTTTGTTTTATTAAATTGTGGTATTGGGTTTGATTTTAACTGCTTTAAATCAACATTGCATTATATTAGTGTAATAAAATTAAAATGAAGATAGAATTAACTTAAAAGATAAAAATCGTAATACATTACATCTATTTAAAAACAAAACAAAATAAATGGTAAATATTTAATATAAAATCTTATTATTACAAGGATAAAATAAGCACTAAGCTACAGTTTCAAATGTATTATTATTACCTTTACATTAGAAACATCATACAATTTAAGTGCAGCTTTAGCTCTTTTTTCAGCAAATCTTCCAATAGCAATAATGACGTCGACCTGTAGAAGTTGTATTATTTTACATAGTGCTTGGTCACAAACTATATGGATACTCTTTTGGTCACTTGCCTTAGAAAATAAAAACATATGTTTAATAAATTGGTCTCATTAAAGAGAAAAAATATGAGTTTCAACATAAGGGTGTCATCTGTACATTGGAGAGCAAGTGAGCAACAGAGTAATGTTACAAATCAAACTTGGAACAAAGAATCAAATTTTGATAAATGCTCATTGCTAATATGAAAGATCCCATTTAAGTAATAGTGTTCATCTCAATAGTTCAGTTACTTGTTGGTCTCTCACTCACCCAATGTGTTGATATCCTAAGATGTTAGTAAGACATTTATACTTAACAGACATAACATTAAAAAAAATTGCCAAAAAACGAAAGAACAACATTATGTTTATAACTAAATATTACCTTGTATCTGTCATGGGACTTCGTTGTTTGCATAACTATGACACATTTCGAAACCTATGTTTCATTATCAGATTGTTGAATGTTCACATCACAAAAACATAACATGTAACACACAAAACACAAACACTAATTGTCATGATCCATATAGTATGCGGTAGACGTCTACTTTGGGGACGGTTAACCGACTACTAACTATCTCTGAAATATTTGGACTGATAATCTTATTGTCGAATCGTACAGTATATTAGAATGGAATTGCCATTGGTCATTTAATAATTGGTCTTTGTTGTTATTAAAGGCTTTGTAGATCTCAAACTCCTCAATGACATACATGTACTTTCCATTGGTGCAGATATGGATAGGTGTGAAATTGGTCTCAAAATCAGAGAATAGTTGGTTGGTGTCAATTAGATGGTGAGCATAATTAGATTTGTTTCCGTTATGTTTTTCTTTGGTAGTGTTCTTTACATACATGAAACATGTTAAACATGACAATTAGTGTTTGTGTTTTGTGTGTTACATGTTATGTTTTTGTGATGTGAACATTTCAACAATTTGATGACGAAACATACGTTTCGAAAAAAGCCATAGTTATGCAAACAACGAAGTCACACGACAGATACAAGGTAATATTTAGTTATTCCTACTTGTGACTTGGTACCATATAAACATGAATTTAAAATTACATTTATAATTTTATGAACACATTTCAAGAAAAAGGTGAAACATTAAAAAAAAAAAAAGTTTATGTCAATTGACATTTTTTTAAATAGCATAAAAAGAAGTAGGCCAAGTTTAATTCTGTATATTTTTTCAATACATACAAAATATAAGTTGTTTTTCAAAATTATGGTTTCTCTACACATTTTAAATATATTTATTTAAAACTTATCATTAAATAATTATATATTCATACTTGATTTCAATACCTCAGAAATATAGTTAAAAACAACTTAGTTTACTGCTTTAAAATGGATGATAGTTTTCAAAAAATAGTCGGTATATAATCCTAACTATATTTTCTTTTCTTTACAGAACAAGGAACAAAATTTTTCAGTCACAATGACTTTTCCAATCATAGTGATTATTGTCATCAATTATCCAATGAGTTTTATCTTGTCAAAATTCTTTTACCAAAGAAGTAGTCTATTCACTTTAAGCACCTTTATTTTATTGTATAGGCTTTGTATCAATATGACGGTCAGGTTCAACAATTGTTGCTTTAACGATTATTTTTTCCATAATTTGTTTAATGGAATTTTATTTCACTTGGTACTATAATTCAACAATTAATAATAAAAACCATCATCCACACAATTAAAAATCTAACATTAAACTAACATACCTTAAAATCAGCTGGAGTAATATTTTTCCCGGTTTTTGTAATCAATCCAAGTGGGAAATAGTTGTATATGAATGAGTGTCTGAAAAAATTGAATGGGTTATTATTTGAAATCTGTTTGGCGAATTCCCAAAATCGTTTTCCACTGACTTCGCTTCGATGACAATTAAAACCTGTGACTAGACGTGATGGGTGTTGATTAACTGGGACGTTTATTGTTCCATTAAGTTTAAGCCAATCACGGACTATATTCACTTCTCCAAATGGAATCTGAAATGTATCACAATAAAAATGATTTTCATAATATTTGATAACAAATGTGTTAAAGGAGCTGTAAGAAACATAATTCAACATATTTTGTAATAAATTAATTAGATTGTTATTATCTGGTTTTGATACTTGAAAATATAATAAAGAATTTTAAACTAGTATTTTCAATCAAATACTCAAAATTAAATGGATTAATTGGAGGGATCAAACTGAGCAATTAAAAACATTGTAAAATAAAAATAAAATGTTCTTTATAGTTTCACTAGAATTTGCACAATATTTTGCTTTCCTAGGCTGATTTTGAACTTTCTGGGTTGATGTGTTTCAGAATATGCACAAAATAAAGAGAAATAATTCTTATTAATTTTATTTTCTATGAATAAATTATAATAATTTAATTGTATCTAGTATTAATGATTTGTTGGTACCGATTGTTATCAGTTGCAATAGATACGATCTGATGACACTGATAATGAGTGACCTGTATAATAATAGTATTTAATATTTGACTTTCTGCACAAATTCTATTTCAAAGACTTTCAGTAGTTTCCAAGGTTTAAAACTCAATTCTAATTGAGCCTGCAGCTCTTACTTCATTCTTAAACTACTATGAAATGATTATAAAAATACATAAGTAGATATAGTGTGTTTCATTAAAACAACAGAAAAATGGACATCATATTTTTTAATATTAAATATTAAAATTTATTTATTTTTTTAATTTTAATTTTTTCAGAAATATTAGAAGCATGAAGAATTAATTATATAGAATCAATTAATGCAGTAGATCTACAGTATAAGATTGGTGGCACTCTCACATTACTTACATTATTTTTTTATTGTCTGCTCCTCCCAATTGTCAACAATAAAAGTTTAAAAACATATACACAAATCAACAATTAAAAAACTTTGTTATTTATTATGATAGCTACACATGGTTTGCGGCTTAGTAGTGGGGGCTGTTTCATGACCCCATGTTTTTCGATTTCGTAGTTTCGTTTTTCAGAGGATGAGAGTGCACAGGGTAAGTAAAATATTTTAAATAAGACATTATGGACATGTAATACATTTTAACGTGTTGAGTCCCGTGTTCGTATATATACGAACAGTAGATCCTTCCTGATCACATTAGCAGTGCATGCATATTTCAGCTCCAATTTTAAGACATATGATTACAATATTTTAAATGTAGTATAAATGCAGAAAATTGTATTGCAAATTGTTATTTTAGGCTATTTCAATAGTTTTTTTAGTTAACACATCCACAAAAATAATACTTTCAAAATTGGTGTTTTCTGTAGAATTTGTTTCAAAAGAAACTTGTTGACTTCTACTCAAGCCAACCACCGATTATTTATAGAGGGCTGTTCCACACGTTGGATTGAACCAACTGCACGAAAAAAAACTTTGTCCATTGGGTGGGATTAAAACCCACAACCTTGGCATCAAACTGTGATCATGAAATTTTTATCTTAAGTATATCAACCACTAGACTTAGGTATAGTCAGTTATTTACACATCACTTTAAGAGTGATATAGTCAGATTGATTATGCTATCCTGTAGTTCCAAAAGAAAAAAAACAGGAGACTTAAAAGAGCTAAAGGGCTCGATGAGAGAAGAAAAATTATTAGAAGAAAATTTGGTAAATGTTTACTTAAAAGTAACTTGCAATTTTCGGAGTTTTTTTTATTGTATACTACATACCTTACTTCTTAAGATAAATAATGTTTTCATTGCGCACGTGTGGCCCAGCAAAGGAGCCCACCAAACAAAAACTATAATAAGAATAAATTAGGATGTAATGAGAAGGGATTCTAAATAATAAAATATCAATTGGCACTTGCAATTTTGTTGAGCAGTGCAAGATTACGTAGAAGGGGGGGGTGAGACGAGGAGTGGAGGGCTTGAACCAGCAAGCCGGGAGAGAGTCTGTTCCGAGAGCCGCGAGAAGGTTGAACAGCAGACTGCTACGGGACGAGGTCAGTCCTCCATTTTCGGCCACGTGCTATCTAAATTAATCAGTATGCTTTTCGGCCACTATTAAGGCCTTTTATCTAGCCATTGTCTTTTTTATAAATTATAATTAAATATTACTGTATTCTTCTAATTCGGCGCTAAAATAAAAGAGAACATTTAATTTAACTTGGATTGCGTGCGTTCATTAGCATCCTAACCAGACTCCTTGGCCCATCCTGCCAAGATTCGGCTAAAGTGTACGCGGTCTCCAGCCAGCCGGAGCTTCCAGCTGGTCAAAAGAAGTGGAGACGGTCACACAGGTCACTCTTTTTAACAGAAAAATCACAATTTACAATCGACGTTTTTATAGGTTACACATGATATCTTATGAGAATAGTGAATGGTTTGACACTGCATTACATAATAGATAGATTGCTATTTATATTTTCGTACATTTATTGAAGTTAATCATTTCCTTACCTTAAAACGTTAGGCGATAATAATAAATTACATCCTTGACACTCCATTTTCAACAAATAATATTGAGAATTACACACTAATTGCGTATTTGTGTTAGACACTATAAATTGTGTAGTAATAAATTATATTATTAATATGAAAGATTGACAGCATATCATGTGATCGTTGCTCTCAGATATAAGGATTTCTTTAGTAACATATGAGACGTGAATGTGAACATTAATCATTATGGATAACCTATAAACCCGATGATTTCATTGTTTTGAAATCATGAATTTTCGGTTAAAAAGAGTGACCTGTGCAATGAAAACATTATTTATTCTTAAGAAGTAAGGTATATAGTATACAATAAAATAAAAAAACTCCGAAAAATACATATATTAAGTAAACATTTACCGAAAATTTATTAAACTACTGTTATTAAAATCAACTTTTACCTTTAAGTTTTTTTACTTTATGAAATTTTAGTCGTAATATGATTGTAACCTTCTAAAAGAATCATATTGTTTGTAGTAAGAAAGTAGTACAAACACAATGATTATGTTAAGAAAGTATTTTTGTCTTTAATGCAAGTGTAGGCTATAATCTACACATTATAATGTCAGTTCTGTTCAAACAGCATTTATCTTTCACCCTTACAGTGGATGAATAAACTTAGGCATCTCTATCACTGATCTACAGTTTCCATTGCTTAGTGATAAAAATAGTTAGCGGGACTCTTTTGTTCAAATATCTGTGATGAGTGTAAACATAAGTTATATTACAAAATATTAAAAAAAAAAGGTTTTCTGCTTTTTTTGCACATTTATGACTTTATTTACAATTTAAAAAAAAAAAAAAAAAAAAAAGGATATAGGGTATTGAACAATCGAACCATCATGGTTATGATGGATTTACCATAATTATTAAAGGAAACATATAGGCTATAGGTACATGTATGTTATACAGTAGAATTTGAAAATGTGATCTTCGACCACAGACTATTTTCAGAGACTCTAACACAATGCCATATTGAAAGAAGAGAAACTATTGTCATTAGATACTTCAAATAAACTCAACCTCATCATTTAAACAAGTCTAGAAAATCGGTGCTGAAGTAGGTAAATATCTATTGTACATTCATTGTTTTTTACTATTAAAAATTATGACATCAATAACTATTTACCTTGTATTCAAACAATAAGTTCATAATATTTGTTGGACGAAACGTTTGAAGTCCCAAATTGCATTTTTTCACTGTCAAATAACACATTCAAAACGAGCCGTTATTAGATTATGACATGTTAACTAATTATAAAATATAGTTTAACTTATTATTTAAATACAAGGTAAATAGTTAGATTTCATAATTTTTAATAATAAAAAACAATGGTAATATACAATAGATATTTACCCACAATAGGGAACAAACTTATTTAATGGATATCTTTAAATCATCTGGAAAGATATGGTACAGGATAATCTATCTGGTGTTATGAAATACTTGACTTATATCAATATTTAGCTTTAGAGTCTCCAGTAACTAAAGCAGTTACATTAGGGTAATACTTTTCCTCCAAGTTAAAAAAAAAGAAAAAAAGTAGGCTATATCACAATTTCTCACCCCAGTTTGCATCATTCCCCATGGTCCAGGATTCATTCCAAGGTACAGAAGTTTTTTCGGGCCATTGCAATACATGTTTACAAATTTTAAATGTACATCCATAGCATAATCAATAGGATTATAAATATATTCAACAACTGGTTCAAAAATGATACTAGAAGAATTTTGAATCAAATTATGAACAAGTTCACATTCATAATAATAAAATTTATTAGCAAATGAAATAGGACTTAATTCAATCTGATAATCTTCCTTTTCAACGGTCGTATTTTGTTCACTTTTAACACAAGAAAAATAGGGTGAATTACAGTTAGGATTATCTGAAGTTCCTTCCGACATTATAAAATTCCTATATAATAATATAGTACCTGATAATATGGCAAATGTAAACTCATACATGCAAGATCTTTTTTACTTTATTTAGAAAACTCATTAAACAAATATTGTAGACCCCAAGCTTAAAACAGTACTTCTACTTAACCTCACTTTCTCCCAATGAATTAGAAACTAGAAAGTAGAGACGGGAGATGAGCGTATGATATAACACAACAATAACATGGTTAAAGCGCGGCGACAAGCGTTATCAAGACAATACGTTGCAGTAAGCTCCCTGTTATATAATAACAAAAATTCCTTTTGAGAAAGAGCAATAATAAAGATCTGTTATCTGGAAGCTAGAAACAAGTGTAACAACAAAGAATAAATAAAATATCTGTATTATCTGTTACAATAACTGTCTAAAATAGGTGTTACCAGTTACCACCACGTTTTTATATAAATAAAAAATTGTTTCTACTTTGTAAATTGGTTGAAGAATTAGTACTATAAGTATAAAATTAATTGATTTTTGCCAATTCTAAAACTTTGGTGTTGAATTTTGTTACAATTTTTTTTCTGAGTTACAAGTATTTTGAGATTATATTACTCTAATTTTTACGTTTTAATTAAAAAGACACGTATGTCTTACTTTTAAATTAATTGTACGCCCTTAATGACAATTTTTTTTAAAGCTTTTGTATTCTAGTAAATTGATTTAATCATTAAGTGCAGAACAAATGTTTTATACTAATTGATGGCCTTTTTGTTATTTTTGGAAGGATAATTCGTTTGTTTTAATTTTAGTTCAAATTTTCTTGTAATAAGTGTTAATTTAAGGTGAATTTTAATGTATATATTTAATATGTCGCATTCATCTAACCAAGGTATTTTGTGTGATTCAATATTGTGCATTTTAGCAACGTTTTCGCTTTCAAAGCTCTCATTCAAAATTAACAATTATTTTAAATAAATATCTTTGCCATTTTTTTTAAATATTGTGCAAAATAAGTTACAATTTTTTAATACTTTGCCACGAATTTATATTATATAAGTCACAAAGTGTGACTACATATTGAATCATTCAACACAGCAGACTACATTGAGTTGTAAATTACGTATAATTACTTTTACTCAATCTTACTGGATGATATACTATGTTTAGCTTAATTAACATCCCTCTTTGAATATTTTGTTTTATATAAGATTGATAACTTCGATTACAGCACTGAATATATATAAATAGTTTAAATCTTATCATGGCATACAAAATAGGTGAACAAATATATTTACCAGACTAACATTTAGTTAGCATGACCTAAAAATCACACAATAGGAATTAGGTATTGACAATGTCAGCGTTCTAGTGTACCAAGACAAGTTAAATGCTAGGAAACTAAAAACATGGGCGTTAAAACTTCTTTCAAGGCATCAAAATTGCCACCTTCTTTCCTCGAACAAAAACAACTTTCACAGGACAATCACCCATAAATACTTGGCTCAAGTTTGTATACAGTATTGGCAAACTGAGTAACCAAAACTGATACAGATGAAGGTCAGGTGATTAGGTGAACCTTTTCCTAGTTAGGCAAAATTTTGCTATTAGGGTTTTTATATTTCAGCTTTTACCTCAAAAATATATACAAATTCCATACACATCAAATTCATGAATTTATCTCTAACAGATATCAAAAACCACCAAGTTAACATCACATCATGTCAAAAGTTGTCGCAAATGTGTGGGGGAAAAAAATGGGGCAAACCAGCGGCCGAATAAAGCCCAAGCTATAGCTGTTTGGAAAGACCTCAAGTGGGACATTTCTCAGCAAGCAGATCTTGAATTTTTATGGTCGCACATACGTCTGTGTAAACTTCAAAACGATTCTGGTATGAACCAAAAAGATATACCACAACAATACGCAAATTTGACTACCAATTTTCACGAACAGGGTTTAAAACATGAAAATATATACGATATTAACCTCTTGAGTTCTGAGGTACACAGATGTGTACCTTGGTTCTATATGCTAAAATTAATGTATGTAGATGTTTTAGTCTGTTCAAAACTATGGTACACATCTGTTACATCTTTTAGTTCAATATTTAGCCATTGGAAGCGCTACTGTATGCTCAGAAAATTTATTTTGACAGCTGTAAAGATAACCTATGAGCAACATGGACACTTCTAGTGACAAGCATGCTTGTAAGTTCAATTTATATAATTTATTTTTGATATTAGCCTTAGTTAGATATCTTATAACTAAAAATATGTATTAGAGACCATATATATCATACAATCTTATTACATCTATTGCTCTAAGTACCATTTACAGCAATGCAAATCTGAGGTACACATATGTGTACTTTGTGTCTTTATGTAGGATTATGTCATAATTTTTTTAGTCGAAATTAACATGGATATTTTTTATTTTTTGAATCAAATGAGTTCAAGATATGGTTTTAAAATTTTATATGATTTGTTTTTTTAATGAAATAATAAATATTAATTTTAAATAGTCTTTTTGTTGACTGCTAATTTTCAAATAGCCTATAGAAAATGTAGGCTATTTGACAAATTTCACCCATTTGTAACTTACGTATACATAAAATTTAAATAGGCCTATTCATGTTAATTTAAATAGATCTACATTTTAAAATTTATAAATGGATTTGTTATTCATTCTAGCTTTTTTAACTGACGAGCAGTTGTCACAAATATTAGAAGACAGCGATGTAGAAATTGATGATGACGTGTTTGAAGATTCTGTACTGGACAAAGAATTTGGAAACTTGGATAGCTATTCTAACTCTACACAGGCTATTGGACTACCAAATTTGGAATTGGAAAATGATGATCGTTCAGATGTGCTTCTATCAACATCTGCGGAAATCCCAGTTCAAGTAGACCCTACCTTACCAAATCATCAATTACCCTCTACTTCAAACGACCGTCCAATGCGATGGAAAACTGGTGAATTCAGGTAAAAAAAACAATAAGTTGTGCAATTGTCGACTCATTATTTTCAAGTAGCTTATTAGATTCATTATTTATATAGGTAATTCTTTGTTTTAGGGATGGTACTCCAGCTATACCACTTGAGGAAACACTAATAGCAGATAGTACAACCTTCAAAATCAAAGAATCATTTTTTGAATATTTAGATGATGCGTTTTGGGGAAATGCAGCAGAAATGACTAACCTATACTCCGTTCAGACCAGAGATTTGCGGTCTGTAAATACTACGAAGGACGAACTTCTTGTATTTACAGGCATAGAAATCATGATGGGATGTCTGCGTATGCCACAAGCAAAATTGTATTGGACTAGGGATCTAAATATTACTAATATTTCTAATCATATGACAAGAAACAGGTATTATGAGTTACGAAATCATTTACATTTTGTTAATAACTTGTCAGATAAGGACCCTAATGACAAACTGTGGAAAGTAAGGCCCATTCTAACAGCTGTTAGGAAAAGGTGTATTGAATTACCTCGCTCTACTCATCTTTCTATAGATGAGCAAATGATACCTTTTGCCGGAAGATGTCCATTTTCCTGCTACGTACCATCAAAACCAAATCCATTAGGACTGAAAAACTTTGTTCTTGCTGCTTCTGATGGTCTAATGCTTGATTTCAAGTTGTACACAGGTAAAGGTACTGTTAGTGATGAATTACAGAAGACTTTAGGTTTAGGTGCTGCTATTGTTTCCGTGCTATGTGATACAGTGCCACAAGACAGTGCCCATGTTTTGTACACTGATAGATTTTTTACTAGTGTAAAATGTGCCGAAACTCTGTTGGAGAGAAATACTTTTCTGACTGGAACAGTAATGAGCAATCGTACTGGTGGTGCGAATAAAAAAATAGCAGATGATAAGTTATTGAAAAGAGGAGAGTGGTCTCAAGTAGTACGACAAGATGGAAAAATGGTTGTGACAAAATGGAAAGACAACAAAGGAGTAATGCTATTGTCAACTTGTGTCGGTTGTTCTCCAACTGCAACATGCAAGAGATGGTCTAAAGAAGACAAAAGAAAAATTGATGTTCCTCAACCAGCAATTGTTAAAATGTACAATTCCAATATGGGAGGAATCGATTTACATGATAGGCTGTTGTCACACTACCGAAGTTATATTCGAACTAAGAAGTGGCCAATTCGTGTATTTAACCACTTTGTTGATGTAACAACTATCAATTGTTGGTTGATGTATAGAAGGGTTTGTAAAACAGAAGAAGTTCCAAAGAAAGATCATCTGTCATTACTCCAGTATCGTTTACGCTTGGCAAACATTTTGATTTCATCATCTTCTACATCAAAAAGGCAAATAACCACTGAAGCTCTGTCATCAGATGATGATGAAGTAGAAACACAACAAAGAAAATACCGGAAAATTGTACCTCAAGCATTACCTGAAGTTAGATTAGATAATGTGGGACACTTTCCAAAATTTATGAACGATAAATTTGCGTCTAAATGTAGATTACCTGGCTGCAAGTCCCGATGTCGTGTTATTTGTACAAAATGCAAAGTTTATTTGTGCATCAATAACAATTGTTTTTTACTATACCACACACAAAAATAGTGTAATATTATTAAAATGTCATAAATTGTTTAATTTACTTTTTTCACTTAATTTACTTTTTTGATGCAATTTATTTTTTTCACATGTTATTATTTGAAGTTATTTAGAAGATTTAGAATATTTAGAAGTTATTTAGAAGATTTAGAATATTTAGAAGTTATTTAGAATATTTAGAAGTTATTTAGAATATTTAGAAGTTATTTAGAAGATTTAGAATATTTAGAAGTTATTTAGAAGATTTAGAATATTTAGAAGTTATTTAGAAGATTTAGAATATTTAGAATATTTAGAAGTTATTTAGAAGATTTAGAATATTTAGAAGTTATTTAGAAGATTTAGAATAGTTATTTAGAAGATTTGATGAGGAATTAGCAGATTATTTGCATTAAAATTCAAAAAGATAAAATGTGTATTATTATTTCAGCAGAGACATAAGGTACACATATGTGCACCACAATTTTGGGGGGGAGGGGAGGTGTTTGTCAAAAAACTGACATGCAGTATATTTTTATATAACTATAAAGAGTAACAAAAAACAAAAATCATTGTGTTTTTATAACAATCAGGAGTGTGGAACTCAAGAGGTTATAGAAGGAAAGGAAAAGCCGGAATCAGATCAATCCCTCACATTAGAAGTTCCTTCCATAACACAGGAAATAAAAATAGGAGAAAGGCTGCCATTTTACGATCCCGGAAAATTTAATAGGAAATTCGTGGAAGACATTTTGAGACATCTGATATGCTTTGATAGAGCGGCTGAAGCTAATTGATGAGATGGTAAGAAAAGGGTTATTTTCCAATGTATCTGGGAGAAGAGGTGACAGATCGTTACGAAAAGTTACAATTGACACAAGGCCACCTTGGCCAGAAATACGAAATATCTTCTTAACAGAATATACACAGGTGCATCAACAAGAAATGCTTTTAATGCAATTAAAAGATAGAGTCCAGTTACTGGGGGAATCCATAGGGACATATAGGACTGAAATAGAATTGCTATGTATGCTGTTAGATGCGAGAATGAACTAACAAAAGATATACAACTACATTCTAAAAGGACTCAATCTGGCATTATTGCATCACATGCAATGCTGGATAATTCCACACTTGAAAAATTAAACCTCAACATACAAATGGCTGAAAAAGCCATTTACCTCCTTAGGGAACGATTATGTATAAACACAGGTATACCCACAACTGCTAACAATACCCTAACAACAAATTAGTTGTCCCCCTAACCTTGTTGCACAAAATAGAGAACCTTATGATACATGGATGTATGCTCAATAGCAATAGTTAGCAAAAGTCCTGAAAATGGAAGGCGTGGGTGGGCCTGAACAATCACACGACGGGAAAAGTGCTATTTTGCAAATTCTCAAACAAGACGAATAAGCCATTATGAAAAAAATTTCAAAATGGACAACACCATATTGGGGCCTGAATGTGATTGTTGCGGACAATGTGGCAACTTCATTAAATACTGCAGAAGAGGATACCAAAAAAACTAATGGGGCCAGGACGCAACAAGCGATCTGAGTGGCTCAACATAAATCGGTCTTTCAATATGAATTACAAAAAAAAAATAAACTACATGAATACGTCCAACATAAACTAATGCAGCAACGACGCCTCTAATTTTTAAAGAGGTACTTCAACACTTGTGGAGACCACATTTCAACATGGAGAAAATGCGTTCATGTCACAATAACCACACAAACACTCCTCGAACTACTTTGACACAGTACTAAAATGATAATACAACCGAAACTACTAATAATATTTCACAAAAAACAGTATACAATATTAATTCCAATTTCAATTTCAATATTTCTGCAGAAATTGGAAAACATGAGATATCGGTTTTACTAGATACAGGATGTAATATAACCTGCAATAGCAAATATGAGCAATTAACAACAAAACTAGACAGTGAATTGCCTGATTTCGGGATTACTGTATCGAGGCATGATGATATACGTGGATGATCTAGTGACATAAGGCAATACATTTACGGACCACTTGACAAAATATAGAAAAGGTTTTTAATGGTTAGATGCAGCAAAATTCAAATTAAAAACAAAGTGCCATTAAAAAAAAAATTAAAACATAGATATGGTATGACACAATATCTCACAACACGGAATATTACCCCTAGATAAGAATTTGAAAACAATCACGGACTTCCCCACTCCTAGGACAAAGGATGTAAGCAAGTTCCTAGGTGCGGCATCGTACTATAGAAAATGTATCTATTAATTTAGCGACATCGCCAATCCATTAATGGACTTAACAAAAAAATACCAAACAATACGAGACTGCTTTTTTATAGCTAAAACAAGCTCTGACAATACCACCAGTTTTTGTCTATTTTCATGAAGTCAGAGAGATAATTATATCCTTTGATGCCAGTTGAGACGGAATAGGCAGCGACATGTCACAATACCAAGAAAATGGGACGCTAAGACCAGTTGCTTATGTAAATAGGAGGCTGAGTGACAGTGAAGGTCGATGAAGCATATCAGAAATTGAATTGTTAAGCGTCATTTACACAGTAAACTACTTTCGACCTTTCATATATGGACGACACTTTACCATTTTCAATGACCACATCAGTTCTCCAATATAAAATTGTTAAAACATTGAGTTCAAGACTAAACAGATTAGCGTTGAAACTAGAATATAATTTCGAAATAAAACACAAACAATGAGACTACCAGATAGTTTAAGCCTATCTTAAGGTTCACCAGGTTCATTACAAGTATCAAATTCGGAACTACAAGGAGAATTCAACATACATAATATTCAAACCATATATATCGAAAAATCACAGTTAGAAGACAATTTATTTAAAATCAGATAAGCCTTGATCGATCCGGAAAGTGCTGACAAAGCACACAGCCGAGCCACCAGATTATACATATTACATGATAGTGTTTTGTATTATTAAAAGCATTTTATGAATGGAAAAACCGAATTACTACTAGCCGTATTGAAATCACTGACTTTAGAAATACTAAAAGCATTTCATGATTCATATGTGGGTGGAGGATACACCCGCATTGCAAAAATGATGTCATTAAAAATAAAATACCACTGGCCAAGCATTACCACTGACATAGTCCAGTACATAAAACAATGCCACAAATCACAGGTGATGAAAACTGACAGACAAAAACCTTCGGCCTTATTGCAGCCAATAAAGGTAGATACCAAACCATTCACCAAATTAACATTAGATTATATGGGAACCTTACCAAAATCAAACAAAAAATTATATATTCTAGTTGCCACTGAACTATGTAACATGAATATTCTTCCCACACCTACCCCAATTACCTCTATCAACCCTTATATCCCATCTGGACATCCCAATCATGGTGTCCATGAAAACACATTTTCAAAAGTTACAAGTTGAACACATATTTGAGTCAACAATCCCCTTCACATACATACTCCCTCCGACCCAAATAAAACCACCTTCCAAGATACCTTTGTCAATACAAATATACAGGGGTGGTGAAAAGTCCCGGAACGGGATAATATTTTTTTAACCATTATAGATGGAACTATATAACTTGGTACACTGTTACTGGGCATAAAACACTATTTTACCACAATTTCAATGAGCCGCTACCACTTCGGGGGGACGGCCCACAAGGAGTCAGAAGAAAATCTTAAATGAGAGCGTGGGTCAAGTTGTACATCAAATTAAAGGTCTAATTTAGTAGAATACAATGCCGCAAATCCGACTTCAAAAGGTTCACCCTAAACAAAATGGCTGCGTTTTAAAGTTTATGAAAGTTACTTGGCGTTGAGTGTTAAAGATAACTGGAACATGTTTACTCGGTACAGGATTCAAAACAAACGCCCAGAAATCAGTGTTGGAGCAATAAAGCTATTTTTTAGAGTTCTACTTGACATTTAACCTCTAATTGGAGACGGCCTACAAGAAGTGGGAAGAAAATCTTTAACGAGAGCATAGGTTGAGTTGTAAATCAAATTAAAGGTCGTTATTAGCAGAGTACAATGCAACAAATCCGACTTCAAACGAACATCTGAGCCGAAAATGGCAGCCATTCAAAGATGGCTTGAATGGCCGAGTAAACATGTTCCAGCTATCTTTAACACTCAACGCCATAGTAACTTTCGTAAACTTTAAAACGCCGCCATTTTGTTTAGGGTGAACCTTTTGAAGTCGGATTTGCGGCATTGTATTCTACTAAATTAGACCTTTAATTTGATGTACAACTCAACCCACGCTCTCATTTAAGATTTTCTTCTGACTCCTTGTGGGCCGCTCCCCCGAAGTGCTAGCGGCTCATTGAAAATGTGGTAAAATAGTGATTTATGCCCAGTAACAGTGTACCAAGTTATATAGTTCCATCTGTAACGGTTAAAAAAATATTAACCCGTTCTGGGACTTTTCACCACCCCTGTATATTTAGAACCTTGGAACTCAAAGGATGTCAAAGAGCTACAGCTGTAGAACTTCTAAACAACTCCGAAAACATTCAACGGACACCAATCCTAGAACACGAGTGGACCTCTAGAGACCAGATGACCCAGAACCATAAACAGTGCCGGCGACGTGTTTCATTGGTATTGAGGCACAGCTACAGACGTCTTAATGGCGAATGAAAAGACCGTTAACAACCACCTCTCCAACACCTCATCAGGGAAGATCATGCCGACCTGGTCAACATCGCCAACACACTACGATACGCAGCAAATGTGTCCAATACTTTATAATTAGTGTAGGGTGCAATGTTTTAACCCTCAGAATAGACATAGGGACGATGTCTCGAGGGTGTCAGTATTATAAGGATTAAGTATATATATATATATATATATATATATATATATATATATATATATATATATATATATATGTGTGTGTAAATTCAGTAGTATGTAAATATTATGATTGTATGTATTTATTGTAAAGTATTATGTATTGTATATATTTAATGTATTCTAATCAAATAAAGAATAGAATAAGTATAATAAATATAAAATATATTAGAATAAGTAGGAACATATGAAAACTAGAAAGAGAGCCAGCTATTGCGAAATAATTCAAAAAGTGTAGAAATGTAGCCTCGCAAGTACAATGACCGACACACATTATAAAAGTGCATATAAGCCCTTCACGAAGTAGAGACGCGGACAGTCTTTGTGAAAAGTATCTCCGAAGAAGCGAAAGAGCCTGCCGAATATCCAAGTCGCTACAGGAAAAAGGGGTGAGTTTTACGTAGAGTGATCTGGTAGTCATCTCAAAAGTAAAGTAGATTCATGAAAGATCAACAGTTGATATCATTTTGGGTTCATTTGTAAAAATAAATGTAATTTGATTTCAATGTATTTAAGATAAACCTTTAAGTTGATAAGATAGGTGGATATTTGATATTAGGATAATAAGAGAGTCAATTTAATGATAAAGATATTAGAGTAGATTAATATTGAGTATAAAAATGAACCACTGATGATTATTTCATTATGTTACTCAAGAACCCAGCCCTAATAAAAGAAAATTCCTAATATGTGCAGGACTGACACAAAACTTAAAAACAGGTACAAAATAAAAAATAAAAACAAAACACACAAACATTAAATTTACCTCAGTACAATATTTTTTATCTAATATTCAACTTTTCAGTTTGTTTACAAAAAAATAAAATTTAAACTAACGAATTATAATTAATAAAATAATTAATTTGTATATCTATTAATTACTGCAACTACCTACTAATTTTTATTAGTTACTACAAAATAAATTAAAATAAGTTATTGTGTCAACTTACCTTTTCTCAGTAAGAAATTATAGGTGTGGTTGGTGTCCAAGACTGAAACTGTAAATAAAGCTGAAACAAAGAAACAGACAGGACTGCCACTACAAGGTCAGGGAGCTACCCCTCCCACAGAATGGTATGGGGAGGGGTATTCTAAAGTTTCCATTAAGCTTAATGTAAACAACTGACAGTCTCTGAGACCATAGCACACTACTCTAAGGTTAAAAATAGGGATTTGATTTTTTAAAAATTGGTAACCCCCAATTTTTATAAAGGAAAGTTATTAAAGGTTACCAATTTAAAAAATAATACGATCCCTATTTTTAATGAAATTTAGCACTCTTTTCATAAATTGATTTCCATGAAATTTTAGAGCTTACAACAATAAGGGGAGTTCCCCATTAAAACTTATTTGTATCTCCAATTGTTCAAAAGTTAGCTATTGTAACATTTTAGGTGGAAATCAATTAAACGCTAGTCATATTTAAAATTCAAAAGTTAGCTACTGTAACATTTTAGGTAGTAATATTCCAGGATGACATATGGTCCAGTATACAGGACCATATGTCATCCTGGAAAGGTTAGGTGATGCAACCTACAGAATAGCACCAGTGAATACACAAAGAAAGATCAAAGGAATGTTTTACATAATCAGCTTAAAGAAATACCATAGAAACCCAGAGGAAGAGAGGGGGTAACATGAGTATTAGAGTTAACCCTTTGCACTTGAATGGCCAGTAGCACTGGCCACGCCAAGGTTGTAGACAGCTCACATTTGTTTTGTCGTAATTTGTCCTCGCCGCTCGGATGGCCAGTACAGCTGGCCGCGCTACTGTCATTGACAACTCGGCAGCCATATTTGTTGTTTACCTCGCCAGCTCGGAATTATTTTTAAAGACTTCTTGTTATTTGCACACTCATAGTAATTATAGTATAAAGAACAAGTAAAGTTCAATTAAAATTTTTTAATTTAAAGTTACTAATACTAAGATAAACATACGTTTGGGAAATTTAACTTTTATATGTATATTTTTAACACACATAACTAAATAAGTTGTTATAAAGTAGGACTTTACAGTCATGTTATATTCATACATAAACTACTTCACATTTAATGAACAAGTAAAGATCAATTAAAATTGTTTTATTTATACTTACTAATACTATTTACAAAATAAAAACACTTTACAGCTGGTTAACAACATAAAATGTAAGACAGTTAAATCACATACACATTGCAATGTCATTCAGAGAACCAATTTACTCGTATAAAATTACCGTATGCACTGCGCGAAAAAAATAAAAACGTGATTATTTAGTTCAAGAGTTGTCCGATAGGTTTCAGTACACACCAGACATTATAACACAAATAAAATATTAGAAAATATCATATTTGTCAAGTGGCCAGTGGTACTGGCCATTCGAGCGATAGACGTATTCTATCTTGGCCAGTACTGCTGGACATACGAGTTGTGAGGACATTATAGCAAAAAATGAATACAACCTGACACGCAAATGGCGGCGGCCAGTACAGCTGGCCATACGAGCGACGAGGACAAACTATAAATACCGCCTTCGAGCGCAAAGGGTTAAAAATAGAATTAATATAAAAGGGAGATCTAAATAAGATGAAAATAAAAAATAAAAGGAATTGACTATTTTTTAGCAATGAAACATTTCATACAGTGAAAAGGTGAATTCGCACAACAGAATCTGAGCTAGTGAAAATCCATATGCATCTTTGGAGATACTCCAAATGTGAATGTTCTTTGTGCTTTCAGAAAATTTGAAGTATATGGCCTACAGTTTTTCATGGAGAAGACCAATAATGGTATAATTATACAGAGTGATCAACTCAAAATGGCCACCATTGGGATCTCGGAAACTATCAGTTTCTCAAAAAACTTTAAACGGAGAACCTTCCCTGGATTATACGTACATTAAAATTACGGTATTACCGTCTTTTTAATCTTCGTCATTATTCCAATATGGCCACCATCTTTAATTTTTTAAATACAAACACCACATTTTTATTGCTTTGTTGGTAGAACATATTATTTTATGACACTTCTTTGGTATTTTTTTCTAAACTCACCCGTTACGGAGCTACTGGCCGTCATGTGTAAAAACAACTATTACCGCCATGTGATTGGAAATTAATGTAATGTATTGTGTAACTTGTTGCAATACATAATTTTAAAAGTAAAAGTAAATAGAGTATAAGATTAAGACCTTAAGCTTTAACAAAGTTAAAAAAAATATATATTGCTTTCATTAGTGAGAATTTACTGATTTTTACGGAGAAGACCAATAATGGTATCATTATATATATAATCATCATTGTATATCTGGGTTTGCTGAAAAATGTTCTCATTCTACAGTTAGACGAAGATTGCCAAGATCCCTACCAGCCAGACTGGGCTCCACCTCACTTTTGCACAGAAGTCCAGGAATTTCTCAATAAGCAATTCCCAGGTTAGTGGATTGGTTATGCAGAACATCTTAGCTCACTAGATTTCACAAGTCTAGATATTTTCTTATGGGGTTTTATTAAGTATGTTTCACCTTTACCAGTCAATCTCTCTGATGTGAGAAATCGAGACGGCTGATGTACTGGCTCGAGTTGGCAAGAAATTGACTTCAAAGTGAGATGTCTGTCATATCACAAAGGGTAGTTACATCAAACCAAAATGATTATTTGTTTCACTTTAAAATAACACTTCAACCATTATATAACTTATTTAAATAAATTTCTACATGCTTTTAAAGTTGTAGAGTCCTTTTTGAAACAATCTGTACTATAAATTATTTTCAGCCATTTATTCGCTTGTTGTGCTCATATTCCTTTAAATTGCTTCCACAATGGACATGCAAATTCATTAAAGGTGTATACCAGTTTAGTTCTCCCAAACAAAATGTCAAAATTTTACAGTAATCCTAATAAAGAGATGCCAGTCATTAATTCACTGAAAACTGTCCCCTCGAATCTTAATTTTTAGTTTCTACTACGAACAAACTTTAATTTTTCAAGGAAAGGCAGGACATAAACCTTATAATATAAATTTGATCAATGTAATATGACTTTTAATAGTATTAAATGAATAGTATATTGAGAATATTTCCTTAGGAATAAAAAAAGTAGACAATTTCTTATACGTTTATAGATATTTTAAAGGTTATTAAAATGTATATTTTCTCTCTATGTACTAAATATACAAATTACATACAACAAATATCCACATTATTTTGAAGATAATTATTTTATCTTTTTCCTTATAATTTATTTTTGTGTAAATGAAAGCAACTTGTTAAGATTCATTCATCAACTCTTAATAATTTTATGGGAACGTCACAAAATGAAATAACATTTTTTTTAAATTGATACTCTTGAAATTGAGTAAAACATTAAAACTACTATATTTCAGTAACACAATTCCTTGGAAATCAAATTAATTTTCCATTTAACCTAACACAATAACTACATATTGTCATTTTATCCTTGTTAAATGCAAAAAAACAAACAGGAAATTAAAATATATTAGGCCTATATTTCAAATAATTATAAACTATATTATTGATTTAATAAATAATATATAAGGCAGATTCATATCTAATTCATGGCAGTATAAACAGTACTTTGTTCTCCTTTCGTATGTACATTCTCAATTTATATCTATTGGTAACATAAAATAGTTTATTATAATATTATTTAACATCTAATGGTTGCTAAAAACAAGAAACAAAACACTAAAATATTCTTATCTAAAATATGTATGTCTGTACAAACTCACAAAACCTTATACTCCTATCTGAATAAAGTAAAATAACACAACTATTTGTTATATAGTTTTACAGAACATATCCTAATGATATCATTGTTGTAACTTTTCCACATCCTGATTAAATGAAAATGATTTAAAAGTAAACAATAATAAGTAAATGAGAACATGATTAATGGTAACTCTCGTGAAAATTTCTTCACTTTAATTGAAAGTGCCTTCCCATGCAGCTTCTCGCTGCTTTACCTCCAGTCTTCTTTTCTCTGAAAACATCAAAAACGTTTGATTTATGTCATACTTTACCTGAAACACAATCTTATACATTAATTAGCTAATGATATTTTGTTCTATTAAGAATTATTTTATTTGAAATCAGATTTTCAATGTGTAGATTTGCAGGAAAATAACAGAATTGTTATCTTTAGTAATATTGAAGAAAATTATTTTTTTAAAAATTATCCCAGTATATGTGTAAGGTTTAAGCTTATTTAATTTAATGATATGAAAACACACCAATTTAAAAAAAACAAACAAATTTATACCTTCTCTGGTGATACTTTTGATATTACATAAAAGTCCTTCATATTTTAAACCTGAGTATTTATATAAGAAATATTTAATATTTAAAGAGTTAAATTCTTTTTTATTTAATCTTTAGAATTTAATTAACAGAACAAGTTCTGGTGTTATCTAGTACATTGGAATAACATCTAACTTTATTCTTTAGAATTGTTTCTGTTATATATTTCTGAAAAATTTAACAATAAAAATTACCTCTGGCTTCCTTTAAGACTAGTTTTTCAGCTTCTCTTTCTTTCGATGCAGTTGGCAATCGCAGACCTAATGCTCCAGTTACGAGACGACGGGCTAATGCTGGACATGTTTTAGGACGCTCCATAGGAGGTAACACAAGACTACGAGCCTTTATTCTAGATTCAGCAATAGCCTGCCGTAATGGTCTTGTTTTTACAAAAGGAAAGTTAGTAGCTAAAATTTCATCCGCTGAAACAAGTAAAGAAAATTTGGTTACAGTACTTTTCTGATGTTAAAACAGTTCGATCATCTGAAAAATGTAAAATTACTATGTTAATGTGTGAGCATTGCATTTAACAAGGTGGCAGATTGAATTCAAATACCACAGTTCAACTTTTTTCTATTTATGGTTAAAGGATCACAAAACTCTTTCTTTTTTTAAAGATTAAAACAAATTTGTGTTGCATATTTTTGTAAGGTATTGAGGAATTTGAACAATTTAACAGAAATAATGTATATAGATAGATGTTTAGATTTTGTATGGATAGGAGACACAGGCTTACGTTTGAAAGTGGCCGTTGGTACACAAATAGAATAATACAATAAAACATTAAAGTTATAATATATATATATATATATATATATATATATATATATAAATACTCTATAAAACAAAATTTAAAAAGTAGTGAGTTTGACATAGAAAGTCGAGCAGAGAGGCTAATATATTATTAAACATTTGAAAATTGTTTAGTATTGCCTACAAGTTCAATTTAACTAATGTTTCAGATTATTAAATACATAATAATTAGTTATTTAACATTGTGATTGTTTTTTCTCTTTTATTAAAGTATACAAATAATTTAAATTTTGTAAGTATATACAGCTGAACCTCCATTAACAAAAATGTTCAACCAAAATATCCCCCCCCCTTTTTTAAATATGACTTTTTCTGGATAAAATATGAATGTAATAAACATTGTTTGCAAAGTGTGATTTTTCATGATAGCTCTGTTAAAAATAAACAGGTTTCCTTAGTTTGAGATTAAAAACTAGTGTCACTCGTCGTAAGGTGAATCACCTCGTAGATCCCTTTTAGACATGGATGTGCATGGACTCTGAGCTTGAGAGTTTTCTGCCTACTATATAATCATGTGTCGTTCAATCATCAAGTCAGTTTGTTTTAGCATTTTCGGTAGTTCTCATCATCCACTTAGTAACCATCCGTAGAGTGGTGATAGTTTGTTGTGACTTACATGATAACTTGTATGAACTGAGCTTTATAAATTGTGCATCATGTCTACAAAGAGGAAAAAAGTCGTGATAACAATTGAAGAAATATAAGAGGGAGTTAAAAAAATGACGAGATATTGCAAACTGTGGCAGCCGACTTTGGTGTTGGTGTTTCTATTTATAATGCAGAGGAGACTGGATTTAATTTTAAAATGTTACCCAAAAAGTCATTTGCCTCAAGGGTTAAAAAAGAATGATGGTTTTGTTTTGTAGTAATGTTGCGGGAACTCATCGACTGCATAGGAAAGTTAAAAAACTCAAGGCTTTGAAAGATATTGAAAAATGCTCCTCCCATCTACTATAAAAATCAAAAATGTTCCTGGATGTCCACTGGGTTGTTCACAGAATGATTTAACGATGAATTGACACCTAGTGTTGAGTCTTCTTTGAAGTTGAAAAACCTTCCTATAAAGACAGTTTTAATTATCGATAATGCACCAACACACCCTCAGAATCTCATGGGCTGTTATAAAACACTTAATTTCTCAAAATCTACTCCACACATTTAGGTATAATATTAGTCAAATGTGAAGAGTAATGACCCCCAAACCAGTGTTTAAATGAGTTTAAGTCTCATTTAAATATATAGATATTTTTTTAAAGACAGCGTCGACGGTTGATTTTCACATTTTGATTAACAACTATCAAAATTACATTTTTGGTTTTGGAGATGAAAAATGAGTGAGAAAGTGTGTGCATTGTTTATTAGTATTATAACATTGTTTATTAGTATTATAACATTGTTTATTAGTATTATAACATTGTTTATTAGTATTATAACATTGTTTATTAGTATTATAACATTGTTTATTAGTATTATAACATTGTTTATTAGTATTATAACAAGTTTTTAATAAATTTTGTGAAAATTCACTATAATGCTGAGGATATTTTTAGCAAATTCTGTCTTGTATGGGAACAAAATGGCTGACAAAATTACTATTAAACAGCAGATGGGCCCTTTCTCGGATGCTCTATGGTCAGTAAAGAGTTATTTAAGAATATATGACTGTGCTCTGAATAGGAAGTGGGTTGAAAGATAGAAAAAAAAACAAGACACCAGTTGTTTTATCATAATGATTAGGCAGATTGATATGAAATTTTTATGAATATTCCATGCTCAGTTTTTTCCGTTGTATCAAAAGCAAAGATGAGTCACATAGTTCCAAAGTCATACATTTTTTATTTTGACAATGCAGAAACTCCACTCTGCAAATTATGCAATATAGAAGTGGATATATTGCAAACATATACATTTTAACTGTTGCAATTTTCTTCATTATTGGCATTATTGATGACTTACTATATATATTATATATATCTAATAAGTAGCAATTTTGGTCCAATTTTATTTAATTTGGAAAATAGGTTCGGTTTTTTAAATTGTTTGGCAAATACATTAATGTTTAAAATCAATTTACAAAAATGTATCAAAACTTCAAAAAAATGTAAAATTCAATTTACAGTAGAACCTCTCTTAACCGGTCTAGTCGGGACTGACACCGGGGCCGGACGGTTGCCCGTTTGGCCGGTTAATCCGAGGTTCCCGTTAAACTCGTCACAAAGCTTTTTTTTACAGATTCCCCCTCTGTCAAGTCTTTTAAAACACATTTAACCGCGTCTCAAACGAAACCAACACACGCTTCCGTTTTCGTAACTCGCTCATTTTTATTTACTGTATATACTGTACGTAGATCATAACCAGTCAAAGACAAGAAGAAAACTGAAAAGAAATGTTATATTTTCCATAATTTATACTAAATTGATTCGTGAAAAAAAAAATCGGCCCATCAAACGTTTTTGCCTTTGTATATCTGCTATACCGACGACGGGTGCCAATGTCGCGGTGTTTTTACACTGCCGACAATGGGATACCGCTATCGACAAAATCGTTTGACTCGCCGCCGCTTTGTTTTTACGCTGCCGACAATGGGATACCGCTATCCACAAAGTCGTTTGACTCGCCGCCTTGGTGTTTTTCGTCGCCAACAATGGGATACCGCCGGTTAACAGAGGTTCTACTATAAAATGTCCCTGTACCCCTTGGGTTCTAAACCCTACTAAATATTATGTTATGTTATACAAACTATACATTAGTATATTTAATGGAAGTTAATTTCTATTGATAATACTTAACTAGTACTGATTATAATACAGATAGTAAATGGATTTTCTTATATTAAGCATTTTTGAGTTGCACCTTATTACTAAAAAAGATTTATTGTATCATGATTTATTCTATTATACAGATGATAAAACGGTGTAAAATAGTTACACAGTGGAATTTTAATACATACCAACTACTGGACTTCCAAATACACCAAGGGCATGAGTATCATCCACCCATTTAATATGAAATCCACGACTACGATACCCAGCAAATATATTAAGCAGATCATTAGTTTTAAATTCAGCTGGAAAATCATATATTTCAATAATACATTCACCATCTCCACTTCGTTCTTCCTCGGTCTGAAATGGCCTGTAATCACTCTTTGCAGTTGTTATTTTTACACGGCCGACAGATTTGGTAAGCTGAAAGGAGAAACAGATAAATAAAATAATTATGGTTTAAATACAAATCTTTATTTAAATGTCTGATTTAAAATAAGATAAAACAAATCTGGGAAAATTAAAAGAAGAATATAAAAGAATATTCCTAATAAATTTAAAATTAATTGGTAAAAATGTGGAAAGATAATTTATCAAATAATAAAACATGGGAAAGCAAAAAAAGAAGTTTTTCATTTTAGTTTTTTCAAATTAAAAAATGTAAGAACAAAAGTTTGTAAAATTACATTTTATATTATATAATTGTGCCAATTTGAGGTAGGCTACCATTTTTAACACTCATATCAGTAGGTGGTGTACTAAGGAGAGACTGAGAGTCAATTGTTCAAACTTCATCATCCTTCCCTTCACTAGGAGGAACTTGGATTCTTTTTTTCGACTGAAGTCAAGGACACTCACTACTTTCGGATTAGTCAAGTATCTTGGACTAACCTTGGATTGCCCAGCTTTGAGCATTAGGAAAGAGTGCTCAGCAAAGCAAATGGGCAATGAAGGAGGCATCTAGACGACTTATTGGCGCACATCGCTGCTCAGTAGTAAGGCCCCAGATGTCCTAGGGTTCAGGTGTGGTGGCCTAAAGCAAGACATAGAGGAAACTAGCTAGCTTACAAAGACTATGGCTTGTCTCTACACAACCGGACCCATTATTAGCAGTCCAATAGCTAATATGGAGCTTCTGCTAGGGCTTCTGCCAGTGCATACTTAATTAATGGCAGAAGATAGGCTATGCCACTATAGTCGAATTATGGTGAACTCTGTGATGAACTTACCACCTGATGTAATGAAAATGGAGTCTTGTCTCCAACAAACCATTTTCCGTTAAACTTTTATCACGTGAAGACTGGAAAGGGAACAAGGAGCAGATGACTGATGAAAGACACCTGCTACAGCACACAAATGGTTCATAAGTAGGACAGAAATCTGGTTTAGGTGTATATAGCTTGTCTCTCATGACAGCCATTAGTGCAAGCCTTGTAAGTCACTGTATTGTTTTTCAATCTAGCAATTGTTTTGAGATCTTAGCAATCTTGGCTTGCACAAACCTACGATTGACTAAGCGATACTCTGATAAGCGTAAACTAATCCTAAGGGACAAAGAGGCCGTCCTGAAGATCCTTGACTCAACCCAGATCTCCATGCTTGTGTGAGAATGTTTTTAAAATCTTGCCACAATTGCCTGTCTTAACGTGGGGATATAAGCCCCAAATTTTAGCCTTAGCAAATCTCTAGGAAAAACTCCATCCATATTTCAAGCTAAGATACATGCAATAGAGCTCTGCGCTAGAGAGAATATAAAAAAAAAATCTATTTTTATTATATAAAAAAAGGAGCAGAGATCTATTTCATATTAGACAGTTCTTAAGGGTCTAAGTTCATACACTTTTAAGTCAAGATTGGTCTGGGAATGTCTACAAGTAATCAATCAACTGGTAACAAACAACAAAGCCCGAACCATTCTTTGGGGTGCCTAAAACAAATCTTCATAATATCATGGAAACAAGATCAAAATATGAAGTATTGGACCACACACCCTGGTCTAAAACAAGTCAAAATGTTTATAGTCTACTCTAGGACAAAGGCTAAAAAAAATACTGGAACTCAGAAGAAGGAAGCTTAGGCTGATTATTGATCTACAGTCCGGACACTGTCCAGTGAATTATCATTTATAACATATGGGCAAGACTGTAGTAGATACATGCTGCTTTTGCCTGACACATAAAGTAACAGCTGAACACTGGTTGTGTGAGTGTGAATTTCAATCTACACAAGGCTATTTTATCTCAGCATTTCATTCCCCACCACTGCAGATATAACAATCATGTCCTCAAAACCATTTTAAAAGATTCTTAGAAAGCTTAAATCTTGGCTGTGTCTAAAACAATATTAGTTGGGTAGTCACTAAAGATCCATTTGGGTCGTAGTAACAAGAGGCTGAATAGACTTGGACTCCTAAATCACTAACTAACATGATACATCTTGGTTGGGATCTACAGCACAGAGTGTGGGAACAAGCTAGCGAGAGGAATATATTGCTACCTTTCAAGGAGCCAGAGCTTGCTTGTGGGATTACAGATAAACTGCCTACAGTGCCATTAGAAAATCATCTAGAGAAGAACACTGTCATCAATGACAGAACAACTCTAGACAGTCACTAGCCAAAAGACTTGTTAGAGATCTAAGTGTTCGACTCACCACTTGTTTGGTTCATTGCAATTTATTAAGCAAGGAATTACACTTATTACTGAACATGACCACTTCAGAAATACCTGCTTAAATTGGCCATTATTAAGGAAGATGTCCTATACAAACAGTCTGATGAGACTCCCAAACACATCCTTCTGGACTGTGAGAGACTGGAAGGCCAAGAAGAGGCCTCTCAGCTAAAGGATGTTGTTGATCTCAATATTGGATGAAAGCTGTTGAGCTTAGTTGAAAGCTCAAAGGCTGGCCTGTTCAGTTAGGTCCACAGGGGAGCACAATAAACCTTGGTTGAAATGCAGGGTCATCACCCAATTCCCCCAATTTAATCTAACACACATACATTTTACATGACATATGATAACAAATTTAATTGTAAACAAGTTATTCTTTTGTATGTATATATGTATATTTAACTATAAAAGAAATATTAGTAATTTTATAGTTTTTAAATGTTCTTTAAAAATACAGATTTAAAAATTTTTACTTGGTTAAAATTTAATGTTAAATCAGAAATGTTCATTCAAAATGTGTATATGAAAGAAATGGGTTTGTAATCTAATTTTATCCTAAAGAAAGTTTGTTGGATTAAGACTGTCTATTTCCCGTCAATTACAACTACCTCACTTTTCCTTTCACACTGTTTTCTTTTCCATATTGCCTATTTTGAAACAAAAGATGGGCGTTATATTTCACTAAATTATCAAATCCATTTCATAACTTAACATTAGTATAAAAATTGGATACAAATTGCAACTGCTAGAGACAATGCACATAAACCAATCTATGTGAAACAACAAAATAACTAATTTATATTATATTTCAATTTGTAAGTTAGCAAAAGTAGGCTTACACAATTTATTTGAAACAGCACCTTTTTGAAAAACAGTTGTACTTCCACATTCCCACATTCATAATAAAGAGAAAAACACAAACGCTAATTTAAAAGAAATTGTATTTGAGCAATTCATATACTGTAGATTTAAAAAATCTTGGCGAACTACAGAATCTATTGCAATAAGCCTTTAAAAAAATCTAATTCTTGAATGAAAAATCATAAAGTTGTTTGAAAATTGAACAAAAAAAGCTTGCAATCTATTTCAAAATCTGGTATTTAAAATGATTTGAGGAATTTTTTTTACAAAGGCCCGCTATACTATATTTTATGTAGATTGATATTCTGCATCCAATCAAATATCTAATTTCCATCTCCAACAAGATATATAGAAGTTCCTACAAAAACTCTAAAATAAATCTCTCTCTCTCTCTCTCTCTCTCTCTCTCTCTCTCTCTCTCTCTCTCTCTCTCTCTCTCTCTCTCTCTCTCTCTCTCTATATATATATATATATATATATATATATATATATAATATAATATATATATATATATATTAGTAGTTGCAATTCTAGCCAGATTTAGTTCAAACTGGCATTCAAACCGTATAACAAGGGCATTTATGAGAAAACACTATGTTTACTATATTTTCTAAAAAATAATACATTTTTCTTCAGAAGTTAATATCTTATTAGTATATTTACCAATATAAATGGCTAATTAATTATACACAAATATAGTATGTTTGATTTTGATTGCTATCACCTAATCACCCAGTTTAATTTATCACAAAAATAAATACAAATATTAATTTCAAGTTCAGATATGATATTAAAACAATTGAAGTAAAAGAAGGTTGATAAAAAGTTGGTTTATTAATAACTTTTTAGGTTAATTTCAAAAATAGAAAGATTGTGAGATCAGAAAATACAAACTGACGTAAAATTAGAACTTGGGACTTTATATTTTGAACTTATTGGTCACTTTTTGAAGGTTAAAAATTGACTTTTTCAAACATTAATGGTTACACTATAAGTCAATCTTAACTTTTACAATAACTGGAAGTGCCTCAGAAACCATGCCTCGTGAGCAAGCGACACACACGTCCACCATATGTTTATAATTAGAGGTAATTAAGAGAGACAATAAGGCTTATCCCTAATTTTAAAACAATTGTTTAGTTCTGTTAAAGGCTTATACTGACCAAGAAATACATTAATTCAGTCTAAAGTCACATTGTAAATAGTCCAATGGAAGAAACAAATCTGTGTAGTTTGTAAGTCAAATAAAGTATAGTCGTACCTTTGTCCACTTTCTGTCAAGTAATTGTCATGCAGACAGATCCGCCAGTTTGTTGTGTCTTCTGTGGGTCAGCTGTAAACTTACAAGGTATTTGTTTTGGAAACATGTTATTAAGTACAATTCAATCAATAACTAAATTAAGTCATTTTAGACATTAAGACCTAAATATATAGTTTGTAATTCATTTTTCCCATTTGAGAAAAATTTGTAAATACCTAGTTTGTTTATTAGTAGGTACATATGGAATTGCATTAATAGTGTTTTTTCATTTTGTATTAAAACTAACAGTTTGTTAATCTTATGCAAATTCCAATTTTACTGCTGATTCATGTGCAAACTTTTACAATTATATTACGGTTGTGCAAAAGTTTGAAAATCAAGATTCGTATCGAGAAAAAAACTTAACATTATCTCGATCTCCTAGGTGAAAACAGATTAATTTATAAAGTAGTTTTTTTTATAAAGACAAAGTAAATTCAAACATTTTTCAATGTGTTACAACACTTAGATTGACACAATATTTAAATTTGTCTGTTGTAAATACAGAAATACCGAAGTCTCTGACAGAAAGATGTCTATATTGAAATGAATAAATCAATGAAAATGAGCACATTACAAATGAAAGTGTCTAAGTTTTTAAAATGACTTGAAATGATAGTTCTGGAGAGGTAGTAAACAAATTTTAATAGCTTGTTCATCACTAATATTTCGGCTTTTCAGAAATATACTTTTATGATACAATTTTTACATAACTGATTTTTATTATAATCATGTATCTGATAAGAAAAATGTGTACATAGCACACAAGGAAAAATTGTATCATTATCATAACACATTAATTTTGTTGACCTAAGTATTTATTTATTTTATATAAAAATAAAACATATAATTAATAATCATATAATACAAACAAAATTGAACTTAGTACAAATTATTTCTTCATTTAAAGTTGCAATGAATGACGTATAGAATTTAAAGGCCACAAGGAAATGTCAGGGATAATTACATTACTACAGTTGTGTTTGTAGTTAAACGACTAAGATGAGACCTTAAGCCTAACAATAAGTGAATCATTTTAACACGGCATAATATCATATAGGTAAAAAAAAAATACCTTGCTATGTTCCAACTGCCAAAGTTTCAATATTTATAAATTTTACTAAAATCCAGTTGTCTAAAACAGTGATAAATCCAAAAGTCTAGAAAAAAAAGTTATACTACAGTATTTACAAATTTTAAATAAAGAAAAATCTGTTAAAAAGAAGAAAAACATTTATATCGACTTTTCATTCTGATAATAAAAATTATTGGTTCTGTTATGTAATGTTACATATGCAGTGGGCTATGAAGTTTGCTGTTTGAACAATTAATAATTAGATTGGAATCCACAAAGATAGCAGATTCATATACATAAAAAAATCACCTGGCTATGCTCCAACTACTTCAGTAAAAAACAAAAATAGCAACAAAAAACATACATATATTTATATACATAGACGTACATATATAAAAAAAGAACATCTAATAAATCAATAAATTTTTAAAAAAGAATAAAAATATAATAATAGTAAATAGTGATAATAACAACTAAAGAGAAAACAACACAGATAAGAAATATAAAAACTTTTTTTTAAAACCCAAAACACACCAAAAATAAATAACCAAACAGAAACATTAATAAGTTCCGTTTATGATTAATAAGTATAGGATTGGGTTACATTAATTTTGTAGTTCTAAAAAAGTTACCAACCTATGTTGGGTGTAGAACTAGAAACACACCAGAGAATAAAATATCTAAGTTTGAAATCTTATGTGTCACTTTGATAACCAACAAACTGGAAATTGAAAGTTGTTGTATATTCTAACAACTCCTCTTGATTGGTAAAAATAATAAATTGTCAGTATAGAAATATTCATAAAGTTTTATGATAATACTAAATGTAACTAGATCATTTCATTGAAACTGAGTATAATACTGTTCTGGAAAAAAAAAGAAGAATTTAGCCTACCTGTTTATATAAGGGTTTTAGTGTAAATATGCAATGTTCATTTTAAGTTTAATTCTAAAATGGGATGCTGTCTTTCTTGACATTATTTAATATTAATAATTTATATTGTTAATGAAAAAATAATCTTTTCCAAACAAATAAGACTATACTTGGAGTCTGAAATAGTAAGAATATTTATATTTTCACTCACTAGACCATTATGGAGAAACTTTTGTAGGAGAGGGCCAGAGAATTAAAATGTAAAAGGCCTTTAGCCATATCCAAATAAAATAAAAATGTATCAATTAAAAAAAAAAAAAAATCTTATTGAATCGGCATGAAGGAGTATGCGATGAATGGAACTTTTAAAATTTGGATGAGCTGACTTTCAGGAGTGAAGCTAAGTGTTCATCTGTCAATCAGTTTCCCACACTACTTTTTCGGAGTTTCAAAGTAGAAAACACTTGTTCACAGATGTAGGATGGTGGAAACATAACAGTTATTTTCTGAGCATGAGATCTCACATTTGGGGAACATGATTTTAATAACGACCTGTAAAACTCCACTTTTGAAACGTTAAGAACTCAACGTTTGAACAATTGCTTCAACTCAGCATTACGCTGCAAATCAATTAGTTCAAGCTGAAATTCTGTTTTCACTGTCTCACAGTCTAAATTAAATGGCATACTGAAAATATCTAAATCTTGATCAATATTTTTAAAGTCTTTACAACCTTAATACTGACAACAAACATGTATTTCATGTCAAGGGCAGATTTACACAAACTGTCTTGATATATGACACAGCGTAGAAATACAATTTTGTTCTTAAGATATCTTCGGTTAAATATACCAACGAAACCACATATTTTCCCCATCATACTTTAATGATTGCATGCATGATAATTCTTCAGTTATACAGAAGTTATCATCAACTCCTTTTATAAATATTAGTAACCGAGCAGCATCATTAATGTCAGTAGCCTACTCTTCACCATAGTAATAGAACAGAATTTTAAGTTTGTAATTCTTGACTCTAGGTGTTTATCTATTGTCTCGATTCTAGATGTAACTATTTTTTGAGACAAACTAACTGTCTCACAATCCTTGGTTTTGTCAGGATATAAAATATCACTTACTTGAAGTAGGCATCGTTTCACAAACTCCCCATCAGAAAGAGTTTTGTTGCTTTTAGCAAGTTGTACGATAAAACATAACTAGCATGTGTAGCAGTTTTTAGAGAACTGTTTTGCTTTTTTTAAATATTTTGCTGATCTGAGAGCTTCTTACGTATATCCTCTGTGTTTTTGTTTCCTTTCATCTTATCCAACTCTACTCATCTTAAAAAACACGGTATTCTGAATCAACTTTGTTTTCTAGTCGCCATTATTACAAAATGTCTCGCAAATATTCACCACACTATAAACACAAAACAACACTTAACATAATATTGAATTTTGAATTGAGGAAGGCTTTGTAATAAGTCACTGACGTAGACGGACTGAGAGTACCACTGTGACTCTTTGTGGGCAGGTCTACACTTGTGATGTTTTTGTCTTGCTCTTGTATGACCTTTGTGAATGCTCTGATGCCATTCCGTTAACACTTTTTGTGTATATAATACAGACACAGAAACAATGTGATGTGATAAGAATAATGCATGTTTGATTTTCTTTAATAATAAGTTCTATCTTGAGATCATGAACATGGTAAATAATGTAGGTAAGTTGTCATTCAGAAATCTGTCACGGGCCAGATTACGCCGGTGGTGGGGCCGGATATAGCCTGTGGGCTGTACTTTGCTCATCACTGTACTAGATAGACAATGTTCAAAATACATTAAAAACATCAAAAACATACTTGTATTTTTAACTAGTAATCAGTCCCAGTAATGGTTCCAAATTCAGCACTAGAAGACCTCATATATTTTAGAAGCTCTATTCTTTATGGTCTGCTCATAACTCTGATGAACTGTGTATGTGTTCCGACTAAAATAGAGCTTCCACCTTTGCTAAAGTCAATAACTCGACCCTGGCTTCATAGTTGTCAGAGGCAGACTGGCCGGCAAATGCAGAGGATGTAGTTAATCTTAAAAGTTACAAGGATTAAATAAAGCAAAAGTTAAAGTTTTAAAATATTTTAATAATATAAATGAACTACAATTGTTTCGCCTTGCGGCATCATCAACTTTGCAAAGTTGCCCGATGATGCCGCAAGACGAAACAATTGTAGCTTATATTATTAAAAAAATTTTGAATCTTTAGCTTTATTGCTTTATTTAATCCTTGAATATGGAGTTTCAACAAGAAATATCTGCTGTTACATTAAAATTAAAAGTTACAATTTCATTTTAAGAAAAAACAATAAATATGTTTTTACTAGTATTATAAATTTTTCCTCTTCTAAATAATCCATTATAGTTATTTTTGTCAGATTGTAAGGGATCACTTCTTATCTCCACAACTTTTAATGTAGAGCAGGGCCGCATCGCTAATGTGTGATGTGACAAGTAGAGTGCATGATCATGTGCTGTACTTCCTGCCACACACCTGGCGTTTGTTTTCATCTTCTCCTAATGCTCCCACTCCCGAACTGTGTTGTGATATTTGTTTATTTAGTTGTAAATAGTTATCTATTTAGTTTAATATAATGCCCAAATTTAAGTGCCATAGGCTAATATGAAATGTATATACCAAACTGGTGCTCAAAAAGAAGTGTAAAGAAGGGAAAATACTTAGAGACAGCAAATTCTTCACAAAGTTTAAATAATTGCACCAGTCATCAAGAGACAATGACAGTACTGGTAAGGAGGAATTAATTATTTACATTCCTCGCTACACTGACTGGCTCATTGCAAAATAGCGAGACCCAATTAAAAGACCTCGGAACATGAAATTTTGCATTGCCTACATACTTTTATTAATGCCTCAGTCCTAGGGCGAAGGGACAAAATAAGAAATGTTTTTGAACAATTCCATTCCTGAGACGAGTAATTATTAATTAAGGTTATGCAAATAATACAAACGGTTATTGTATATTATAGAAAATATGTCTTATTGTTTTACAAAATTATCTTAATTTAAATTAAAATGAGATAAAAAGAAGAAGGAAATGTTTAATAATTCGAAGGGCAGTATTATTTTATGACTACAAGTAACAATTAACCATTAGCAAGTGGTAAGGGTCACCATCTTCTATGCTATTTTAGCCCAGTATCTTGGCTTCCGCCGCAGTCCGCACTGGCTTTCTTATTTTATTCTAACTATGTACATATTCTCTAAAATCTTGTTACTTTCATAGTTCATAGGGACAGAGAATAAATTATAATATATTAATTTGGATCGTATTTATATAAAAAATTTGTTAAAACCGTTCACTATATTGTAAAATATTTTATATAGTTGTTATCACAACAGATTAATAATTTGGTTCTTGTAGATATCTTAGATGGATAATACAGGAGACGGGAGAAATCAAAATTGGATCACATATTTTATCCTAGAGACACTTCTTGTTCCACTTAAAGATTAAAATTATGGCCTAATTCAAACTATAGACATAGACTGAATACACAGCATCAAGGCAGTGCACTTGACTTTTTGACATGTTACGGCAAAGACGGTGATGACTTTCTAATTGGGGATGAGACTTGGATTGCTTATGAACCCCTGAATCAAAACGACAATTGATGGAATGGAAGCACACTACATCACTAGCAAAGACTAAAGCAAACAAAAATCTTGAAAACTCGAAGTATCATGTGCATAGTATTTTGGAACAGACACAGGTGGATTTTTTTTACTGCGAGGTGAAACAATCAATCAAAATGTTTACTGAGATGCTTAGGAAATTGCGTCGTGATATACAGAATAAACGAGGATCCCCACATACTGTATTGTTTTGATTCATGACAATGCCCGACCTCACGATGCTGCGAATGTGACACTTGCAGGACTTTGACTGGGACAAGTTTGCCTATCCTTCATGACTTAGTCCCTAGTGTCTTCCATCTCTTTTTGCACGAAAAATTGTTCATTGGTGGTAAAAACTTCAACAACTATGACAAGGTTAAAGAACATGTTGCCACATGGTTGACAACACAGCCGGTAACGTTTTATGAAGAAGGCATACAAAAACTTGACAAGTGACTACAAAATAGTAGGAGTTGTGTAGAAAAATAGCTTAAGGTTTGTAGAATATTTTTGCAATAAAATAGTTTTTCTGTATATGTACTAGTTTTGTTGTTGTTACCAAACAGAACTTACTTTCTGAACGTACCTTGTAATAAGCCATAATAAAAAAACATTTCAATGACATGCAGACTTGCCAGTTTGAATTTTTAACACTTTAACCGTATAATGAATTTTCATTCACTAACAGTATCATCTGGTCTCTCAGACCGGACATTCTTTTCTCCATTTAAGTTATTTTTTTTACTTGAATCTCAAGATTTATTTCAATTTAGGTAATAATACATATATGTATGAATTAAAATTTGGCATTACAGTGCTTAAATCTGTATATATGTATAAGGAAATGGAGGGGAAAAACATGTTTTCGACAAAAAAAACTATTTGTTTATTTATTTTCAAAACAATTTCTAGCCATTCTTGTCGGGCCGGGAAGTGGTCCTCTCAAAATGTTGTGTTGGGGCGTTCGTCTTTATTTGTTTTCTGATCTTACGCACAAATACTGTTATCTTTACCCCAATAGAATTCAGACTCCCCCTCCGAAGAACAAAATTTTCAACAATATAATGAATATCATTTTCATCCTCTATTCAGGGTTCATCATTTAAACTAGTGACGGGTAGAAATACAAAATGGCAATTTATTAATCATACTTAACATTGTATCGAAATTTTTACATATTTCCTAAACTATATCAGTTATTTTTGTTTGAGCACAAGCATATTTTTTAACGATTTCGCTATCAGGAAACAGTTCGCGTGATTGGAACTAATAAAAGAATTATATTTTCTAAAAGAAGTGTGTAATAGCATGCTGCTTTTGTAACGTGTTTCCCCCTTTTTTTCTCCCCCCCCCCAACACTGAAATTAAGTTTCATATTTTTCTAAATATATTGCCATTTCTTGATTTTAAAATTGACGGAAACTCTTGCACAAAAGATTTTTTTAAGCCATGATTAACAATCCTATTATAATTAAACTTTCATTACACCAAAACTTTAACCAGAAAACATAATTTATATTAAACTTTGATTACGCCAAAATTCTAACCAGTAAACACAATTTGTAATTAAAACTGTATAATGGGTTTTCTGTATTTTCTTTTGTGCACAGTTTATAGTTTAGATGCTAAAAATAGCCTACTGGCTTTCTCTTTCTACAAATAGAAACGACAGCAAATGAATCCATATGACCATATGACATTAAGTGGTTGACCTTGAGCCTATGTCAACTTTTTGTGTACAATAACTAAGCCTACAATATGAAAAAAGAATCATGAAGTGTTTAATTAAGAAACAAAACAATTGACTAAATACTACTGGGGAAAATGTCTAAATGCATCAAACTACGAATTCTTTTACTTTACTGGTATTTATTGTTTAAAGCTAAATTGTGATAAAATATGGAGAACTGGCAAGTCTGGATATGAAATAATACACATACGAGGGGGGACCCCCCCAAAAAAAAACAGGAATTTGGTCATAACTCCGTTATTTTTCAATATTTTTACACCAAATTTTAGTCACCTTCAAAGTAATTACCATTGACTGCAATGCATTTCTCTAATCATTTCTTCCATTGTTCAAAACATTGTTGATATTCACTTAATGGAATGTTCTTTAGTCCATTCAGAAATTTTTGTTTCACCTCTTCCACAGTCTCAAAGCGTTTATCTTTCATATCCTTTTTGAGTCGGGGGAACAAAAAAAAATTGCAGGGAGCAAGATCAGGTGAATAGTGGGGGGGGGGGGTGAGCAATCAGTGTCATACCATTTTTCGTCAAAAACTGCTTCACAGACAGGGCGGTGTGGACAGGTACGTTGACCTGATGAAAGAACCAATCCCCTGTACGCCACAAATCCTCCGATAAAATCCTCTGGATTGAAGTCAAAGTCAACCCAGATATCTCAACTAATTGATCAATGGTTCGACGACGGTCTTAACGAACTAGAGTGTTGATTTTCCCAACGTTGTCATCAGTTCTTGACATTGAAGGGCGCCCAGAACGAGGCTGGTCTTCAGTCAACATTTCTCCATTTTAAAAATGCTGAAACCACTCATAGACACGTGTTTTATTTAAAGTAGCTTACCCATAAGCTGTTGTAAGCATTACAAGAGTTTCCGCGGGCGTTTTTCCCAACAGGAAAAAAAATCCAACAGTCACACGTTGCTCCCGGCAGTCAGCCATTTTACGTTTTCGCCGAAACAGAAAAAGGTCTTTCACAAAAAATTTCTAACGGACTCCCTTTTTGGCCGACCGGCCACGTCCACCCTCTCTCCTCACCAGCCCCATTCTCATTAATTTTGGGTCCACCCTCATATATCAAACACCATAAGAGTCACCTCTTCATGACTTCAGTATAAAAATACTATTGTATATAAAGCTGTAAATATAAGAAAAGTTGTAATATGAGAATTATTTAAAAAAAAACTAATATTATAAACCATTCCAGAATTCGAATTAGGCTCAAACAAATACTAAATTATTTACGACAAAATACAAAATATTAAAGATTTTTAATATCAGTTCTTCGGGCATCATTGTATCGATAGTTAGAGGATACTTTTTGTATGCCTAGTGGAAAACAAATAATTAAAAAGAAAGTAGTTACTTTTACTTATTTTCATTATCAAAAATGTATTAAAAACAATTAATTATTAACCTTTCCAAATTTCAATATTTAGAGCTCTTTTACAAATTTAAAATTGAAATATCATTAAAAAAAAAAACTTACCTCTTCCATAAATTCTGGTACTAGACATTCACCATCATCAGTAAAAAGTGAATCCCATTCATAATCATCTGGATTATAAGAAGAATGTTTATCCACACTTTTCATACTTGATTTTGGTTTCTCCTTCTGCTTTTTAATATTTTGTTGAGGTTTTTCCGCTGTAGTATTGCTATTATCCTGTTTTGAGAGTTTATGGTGTGCTTTAGACAAAGGTTTAACAGGGTCAGAAATAATAAGGACATCTGATGCAGGCTTACCATGTAATATCCTTCTATTTTTTAAATTACGTTCTTCAGGATTCAAATCCTTTTCATCATCTTTTCTTGCATAAGAACTACATTCATTTGCTCTTTCATGCATTAAAAACTTGCTATTACTTTCTGAAGAATCAGTTGAATAATTGTCTTGTTTACTCTTTTTAGTAGGTTTCCTTTTTGAGCAGGAAGATTCAGAGCTGTCAAGAGAATCATCAGATGATGACTCTGTTATTGTTGACGATATTGAGATTACATCATCACTACTGGTTCCAGTTGGATTTTCATCTGAAAGTGTTATTGTATCCTCTATTTCTTCATGACCCACAGAATTTTCTTCAGATAAAGATATGTTTTTTGATTTGTCAGATGGCAATTCGTGTTTTTCTTTTACAGCAAAAGAATCAATATTTATACTACAAACATCCTTCTGTACAGAAGGTTTATGGTTTACACAACTTGAGGAAACCTTTTCTGGTAATTGTCTTTTCAATGAATCATCTACATTTACTTTCTCACATGACAATAACACGGGTAATGTTTCTATGGGGTTATCTTTCATTAAAACTAAAGAATTTATTTCTACAGATGTGCCTGTACTTTCACAAATACTCAATTTATTTTCATCTAAAACTAATGGTGGGTTTTCTAAGTTATTTCTACTTAAGTCTGATAGTTTATCAACTATAGGACTACTTTTCATAGCTACTCTATCATCACTTTTAATTAAGTTGTTCTTATTACTTTGTCTGCTACTATATTTATCGATAGTCATTTGCTCATCCAATGACATATCACATTGTTCACTTGATGTATTGCACTCTGTTGATGACATGGAATCATCTTCTGTCAGGTCAACTGAATCACTTATATTAACTTTTGGAGCTGAATTACCCAAAGACATTCTTCTTTCTTGCAAACAGTCATTTTTTCGTCTAAAGCTCACTGCTTTATCAACACTACTTGGGGGTGATCTACTCTTTTCAATATCTCCATAAGATGCTCTTTTAGGACGAGGTACATAAACTTGAAGGTCAGGGCGTCTTACTCTGCTCCTTCTGGAAAATAATAATATACATATTTAAACACTATTACATGCGACTAATACATATTTAGTATATATAATTTAAGTTAATATATTCAAAACAAAAAGATTATATTTTTGTTGAAAAAAAAAACATACAGATCTTCAGGATCTAAAACCTAATTTTCATAATCTAATCACAATTAGAGGAACAATAACTGAAACACAATAAATGCAATAATAATTATATTATTTACAGTAAAGTTCTGGTAATTTGAGCCTCGATAGTTTGAGGTTAAAAATTTTTAAAATATGGGTCTCTTGGCCATGTTTGATTTTGGGTGGTAGTATGCCTATAGGCTGTAGATGGAGGTTATATCTTTCTCTTCTAATATCCTGACCTAGGCTCGGCTTCTGAATTGTGTCCCGTTATCGCTTTGCAGGACTTTGGGTTTTCAGGGTGGTTTTTGTGTTGGCTGCTCTAATGGGGTAAAGTTGTATAAATTTGGTGAAGATGTCCAAAACTACTACGATATATTTGGTTCATCCTGTGCTTGAAGGAAGGGATCCTATAATATCTACCGCTGTCTGTTAGTTTTCTCTCTACAATTATCCCTTGGGCTAAACCTTTAGATGTGTTTGGGTCACTTTTACATCGCTGACAAGTCACAAGTGTGGTACATATTTTTCGGCCCATGTTTTTGAATGTCAAACTTTCTTTTAAAAAATCCAGACACTACTTTGGCCCACAATGAAGGATAGCAATGGTGGCATTCCTATATTAACCGTTTTACTAATGTTTCACGAACGAGGATTAACCAATTTAGATGAAGTTTTTTTTTATAAAGGATTTGGTTGTAGATTTTGATGAGTTATGAATAGGGTGTTTTTGAGTGGGTGGTTGTATTTTGTACAATTTTGATGGTTTCGGATAACCTGGCATCTTCTTTTTGGAAATTAGTTAAATTTTGAAGGTCTTGATGTAGGTCAAAATCATTTATTCGTTGTAGGTAAGAGATGGTTAGTTCATGTTGTAAGTTGAAATCTTGTTCAGCTGTAGACTGTTGCATTTGGCTTAGCGCATCATCTGCTTGATTTTCACTTCCCTTACAGTGTAGAATTTTGAAATTGTAATCCTGAATCAATAATATCCAACGAGTAAGTCGTGCATTCAGAAGCTTACAATTTTGTAAAAATATGAGGGTTTGATTATCTGTAATTATTGTAATATTCATTCTATAAATGAGGTATTGAGCTTTTTGTAAAAATTGCATGATAGCCAAGAGTTCATTCTCTGTCATAGTGTAGTGCTTCTCAGCGGATTGGAGTACTCCGGATAGGAACATTATAGCACCTTTCCTTCCGTCTGGAGTAATTTCATAAATATGACCTCCATCAGTCTGGATATAGAAAGGTCTGGTTGGATCCAGATGTGGAGTGTCTGGGTTTTGAGGAACAGGTTCTTGATGTTTTGGAATGTGTTGTCATCTTCTGGTGTTCAGATGAATTTATTTTTCTTGGATGTCAAGCAAAATAATAGCTGTATAGTTTGCACGAAATGGTCTAGAAATTTATTGTAGTATGCAATTCCTCCTAAGAATGACTTTAACTGTTTTCTAGACTTGGAGGTCGGAAAGTATAAAATGGGTTGGATTTTTTCCTGATCCATCTACAGTACGTTGTTCGTCATGGTGTATTCTACGAAAGATAAAAGTTGCAACAAAAAGAGCGATTTGTGAAAATTTACTGTCATGTTAGCCTCCATTAATTTTGTGATGATATCACCTGTAGGTGTTGAAGATGACTGGTGAATCTATGCAAATGTCGTTAATATATATTAATGTGAATGGTTCTATTTCATCTCCAAAAACTTTGTCTAATACTCGAACTAGGGGTGCCTGTAAAGTTGATACTCCAAAAGGAGTAACTGTGTATTGGTAGGCCCTACCGAGGAATTGAAAAGCAGAATACTTTCTTTCATAGTCCAGTGGTATCTGCCAAGTAGGATGAGCTTAGATCCGGCGTGCTCAACCATTTACAATCTCTCCCTTTGGACAATATCTCGTTGACACTTCTATTGGGCTTGTAGTCTGGTATGATTATCTCATTGGGTCGGCAGGCGTCAAAGAATAATTTTATCTTGCTGCCCTTCTGCTACGGGAATGATGGGGATTTATAAATGCACTATCCATTTTATGGTTCTATATCTTGTTTATGTTGATCATGCGATTGATTTCCTAGCATCCTGATGTGCAAATGGAATGGGATAATTCTGTCCCCTGGAAGTTTTATCTTCTTTAATATTCAGATTCTAATATATTTGTTGCACAGTCCTGGCTAATTAGAGAATACATTTTTATATTTTAATAAGGTGTCGGTTAACTGTTTCCTTTGTTGTGGGCTCATATTATTATTAGGCCTATATTTGAAAATCTTATTGATTGTGTCTGAGTTGAGTATCATTTCGTCCTGCTTCGTTTCTGGTACTTCCTTTAATTTTGATTTATTGCAATTAGAGCCTGCAGTTGAAATTCATTTCTATTGATTTGAACCTTAAAAAATTTTTTTTTTCTTGATACTCTTCTTGATTTTGAGCCTACCGCAGTTCTGATTTGTAGACTGGTCACCGGTATTTCATCATATCTTCCTAGGCTCTTCTTGTGTTCCTGGAACCACTGTTCTGGTATAAAAGAAGTGTTCGAGCACAGTGTCGATTAGTGATACTATTTCATATGTATCTTCACTTTTATTTCACAACATTTAAATGTTACAGATCTATTTAAAATTTCGGGTTCAACAGGTTCTTTGGTTAAGAGAAACTCTCTGTCACAGTACATGTTGCTGATCGTATATGTATTGTTTGGGTCGTCTTTCATGGATGAATTTTTGGGCCTTTTTGTTCCGAAGTTTATGCATTGCACAAGGGGAATGCTTGGAGAGTACGCATAGTTGCAAATGTGGTCTTGTCCATGGTAGTTTGGACCTTTGGCATCTTCTGTGTGTTCTAGTTTTCCGTTTGTTGATGGCACCAGTGGTGTTGATGGTTTCGGCGACAGCATGGCACACGTTTATTGGTTTGGTTGTTGGACAATTTCGCGCATGGGAATCACGTTATCTGAATCCTGGATTCCTGTTGTCTTCCCTTCTATAAATATTAGGTGGCCTGTTAGACGGCTGTGGTTGTTGTGTGAAATTTCTGGGTATATTGGTAGTGAAAGTTCCACTCTGGAAGTGTGTTTCTTGGTGGGGTGCCGTGTTGTGCTGGTGGTCCGAAATGTGGTCTAAACGTTCGTGAGGGTTGGAAAGTTGTGTTGGTGTGTCGTGGTTCTCTAAAGAAGTGGTAGAAATGTGTATTTACGTGATTGGGGTCTGTTGTCTTTCGCTGTGTACTGGTTGTGTTATTAGGCGGGGTGGTGAAAGCAGGGGGGGGAGGGTTAGTTTATACATGAATGGGTGTGCGATTCCTTTAAATCTTCTCGCTGTAGAAGGAGCTCTAAGTCTCTGATGTTTCTCACATTTTGTACTCGCATCACAACTTAGATTATTTCCTTGAAATATTTGGCAAGACAGTTTCCTATCTCTTCATCAGGAATTGGAGGTTAAATGGTCTTTAGGGTGAGAACTCGTTCAGTGAAATATACTGCCCTACTAAGTTTTCCATGTGGCCAGTATTTTTCAATACCTAGGGGTGGCTTAATGCCACACTACTTCTCGACTACAAGCCTTGGCAACGTCTTCCCAGGTTAGGATGTCTATCTTGACCACAGTAAACCACCCCTTGTAGCATTGGACTCCAGACATGTCTCTAGAATATCTAAGAGCAGCTCGATGTCATCTTGTGTCGCATGATTGCTGTGTCTTCTCTTGTAGTATCATCTGATCTTGCGTTAGTGTTCCATGGAGTTGTGTGTTCTGCAAAATTTTGGGATGGTCGTCTCTGAAATTCCAGAACTCCCGCATATCACGGGAATCTGTTGAGGTCTCGCTGTCTTGTGTTCTTGTAACTCCTTTTCAATGTGGACCAATGTAATTTGTTGGTCGGCCATTATATGCTCGACTTTGTCCAGTTGCTGTTGTTGCCTTCTTGTCTGCTCCTGACTTTCCAGGATAGTCACGGAGACTATGGTCCTCAAAGCATCACACTCCTTGTTAGTGTATGCCTGGTGTTCGGTTTGCATCAATTGGTGCTGTTCTTGCCTCAGACTGTTGACTGATCTTCTCCCTTACTTCATTTAAGACCTGCTGGTTCTGAGTGCTCATCTCTTTTTTGACTTCGTTCTTGTATTCCCTGAGCTCTTGTTACATAGTCAGATTCTGCGTCTCTATTCAATTAAATAGCTCTTTTCTCATCTGCTCTATGGCTGCCTGCACCTGTTGGAACTGATGCGTGATCTCCTTGGAGTTTTGTCTGACATCTTGCTCTTGGGTATTAAATCGATGGTCTAGGTTCTGATCTAAATCTTCAAAGCATTGGTTCAAAACTATGGTAGTTCATTCTTGACCTTTAAATCGTTGATCTAGGCTCTATTTTTGAGCATATAATCGTTGGTCAGGGCTCTGTTCTTGAGCACTGAATCGTTGGTCTGGGTCTGTTCTTAAGCATTGAATCGTTGGTCTAGGTGTCTAATAAGGGTTTCTGACAGATTATAAGTTACATTTTGGGTCGCCGTTGTAGGTATCGCGTCGGTTGACATGTCTTCCCTGTGGGGTTTGATCAGCCTGCGTCGGTCTTATGGGTAGTTCGAACAAAACGCCTATCTGTTCATCCAGAGATATCCACATTTACCCTATCACGTCTTCTTCACGGTTGCTTTCAGTTAATGGGTACCGTGTCTCCTTCTGCATTTCATCATCAAAGTCCGTGATCATATGTTCTAAACATCAGGATACTGAGAAATCGGAAAAGTTTTCTGACTCATGAGCTATTTCAGTTTGTTTCACAGATTTCCGCAAATTATATTTGTCCATATTGGTGAAATTGTCCTTATAACTAATATAATCATAATATAACAGATATTCCTTAAGACTAGCATAACATTAGTTATGTAAGTGTGTCAACATAAAAACTAATATAACACCAAATATATTATGGTATGAATTACATGTAAAAATTAATTATTTAAATATTTATGTGACCTCACTTTGATATTATTTCTGAAAAAAAAAAAAAAATAAATAAATAAATAAATAAAAAAATAATTAATTTGACTCTCTTGACTAAAAATAAAAAATACACAAGATACAATGAAACTATATGTTAGATTTATTAAAGGAATGTTTGTTATTATTTATCCAACGTAGAATGCCTTAACATTTTCTGGTAATAAGCAATTTTAATTATACTATATAATTCGTGATAATTTAAAAATAATATTGATGAAATTACGTTTATCTTGAAAAGACAAACAATTTAATAACAAAAAGTTGTCGACCAATAGGATTGAAGATGGGATTTTTGAAAAATTTCGTATGGTGTTTGTAGCAATAAAAAAAGTTTACAAAATATAGAGGGAAAAGTTTGAAGTCATACGTTGTGTTTGTAATCAATTTTTAATTTCATTCATCTTTTCTATCAGGTCTCTCTTGACCAACTCTGACAACCTCAGACAAACTCTTGTTCTCCTCCAACCCTGACAACATTAGCATTTTCAAGGGAATTAACATGTGTGTTTATTTCATGTTCTTTTTTTGCTATTTTGTATAAGGCGATGATGAACGAGAGGTTTTGCCTTTAAACAAGAAGAAAACCACTATTAGAACTAAGAACACTATAACTGTTTAAATACTGATGATATTCAGTGTGGTCATACATATGTTGTTGATATCGATAGATTAAGACAAAACAAACTATCCACAATCACAAAAGTGTTACCCTCCCAACGTTCAATAAGACAAAAAAAAAAAAAAATACAAGATGGATGTAAGAAGAGCACTAGTTCATTCATCAGAGGCGGAAAAAAACATGAGAAGTTACCTGTACAGTGCCTGTAAATATCACCAATTAAAACAATGTAACTGAGACAGTTGATGCTAGCAAGACTCCTTTTTTCTCTCACTGATGTATTACGATTTGATTGATTTAATTTGGAGTTTAAAGGGCCTTTTTAAGGCCCTAAACACAGCGACCAATGGCCTATTATTAGAATGGCCTCCTCATTCTAATTTAGCAGTTTTGTTCCCCTTACTAATTTGAATTATCCATTAAATAACTCGTCCAATGATAGTTTCCCAGGAATTTGGAATCCAAAAACGCCTCTCATTGGTCAGGGCCTCTTAATAGTAAGCCTCTTACGCTTCTTATTGCTCAGGGCCTCACAATTGAAAATTATATGGCCTGCGGTCTCCTCACTCTTACTGCACAGTTATGCCTTGATAAGCTCCTATCCTGTGCAAGTGGACTCTCATACCAGTGTCCCATGATTTGTTCGAGTTGTCCCCTACCTCAGGTCTTATTGTCCTTTCAGGACTATCTGAAGAGTTGTCCTTAAGTAACGATTTACTTTGGTAATGCCCCTTAAGGCTTCCCCATCTTTGCTGTTGTTTTGCATGGACTCACCTGTTTATGACCATCTTGGCCAGACACACAGATATTCCTACTCCGGGCTCATGTTCAGCAAACTCTGATACAGAGCCCTGTTTAGCTAGATTGTCTGCATTCTTGTTACCCTCAACTCCTTAACAGCTCGGCAGCTAGTGCTACATTACTCGGTTTTCCTGGGATAAAGTATTGAGGTTCTCTTGCCATTCCCATACGAGACTAGATTTTCTTATAGTGTCTGTAAGTGTATTAATTGTAGTCTGACTATATTTGTGAATATATATATATACATACATGTGTGTAAATACGGTTTTTTATATAACTTATATATAAGTTTTTTAAAGTTTCTCCAGGCGCGGCTTCACCTCAGCCTGTAGGCTACTTTACTTGCTTCAGTTTATAAACAGGTCAATGGGTGGAAGCCCAAGTAATATTTCCATTGAACGGTTGGTGTAGTGGACATGGCTCTGGTAGTGCCAGTCATACCAACCTCTGAACCGTAATCAGAGTGGTCCCAACACACCACCACATTATTACCCCACAACCCACCACCATACTATTACCCCATACACATCATAGATCGTATAATACCAGTGTAGATGTCTAACAATACTTATCATTGTTAGTCTTAGTCCCCACATTCTGCCTACTGCCTTTCTTGCTGGCATTAACGGTAGGTGGCTTTTTCTGTAGTGCACCTCAAGCACTACAGAGGTGCTTTCTGAGGTTTTCCTTGCTACACCATCCCTCTACTAGTGAAAGAGATCTTTTCATAAGACCTACTACTGTATTTCCGAAGTAACTGTATTAGTAATTGTAACAAAATTTTTTTAGGGTTTCATAGCATAAACATATAAAAGTTATTAAGTTTGACTTTCAAATTAGTATTCCTTCATATAATTTGACAAAAGTACTTACTTACTTCTTACTTATTGTGCTTGTATCTGGTATCAGATGATATCAACCACATGGTGTCTCTCATAAAAAAAGAGTCAGTCTCCAAAAAGTGTTAACCATCAGTACTTTGTCAAGGGTGCATTCTTGTTTAAATCTGGCTTAACATCTCTCTAGTAGTATATTCTGGATAAGGAAATAGCAGAAGAACATGTTGGAGAGTTTTTTCTTGTTCTTGGCAAACCAAACAGATAGGCGAATCAGCAAGTTCAAAATGGAAATGCTATATCTGTGTAACAATATGCCCAGTTCTTGATTTAGATACAAAATGAGAAACTGATTGAGGATTCCCTTGTAGATTATCAAGTTGTTTGAGTTTTTTTTTTTTTTTGTATTGAGTGCAGATGGTGATCATTCTTCCCATTATTCCATTACTTGACCCATCTTGATATTTTACACAAGGTTTTTAAACCTCGTAATAGTATATGTCACTACTTTCTTGATATCAAATCGGTCCAAGTAGATGTGTATGTATAAAAATATCTTCACTCTGTGTACCTCATTGGCAGGCCTCGAAGCTATACATATATGATGGATCCTCCACTCGCTACACTTGTGTGGTTGACTTGGTCCTGCCGAATTTCATAACTACACGAATGTTACATTTTCTTGGGACGCCAGGATTGGAAAATATATTTTTAACAATAACTTCACTATATGTTATCGTACCATATGTTGGTCTACCATTTGAAATCTGCAAATTTTTATCTAATTCAGTGTGTTATGAGTTAAATAATACACAAAATATGATTTAAAAAATGTTTAAAATGGCCACTTTTTGATTTTATTTCAATTGAATTTTTTTTTAAAAACAGGTTGGAATTTTTTACAATTACCAAACTTACCCTATACTTTCTATACTGGTAAGTAATAAATCAACAAAAATTAATATCACTACTACATGTAAATAACTTACCTGTTCTCTTTCAACCGATAATCATGCTTTGAATCTGAAGCACTTGCAGGCGGCGATCTGGCAGCTGGAGGTAAATATATGTTTGCTGTAGCACGTGGTTTCGGAATATCTTTTTCAATCATTTCAGTTTTTGAACGTAGTTTGCTATCTTTATCTGCTACAGAACGGATTAGAGTTGTTTCTTGCAATGATTTTAATCTTAAAAAAATAAAAAGGATTATTAGAACTAATATCAATATTTGATATATTCCCTTATTGTAAGACATACATATTTGCCAATGAATTCATTTTGGGCAACTCGGACAAGTTGGATCACATTTACTGTTAAATCCTGGTTAACTAAAACAAAATAAATATTGCTCTAAATATCTCACACACTCATACTCAAAATCAAGGCATACTAAACAAAAAAGTATAGTCTCAAAAAGGCTACGTCTCTAAAAAGTAAGTGTTGGAGTCGTCGACAAGTGAAAATGTACCATTGGTCTCTGTCTTAGAAGATTGGATGTAAAAATGAACCATTGGTCCCTTGACTTAGAAAACTGGATGTCTAAAAACCAGCTTATGTGAAATTGATAACATTTTTGTAAAAGTTGAAAGTTTATGGCCTATGATAAAATAACAAGGAAGCTTTATATTAATTGTTTAATTTATATGACTAATTAGTTTATTTTTTGTTTAATATTTTGACTATTTGTCATTGGACTAATAAAGATGGGGTACCATGCCACAGGAAAACCTAACATAAACAAGGTGTGCATGTTGATTAAACCAAGATGGAGCTGCAGCAAGTTAGATATGCTATTGCCAATTGTGGCCCAATGGTTCCTCTTTTAGTAATTGTAATAAACTAAACAGTTACCAGTATATGAGTATAAAAGCCTTACCCCATGGAACTAGGAATTTCTGTAGTTTATACATGAAATAAGAAATATGGAAACAATACCACTAGTTTAATTAATGTACACCTAATTAATAAGGAAGTTGAATAAGTATAATTTTTAATTAGTAATTATGTATTAGGGTCATTAAAGCAGTTTAGTTCAAATAATAATGGATCACAATAGCTCAATTATTACTGGGTTCATAATAATTTTTCTTTGATAATTTCTCAAATAGTTACAATCTATTCCGAAATACAAATTAACATTCACAGTCTATGTAATAGTTCTCTTGAGCGCTTTTCAAAAGGTTTATTAAACATACCATTCTATAGAAAGTTTATGTAGAAAAAAAACAGTAAGTTAATATAAAGTAAGTTGAACTGTATATATTACCATAATTTTAGTATTTGAAAACTAGTTTTAATAAGTAAATAAAACTAGTTAAGATAACCTAACCTATATTCAAAATATTTGTTATGCAAGCTTTAATTCTTAATTATTTATGGAATTATTGCAACATTAATTAACATTGGACTATTACAGACTGTACATATGCATGCTTTCATACATGTATTCACTTCTTGATGTTTTCAAGGTAATAAACAATTTGGTTTCCATGGCCTCATAAAAAAAAGAAGAAAGCAAGTAAAAAATAAAGACTCCTAGAACTCCAATACTCTACAAGGGTTGATAATGGGAAATATGAAAGAGAGAGATCTAACCCAAGACTACACGAAGAAAGATACAGATCCAGTTCAGTTCCTCGGGTTTTCATACATGTATGCACTTCTTGATGTTTTCAAGGTAATAAACAATTTGGTTTCCATGGCCTCATAAAAAAAAGAAGAAAACGAGTAAAAAATAAAGACTCCTAGAACTCCAATACTCTACAAGGGTTGATAATGGGAAATATGAAAGAGAGAGATCTAACCCAAGACTACACGAAGAAAGATACAGATCCAGTTCAGTTCCTCGGGTTTTCATACATGTATGCACTTCTTGATGTTTTCAAGGTAATAAACAATTTGGTTTCCATGGCCTCATAAAAAAAAGAAGAAAACGAGTAAAAAATAAAGACTCCTAGAACTCCAATACTCTACAAGGGTTGATAATGGGAAATATGAAAGAGAGAGATCTAACCCAAGACTACACGAAGAAAGATACAGATCCAGTTCAGTTCCTCGGGTTTTCATACATGTATGCACTTCTTGATGTTTTCAAGGTAATAAACAATTTGGTTTCCATGGCCTCATAAAAAAAAGAAGAAAACGAGTAAAAAATAAAGACTCCTAGAACTCCAATACTCTACAAGGGTTGATAATGGGAAAGATGATAGAGAGAGATCTAACCCAAGACTACACGAAGAAAGATACAGATCCAGTTCAGTTCCTCAGGTTTGCCACACCTCACCTGGTGAAGACCTTTATTACAAAACTTGAATCATAGTTCGACGACGCTCCGTTGAATTGTTATGACAAAAGACTTGCCGCTTACTTTAATGGGATCGGTGCTAATGACCGGTAGCATCCGGGTGGTTAGGCGCTTGGGTTCACAACAATATGAATGTTTTGACAACACATGATTAGGGCTGTCCCGGTCTACCTGGACCCTTTATCTTTAACTTTGGCCTCTACTATACAGTAGGATTAGAAAGTGGCTAGACAAAGGAGCAACCCTCACAGCTGTAAAAAAAAGGGCCAAGCCTCAACCTCCCGGCATCTGGCAGGCGCACATGGCGTAAAACAATGCAGTGAATGACCTTGGAAATCCCACACTCCTGGTCACTGGCCCTGTCGAGTTTGACGGAATGTCGAGTTTGAGGGGTTCTACTGTATTTATTTTTGACATAAGGATAATGTACTTATTTTAGCTTGGCAGGAGCAAAAAATGTCATTATGTTCTTACTATAATAAACAAATACAGACTACATCACGAAGACATAAAACCACACCAGTCTAGGAACTTATAATCAACCTAAAGGTATTTGTAATTACAACGACAGAATGAGTGTACAATCAAATAACATCAAAATCAATATAAATTTTATAAAAATGTATAAAAACAAACTTTTTATGTAATAATACATACCTTCAGTCTTGTTTTATAGGTTTTGTAAAAAAAACACGTCTAAGTTGTTTGAAATTAACTTTGCAAACAGTGACTTCAACTGTAAACATTTTTCTGCTAGTAAAAGACAAGTAAGATTAATAATTGATTGGTTATGGTACAAATCGAAGAGTATTGTGTAAGTATTATTTTAGATAACATAAATGAAGATTTACTATATTCTTTAAAATAACATTACCTCTGTTATTTGATTGAACACAATTCCAGAAAGAATGGTGAACATTAAAATCACCACATATTATATTGTTCCCTTTATATTTATCATAGATAAGATTTATGATCGAAAAAAATCATCATATAACAAAAGCTATTGCAAATTGATTTGTTTGTGCAGTATAAGTTATATATGTTAATGGGGTACAGTCTGCAATATTAATTGAAATTGTTCAAAAATTGTACTGCATCTGTATTAATTTTATTAATGATTTTGTATTTTTGAATGATAAAAGCATTGGAGTAATCTCCAATACCATATATTCTTTTAAGCCATACATATTATAAATATCATTTATAAATAATATCATAGTAGTTTCTCCTGATTAGATAACAGGATAATCTAATATCCAAGATTAGTTTCTCTTGGATAATTCCTATATTTTTGTGTGTTGAAAGTCCGAATGCAGCTGCTAATTTCTAGCCCTTTTTGTTTTAAGTGATCTATGATCCCATTGAAATAAGTGAAACTATTATTAGCCATTGAAAAGGTAATTTGTGTAGGCCTATCTGTTGTTTTAAAATAGGTTACGTTATACGCAAATTTTAAATTTAGTCTGATCTTCACTGTTATACTTAACCCTTTGCATGCATATGATGTGATTTCTCCTAAGAGTAATAATTGCAAAATATATGTATGATGAGTTTTTTAAACTTTTAGTACATTTTGACATTTATGCTAAGTGTGGGTTTCAATTGCCCGTTAGAATGTATAAGAATATTGTTTGATCAGAATGTTGCTTTGATTTGGCCAGACAGCTTGCTTTGTCATACCACATAAAACAATTCAAAATGATGAACAACCTTTAGCGGCAAGAATTCCAAAGAGACAATCCATCAAATTATCTAAATTTAAATAATACTAGCTCTATGATTAGAAAATAACCAAATAAATTATTTCCTGGCATTAAATCCCAATAAAACCCACATCAAAACTAAACTAAACAATCCAATTAATCCAGGATAATTATTCAAAATTTAAGGAAAAAACTGTTGCAGAAAGATATTTACCTTTAAAAATCAGTATGGAACTGCCTAACATTAGAAATCAGATACTACATTCTCTTGTAAAAGAACCAAAAGCCGATAGAGAAAACAAATAATAACATTGTAATAAGCGGAATATAATGCACAAAGAATCCCTGTTGCATAATTAACTATCTCGTACAAATAACTAGTAAAAATATTGTCCTTCTATTACACAAAATATCTTTAACTTTCTAAATGTCTGAAAAAACGGACGTAGGGATTCTAAGCAGATACCTGCCGTGTCCATATATACGAACTACAACGGAAATTCGTTGTATGGGATTATATTTTGGTAAAAAAAGAGAAAAATCGGAATTTAATCCTAATACAAGGTTTGGCTGAATTGTAGCCAACTTTGTTGCTCAGGGCGAGTCAGTGAAACTGAACTATGGCTAGGTCTAAAGTCAACTTTCGCCTACTCGTTTTGACAGTAAAAAACGAGATGTTGGTAGATTTTGAATAAGAAATTCATATTTGATGAATTATGAAATAATAATGTTCAATTGTAGTACAAGTTGTACGCAATACAGATCTATTATGGTTATTTCATATAAACTAACATGAACATACAGAAAATTTAAATGAAGAATTATAAATTTTCAAAATTAACCAAATTCAAAAAAACCTTGGTATTTTTACACTGTAATAAATTAAGAATTATAAGAATAAAAGATTCTTGTATAATTGTTGAAAAAATTATTATTAAAAAAGTTAGATGAAATGGTATAATTTTAAAGTTGAATAAAACTTAAATAAACATAAATTTTGAAAATGTGTTATATAGGTTTAGTTAGAAGATTAAATATTAGGAAATGATTAAACGTACACAATTCTCACAAATATATACACTTTATTTCAGACGTGTTTTGACAACAATGTCGTCATCATCAGTGACAGTTACAAAGCAAAATTATAACTAAATCAGAGAGAGGTTGCAGCTAACATTTATAGTATCTTTTAAGAGGCGTGTCTATATTTCATATTCACCAATGACGATGTGATGTTATAAGTAGGAGGGAGAGACGGATGGAAGGAGTTAGAGTGCATCCATGTATAAGTGATGTGATGTGATATTTACAATTAACAAAGTAAAGGTGAAAATGATCACAGAATAATACAGTCATAACGATGTAAAGATCTTAAACCTAAGTTTGATATGGTGAAATTCATATAATGAGATTAACTGCATGTGAAATCACGGAAGGAGAAGTTATATTTCTTACCTATGTAAATATGACTATCACATATTAAACAATATACGTGAGTAATTTAAAGTTTACACATCAACATAAGTATAAATTCATAAAATAATGTAACAGAATACATAGCGTAATGACTATTTATAAGAAAGAAGTCTTAAACTAAACATCACCCTTGTGTGAAAACGAATAAAGATAAAATTTCAAAATTTATAAAACATAGTTAAAATTATATATGATAAAGAATATGTAAGTCCCAGGGTAATCAGTAAATAATAAACCTCTAAAAAAGATAGTGTGAAGTTGAGTATGAAATTACGCAAGACGAGAAGGTCAGACAGTATGTTCGTTACGACCAGTGTATTTATTTCAGAAACCCAATAAAATGGTTAAGTTTCAAAACTGTAAATCAAAAGGTGTGAAAAATAAAAATTGAAAATTGCATCGATCGTTGCGTAAGGAATTGCGAGAGAACGGGCGGACCGACAAACATCACGCAAAGGACTACGAAATGCCGACCAAGAAAAAGTGAAAAATATCTCAGGAAAACTGTTAAAAGAGTTTAAAGAAAAGAGAGATTTCTGCAGTAGCAAGTTTTGAGCTGCAGAGTTCCAAACTCCAGGACTTCGTGACGTAGAAGTAGGAGTCATTGTACCAACAGACAGCTACAGTAACGAAAATAATAAATTAAATTAAAATAACTCAAACACAGGATTAAAGGACTTGAACAATTGTTAATAACTCATAAATACATATCATAAGCACTAGAAATAAAAATCATACAAAAGTACCTTCATAAATAGGAAAATAAGGAACTATCGTATTATTCCCATGAAGGGGAAAAATTGGTAATAGAATACGATAGTTTCAAGCTACACAGCCTCTTAGAAGGAACTCTCTCAAAATAAAATTTTACAAGAAGATAAGGGGGTTACTATGCTCGACAGAACAGTGAATTTAAGTAATTAAGAAAAATATAATTAAACTTAATAATAAAAAATTTGTTTGGAAAATGTTATAGAGCCAGTAATAAAAGAAAAGTATTTAAATGAAAATAAAATCACGTTTTAGAAAGTGAAATGTTGAATTAGTGAGTAATCAGTGATTTCCGAAAAAAGTGTGAAAATTCAACATCCAGTGTTTGTGGGAATTACTGTCACCTGAAACTTACTAAGAGATACATGTATCAATCATCACAGCAACCAGAGAATTAAACGAATTCAATCATCTAAATTTCTTTTCTTATTAAGGCAAAGTTGGCCAAAAGTTTAAACTAAATTCAATAAAGTTACTGATTTTCCTGGGATAAAAAATTGAATTTAATTTAAAGGAAATTGTTTAGGCTAAGAAATTTAATACAGTGGAACTTGGATAATTCAAACCTCAAGGGACCAGTAAAAAAATTGAATTATCCAAAAATTCGAATTAACAACGTTCTTTCAAAAGGGTTTAAGAAAATACTCAAACTTTAAGTTTTCACAAAAAGACCTTTATCAAAAATAATTTTACTTAGATATTTAACAACTTAACTGCTTATATTAAGTACAACCTTTACATAATGGTATCCATTCAACAAAACACGTTAACGGACATAATACAGTAGAGTAACTGTCACGTGAATAACCTCAAAAGTTTTAAATGATAAAATAAAACTAACATGTACAATTCATCTATTTAATTAGCAATCTAGTAAGTCTCAGAGAAATTGTATCTACTACTTTTCAAAAAAGGTTGAGATCTTTACATGTTTCCTACAATTGTCTCTGGGCATACACAAAGGAATCTAACAAATTTGAGGAATGGAAACAGTGTCACGTCATTACGACTTTCAAAAAAAAGCCTGAGTTCTTTTATGTGGTTCGTTACTTCGGCTGCACTCACAACTGTTTTTCAGGAATGTCCTCCATGGGTTCATCGCCAGATGTGCCGTCACTATCTTGTTTTTCGGATTTCTGCGTCAGTCAGCTCACTACAAACTGCGACATTTTCATCCACATTTACGAAGTCCTCGAACGCGATGGCAGGATTGTTGATGACAACACCCCAGCCGTCAACTGAAGGCATAGTTTCCGCTGCAGTTTTGACGGAACTTTCTTCACCATTTTCCTTTTTTACGAACCATGCTTTTCTGAAACAGTTGTTTATTGTTTCTGGCGTCACTTGGTCCCAAGCTTCTTTACACATTCGGGATGCTTGAAGAATGTCAAGCTAGATTCTGAGAGCTTCGTAATCTCCGGTAAGGATATTCTCAACTAGCAAACGCCTATAAAAATGTTTAAGATTATTTATTATTCCCTGATTGGTCATATTGGCAGGGGAAAAAATCACTTTTACATTTTCCATCAGTGGTATGAGCAGTACAGTTGTCAATGAAAAGCATAACTTGTCGTTTTTTATTTTTTAAACTTTTTATCCAGTTTCAACAGCCAATTCTCAAAAAGAACAGTCATTCACGCCCTTGGGCTGTTAACATAATCCACTGGTTTCGATTTTACATTTTTGAAGCATCGTGGATTAGCCGATTTGCCAATCATCAGCAGAGGGAGCTTTTCCATTCCGTCTATGTTTGCACCTACTAGCAGCGTAAGTCTTTCTTTGCTCAGCTTTCCTCCGGGACACTTCTCGTCTTTAAATGTGAGCGTTCTATCCGGCGTCATTTCAAAAAAGGCCTGTCTTGTCAACATTGAAGATGTCCTTTGGGTGTCTGTCCTGGATCATTTTCTCTAAATCCTTCTTCCATTGATTAGCTTCTTGCTGGTAAACAGCCCCGCTTTCACCACAGACAAATTTGAATGAAATACAGCCCGCGTTAAAGGGCCGGCGAGGGATTTTGACCACATGCCAATGATACAACATTGTTTTTCGGGAATTCCTGGCCCAACCGTTTGACTATCGATCAGCTTTTTTTCGCCTAGAAACTTCAAATTATCCAAAATATCATTCGAATTAACCACAATTTTTTAGTATTGATTGTATAGGGACTAGGAGAAAAATTCAAATTAAAGAAGATTTCGAATTATAGAAGTTCGAATTAGCCGCGTTCCACTGCATCTGTGTGTGGATTTTTGTAAAAAATAAATATTGTAAGTAAAATAAGTTGGCTATAATATTTGAATGATAAACATGGACAACTGATTAGATTGTTACCTGAGAAATTAGTGTCCAGAGATTAAAGAAAATTAATTCATAAATAAAAGATTAAAGTAAAACGTTAAAAAAAAAAATTTTATAGTAAATTGCCTATCTGCTATTAAAATTAGAAAAATAATAAGTTTTGTCAGAGGAATATTTTGGTGTTTTTATAATTACATAAAAGAAATTAAAAAATTTGTTTTCATAAGAAATTTGATTTTTGTTGTTGATTTATATCAAAAACAAAGACTTGTATTGTATAATTATCCACACAGCCTTGTTTCATGTTTATAGGAAATATTATTATTTAAAAGGTAAGATATATTGTATTAAAAAAAGTATTCTCAAAAACATGCTCCCAAGAGATTAAAAAGATAGATAGAATTAATCCTGTTCTCTCGGAGCAAAAGGGTTAAAATAAATATAGTTACTGGAAGTATTATACAAAAAAGCGGGGTACCGGCAGTTTGGGGTGACTCAAACTGTTGAAGGAGTTATATATACAATCCAGGCCAGATAAATTGAAGAAGCCCAAACTTCCAGTGGATTGGATAACTCATTTCTTTTCTCGAAGAAACAGATCCTGAAAGAAATTTTTTTAGGATTTGAGACTAGTGCGTATTTTAAAAGAGATAGGGGAAGAGATACAGTTTAACTCACAGAAAGTGTTGTTTTTTCATTGTAGAACATTGGGATTCTACGCAGATACCCAAATGTATGTATATATACGGACGTCTGGGAGCAAAAGAGTTACAACAGAAATAATGGATTTTGAGACTTCAAAAGTGTCCTCCCAGATAAAGGATGATCTAATTGTTTCAAAAGGAGTACACTACATATTTACCTTTCTATCAAAAGAAACTTAGATTATCTACCTAACCTGTTCAATGTACATTTTAATCATGTATCCATTTGACACTTAAATAAATAAAGTTAACTAGAACAAATTTAGGGACAGGTTAATATGCCCTTCTATAAGAATTAAGATTAGATTTTTTTAAAAATCTAACTTGAGCTTACCTCAATTTTAGTGCACTGTGACAAACAATAATTCTCCTTTGAAAATCCTGACCAATAGAAAAAGTAGACAGTCCTGCAGAATTGTAGGTATCTTCTACTACTTTGTGTACCAAAAATCTTCTAAAGTTGTTAAATGGAGGAAACACTAAAACCCTACATACAAGAAATGGCATTAACCTTACAAATTAGTAAATGTTCTTACTTTTACATATTAATATTTCAAGGTGACACAATTTACTTCACAAAAAATAATATTAGACAAAATATTTGTCCTTGATCCATAAAAATGAATAGTTTACCATAGTAACAGGAGACCTGTAATGATTAGGCTACTAAACAAAATTTATTAATAGAATTCATGTTCTAAGAAACCACTCAAAATGATACAGACTAAGAACAGAAACTGAGCAAGAGGAATGCATTATAATGCAAGCAGCAATACTATTACACAATTACTACAAAACCTATTACGATACCACTTTCACTTCCTACTGCAACAAGTAATACGTAACGAGACAGCCTCAAGAGGTTTGCCAGTTTGCCTTGAGCATATATTTAACTTGTTCACATGATGCAGGCAACTTTAGAAAAAGTAAGGACTACAAATATTTTCGAAAAATAAATTATAGGCATATAGACAATTATATTTAAAATCAACATAAAACTCAACTCACGCTTTAATAGTTTTTAAATTATTCCCTTTTATAAAGAGATCCAGGTCCAAATTAACCGCATCCATAAACTGCCTATCCTCCGAAGAAAATATTGCAGATTGCATATCTTTCCCAATCCAGCATGAATGTTTTTATTAACACTTCAGAATATTATCTCTAGTATTACTTAATAATATTTTTAAAGGAATGGTTGCTAAAAACTTTAACAAGCTGAAAGAAATTAGCTACACTCTAAAAACATACCACATAACCCCATTTCGTTTCTATTTATAAATTCAACAAAACAAATCCTACATTCTATCGCCTTGACTTATTAATATTATGTCATTTATGTACGGTTTTAGACTCAACAGTCAACACTGAACTAGAGATGTTACATCAATAACATAACTGCTACTTAGTAACTGCTACTCTAGAGTAGCAGATTATAACTGCTACTCTATTCTCTAACAAAACGTGATTAGATGTTCTCGTGATTGCAGTCTTAGTCGTTTCCGTTACTTTAGTTTTAGAAAGTTTTAGTTATTTTTCGTTACTCCGGATTGCCGCAGGCAGTAGGCCCGTTATGATTTATGATGCTATGCCACCCCTTGCTACTGCTACCAGATGAAAATTCAAAGTTTTGTCTTTTGGATTCTCGCTTGTAATTGGCTGTTCAGTAACAACAACAGTTAGATCTTTGTCAAAGTTATGGATTCTCGCTTGTGATTGGCTGTTCAGTAGCAATAACAGTTAGGTTAGAGCTGTGTTAAAATTTAAAATATGTTAGACTTTCAGACCTAGAACAAGGGTGCATTTCTGTTACTGCTATATTGAGTTCAACTGAGTTGTGTGAATTGTGTTACTGTGGCCTATTCGCTTAACGCTATCTTCGTTTATATTTTATATTGTTATTTCTAGTTTTGTAGTAACTTCTTTATTTCAGTTTTATTATTTTACTACTGAATAAATGAACAGTATAGTTTAAGTGTAAAGTTATATCGAAAGTTTAAACGTGTACTATTATTAAATAAACTTTATTTTTTTTTATTAATAATTATAAAACATAAAAAATTATTTCAATTCTGTTTAACTACTTTTTCTCTAATATTTAACATATGCCATAGGTATATATTTTGTTTTAATCTTTTTCAAAATATTTAATTCTATATTTTCCAAACATTTTAATAACTGATATGAACATTTATAGACTGTTAAAGTGTTTCTGTGATCGGTAACGGCTAGCCTGCAATACCGCTAAAAACAAATAGCATTTCAGCAAATCACAGTAACAGTAAATAACAACTAAAAATAACTGTTATTTTCAAGTAGCAGTAGCATTTAGACCTGTTACCGTTAAATAACAGATAGCAACATCTCTACACTGAACACAGTGAACGAGTGAACACTCAACACTGAACAGACGAGTAGTCAGAAAATGAACGGTCAGTGGTCACTGGTCAGCGAACTCTACTGACAACATAGACATATCCATAAGATCAAGAAGTACAAATAAATAATAATTTTAACTTTGGTCTCGGCGCTGGCACTGGCTTTCATGTACTACCATTGCTGAAAACATACATTATCGGGTTACGTTTAATTATTTTGGCATAGCATACTTTTTCTTCATAATAATTATTACAATCATGTCACTTTAGTTTGTCTATGGTCTCTTTAGGTATCCTCTCCATATAAATAGTATTCATTTTTATGATAATTCGGCTCCTGTCATTTCCAATGGAACTTGATTAAAAATAATTTTGTGTAATTTTATTGTGTAATAACATATATATTTATTATAAATTTTCTTTTCACTGAATAATTGTGTTTTATCTTGCATTCGCCAATAGGATAGTGCATATTTAATGCCTAGACCATTTATTTAATTATTGTATCTATGTTCTAGAAGCTAGAATTATCAACGCCGCCGGAACGTTAGCGTTAACGCTGAGCTCTAACTCTAACATATTCCTAACTTTAAAACATTAACCGAAAAAATTCTAATTTTGAATATTACTTAATATCTCATTTATTATTTAAGTACAGAGTCAATTTTATTGTTATGTTGTCAAAGTCAAGCGCTGTTAGTAAAAAAATGACTAGTTACTTTCTTAAAATTTTAACTGTTACGATAAGAAGGAAAAAAAAGAAGAAAAAAGTACAAAAGTACAAAAGTTAATAAATAATTTAACAAATAAAAAGAGTTATAAACTGTTAATTATTCAATTTTAAATATTAAAATTGTAAATTCAGTATAACATCCTAAATTCAGTTCCTACAGACGTTTTAGTTATATTTACATCATCAATACCTAAAAATTATAAAATATTACCCCAATGAAATTTTGCATAAATACTCTTTAGGAATACTAGTTTAATATTTTATACACCATAACTGGAATTAGGGTCTGACCAGAGTTACAGGCGTTTTAGTGATGTAGAGGGAGAGGAGGGTCGTATATTTTTATCAATAATTTTAAAAAATTGAAAAGTTATCTAAATGGAACTTTACAAAAACTCTTTCGGAATACTCGCTTAATATTGTATAAACACCATATCTGGCCCATCAAAGGTTTTATTATATGTATACCTTGCTTTACTGAGTCCTCGCATGGATTATGAGCTGAGTTGTTGGGGCGGCACCTATCTCTCCACGCTCAAACCTATTAGCAACCCAAAAACTGATAAGAGTAATTTTTGAGGAAATCTAGATTCGAACACTCTTTGCCTCTTTTTTCCAGATTAAAAATCCTACCGCTAAGATATAAAATATGTATATTTTAAAAATCCTATAGGATTTCCGAACGAAATATAATCATATTCATAACAATAGTCGCAGTACATTAAAATTACAGTATGAGTTTGTGAATTTACTGAACTTTATTTTAAACTGGTTGTTAATTTCAAAAAATAATAAAATAGTATTTCTTTTATTTGAGCAAACTAGTTAGATCTTTAGTCTTTCGGTTTTTAGCATAGAGGCTCTCAATATTAAACTACTCTTCTTAAAAAGACAAGTGTTTATGAAAAGTTTCATCCAGGTAATTATTCTTTTTTTTTTTTAGTTATTGATGAAAATATAATATATGTTCCCCTTCCCCCCCTCTTCATATAAACGTCTGTAGTTATGGTCAGATCCTAAATCCAGATATATTGTCTATAAAATATTAAAGTAATATCCCCCTAAAGAATATTTATACAAAGTTTCATGAAGGTAATTTTTCAAATTATTTAGTTATTGTTGCAAATATATGACCCCTCACCTCCCTCAACATATAAACTTCTGTAGTTTTGGTCAGAAATATATCCAGATTATGATGTATATGAAATATTAAACTTTTATTCTTTCTTAAAGATTAATTATGCAAAGTTTCATTGAGGTAATTTTTCAAATTTTTTAATTATAATATTTTTAGAATAATGTTTTTAAGTTAGGAAAATCGCAGAGTTAGAGCCTGGCGTTAACGTTAGCTTCAGCCCAGCGTATTGTTAAACCCAATACTTTAACTAGTGATCATGTTGGCATGAAAGAGTGTTGTCTGCTGTATGTAGTGATGTTGTGTTGTCTAATCGTCTGATATTAGTTTAATACATACAAATTTAATATTTAAAGTGCCTTTAAAAAAGTAATTTATTACTTAAATTGAGTAGCTATATTTTTTTAATCGGTATACATCGAAGTAACTGCATTATGGTCGTAGTTTTAAGTACGACTCTCAGTAACAGGTAGGCCGAGTTGTGCTATGTTCTACAGACTTCTTAATTATTTTTTGCTATTGCTATTTACATTGTAAACAAAGATGTAATATAAGTATACGAAATTTATGTTTTTGTAAAAATAATATAAGTAAATAGTACTTTCAGATGAACTTTATTTAAGTTAAAAGGAGTTAGGCTATTTAAATGTTGACTAGGTTAGAATATGTAGTTTCGATTTGCAAATAGTGTTTAGATAATTGTTTGTTATTCGACTTTAGTGGATGTGTGCTTCCTTTTGACATCCTATATCTCAGAACCACTTACACCATTTAAAATTAATTTGACACAGAACTAGTTCTTACCACTGGTGAGATCTGAAACCTCAATGCCACATTGTTGGGTGACTGGTTCATTATAATGCACAGCACAGGTCAAATGGTCACTCAACAAAACCTGCTTTCTGAGGATATCCCAGAAATGTTGAGTTTATCTTAGATTTTTTTTTTTTTAAACCAAGGAAGTGAGCTCCCCAAAATTGTATAGGCCTATGCTTAACATTTTATCCGACTTGGTGAGAAAGGATATATGTCTTATACTGAATATAGATATTTTTTCTTTTCGATAATTTCAATACTTCTTTACAACGCTGTTCTCTTTTTATGTTTGCCAATTCATTATTTCTGTCTGAAAACATGGAATTCAAATGACTGTTTTGTGCCATTTTGAAGTTATTTCGATAAATATTTCATCCCGTGAAAATAGTTCTGTTTTAACAACTGTCAAACTATGAAGAACTGTCAATGGTTTACCTAACCACACCTTAGTTAAAGAATAGGTCAAGGAAGGTAATTATATATATATATATATATATATATATATATATATATATTTACCTTACCATACCCCTATAGTTCTTTTACTAGGTCTGGTAAGGTAAATATATATGTAATTCTTAAGAATTAAGATTATGAGATTACATGTATATATAATATAATAATAATATATAATATATATATATATATATATATATATATATTATAAGATTATATATATTCCCCATTATCTGTGAAATTGGGTGGCACAGACATTGACATTATAATGAAAATCGTGGATAATCTGTAAGAATGCTAAAAATAAAGGGAAAATAATAAAAAGAATAGTTTGTGACATAAAAAGACTTTGATATTCTGTACGTATAAAACACATAATATACAGTACAAACAGTTATATACAGTAAAAATGTTTTAATGTAGCCTAAATTTTATGTGAAATAAAAAAGTGTAATAAAGGAGATGTTCTTGTAGAAAAACAAAAAAAAAAAAAAACAAAAAAAAAAAAAACAGGAAACACATTACGCTACACTAGTACAGTAGGCCTACTGCAATTTAAAAACTTGACGGTTTTCAAAAAATCAAACATTATTTTTTGTATCTTACTGAGAAAACACCATCTCTTGATTCTTGACTGAACTTTTCTTAGCATCAGTTTATTCAGCTAAAGCACGGGTCACACTAGGCTGGTTGCCAGTTACGAATTTAGTAGCCGCTACTGTTAGCCGTTGATCAGCAAGGTGTGATCACAAAATTCGCTGCTGGCGAGTATTTGTCAGCGGCTGGCGAAGTTGGACATGTTCAACTTTTGGTAGCAGGCAGCGGCGACTAATAGTTCACATGACCGCTGGCTCCAGCCGGCAGCGCAGTCTGATTACTATTGCCACTATCAGCAGTCAGTACCTACCACGCGTTCTTTTGTTTTTTTTTGTTATAAGTGTTATATTAATTTGTAAAAATGTATGATTTAAAGTTGAACGGGAAAGAAATTATTTCGTTTTTAAATATATTTCAAAATTATCCATGTTTGCGGGACGTTACGGCAGAAGATTATATGAATCGAAATATAAAAGAAATCGTACAATAAACTTTTGGAAGACTTAAAAACTGCAGGAATTCCTGGTACACTTGAGTCGATTAAAAAAAAAAAATTAAGTTTACGAGACACCTATCTAAAAGAACTGAATAAGGTTCAAAAGTAGAAAAAAAGTGGTTTCGGTGTAAACGATGTATATAAACCAAAGCTTGTATATTTTTCTGCAGCCGAAATATTCTGGCATTGTTCTGTCACTGGCAGAGAATCGTCTTCAAATTTGGTAAGCATTCAGATATATAATTATTTTAAAGATGAATAGGCTAATCAGACATTGAAAATGTAGAAATAATTATGTTTATATAGGTGTACCTATATACATTTATATGAATATAATAATTCATGTTAATAATTTAACATATTGTTACAGTGCTACATTCATATATGTTATATATAATATAGGCCTACGTCATGTTTAAACAGGAAAAAATCATTTATTTAATACATACATTTTGTAAATGCTATTTGGGTTTATGTTTAATATAATTGATCAATTATAAACAATAAGGTATAGGCATTATATTGTTCTCAAAAATTGTTTATTAAAGTTTTATTTATTTTATTACAATAGTATTTTACGTTATAAAATATTGACAAAATAAATATACTAAGAAAAAAATGTTATATAAGTAATTTAAATTATTTAATGATTATCTATTACATTAATTTAAAAAATCATCATCCAACTTATAAAATCATCTTCTTATATCTTTTCACTGAATTCTTCATTTTCGACTGCTACATTATTATCGTATGGTTCTATACCAAGTGAGGAAGTTGTATTAGTGCCATATTGCAGAAATTGTGTTGTGATAAGAGGGATAGTACCAACATGATTCTGTACTAGCAGTCATTTATAGTTTATTATGTGTAGAAACTAAGTATTGTATTTTTTAATAATTATAATTACATTTTCTTTATTGTTGCTTGTTTTGAAAACAATAAGGAGTAAGTCTCAAAATACAAAAAAATCACGGATCTTCGAACCTTCAAGAGTGGAGGGTTTTACTGTAAAATCTTTTGGTTTGATGACCCGAAATAATGGTAAAAAGAAGAAAAATCAGTTAGCAGTTCCACTACTTCCGACATAATGTGTGTATTGACAATGCTGTGGAGAGTAATAATAAAACTAAAAGTAATTTTCTATTGATAATGGTATAGCAGCAACTTCTGACAAGCCTGATTGATGACGTTAGCATAGTTAAATGTTCCAATTCTGGCAGAGATTTGACTCCAGAAGAAATAATAAGTAACAAGAAAGGAATTGTTGGTAGTTTGTGGTAGCAATGAGTGATGCCTCTTTAATTATTAAAAAGAAACATAACTACTACAGTACTATCAAGTTCAAGAACTCCATATTGCACAGAGAAACCGTTTGTTACGGAATGAAGATAGAGAAAAATTAAAAAATGATGACTATTGGAAAACAGAAATGGTCGAAGAGTTATCAAAATTCTACCACAACCTGTTTATTGCCTGAAATTATTGACCCCAGATGTAGGAGAAGCATGCCCATCAGACAACCACAATTATATTGTGAAGAAAAAGAGAGAATTAAAAATAAGAGACAAATAAAATATTTTTTATATAATTTGTCCCACTTAAAATTTGATATTAAATTGCTAATAGGCAAATAAAACTTACGCATAGTAGAATGATTTGGATTCATCTAGCTAAATGGGTAACGAAACACTACACTACCTCCCACGATAAGTTGAGAACAGCTTATTTGATAAAATTTTAAAACGAACAAACAAATTATCAAAAAACGACAATCATATCTCAAAATGAATGTTCATAGTTTTGAAAAATACGAAAATGATCCCTGATGTCGTTATTAGGAACTTGTTGCTATACTGGTACTATTTTTTCACATGTACGTAGTATATAGAGTGTTATGTGATGGGTCAAAAATCAAAGTCTTAGTTTTGTTTTCGAATCCCTTTTGAGGTCCCTTGAGTCCAAAAAGGTGGCTTTTAGAATATTTTCTGTCTGTCTTAAGTTCTACAGATCAAACACGTGGATCGAATTTAATGAAAGTTGTTATGCGGCCATATTTTGGTATTGACTCAAAATTTTTATTATACTTACTTACTTCTTACTTCTTGGTACATGCATCTAGCATCAAGTAATGCCAACCGCACGGTGTCTCTCGTATACCAAACAGGCCAATTTCCAGAAGGTGGAGTCAGTCAAAATTCGTCTGAGGGTGCTATCTGGTTGTAGTCTTCTCTTTAATTCGTCTCTAGCCTCGGATTTGATGGAGCACTGAAGGGGGATGTGTTCTAAAGTTTCTTCTTCTTTCTTGCATTCCAGACACAGGGGTGACTCAGCAAGCTTGAAACGGAAGAGATACGACTGTGTGACAATATGTCCCATTCTGGCTCTCGAGGCAAAGGTTGATACAGATCTATGCATATTTTTATAGATGTTAATGTCGTTTGGAGTTTTAAGAAGAGAACGAAGGTGACCTCCGGTTTGTTCAGCATTCCACTTTTCTATCCATTTATTTCTCAGAGCTTTGTGAGTTTTAGCTATGCAGCTACTTAGAGATTGTTCTCTAGGTGGTATTGGATGTAAGTTGGAGGCTAACCTTGCAGCTCTGTCAGCTTTCTCATTCCCTTGCAGCCCACAATGTCCAGGTACCCACTGGAAGTAGATCTCCTTATCTGAGCACAAGTTCAGTAGATGGTAAATTTCTTTTGTTCTATAATAATAGTTTGTGGGTTTATATCTTTTTATGAGCTGTAGTGCGCTTTTAGAGTCACTAAGAATACAAATCTTTTTGTTTTTTACCTCTGTGCAATGAACCACTGCTGCATTAATGGCTAAGAGCTCTGTGTCAGTGCTGGAACATGAATTTGCTGGAATGAGGAAGGATTCCTGTTTACAATCTAGGAAGTAGCCAGCTCCAGATTTTGATTCATTAGGATCTAGTGATCCATCTGTATAGATTTTATAGCATTCTTCATAACTCGACTGTATAACTTCAAGAGCCGCCGCTCTCTGCGCTAATACGTGATCCTGCTTTGATGTTAGTCCAGGAAGGTTTAAGCTGACTCTTGGTGATTGGTAACTCCATGGAGGAATGCAGTTGACAGAAGGATAAGACATTGGGGTCATGTCTGGCATGGCCGCTGTTAATAGTTTTGTTCGACAGTCAAAAGATGACTTATGATTGGTACATTGGAGATCCCGTTTATGGAAGGCATTTGATGTGTCTGCAGACCTCTGTAAAAACTTGTGCCAGATTATCTTTTGAATGTTGATTTCCAAGGGTTCAATGTTGAGTTCTATTTCCATTGCTCTCACAGGGGTTGTTTTTGGACATCCTAGGCAGATCTTTAGGGCTGAGTTTTGAATTGTATTTAATTTATTTATATGTACCTTTGCTGCAGAGCTCCATATTTCTGCTCCATACATCATTTTTGATCGGACAAAAGATACATAAAGTTGCCTCAGCATTAGGGTGTCTGCTCCCCATGTTCTACTAGCTACAGCCTTTAGCAGATTTAATCTTCTTGTGCAGTATTCTGATAATCGTTGAATGTGGTTTTTCCACAAAAGTTTAGGATCTAGAGTGAGTCCCAGCAGTGTGGGGTTTGGGTTGTAAGAGATTTGCTTTTGTTTGCAGTAGAGTTCTGGCATAAAGTTCTTCAGTGAATATCTTCTTGTAAAGAGGGTGCATTCTGTTTTGGTTGAAGAGATTGACATGCTCCATTTTTCTGTCCATTTATTAATAATGTCTAAGGCAATTTGTACTCGCTGTGTGGCCTGTATTTGTTTCTTATCAGAGCTCCACACTGTTATGTCGTCGGCATAAATACAACCATTCACATCATGGGGCAAAGATGTTAGCATGTCGTGGAGTGCTGTGTTGAAAAGGGTTGAGCTTAAAACTGATCCCTGTGGAACTCCACAGTAGACTGAGACTTCATCTGAGAAAGTGTTGTTGACTTTAGTTTTGATTGTTCGGAGTTTCAGGAAATTTTGGAGGTACCCCAGCATTCTACCTCTGATACCAGCTCGCAGGCAATGCAACAAAACTGTGGAGTGAGGGATTCTGTCAAAGGCAGCTTCCAGGTCCACCATAACAGCTACTGTTGCGGTGTTTTTTGAGAATGACTCATATATTGACTCAGTGAAGTAAAGGAGGGCATCTATTGTTCCTCGTCTTGGTCTATATCCAAACTGTTGTGGGTGTAGTCTGTTCTCACTCTCCAGCCTCCATACTAGCCTATTGTTGACTAGCTTTTCCATAAGCTTTCCAAAACAGGATGTCAAGGAGATCGGCCTATATGACTCGGGTAGATTTGGTTCTTTGGTGGGTTTCAGAATAGGTATGATAGTGGCTTGTTTCCACTGCTGTGGGATGTTGCCTGTTCTCCAGATGTCGTTGAACAGGGTAAGTACTTCTTCAAAAGCATGTTGTGATAAATTCATTAACATACTATTGTGTATATTGTCCTCTCCCAGTGCACTATTTCGCATCTCTGCTACACCTTCCAAAAGTTCACTCATTGTGAAAGGGGCATCAGCTACGTCATTATGTAATGCAAGAAGATCAAGATTGCATGACAGGTATTGTTCTTCTGGAGTTAGTTCTTTTGGAAAGGAAATTGCTTTTGAGGATCTTTTTGCATATTCATAGTTGTGTGTTAGCTATATCCTTTTCTTCTGTTAAAATCCCATTGTTTTTAGTTTTTATGTGATTGATAGTGTTGTTATTCTTTCCTTCAATATTTCGAAATCTTTTCCATGCGGCTGATGAAGGAGTGTTTGAGTTAATTGACGATACAAAGTTTCTCCAACTAGATCGCTTTGTGAGAAGTACTTCTTTCCTAAAAACTGCATTAGTCCAATTGTATCTAGCTCTACTGTTCACATCTCTTTGTTTCATCCACTGCCTTCTAGCTTTTTGTTTATTTTTCCTGAGTTGTGTTAGTTCAGGAGTCCACCAAATATTCATTGGGCGTGACTTTCTATTTCTAATTTTTGGTATGCTTGTTTCGGCTGCTAAGATGATTGCATTCTCTATGTCTGTCAACTTGTTCTCAAAGGTGCAGAGATGCTTGTCCACTGTTTGTCTGAAGGTGTCCCAGTCGGCATTACTAATTTTATACTTGGTTTGTGGTGTTGGGTGGTTGTTCTTGTTGTTGCTAGTCTTTCCAGAGAACTTCAGTCTAAGATGAACGGGGAGATGGTCACTGCCTAAGTCGTGCCCTATTCTCCAATTTTCTATTTGTAGGGTTAAACCTGCAGATACTATAGAGAGATCTAAGGTGCTAAGTGAGCCAGAACTTGGTGACTGATAGGTTGGCTGGTTGTCTCCATTGCAAAGGATCATTTTTTCATTCTGAATTCATTGATAAACTATTTGTCCATTTTGGTTGGTGCAGTTTTTATCCCAACTAGAATGTCTGGCATTGAAATCTCCTGTGATAATGTAGTTTTTACTCCTTGGTCTAACAGTATCGAGTTCTTGCAGGGTTACTCCTTGCTTTGGTATATATACATTTACGATAGACAACTTAAGTGAATCATGCATTTGCACATCTACCGTTAGAGCTTCTAAATGGGTTGTTGTAAGTTTTGTTATCTTGCCCGCTGGAAGTGAGTTGTGAAGAAGAAGCAACACTCCTCCTCCTCTTCTGTTTTGTCGGGAGTGGTTGAATAAGGTATAATCCTGGAACTTCGGGTGAAACCTCTCATCCAGTGGAAGAAAAGCCTCCTGAATACATACTATTTTTGGTTTCACTTCCATTATTTCCTTTCTTAAGTCTTCAATTTTGTTCTTGAGAGATCTGGCGTTCCAATGCATGATGTCGACATGGTAGGATTTATTCGTGTCTTTCTTCGTGTTCACGCCTCTCCTTGTTTGTTTGGCTACGTTTTTTCCCAGTGATACATGGAACTTGAATTTTTCCTTTACTTTGATCTTAACTCTTTCAAAAATCTTAACGGCTGTTTCTCTATTTGGGCACCAAATCTCCTTTCTTCTGTAGCTGCCTTTGCCTCTTTCTCTCATTATAAGAATTTTATCGATTTCTAGTTCAGCTCTCAGTTGTTTGAGGTTGTCATGATTATTCCATAAAAGTACTTTAAATCTATTAGAATGTTTGCGATTACTTTTTTTGTAATCTTGTCCAGAGTTCTCAGAAGAACTGTTGGATGTATTATTGGCCATGTTGACTTTAAGAGGGCTGAACTCAAGAGAGCAGCTACTGCTGGCGTTCAGTTCACTGTGTTCAAAGAACACAGCTATCCAGGGGTAGGAACGAGGACCGACCAGCTCACCCCCAAAATTTTTATTATTATTTTGTTGGTAATTCAAACTTACGATTTTCTCAATCGGATCAAAGATTTTCTTCTAAAAATTTTGCAAATGTGTAACCTCTAAGAGATAAAACAAAAGTATTGGTTGCCATCTCTTCAAAAATATAGTTTAGTGAGTTATCAAAAAATCAATAATAAGTCATGGATCCACAGATATGGTTCAGATTTGATTGGAATGTGAATTTAATAACCCAAATCTGTGTGGTAAATTGCAAGTAAAATAAGTAGTACATTTCATATAATTGACAAAAAACAAGATTAACCTTGGCAGCCATCATTAAAACCTCGATGTTTGCCAAATACGGTTTACGGACGTGTTTATGGTACAAGCAAAGCAAGATTTGTCCTTTATTGAAATATATATCTATTTTTTCATAGCCATTGTTCATAATTATTATTCATTTTTTTCATTGATAACTACCTAACTGTAATTTTTGGTGAGAATTTGTTTTTGTGGGTTTTTATTTGGTTTTACAGATGGGAGTAGACGAAGTTTGTCTAATGATTTTTATACCATATGTATTATTATTATTATTTCATGTCAATAACAATATTTGCACCTTATTATTCACTTATTCATAAATTTAATAACGAGCAGTAGCCTACCGTAAAATGTATGTATCACTATTTAAAAATTGAACACCAACGCTTCAAAATGGGTAAAAAAATTTGTTTTTTCTATGTGTAAAATATAATTAGACGTAGTTCAATTATTCTACAATATTGGCTACAGTGTCAATTCAAGTTACATAAAAAGGAAGAAAAACAAAAATGGTTATTAAGAAATATAATATTCATAGCATGTTAATCAATTTTAGGTATTCGGATTTATAGGTTACTTGAAGTCAACAAAGTCTACAACATTGCAAAGAAGCTCCAAGCCCAGAGCAGTGGTCTAGTATAGATAGGATTTGTGTAAACTAAGCAAATGTGAAGGTCAAATGCACGGAATACGTAGTGAATTGAAAATATAAACAATAGCTTTTTCAACTGATAAGAGCGGCAGAGATTTACACTCATGGGTAGTAGTAGTCTAACCTAATGTCTAATTCGAGTTTTCCCGCCCTTGGAAATGAAACTAGGACTATGTTGTGCAACGGCTACTGCACAATGGTGCTAGTAATTCACAAATCTCCTGTGCCCTGATGTTGCGTTGTTATCAATCCGGTTATTTCATTTCACTCCTGCAGAGCCTTAAACCAATGCTCTAGCTCTAAATTCAATGTTATATCTATTTCTCACAAATAAAGAAGTTCTTTTATTATCAGAGGCTCATGTTCAACAAGCTACACAGTTATGTTCAGTAAGCTGTCATGTGGCAGCAATACACTGTCAGTGCTAAGCAAGTTGTCATGGGGCAGCAATGCACTGTCAGTGCTAAGTAAGATGTCATGCAGCAGCAATGCACTGTCAGTGGTATTGTGGTTAATGACAGTGCATATACTACATATCCAGTGATGTGAACCACTTCCTATTAATAGAAGATCATGTTACTTTATAAGCTTGTTAGACCTAATAGGTGCTGATAAGGATGAAAGAAATGTAAAGTATTTGGTTCTGAAAAGGCAGTTGAACTAAATATGTCTTTTTTACAATATAAAGTTAATATTAATAATACGTTTCTAATCATTTTTCATGTAAAACTACTTTTGAAAATTACAGGTTGAAAACTAACCCAACCACCGGAACTAATTATTTGTGGTTGGTTCTAGATAAAACATACAAATTACAGATCTGATATCTCTTGGTAAATTTTGATGGACCAGATGTAAATACATGTAATTCACTATACAGTTGTTTTGATAGTGTTTTCAAAAAATTTCTTCTAAGTATATTAAAGTCATTCAAGTTGCTTTGTAAAATAATGAAAGTAACTTGTCGTCCCGTCAGTGTGGTCCAGTCAGAAAGACTCTTCTCATACTGGATGGTTCCAGTTTATATAAAATAATACTGTGATCGACTATCAATAGCTTTTGGAAAATATTTTCAGGAGCTTTTCCAATGAATCCATATTGCTGTTTACTAAAAAAAAAAAAATATTCTTATCTACAAAAATTAAAAGCCTTACATTCATAACTACAGCCTATAAACTTATAGTTCCTCTTCTTGCCCTTTCTTAATGATACATATACCAGGATCACTTCTTTTAACTCCTCCACAGGGGGGTGGGGGGTGCAGACTAGCTGCACCTAATAAGAGGGGGTTGACGTCCTTCGTGGTACCTAGTCAAACACTCACAACATATAACCTATCATCCATATAGACATATACCCAATTCACCTATATACCATGTTACCTTTGTGGTATTGAGTGTTGGAATGACATTTCATTAATCCCACAGCTTTCTTGTATGTCATCCAATGGGTTAACAACTAATTTTTCCAGTTTTAGATCCCCTTACATTTCTTTGCTGTAAGTCAACCATTTATGCTTTTGTAACCAACTGTGTTGAAAAGAATGAGTTTCTTTTCTTCTGCGACCATAGAAAATTTGTAGTTTGCAGAGGGTACCCATGACTTTTTCAACCACTCTTACTTGTCTTCAGCTGTAAGAGAAACTATGACACTCTGGTTTGTCAGAAGTTGCCCGAAATCATGACCTTTTAAAGATGGACATGATGATGTTATTACCTTGCCCTGTTTTTGAATTGTCATTGGTTCAACCTTGTCCTCAATGAAATCTTCCTTCGCTGCCAGTTCTGTATCATTATTTTCTTTTGTCTGATCATAATCTTATCATCTGTTTGATCATCGTGGGCCTGAAAATAAAAATCATTATTGTAGGCCCACAACTCCACAAGCATAAATTTTTAGATAAATAATAATTATTATTATACACAAACAATAATGAACAAACACAAATCTATTTAAAAATTCTTTATTTACAAAAACAAAGATAACAACACACACACAATAAACCAGAAAAGTAAAAATTAAAAAAGGCTAGTCTGAATCATGCATGTGATGTTTTTAGGTTAGCACATAAGCACGGAAGCTTAGCACTCAACAGAAACATAGCCTGAAAACAGACCAACAGAAAGAGCGTCTAAAAACAGAATTGTTATTGGTATACCGATAGCAATACTTGGTGTTAATCCAAAATTTTTACATTGTTAAATTTATTATTTTGTTATTATATGATGTTTAGGCAAAAGGAGATCATTTTAGAAATTTTGTAATATTTTCAAAAGATGGTTAGACTCTCAAATTATATAGACTTTTTTAATACGAGTTCAACTAGCCTAACAAATTTAAAATAGTTAAAATATTACCTGCATAAGTTGGGTTTAATTTATTTGTTAGATTAAATTTTACAACCATTTATTCATAAAGGGATACATAAACACTCTACATTCTTAATATATAGGGATTTGTTGTTTTTTTTTTGTTTTTTTTTAACGTGCAGAGCCGTAGCGTGTCTGAGAGTGTTTACCAGACCAAAGCGTGACAACCTTTGAATCTGGTAAGCTGATATGAGATGCTCTGCTGACGACATATGCACGGTTTCTGTTCAGTAGCCAGCCACTCCTTGGTCAGGAAGTGTTCGCGATGGAGGAGGTGTCGGATCCTCCCTCTCCAGTTGCGGGTCTGGACTGATGTACATGCAGTATGGTTAAAGAGGATACTCTGGGCCCAAGAATTCTGGGGTTTGAAAATGATTAAAAGTGATCCAAGGGTATACTCATTCCCAGAGTCTCATCTGCAACCGCCCATAACGATGGGCTGATTAACTCTTTTATGGCTTCTACAATTACTAATGTCATCCTGGGAAGTGAAAAAAAGTTTCTTTATAACAGTGATATATAAATCCAATGGGACACTAAAATCAGGTTGAAAGTTATTGGATAGCTTCATCTACAGAAATATACACACAAAATAATTGCTAACTATAATATAATTGTCAGAAACTTGGTGAGTGAAAATTGTAAGAACTATCTACCTTTACACAGCCAAAATTTTGTAAAGACTAAAATATACTTATTTTTCTTCCAAATCCATATCAACTAATAAAATCAATCACTAATCACCACATCCTTTCACCCCTTCTAGTTTTAGAATATCTGTTGCAAATCACTTTGTTAACCTTTTTGTATAATTAGGATTTAAGAATTTGTGTTAGTTATTCAATTAAATCCACAACAAAAACTGTGGTATTTAGCTGCGGCATAATAAATTATTATCTGAGATCAAGAATATTGTAAAACCCAGTTATATCAATAATCCTAATAAAAGAACTTTGTGAATACTTTTTTTGGCTTCATTTACATATAGTTTATTTTATAAGACTGACTGATAAACAGAGTCACTCTCTATTAAAGTTGAAATCCTTTTTCAATGTTGTTAATGTGTTAGTTGAACCTCATAAGGTTTTGAATTTTTCTTCAACCCTTCATAAGGGGAGGTGTTGAAAGAATTTTTTGTACAGAAAATGGTGAGAAAAAACCAACTGGCTCTTTAATATTAACATTTGCTGTACCAAATCTTCCTGAGCGAGTGTTTGTGGAATTCTACAGTCTAACTGTTAGACCGTACTTTCCAAATCCAAGGCATTGTTTCCGATACCAAGGATTTGGACATGTTAGCAGTACTTGCTCCACAGAGGAAGTGTGTGGACAATGTGGCATTAAAGGCCACAAAAGCGAAGGTTGTAAAATGGAGGCAAAGTGTGCCAATTGTGATGGTGACCATCCTGCATGTTCACTGAAATGCCCAAAATATAAAGTTGAGAAGGCAATTTTAGAAATTGTTGCCAAAGAGAAACTCTCCTTTCTAGAAGCTATGAAATTATACAGACAAAGAACTGCTCTACCTCCTACCGTAGGAAAATATTACTCAAATGCGACATCAACCCCAGCTCCGAATTCGTATTTGTCATGTAAGGTGAGATGGTTAGTTTACTTGCAAATAAAGCAATGAATAGCAGTCCAAAGCGGTACTTCTGTTAACTTGCCTCCTTCTAAAATTGACCTTCTTGCCCAATCTACAAAACCTCTTGCTACCAAGGCTAAATCTGCGCCTTCACCACTAAAAAACCTCAAATTACCACCTAAAATGGGGCAGCTAATTAAACAAAAATCACAATTGTCAGTTCTAACTAAACCTTCATCTTTTGTTTAAGCCCACAATAAAAATTCTCTATGTAAGCCCAACACACCACTGGGTGTTACTAAGTCTACTCAAATTAAAAAAATAAGGTTGTAGTGAGTTTTTCAAACTCCTCCCAAAATTACCTCAGGCGTCTACCAAGCCTTCAACAACTGATATTCCAGTGGTTGAGCTTGCTATGGAGCTTGAGCCTGAAATGAAAACTAAACTTTAACCTTCTGATGGTTTTTCAAGCCAGGCTGGTGGAAAGAATATTAATGGGTAAACTTTGTAATTGTTAACAAATCCATTTATATTATTAATTTTATAGCTCATCATAAAATATGGCCAGAAATTTAAACTTGAATAGCGTGATACAATGGAACATTAACGGTATGAGAAGTCACATCGAAGAACTTAAGGTTCTTGATATATCCCCTTTAATAATTGTCTGCAAGAGACTCATCTCCATTAACCCCTCTCATTTAGTTTGAGGGAGTTTTCAGTTTTTTTTATTGATTTTGTCACTGCAGACAGAGGCTAAAGGAGAAGTTGCAATTCTCACCCACAACTCCTATCTGTGTTACGTCTGTGAATCTAAGGACTTCATTGCAAGCAGTAGCAATAACTATCACTACACCATATAAAATGACAATTTGTTGTTTGTACTTGCCACGTCATTTCAGGTTTGTGAATGTGGAACTAGTCGAACTGATCAGGCAGTTGCTGGCCCCATTTCGTTTTGGTGGGCGATTTTAATGTTCACTACTATACTTAGGGATCAAACACCTGCAGTCCTAAAGGGAACCTCATTGACGGGATTCGTTCCAATTTGGACTTGATTCTGCTCAATGACGTTTCACCAAATCATCTGGCGGTTTCTACAGATGATTGGACAACTGTCGACTTGTCATTTTGTAGCCCTAGTCTCACCACTAAATTTGAGTGGTCCGTTCTAACTGACACTTACAGTAGAGTTCACGCTTCTGTGAAGCTTACATTTTCTGACTTTTCGCACTGTAAAGATCGTCTTCCCAGATGGATTTTGCACAAAGCAAAGTGAGAAAGATTCCGCCCCAAGCTTTTACAGCATAGTTTATTCTACGATCAAACACCTCCTAACTTCGGAGAAGCTGACTCTCCTTAAATATAAATCGTATATTTGAGGAGCAATGGTTTTAGGCTACAGTAATACCTCTTCTAAAACCAGGTAAAGAAAGAACTTAACCAAGAATTTACCATCCCATTTCTCTCATTAGTGTGCTCTGCAAGCTAGTAGAGAGAATGGTCAATTGGCGTCTTGTTTGGTACCTCGAGAGTAACAGGCTGATTTGTAATGAACAATGTGACTTTAGGCAAGGTTGTTCATCTACCAATCAGCTTGTTTCATTAGAGTCTGCCAAACAAAAAGACTTTTTTGAGTCAGACACACTGTTTTTTGACATGAAAATGCCTATAATACAGCTTGGTAAGTAATATTCTTGGTTTAACAAAAAACTTACTTAGCAACAGATACTTACTTATTTCAGAGTGCTTGGAACTCTCAGGGTAATGTGCTGAGCATGGCCCTGTTTGCTGTGGCAATTAACAGCATTACTGCTAATGTGCAGTGCCTTGTCCGCTGTTCTCTATTTATTGACGATTTTGCTATATATCTGGCTACTTGAGGTATGGCAACTGCTGAAAGAGCCCTTCAACTTGTAATAAATAGACTGCAATCTTGGTCATGGTTGACAAGATTCACGTTCTCTGCTTCCAAAACGCAATGCATTGCTTTTAGTCATAGAAGACTGAACCATCAGCCATTATTATTTCTTGGCGGAACACAACTTCAAACTACTGAACCTGCTAAATTTTTAGGCCTATTATTTAATCATAGACTTTCTTGGATTACACATCAATCTATTCTGAAAACCCTGTGCAATAAAATACTTGACATGTTACGTGTTCTCAGGGATTCTCAGTAGGGAGCTGAATGGACCTATATCCTAAGTTTTTACCATGCTGTTGTTGAGTATGGCTCCATAGTCTACTCATCCGCAAGACCATCAGCCATTAAGAAGGTTGATTCGAGTCCAGTTTTTAGCTTACTTGCTGAGACTGGTGAACCATCTCTTACCTGACGAAGACAGAAACTACAAATAACATATATATGTAGTCTGTGCTCCAAACCGTATCATCCGGCTTATGACCCTGTTTTTAAAATCCTTTGGCTGAACGATAGAAATGTCACAGTTGTACTGCCCCATTTGGCATTAGAACACTTGGAATCCTTTACAATTTGGGCCTTGTACTTCCTCCAATGAGTGAGAATACTCTGTTTTACTCCTCCATGGCTCATTCAAATGATTTTTCACAACTTTTGATTTTTCACTGTCCAGGTTCATCAAGCACAACACTCCTGATGTAGTATATCATCAGGATTTTCACTATATACTTGATAAATACTGTAACGATATCACATCAATCAAACCAGATAACATGATTAAAGTGATATCAGAAAAACAAATAAAATAAAATAAATTAGGAATAAGAAATAAATCTTCACGTGTAAAATTAAATTAGAGATAGAAAATTAAAAAGGGTTTACAAGGGATTGTTAAGAAAGGAGTGGAGGCACAAGCGCTGCAGATGTCCAGAACAAATCGTAAAATTATTAGGGTTGAAAAAGGAAAGTGACGCTACGATTTCTCTTTTTAGAAGGGTTCAACCGACTAGGAGAAACCGAAACTTTCCAAATTATAACGACAAATTCAAAAACAACCAATAGGAAGGACGAAATCCTATTTTTTTTGAATTTGTGAAAGTTAGTGTGGCGTTGCCGCGGAACTGAGGAGAGAAAGAAAAAGGAGTCTTCTACTAGCAGCGAGGGAGTAAGGTGCGACTCTAGAGACTGGTTGTCTCCGAGTCACCAACATAGTATCAGCTTTTTAATAAAATTTAGTAAAGTATAACTTCTAGCCTTCAGCGAAAAGAGTTTAAATTTCATTTTGCTTGAGCTTCCAAAGGATTCCCACCGAGATTGTAGATTTAAATGTTGTTAGTATAGGAAATTAAATTGAACCAAGAGTCAGTAAATTTAATCATTTCATTTGTTTTGTATATCAAGAGCTAGCCGAGGAGTAAATTGGAGAGATTGACAAATATGAAATTTTTTTTTTTTTTTTTTTTTGAGAGTATAAAAGTAATTGAGAGGAAGGTAAATTAACTTAAAGTAAAAGTAATATCAAAAAAGCAGCAGAAGAAATATATTTGCCCGTATTGAAATTTGTGTTTGTTTAAATATTAGATTGTTAGAAATAAGGAATGAAAGTTGTATGAATGTCTAACACATTTTAGAATAAGTTGCTAAAATTAAGTTGCTAAATGTGTAACTATCCTTACGTACAACAAATTGTTCCTTGTTTGTTCTGCGCTAAAATAAATTGAGTTTTAAAATTTTAAAGAATTGTGTATTGACCAAATAATTTCAGTACCAAAATAAATCATAATTAAATCCTAAATAAGTAAAAGAATAAAAGTAAAGTAAAGGTTTTTTTTATATATATATAAATAACACGCAAGAGGTGAATGTTATTTGGGGCTCAACAACGTGTGGCTCAAGCATATTTGAAATAATTGTTAGACATAAAATAAATTTTGTTAAAGTTAAGAACATTGTTGCAGGAAATTGACATTATAATATGTGTGTAGGATTTATAAAATAGTATTAGGATTGAATATTATATGATAACCAGAAGTAAGAAAAGGGAAATTGAATCTAAAATGGCCGAGGAAAATGAAATTTATAACCAATTAGGGTTAGGGAGCGAATATTTGGAATCAGGGGTATCAGAAATTAATCAAGGGTTAGAATCAGGGGTAAATGTAGATTCTCGGGTGGGGACAGTAGCCAAAACAGTATAAAAGTAATTGAGAGAAAGGTAAATTAACTTAAAGTAAAAGTAATCTCAAAAAAGCAGTAGAAGAAATATATTTGCCTATATTGAAATTTGTGTTTGTTAGATTGTTAGAAATAAGGAATGAAAGTTGTATGAATGTCTAATACATTTTAGAATAAGTTGCTAAATGTGTAACTATCCTTACGTACAACAAATTGTTCCCTGTTTGTTCTGCGCTAAAATAAATTGAGTTTTAAAATTTTAAAGAATTGTGTATTGACCAAATAATTTTAGTACCAAAATAAATCATAATTAAATCCTAAATAAGTAAAAGAATAAAAGTAAAGTAAAGGTTTTTTTTTTTTTTTTTTTTTTTAAATTTAATTTAATTTTTTTTTTTATTATTTTTTTAAAATTTAAATAACATGCCTGTTGCATCTGGTTTCCATAACTATCTTTTGTGTTCTGATTCCAAAAGTGCTTTACAGGCTATCAAGGATATGTATTCTAAGAATCCTTTGGTTAAAGATATCTTTTGTTCTATACAAAGATTTCAGCTACGGACATCAGAGTATCATTGTGCTGGGTACCTGGGTATTGCGGAATTTTGGGAAACACAAAAGCTGACGAAGCGGCAAAGGAAGTTACAAGCCAGATACCAGTCACACAGCGTGTTATGGTTTAAAAAAAACAGTGTGTTAAAATTATTTTGCATAGGAAATGGGAAGAAAAGTGGACAAATACAGAGTCCAATAAGCTGAGGGAAGTAAAAGGTACTGTCCATCCATACGTGCCAGTCGTCGAGAGGAAGTGGTGGTTACCTGTGTTCATATCTGTGATTCCATAATCCCTCATGGATTTCTGATGGAACAGGGGAATCCGCCTACAATGCCCATTTTGTCAAGGTGTGTTATCAATTAAGCACATCCTTATTTAATGTGTTATGGTAAGAGGTGTGCGACGAACTTTTGCCCTACCAAATTCCATTCAGGCGATGTTGAGGGATAGTGCTCAGATCCTTGATCGCGTATTGTCCTTTTTGCGTCGTCAGAAAATTTTTGATAAAATTCTAAATAAAATTTTCGATTTGATTATTGCAGAGCCTCTTAACAGCTATGTAATATTTTGTGTTGTATAAGTAAATTATTTTTTGGTTAAAATTCTATCTTTCATAACTCGTTGTAAGATCTTTTTACAGCCCTGTAATATTTGTTTTCATTGTTGTTAATTGTACTTTACCATAGTTTGTAATAAATGTTAACTTGTTGCAGAGCTATTTTACAGCCTTGTACAGTAGAAGCTCTTTTAACCGGCACGGTCGGGACCAGGGCCATAACGGATATCCGATTTTGCCGGAAAATCGAGCGTATCTAGTTTTTAACCTTCCAAGTGCTAAGAGTCGTGATCGCGATCTATTTTGCTGCGGCCAAAGTGCTAAAGTCGCGATCACGATCTAATTAAACAAGGTTTGCTAAAATCGATATACCAAGGGTAACTTTTATCCAAACTGCATGTATTTTATATAGTAACTCTGAGTAAAAGACGCTCTATTCATTTTGCACAATTTTATCGATGGTTATAAGAAAAATCAATGTTAGTGAAAATCAATACCGGCAGTGAATTGTTGTTTAGTGTTTTTGTCTATATTATTTTGGTAAATACAATTTATTTTATGATTATTTAGTGTATCAGTAGTGTTTTTAGTGTAGTATTACACATATAATAATGAGTGAACTTGGCAACAATTCAAGTGATATTCATAACTGTTTGTGTGAAAGTAATACCGCTAGTGATGAAAGCGGTAACTCCGATGTAGGAATCAAAATGTTTGTTTCTTTTTTTTGTGTATTACATATTTTATAATAACTAATTTTATTATTGTTGTATGTATAAATGTTTACAACGATGTTGACATTATGAAGAAAGTAAAGTGTTACTTATGAAGCAGACAAACACTGGATGACTAAGAAAACGGCGCATGTAGTCACTGCACTGACGGGAAATGTCAGTCGAGGCCTGTTAGTCGCCCGAACATAACCGGAAAAAACCGACCGTGAGTGGCTTGGCTGATGCCGGTTAGTAGAAATTGCCGGTTGTTAGAATGCCGGTTAAAAGAGCTTCTACTGTACTATATTATATTGTTTTTTTTTGTTATTGTTTTTAATGTGTTATTTGTAAGTTTTTAAGGTTGAGAATCTTCTTGCCCAGTTTTTTGAAGCCGATAATGACTGAAATGGTTTTTCGGCTTAAAACTAAAAACAAAATCATTTAATCTCTTTTTTGGAAAGTATTGTTGTTATGAAATAGGATTACTTTAATAGGCTGTGCTACAGGTTCAATAAATAATTAATGATTGGTGGTTCAGTTGTACTTATGAGCCTATATTTATTATTTAACCTCTAGTCCTAGTTTGGTTTGCTCACAAATTCACTGACTCCTCTTTATCAGTCTTTGCTTATATATTCCCTAGTGTTCCACATTATGGTTTAGTAGCTGCAAGCTCAGCGGTTTCCTAAGTTTTACATTATTCTCAACTATTTTCGATGCTCTGCTGCTTACGTTATGACTTAAAATATTTCCAACTTAAATCTAATTTCTTATATCTAACATTGTACTGAAATTTTAGTTAATTAGTTAATTATATCCGCTAATATCGTGTGCAGTGTTATTAGATATTTGCTTTAATAAGGCTAGCCCACTGTTAGTTTAATGAAACTGGTCAACTTTTTATTTTTTGAACTTATGCCTGACCAAGTATATAAACATCAGTAAATACTTTTGCATGTTCCTACAGTCCGTAAATCCCTATCTCTATAAACTGCAAGAACTTCCATGTTTAAAGTACTGGAATAATTTACTTCACCCATCTTTGAATATTTAAAAATAGTCATAGTTAAAAAATAGAATAGAGATCAGGTTCCTACTTTCATCCGTTTAATTTTTATACTTTTCATGGTTAGTTTTGAATTAAGATGTGTTATTGTTTGGCCTTATAAGTTTGATTTCAATAGCCTAATCACTGAATGATTCATCTCCTATAGTTGAATATATATTTTTTAATTTGCAGTTTCTAAAAGTAACACCCTCTCTCCTAAAAACATTGAAGGAATCAATTCTACAATTTGAGTATTACCGTGTATTTTGTCATATGCTGGTCGCCATCTTCCATCCTAAGTATTTGATATAATTTGATTGTCACTTTACACAGTATAGTAGTATTTTAGTTAGGTCATTAAGTTTTGTTTATTTGTAGTGTGTGTACACAGTGTTTGTTGTGTTACTTGTCTATTTTTATCTTCTATAATATTATTGTAACTGATTAATAATTTAGATTTTTTACCTTTCCATTGAATATTTTGCAGGTAGCCTAGGTCTAAGCTAAATTAGGTTACTTTAGAGATATGTCATATCCACTATATTCCAACTATGTAAAAAGAATTGATGGTTGTGATAAAATAAGTATTTTGCGATAAAACCATTTTCACAGTATGGTATATTTTGATCAAGATCCTAAATTACTTTTCATCGTTGTATATGTTGGTACCTAGTTTAACATTATTTGCTTGCCAAGTATTTTTTGTTAAGGTTAAAAATTTCAAATATTAATTATTTATGGTAATATTATCAAAACTCAAAAATTGGCAAGTAACTTGTCTCACATGATGTTTTGAACTTGATAAAATAGGGTATTAGTGAACCGTAACTTTGGTTATAGATTGGTAATTTTGTTGATATAATTTTGTTTTGAAATCTGTCTTTTAAAGGTAATATTTTCAAAAGAAAATATTGGCGGAAACAATTCTAGACGTCTAAAAAATATGGAGAATTGAGCATTTATCATATAATTTGTCATATGGCAGTTGTCATCTTCCATTTTGAATAATTAATTGATTTCATTGGTCACTCTACGGAGGTTTCAGTATTTTGTTATGACTAAGAGCGATTTGTGTAAATGTGTAGTGTACATGTGCACTACTTGTGTTATTTGCCTATTTTTGAGGTTTTATTGATGAACTTTTTTATAAGTATTGTAGGTTTTTGTTCCTCTGTAGTAACTCATAATTGTAACTAACTGTTATAGAAATACGTCAAAACCTATAAAACTCCATTGTATGGTCTTTCATACTTGACTATCTTTTGTTTTAGAATGGCTAGTAGAGGTGGATTTTCTGCATATGTCAAATGATGAATAAAAACAAGAAAAATCCAGACAAATGTTGTTCACAGTAATTTTTGTCATACTTTATTCAGTAAGTACATTACTTGTTATTTTAATAAAATGGAACCAGAATTTGTTAAGTTATACACTATCATACCACTACCAGTGTTATTATTGTATGATGTAGATTATAATTATTTTTGATATGACATATCGTTTAACAACCAAGTTACTTTAAAGAAAAAGTTAGAATTTATAAAATAATTTATATTATATATAATGATGTAGGCTAGTATTGTATAAATTACATTCAAAATAAAATTAAAACATGATCTAAAAAACAAAATTCCTTGAAGCTTGATTTCAATAGCCATGACCTTGGAACCTGAATTGTTCATATAAAATTGGTACTAATGAATTAGCTCACCAATTCGGTCTCCTGTATAAAACTACATACAATGAGATATTTAAAATATTTACTTTTATCAATCTGGATTGTTATATACAAAGTCTTTATTTTTTTATTAAACTTTCAAATGAAATGTAAATTTTTTTCAATAAATTTCCTACCCCTTATTTTTTTGCTTAAGTGGATTTAGTGTTAAACTATGAAGCCAACTAACACTTTATTAAATTGTTCACGCTACTCATTAGTAGTGAATATTTGTTACAAATTCTTGTGAATTGTTAATGTAGACAAATATGACAGTACAGTAGCATGCAAATTAATCTGAACACAGATGTTATTTAATAATAACATAACTTTATAATAAACTATAATAATAAATTTTACCTACACAATTTGTAAATATCTAGCAGTTTTTAATATTTCCTCTTTTATTCTTAGTGAGGTCACATACAGGATTTGGCATCTATTCGAGAACTGTACTCAACTTTTTTTAAATTTCTTTGTCACTATACCATATCTGAATTATTGATTTTATGAACTCAAATTTTTTATTTATTTAATTAATATATTTTTTTCCTTTTTTTTTTTTTACAATATTATGATAAAGAAAATATTACAGTATTACAAATGTTACAATGTAAAAAATTAAATACCGGTAATACAGTATATAAAAATAAAAATATTTAACTTGATTCAAATCATTAATTAACAACTGCAAAGCAATAAAGGAACTAAACAGAAGGAAAAAAATAGATATCCTCAATAGAAAACTCTGTTTCAAGGGTTACTTACCATCACTTAAAACAACTTAAAAATTAGAGTTCAATAATTAAATTAACAAGATTTTGTTTTCTAAACTTGTATATTTCCATGGCAGATTATATAAAACATCAAAAGAAAACACTCATCCAAAAACTAAATAAAAGAAAAGAATACATCAGATTCATTAAATTGTGGCTTTCCATGTTGTGAAGACGAGACATAAAAACAGTTTATGATAGAAGGTGGTGAAAAATTAAATTTTTTATAATAATAATACATACGTTTTTATATATTATGATGAACAAAATAATTATTTTAGATTTTGTATGGATAGGAGACACAGGCTTACATTGAAAAGTGGTCCTTGGTATTACTTAGTAGTACACAAATAGGAAAACACAATAAAACACTAAAGTTCTGAAATATATCGTAAACACTGTTCACTTTCTCAATCAATAGAAAGTATAAAAAGACGACTAAATTGTTGTAATATGGTTGCAGAGGATTACCACAACCAAATAAAAAAAAGAAGACAATACATCAGATTTATTAAATCGTTACTTTCTATATTGTAAAGACAGGACATAATAGTATATTTCATCACTAGACTACTAGACACTAGTGAAGTTTTTCAACACAAGCTCAAGGAAAATGAGTGAGGATCGAAATCATCTTTTGTTCCAAGTGATGAACTATATTTTTCGTTATACTGCAAATAATATAAGTAAACAATTTCACAAAAACTAAAATGTTATAACCTATATATCTTCAAATCAATGGTAACACAGCTGTTTTAATGGTTATTTACAATCAAGAGTATCAGTTGTTTTTATAGATGCTTTACAATCGTTAATTAATTCGTATAAACGAAGTAACAGCTGATGACCTCTACCTCAGCTGATGTTTTTAGGTCCTAGGACTAAAAAGAACAACTTTTCCATCTCAATGCATGTATTTTACAGCTGTTTTTGAAGCAGTATGACAAAAAAACCAGTTTATGATAGCAGGGGGTGAAAAATGAAATTAAATAACTACACATACATGTGGGATAAGAGTATACTATGCATAGACATATATATATATATATATATATATATATATATATATATACGTACACAAATAGGAAAACACACGATAAAACACTAAAGTTCTGAAATATACCATGGACACTGTTCACTTTCTCAATCAGTAGAGAGTATATGTAACGAAATATTTCAGAACTTTAGTGTTTTATAGTGTTTCTCTATTTGTCTAGTACTAGGTAATACCAAGGACTAGTTACCAAAGTAAGCCTGTGTCACCTATCCATACAAAATCTAAACTAATAGGCTATGCCCCCATTAAACTCTTAACTAAAATAATTATTTTGAAAGCTCTGCTATCAATCTTGTTTTAAATAACAACACAAATAAAATAAAATTTCGGATTATTCTGAACACTCTGTAATTATGCAATCTTATTTTAAACTTTGAGAAATAATAAATCACTCATGAATATATCTGAATAAATAATATCATGAATTTTAAAAAGTCTTAAAAGGTTTCCATTTTCTAAAACAGGTTTTACTGTCTATGTATATATTCAAAAACAAAAGATTAATAGTTCAAGTAGTTAGTTAATTTGATTAAAATAAAATTCAGTTGTGTACCACTTCCCATTAAAATTTTTGTTAACTTTTTTATTATTCTTTATGAACTGTGGAACTGTGAAAACAGGTCTTGCCTTTTTAAATACTTGAATGGGAGTAATTTGAATTACCAATACAGTGGAAACTCTATTTTCCATCACCCTTTTAACCATCGGTTTCTATTAACCGTTATGTCAGTGAAAAAGAAATATCATTTATGGATAATATATTTTGTTGTCCACATTGTTGAATGGAATGAACATTAGAATAAATATTAAATATACTCCAATTTATATAATATTATAGTATAATATTGTCAAATATTATTTAAATAAACGTTATAAAAATGAATAAAAGTAGCCTCAAAACAAAATTATCACTGTGTACTGAATGTGTTACATGTGAAGGAAGTGAAAACATAGTATTTGAGGCAACAGTGAATAAGGAATTACCCTGCTCACATTTCGAAACTGGTTACTGATCCCCATCTCTTTTCCCGCTTTGGAAATGCTTATGTCCTGGTCAGTTTGGTTAGTTGTGTCGTGTCTAGCATCGCTTAACTGATCTCATAGTCAAGTGTTTAGTTAGAGCGTTTTGTACACAAGCTTTTTAACTTGCTATCAAAATAAGTAAAAAACAGAAGCCTGTTGTTTTGACCTTTCACAAAAACTATAAATTATGAAATGCTTCTGTAAATGTGAAAGTACTAGCAGTATTGAACCAATATACGGTATTGGGCGTAGAACCGTAAATGACATTAAACGAGATGCAGACAATATTGAGAGAGTCATGTATTTAAAATGTACAGTAGTGATGGTAATGTAAAGGGAAGAAAAACTATGAAACCAGCAAAACTTGAACAACTTGATTCAGTAATGTATCAATGGTTTATTTAAACTTGCAGTCAGGGGATTCCTCTTTTATAATTGCTAAGGCCATTGCCATTAATAAGAAGCTTGTTGCCGATCCATTTTTCAAAGTGAGCATAGGATAGTTAGATAAATTCAAGTATCTAACAGTTGCATATATCAAGTGAGAACTATATGCCAATAGCACCATCATAACAGAGTTTCAAGATAAGTTAAAAAAGAGATAACCAAATGAAAATTGGTAAAAGAGCAGGTTTACAATTTTGTTATAAAATAGACCTGAATTTGAATGCTCTATTTGAAAAAAACATTGGCATCTCTAACAGAAAAATCTTCCCTGCGATTTAAAATTCAAAACGACCTGTTACGGTAGTAGAATGCATAGATTTCTTCTACTTGTTATTGGCAAATCAAAAAAGCCTCGGGTTTTTAAACATTTAAATCCAAACACCTTACCTGTAACATATTCACAAAAAAGTGCCTGGATGGGTCAGAATATATTCCAGGACTAATAAAACTTTCGTCCCCGGTATAAAATTGCAATTAGCATCAAGGAAATTACTACAAGAAACATTGTTACTTATGGACAATGCGCCTACATATCCACCCTGTAAAATGAAGAGTGATGATGGAAAAGTCACTTGTCACTTTCTGCCTGCTAATATGACTGCACTGATTCAACCTGTGAACCAGGGTATAACAGAAGCAATGAAATACTGTTACAGGATGTGACCGAAGCTTGGAACCACATTTCTGAGATAAAGAGATTGGCATAAATTGTAGCCCGAGCCAGAAAACACTGAAACTACGGAAGAAAATAATATGGAGTATAACAATGATGAAACTGAAATCTTGCAACTTTGCGGAAATATCCCTGATGGAGAAAATGAATGAAGGATGTTAATGAATGTTAAAGAATAGATAAATATGATTCCGGTTTTGAGATTTTAAGTGACAATGAACTTGTGCAGAGTGTGTTGTAGGATTGATAGTGAAGACGATTTCGTTGTTGAAAACTACAATAAGTCATAGGGAAGCAGAAAACATGTTTTTGAAGTGCATTGACTGGTATTAAAAGCAGGATTAAGCAGCTGTTACACAGTTATTACTGTTATCACAGAATATGAGACATGGCTGCAAGAAAAGCCTGTGATGTTTTAAAAAAAAAAAGTTAACTAACTTTTTTAATTAGACTGTGTTTTACCATAAGCTCTGTTTTAATGTCTTTATTATTTAAGATGAATCACTATCAAGATTCTTATTAATGTCAATGGCCTTAGAAATTATAATAGGCTCTGAAAGAGGAATCCCCTGACTGCGAGTTTGAATAAATCATTGATACATTATTGAATTAAGTTATTCAAGTTTTGCTGATTTCATAGTTTTTCTTGCCTTTACATCACTATCATTGCTATGCATTTTAGATACATGACTCTCAATATTGTCTACGTCTCGTTAAACGTCATTTACGGTTGTACGCCCAATACTGTATATTGGCGCAATATTGTTAGCACTTTCGCCTTTATGTAATTGTTTTATAATTTCTAGTTTTTGTGAAAGGTCCAAAAAAAGAACACATTTCTGTTTTTCACTCATTTTGATAACAGGTTCAAAGGGTTGTGTACACAGCCTCTAACTAAACAATCGATTAGGAGATCAGTTAAGAGATGCTAGCCACAACACAACTAACTAAACTGGCCAATGATAATAGCATTCCCAGAGTGGGGAAAGAGAGGGTGATGAGTAACAAATCTTGGAATGTGGGCAGGGTCTTTCTCCATCTACTGTTGCCTCAAACGCTGTCTTCACTTCCTTCACATGTAACACATTCAGTTATATTTAATATAGATTCTATTGTTCATATCATTCACCAATGTGTACAACCAAAAATATATTGTCATACAACTATGTTCATTATTCACTGATATGATGGTTAATAGAAAATGACGATTAAATAAGTGAAGAAAATTTGAGTTTCTACTGCTTATTGAAAAATTGAGTTCTGAAGAAAGCCTTTGGAATTACTTGCATAAGATGTAGATTTGACTATACAGGGTCTCCGAAAAAGAACGCCGGAGACGTTTAAATTTGATGTTTGGCTATTTGATGTTTAAATCATTTCGTTATCTTGAATAGTCCCCAAGCAATAGCCGTTCGAAATCCTGGCATCCTTTTTTGGATTCCCTTTTTATATAGCTCTCTATCAAATAATTCTTTAATTCAACCTACTCTGAGGGTAAGAAAAGTAAAGTTTTTTTCAGTGTATATTTCGGACATACACCTCTTAAGAAATAAAAATTCTGAGCTTTAATTCTTCTTTAAAAAATTTATGTGACATTCCAAGACATTGCACAATCTAAAACTGCTTTAATATATTTTACTATTTTAACTTTTTTATTAAAAGAACAACTCAATTTACCTTTAGAAATCAGGTTTAAACACTTATACGTGACTTGATCAAAAGATTTATCTGTCTATTTTAGTGAAAAATTAACAAAATTTGTTTTACTTCCACTAAGTAACATGCTGTTTTTTGCAAACCATAGCTTTAATAATGTTAAATCCTTTTCTATTGCTAATTTTGATTCAACCTAACTGTTGGATTAATATATTAGGTGTGTATCATCAGCAAAAGAAATTAATCTTCCATTGAAATTACCATTACAAAGACTGTTTAGATAGAATAAAACTTGAACACAAGATCTAACAAAAATTACGTTTCCTTAATCAAACATGTTTCAAGGACAAAGTCGCCATCCTCAGTGATACATGAGCTACAATATCTAAACTGTAAAAAGTCAAGCTCAATATTTATTTATAAAGACTGTTTACTTAAATTAAAAATAGAATTACACCTAATGTACCTTAAGGGACCCCACATTTAACAACTCCTCACTCATTAAAAAATATCTGACTTTGACACACTGTTTTCACTCAATGAACCATTCGTACACCACTCCTATAATATCACAATCCCAGAGAACATTTAGTAGGAACCTTAGTCATCAGTATTAAATGCTGATAATATCCAAATGCTTTGGTAATATCCAAAAAAGACTGCAAACTTTTCCCCTGTTGTTTAAATCATTCATTACTAAAGAGTTAAAGTTAAGTAATGCATCAACAGTTCTTCTCCCTTCCCTAAAACCATACTGATTAGCACTAATAAACTTTGTTTTATCCAAAAACTTCAATAATTGATATTTAATTAATTTTTCAAATTTTTTAGAGTAAACAGAAAGCAGTGAAATGGGCCGATAATTTGACATTTCAGATTTGTTTCCCTTCTTATGTACAGGGACTAGAAGGGTTATCTTTAAACTGCCAGGAAAGATCCAGATTATAAACTTAAATTATTATTGTACATCAAGACATAACTTTTCGTAGTACAGTTAATTTTTGAGTCTTTTTTTGATTATTGCCCAAAGACTGGCCATTGGAGAGCTCTTTAATATTTTGTTCTTGAGAAATCATTTCACACTTTTTTTACAGTATGGCATGGTGCCAAATCTTGTTGGAACACTCTGTTCATTTGTTGAAATTTGTTTTGAAGTTGCGTTGAACCCTTTTCTGCAGAATCTTGATATATCCATCACTTTTCAACATACCATTCATACTTACTAATGAAGAAGGGCCTTCAAGTGTGAAAGAACACAAATAATTCCTTTCTAGGGTGTTTAACTCATTGTTGGATATAACCTGGCAATGTTTTCTTGTTTGACAAACATAAAAATTTGACTCATCAGAAAATGTAACATTTTTACAGTTTTTTTTTTCATCCAGTTTGGATGTGCTTTGACCCATAAGAGGTTTTTTTTATTACACATTACTGCTGTTAAAAACTGCTTTTTAGCTGCTCGATAAACTTTCCGTCCAGCTTCAGGAGGTGTGTGTCATACCAGTTGTCATCTGTAAATCTTCCACTGGGTGGTAATTCTCCTTTAAGTCCAAAGCAAATAGTTTTGGGTCAATTTTACTTTTTATAACCAATAACTAAGTAGTTTTCCCTGTTGGAGTAGTTTTTATCTATAGCAACACTCGGCCTTTCTTTGAAACAAAAAGGAACCCGTTTCTTTAAATCGTTTTAAGTAGCTAAGCCAACACAACACTCAGAAGCTATTTGTCGTTGTGTCATACTGGTATGCTCAGAAAGTGAAACAATTTCATAACAATTTATCTCGGAGCTATATCCATTCACTACACAAAGCACAAATGAAAATATGAATGTGTAATAAAACTCAAAATAAATATCACAAGATACTATTTAATACTTGCCGACTACTAGACAAAAACAGAAACACACAGAATGGGTGTGGTTAAGGTTAGATCCAGATCAAGCAGTCCAGCCTCAACGTAGAAAGAAAGACAGACAAAATTCCTGTTCAGATTAATTTACGTGCTATTGTAAACAATAATTTGTAGATTCATTTTTCCTTTATAGTATCCAAGTTACTGAATGTAATAAAAATATAGTTACCTTTTTCCTATTCGTCACGTGACTTCATTACCCTTCTGACGCATTTCAGAGTATCATCTCCATCTTCAGAGTTCTCACTCTACTGAGGTCGTCAATACATTATAAAAACACAAAAAACATATACTTTATATACATAATTTAAAAATTATGAGACACAACGTGTAAGGTATACACCTTATGACTGTCCAAGAAAGACTCTTTTTTATGTTTTTAGGATAAGAAAAAGGAAATCCTTAGATTTTCAATAATATTATATTGTTGTATTATTTATATTGGCAAAAATTTGTATTTGATTTTTGTACTGTGGCTACTAATATTTTGTCTTTTGGAAAGTTTGTCTTGTATTCTGCGATATTCGTCTATCAAATTTATTTTAATATTGTTAAGGTTATTACTGAATGATTAAAACAAGTAAGTTATACAATAGAATTATGAAACAAAAATATATGGTGTTAAAAAAATCTAATTATATCGATGTAATGCTAAAAATTGAAACTCTAATGTCATGTATCTACTATACTACACAATTTTTATTTACGAAAAATATTTTATTATCAAAAAAGTTATAGTTAACAAATTAATGTAGGCATTCTGATCAATAGAATTATTTAACTAACCTGAATATTTTATACAACTCGCCAGGTAGGCAATAGGGTCAATTTTAGTGTGTTTAATGTATAACTAGTTTCAATCAACCTATTAAATTTATTAATAAATCAACAATTTTTTATTATTGCTGAAAATTCGGCTTCTGGGTTAATTAATGGGAACAGGGAATAATGATAGCACAGAGAAAAGATACAGTGTAATAATTATTTGAATTCAAATCCTGCAGATCTACACATTTAGTTGTTAAATATCATTAATATTGGCTCTGAGCTGTCAATAAATATATTTATTTAAATTATCGTAATAGTGATAATTTTGTTGTATTTTTTATGTTGGCTTAGAAAATCTCTGTATAAAATGGAAAGGAAGATAAAATTGAAGGCTCTTAATTGTCACATTACTTGTAAGATTTGCCGAGGTTACCTTGTTGATGCAACTACTGTTACAGAATGTCTTCATACATGTAAGTGAAATTTGAATTTGTATATAAATTTGTTATGATCATAAATCTTATAGATAGAAGAGAATAGACCATAAATCAAATAAAATTTATTACTTGATTTTTTAAATAGGAAGGGCTGAAGCACTATATGAGCCATTTTGTGAAGTGTTGGAGGTTTTAATATTTGCCTGAAATTCAGTTGTATTTATCAAAAAGTGGTGTAAATACTGTTAGCCCAAGTCATTTACAGAAAAAAGGCCCTTTACTTTAGTGACAAAATTAATAATAGAACAAAACTAACACCAACATGTTCTAGGGATAAAATATAACTAATTGGCATAAAATTCAACATTTTTAGCGTTTTTTGCACGAAATTTACCTGTAAAACCGTGTTTGCTATTATGGACATTGTTGTAGAGAATTAAAAAATCTACAAATTGATCTATATAAAGTTCAATTCCGCTAATTTGTCGCTTAGATAATTTAAACAAAACATGTAAAACTATTATTTTTTTAAATATTTATACTTTTTAAAATTGTATTTTTTGTTAAAACTTTTTTATTAACTGAAAACATAGATAGATCTTTTCATACCCAATCTATGTCCTAAAGATGGAAACTGTAGTCTCAGTAGTTTTGGCAAAATAACAATTAAACCCTAGAATACAACCTTTTTTATAAAAAAAGGCCATATTACCTTAGTGGATAGTCCTATGATCATTCAGAAAGTAGAAGAGTTGCCTTAAACACTCCTTATCTCAGTTTTTCAGTTTAAAGGTCCCAATAAAGCCATAGGTTAGGTTAGGTAAAAAGTTAATATTATATTACTGTAAAATTCCTTAATATTTATTTATGAACAACACTGAGCAGTGGAGCTACATCAGCGAAGGAGTGGGGATGCTGGAGAGACACTTTTTTTGAGAATTAAAAAAAAATTTATTTGATGATAAGCAATGTTATAAAATATATTATATTTAATTATATAATTTCTATTTCATTGTGTCCTTTAAATGGGAAAATTAAAAAATATTGATTTTTGGTTTTTTTTTGTAGTATGATAAATATATCAAGAATAAATAAAAAATTCAGACAAAGCCTACATACTTTATGCATAGAATCCGAATCTGCATTAAAAAAAATGGGGATTTTCATTTAAGATTTTTAATTTGTCACCTGCCCAACCCTCAGGGGGTGGTGTTTCATTTTTAGTGCCATTGAATAGATTTTGAAAAAATATTAAACACATATTTTTTATTTTTTGATGAGATATGTATTTCTCAAAATATTCAACCGTTTCCACACCTTTTTGGACATCCAAAACGTTGTCCAAAATTACGGTGTTATATTAAATATTATGATGGCAGTCGTGATGTACTGCGAATCGCATAAACCATACACAATTTTAGACTTCTTACTTCATACATCTGCTTCTAATGACATAATTTTGATTTTCTTCCAGAATAATGATATATTTATGGATTTTGAGACTTGAAAATTGTCTAGCGTTGTCAAAAAAATATCTGATTAATGAGAAACAAGATAAATAATTTAATTTTGCATGAGTTTTAGTAACTAAAATGCAGAGAGTGGTACAATACATAAAATTACCTTAAAAAATGCATTGATAAAAAATGTTGAATTTGATTCCAATCAATCGTATTTTATTTTTATCCTAGAACATGTTGGTGTTAATTTTGTTCTATTTTAATATTGTCACATATTTTCGTAAATGACCTGGGCTAAGTAGTGATATCTGATATTCCTTTACACACTCTACTTTAATGTGTAGGTGCTTTGGGCACCTTTCAATTATGATATACCCAAATTTGTAATAAATGTTTATATTAGTAATCCACTTTATGAATAGTTAGTTCTGCTTCTCATCTTATCAGAAATTTTTTTGGAACACAAATTTTAATTTAATTTTTAATAAGTCAAAACCCACTAACTGATAATGAAATCCATAGATCTAAGAAGTCTAGAGCTATGAATTATTTAACATGGTTTGGGGTAGGTCTGTAGACATGTACTAAGAAAGAGTTTTGAAAATGTTCCACTCCAAGGGTGTTTTTACCCCTAAAATAAGTATCAATCTTTGTCTATATATATAAAAGTCAAAACCCACTGACTGATCCGAAATCTCTGGATCCAAGAAGCCTAGAGTTATGAATTTTTTAACATGGTTTGGGGTAGTTCTGTAGACGCATACTAAGAAAGGTTTTTGAAAATGTTCCACTCCAAGGGTGTTTTTTATCCTTAGAGCAAATCTCTGGATCCAAGAAGCTTAGAGCTATGAATTTTTTAACATGGTTTGGGGTAGGTCTGTAGACGCGTACTAAGAAAGGGTTTTGAAAATGGTCTACTCCATGGGTGTTTTTTAGTTCTAAAACAAGTATTATATTTTTGTTATTTATGGGTCGATTGGTGTGTTGCTATATTTGGGCATAATTTATTTCCATAGCACCACCATTAGGGTTGTGCTAAAAAAAAAGTCTTTATAAAATTATCTCAACTATCCCCAGGTGAAACTGGGGCCATCAGCTAGTTGTAAATATACAAATTGAATTCTCCTAGGCCTCTCCATAGTGAGTGGGCAGAGACTGCATCAAGACACTTTTATACTATCTGAAAAATTTGTGATTATTAGACTGGTAGTTTGGACTGATAGGTCCATATATAAAAACACCAAATTTCAACATTTTTTTTCTGTGGGTAAAGTGAACTCAAGACTTACAAAGCTGTGCAGCCAGAAAAACAAAAACAAATTATACCTACAGTTCAACTCTATTTATAGTGACACACTTCTTACATATTAATTTGTATAGTACAATGTGATATAGACCTACATCTAGCTCGATTAAAAAAAATTATAGTGTACCGTCTATTTGAGAATTAATTGTCATGTGATAATTTCTTCTTCTTCTTTTTTCCTCTTTTCCCCTTTTTTCATGTTAAAGATCTAATTTATTTGCAACTAAAATGTATGGAATTACATGTCAAATCAATGGAACATAGTTTAATTCAGTTTTTAGTTTGATAACAAATTTTGGCTTTCAGTATAACTTTTTAACATAATTGATAGATGTAATATGATTGAAACATGAGTTAAACTAGTTTTTATTGTAGTTTTAGTGTATTTATATTTTACACCTCAGCTTGTAACGGCATTGATTTTTATTTTTATAACCTCAAAATTTAAAAGCCCACACACGTAAGCAGATTTTTAAAAGGTCTAGATACTAAGCCTTATAATATGCATGATGAAAAGAATATATTTCTAAAACTACAATACTATTGTTATATAAGGTTATTTTTTACAAAATTATAATTTGTGGTATGACCCTTGTAAATTTAATCATGTTAGCTAAAACCAATATCATGATATTTATACTTTTACAACTGTTTTATTTAGAACAACAAATTATATATATTATATAATTTATATATATTTATTATATAATTTATAATTATATATATATATATACACTTTTTTATCATTACTGCGTCCATACAAAAAACAGTCATGTTGCATCCACAAGTAATAGTGGACTAAATCATTTTATTACTGTAGTATATATAGGTTATTATAGTCGATAATTATGGTTATTACATTAGTTTTTGATATACATATCACAATAAAAAGTCATAGAAAATTTCTAACCTCTATCATTGATGCATCCATTCAAAATCCTTCATTACAACGTCCAGTGTGTAAAATTAACCAAACTCATGCATTATTGCTTCCTATGGTAGTATATTACTACCCGAAATCAGCTAAAGCTGCGTCCTGCGACGTTGCCGTTTATTTCATACCTGACCAGGGGGAGGGGTAGGGGGTAGACCCTAGCCAAACTCATTTATTGTTCAGTTTCTTCAAAGTTTAAAAATATCGAACGAAAATAAAGAAAACGTCAACTAAGCTTTGGTCGGTATAGCAGTAAACTTTACGAGTTTTGTTTCACTTCTATTTCGAAAATGGGATAAACACAATAAATTATAATATAAATTATAATTATTTAGTAGAACTCTATTATATTAAAGAAATAAAATAGAACAAATTTTTAAAAAACCAAATATATATTGTGGATAAAGTTGATTTATAATATTTAACTAAATCTATAGATAATCATATATTTTGTTTATAAACTTTAATTTATATCACTTTGTTGACCTTTAAACCTTTTGCGAAACCTTAATATAGCGGCAAACTTGGTGGTGTTATCCGAATTTGTTATTTAGAGTTTCACTCTGTAAAACATAACACTTTTTTGTCATTCTACTAAGCTTTATTATAGCGGCAAACATCATGATGCGGTTCCATTTTGTTTAGGAAAAGCGCATTGCCAATTCAGAAATTGTTATTTAGAGCGTCAATCTGTAAACACGTTATTTACATTTCACAGAGATTGCTTATAGGATATTATTTAACGGTTCTGTGGAAGGTGTAGCCTAGTGAAGTTGTTATTATGAATCAATATTTTTAACAAATATTTTAACAATCTTCAAAATATTATATTTTTGTAAACTTTAAAATCGATTAAGTGAATCAACATGGAAGGAAAGTAGGGTGAAAAAGGACACTGTACAGTTAGTAAATCCTTCACAAATAGTGAAATAGTTTGTTTAATTATTTATACTTAAGACCGTTGGTACTTGATCAAAATTCATTATGTATAATAAAATGAAACAATAGAAGTTGTATTTCCACAAATTTTCATATTTTGTGGAATTGAAAAATTTGTGGAAATACAACTTCTATTGTTTCATTTCATTATAAATAGATCTTTAGCTACAAAATATTTTGTCCCACACCCTGTTTCACAGAATGACACAAGTGACTGTACATAGGTGTAGGCCTTATTTTACCTAGTATATAGTTCAATAAATATATTTTTATTTTTAAATAAATGCTCTAAGATGTTCATAGTTAAGAAATATTATTTTTATTAAAAAACTGTGTATTATCATATAAATTGAGAGTAATTTAAATTTTTCTCTGCAATTTTGTTTTTGTGATTCTTAAATGAACCATCAGTCAGTTGCAATATTTTAATAACTTTAAAAAGCATCAATTTCTTCCATTTTTAGCACAAAGACGCAAAACGACACAAAAATGCAAATGCAAACTGCAGAGACACAAAACGCAAACGGCGAAGAGCGGTTCAAGCTGTCTTCACTGCACGACAGCTCCCGGACGATTAAAAATCGTCTAGTGTGAAAGTGTGCATAAGGTCACGTAGGCCACTGAGCCGCAGGACGACCCGGCCCTGCGGCACTAGACGGCTGCAACACGACTAAAAACCGTACCCGGGTTGAAACCGTGCAATGTGAAAGGCCTCGTACTCTTTATCAGTCGACTGAAAAAAATTAACCGTCCAATTTTTTCCCGGCCGGGTGATATCGTATAGTGTAAAAAGCTTAAATGAATATATAAAAGTGTTTTATCTAAATAATAATATTATGTTTATATTTATAGAAAGGTTTATCAAAAAAGCAAAATGCGCATGTGTATTATTCGCATTTGGGCTCTAATTTGATGTGATGTGCTAACGATCAATGTCATATTTTTTTAAAATTGAAAAACATAATATTTAGTGTGTTGGCTATAAATAAACCAAAAAAAATATATAAATATATTCAAGTATCCAAAAAAAATACATGCCAGCACACCACGTAGAGTATATTATAATATAATGCTTTTATTTCAGCAGCGAGCTTGTTAATAAGAAAACGTTACTGGACTTTATTATTTGGTTAATTCAAGCAGGAAACGAATGCTAATCATTTTTTTTTGTTTAATAGCGTGTACAAATTTTTACTGCTATTACAAAGGAGAGTTTTGTTCCAAGACAAAGAATTGCCAAAGGTTGGTACCTGGGCTTTCCCCTGTACCTCAACTCTCTTAAAACAATTGCCACGACATAAGGCCTACATAAACCCCCTCCCGTTCGTATTTACAATAGGGGTTTTCCCTACTAACTTTCTGATTTTATACATTTTGAAACAAAACTTTCAAAGGAATTGGCATTGGCAGTCCTTCTTGTTACTTCTTGGTGTTAAGTGCTCACAGAATATAAGTTCAGATTGAAAGGTAAGTCTGACACTTAAGTTAAAATTAATATATGTTACTTATATATTTATAATATAGTTTATATTTACATCATAAATAATTTTTTGTTATAAAATAAAATAAAAAAATATTTCACATCTTCAACGGTTTAAATATTTAAAGCTGAAATCAAAATAATGCTAATACAGTATCAAGCAAATACTATGTATATTATAAGAGCTCTGTAAGGTTAAAAGTTAGTATTAATAGTTCAGTCAATGAAGGCAAAAAACGGTAATATTAGGTAATTTGTCCAAGCAGCTCCGATTATCCTAAAAAATTGGATTTGAATACTACGTACCTTCTACTTCAAAGTTGTCCCTGTGCTGGGGGTTGCTTTTTTCAACTTTTATTATAGCAACTTTTGTTGCAACTTTATTATTGCAACAATTATTAGCAACTTTTGTTCTATAAAGTTTTTTCTAAAAGTCAAATTTTTTCGAGTTATTCGCAAGTGAAAGTATCGATTTGTCAACAAAAAAAACATGTTTTTATTACGGTTTTTCATAAATAACTTTAAAAATATGCACTTTAAGAAAAACATTAAAAGAATAAAACATGTAGCCTATACAAAAACAAAAATAATAGTGGGTTTATGGTTTCTTTAGAACCAATTCAAACGGAGTTATAGCTTGTTGACATTTTGTTTTCATTTGTTAAAACAAACATTTAAAGATTAATCGTGAAATAACTAAAAAACAATGCATTTTTCGGGAAAGGTTTATAAAACGTTTTTTTAAATACATCCTTTAATTTGGTTTTTTAACAAAAATTCTCTAGCATCAAAATTAGCAAGTTATGACATAAATAAGATTGGTTTCTATTTTTTTCGACAAAAAATGTACAAATCACCCCCTCAATATTACCTCATTTGAAATTAATTGCTACCACTTCACAAATCACTTAATTACCTATTTCAAATAGGGTCAGAAAGTTTGACCGGTTTAAAGTACGTAGTTTTAAAAAAAGCCGAGCTTCAAGAAAATAGTGTATTTTTGTAACTTTTCAAAAAATTTTCTTTTTTTCAAAATAACTCAAAAACTATGAGAGATAAGCAAATGTTTGTAGAGTACAAAATTGTAGGTTTTGTGTTCCGTTCAAAGTTTGTTTGTATTTTTTTTTTTTTTTTAGAATAAACATTGAGTAAGATATGACCGTTTAAAGTTTGTACATGTTCGTAAATAGTACCATTACGCCGCCCTTTCAGCTCAAGCACTTTCAAAAATAAGGGTTAAATACATTTTCAATTTACATGAGCTTTTAGCTTGTAAAAAAACCTACAAGCTAACTTGCATGTTATGTTATATTGCACAGGTAACCCATATTTGGTTTTAAAATTCTGATTTAATTGGAAATATTTCAAACATTTAATTTGTTTATGTATTCTGGGCTATATAATAGCAAACAAAAGTGGAATTTAGTGTAACATAAGTTATGTTACTTGATTTGAATAAAATGTTTTTAGTGTAAAAATTTATTTTATTTTACATTTTTTACATAATACATAAGTCCCAATAAATTAATTGCAACAATATTTGCCAATTTCTTTTTTATTATGGATATAATTAGACCCATTATATTTTAAAAGTAGCCTATGCCACACTCAAAATTAAAATCGGTGCGATATATTGTTGGGCTCGAGCTGTCATAGAAAACATTCTCTATCTAGCTGATTAACTTACAGCATTGTTCAGTTTAAATAACCTAGGTACCCGGGTACCAGTTACATGGGAAAAACCAGGGATCTTTCTAAGATGTATAATGTCTATTGTTGAATTGTCCTCTTGTTTTCAGATTGACAAGGGTTAAGTGTCATTTGCGCACAATCCTTGGTAGTTTGGGTAAATGTCTGATATTTTGCCGGTAGGCTTTTCTCAGAAAACTGGCTTGTGTCGGTGTTTTACCGTGGCATAACTAAACGTAAACAGTTGTTATGTCAGGGCCTATAAAACGTTTTATTATTTTAAGTAAAATATTCTGTTTTAGACGTTTGTTTTTAACTTATGTCCAAATTTAAATCATGAGACATTATGAATTTTTACACACCGATTGTCCTGCTAAAAAATAGAGAAACTTTCAGATCTTATTCTACTTATGAAAATAATAAAACATTTCTTATAAGATTTTTTTCAGTTCTATATCTTATATAAAGGCAATATATTCAGAAACCACATAGCCCGATGTATAATAAGGATGTTGCATTTGAACTGATGTTTCGTGCAACTTACTATTAAATAGCATATGTTATTTATTTTTACAAAACATTGTTTTAAGTATCTTAATATACATTTAAATATCTATTTTAACATGGTATCATGTTTATACGCTGGTTGTCTTTTATCATTTTGACCGTTGCGTGATGTTTGTCGTATTCGTATGCAGCATATAATTATATTTTTATAGCATGCTATTCTCAAGTTTAAAATTATGTTAATTTGAAATATTTCATTTCAAAATTATAACTTACTTAAAAATATCGTTATTTAAACTGAATCATGATTTAAGTAATTCATAAACCTTTTATGATATCTTTAGCATAAAAAGTAACGAAGCTATGACGAAAACAGGATAGCTAGCCACATTTTCAGCTAACAATAGTAACAATTTTTACCAAGATGCTCTGAAAGTTTAAACGGTTTTTTTATTACTTGGAAGCGGGTGTAAACCCTTGAGCAGCCTGAAGGCTTTTCGTTCGCTCCCTAAACCTATGCTATCCACTTCAGTTCCACGTCCTTCAGGTTATTTAAACTGAACAATGCTGTAAGTTAATCAGCTAAATAGAGAATGTTTTCTATGACAGCTCGAGCCCAACAATATATCGCACCGATTTTAATTTTGAGTGTGGCATAGGCTACTTTTAAAATATAATGGGTCTAATTATATCCATAATAAAAAAGAAATTGGCAAATATTGTTGCAATTAATTTATTGGGACTTATGTATTATGTAAAAAATGTAAAATAAAATAAATTTTTACACTAAAAACATTTTATTCAAATCAAGTAACATAACTTATGTTACACTAAATTCCACTTTTGTTTGCTATTATATAGCCCAGAATACATAAACAAATTAAATGTTTGAAATATTTCCAATTAAATCAGAATTTTAAAACCAAATATGGGTTACCTGTGCAATATAACATAACATTCAAGTTCGCTTGTAGGTTTTTTTACAAGCTAAAAGCTCATGTAAATTGAAAATGTATTTAACCCTTATTTTTGAAAGTATTTGAGCTGAAAGGGCGGCGTAATGGTACTATTTACGAACATGTACAAACTTTAAACGGTCATATCTTACTCAATGTTTATTCTAAAAAAAAAAAAAAAATACAAACAAACTTTGAACGGAACACAAAACCTACAATTTTGTACTCTACAAACATTTGCTTATCTCTCATAGTTTTTGAGTTATTTTGAAAAAAAGAAAATTTTTTGAAAAGTTACAAAAATACACTATTTTCTTGAAGCTCGGCTTTTTTTAAAACTACGTACTTTAAACCGGTCAAACTTTCTGACCCTATTTGAAATAGGTAATTAAAGTGATTTGTGAAGTGGTAGCAATTAATTTCAAATGAGGTAATATTTAGGGGGTGATTTGTACATTTTTTGTCGAAAAAAATAGAAACCAAACTTATTTATGTCATAACTCGCTAATTTTGATGCTAGAGAATTTTTGTTAAAAAACCAAATTAAAGGATGTATTTAAAAAAAACGTTTTATAAACCTTTCCCGAAAAATGCATTGTTTTTTAGTTATTTCACGATTAATCTTTAAATGTTTGTTTTAACAAATGAAAACAAAATGTCAACAAGCTATAACTCCGTTTGTATTGGTTCTAAAGAAACCATAAACCCACTATTATTTTTGTTTTTGTATAGGCTACATGTTTTATTATTTTAATGTTTTTCTTAAAGTGCATATTTTTAAAGTTATTTATGAAAAACCGTAAGAAAAACATGTTTTTTTTTTGTTGAAAAATCGATAGCCCTACTTTCACTTGCGAATAACTCGAAAAGAATTGACTTTTAGAAAAAACTTTATAGAACAAAAGTTGCTAATAATTAGTTAATTTATCTATTCCCGGACTTGTTTGTAATGTAATATATTTCACCCCCGAGAAGGGGTGACAACTCCCGGCAAAGGGACAATTTAGAAGTATAGGTATTACTCAAATCCAATCACACTAGTACTCAAATCCAAATTTTTAGGAAAATTGGAGCTGCTGGGACAAGTTAACCGGGAAAATGGTCATTGACTGAACTTTAACAGTTTTTTGCGAAAATTGAAGAACATTTTAAAATATTTAACGTCTAAAATTGCACGTTTTGCTCTAAAATCATTTTTTTGATAGAAATGTTTACGGTTTTTCGTGATTTTGGGAACCTTCTGTCATTCTCTCTTACTTTTCAAAATTGTTACTGTTAGCAACCTTAAATTGGAATAAACAATGGCGACTAAAATGTACCGTTATCTTTTCAATCAATATAAAAACTATATCACAGGTATCAGTCTTTCAGTGTAAACTTTACTATGTAAGAAAATAAAACAAACAGAAAACAAAATAAACATGCAGTAATATTTAATGTTTAGTTTAACTTATAAGCTATAAAAAAATGAATCTCATTGAAATTGTTTTGTTTCTTTATTTTTTTAGATGTTTAGCAGATCTAAAAAAATATTAAATCTTCTTCCACAAGCTGACAAGAAAATACTGGATACTTTAAGTATACCAAATTATGAGTCGAGTAATGGAACGTCCATTTTTGAACAATCGGAAGCTATCAAACGTAAGTAATTATTATTGTTATTATTATTATTATTATATTTTGTATGTAAAATATGTCTGCAACTAGACATTATGTTTTTGCTTCTTTGGGTATTATAGAATTCTGATTTTAGCAAACAAATATAATTTTGTTGCGTTTCTGTAAATTGGTCTCGAATAAGTCTTCTTTCCTGTCGATATACCTATTTTAAACCTATTTATATCATTGAACTCATAGTCTATACTCGTACATACTCGTAATATTAAAGAATAATTTGATTAAAATATAAAACACATATTCAACTGCAAACGTTCTAGCGGTTTTGTTTGTTCTAGTGTTTGTTTGTTTACTTCCACTGACCAAGCATTATTAATGGGCATTATTCATTGCTGTATTTTTATAAGTGGGGACAAACAGACAGGCCGATTACAAAGATTGTTTAGGTAAATCAAAATCAATGCGCTTGTTTTTATTTCGAAAAAATGTCTCTGACTACACAATGAAGTATAAACTCTAAATACTGTAACATTAAATACAGACGTAACAAAATGAAAATTGCTGCAAAAGAGGCGCTGAAGATTATTGACCAAGATAATTGATCTGAATAAATTGTGTGAGTACATGATTGAAAATTATGACACCCATCTGACTTGCTAGAGTAATTGTAAGCGATTTTCCAAAAGTATTTTTGTAATTATAATTTTAAAGTGTTTTATCATACTACTAAATTTCCAAATTATTAACATTGAAAAAAGCCCCACACCTATGTCACTCATACTAGCCAAAATCCATACATTTAAAGTAACTTTATCAATCTATATAACTTGTAAAGCATATCAGAAGCAAGCACAAGTTTGAATGCATATCGAAGGTTAATTGAGCTGACATTTTTAATACCAGCGGAAAAAGTGATTGTAGCTCAAGTATTTATCTAAATTCATATAGTAAAATAAGATTAGAATCTTCGAAATTAAATTCCACCACTTTTTATGAAAGGTTCAAAAAATTTTCGCCTTCATTTTAGAGTGGTGACATCGTTGAAACGATGTTAATTTCAACTTTTACGTAACAAAAATTTGTTTACGCAACTAACGCAGAACAAACCATATAAAAAAAATTGAAGTTAAAATATAAAAAAGGGCCACAAACTTCACAGACGTAAATTCCACCTCTGACGGTTAATTCTTAGAGGTCAAAATTAATATATTTTTTTTAACCAAAAAACTTTGAAATTTTGGCGCTTTGAAATTTACAGGGAGCCCATCGTACTATCATGTAGGAGTGTACTAAAAAAGAATTGTAAACAATATCCCTAAGTAGTTAAAATTTCACCCCTAAAGTATTATAATGAAGTAAAAGCTAGCTTTATATATTATTTTTTTATCTCCAGATCTAACAAATATAAAGACCTAAAATTTTTGGTATACAGGTTTATCAAAGGCTTAAATGTTTATATATATATAAGTTATGTCGTTGCTCCTTAAAAATCTCTTTTTAAAAAAACAACAAACTTTATTTTATTATAACTTTATTTAAATGAATTAAATGTGATTATAATAATACAGTACTCTTATCCACAGAGCGAACTGTCTTGAGTGAGTCTGTAAAGAACACTGACTATAGTGGCTTACAAAGGCTAGGAAATACAAAATGCTTACTCTATCTTATTCTAGGAAAACTACCACTATTGTGTTTACTAAAGCTAAATATTGTTCACATAACTTATATAAACGACAATGTCCTGGCTGATTCGTAATGAACTCACAGCCACAATTATAATAGCTAGAAACTTGAAATTTTCGGGTTTTACTAAGATCAGATTTAAACATTCTACATCTAACGAGTTAAAATGGTGTGAAAACTAACTTTATATTTTATTTCCCTATCTCCAGATCCAAACATTGTATAGAGCTAAATGTGGAGCCCTGGTTTACCAAGCTTTTGAGATGTACAAAAAATTAATATACGAAATTTTTTCCATAAAGAATAGTGGGGTAAAAGCTAACTTGACAAACAGTGATAGCTGGAAATTGGGATTTTTAGGTTACCTTCATAAAAACATGTAAAAGTTCAATATAAAGGATTTTGCTTATTTATCTTATAGTATAGTGGTGAAAAAGAAAGAATTTTCCAAAATGCAATACTTAAAGGGTAAAATGGGATAAACCTAAATCCCACTAAACTGTTAACGTAATAAAAAACTAGCTTGGCACAATTATGATAGCATAATGTATCACAATGTATTTGTAATTTTATTGCAACTTGTTGGAAAAATTATTTCTCATTTTGTTAGTAAGTATTTGAATTATTGGCTTATGAATAAAAATAAAATATACCAAATAATATTTTAAATACTAATTACTGTCACATATGATTTAACATGTTCCTTTTTTATGTAGGCAAAAACCTTCTTTTCGATGAAGAAGTGCCCGTTTTGGAAGTCCATCTACAAAATATGATAGATGAGGAGGATATGTATCCATCTCCGGTTGAAGATTACAACTATGATTCGGATGAAGACCCTGAATTTATACCAAATAGTAACGAAGATACGAGTAGTGAAGAGGAAGAGTCAATAACTGCAAAAGTATCTACAATTCCAAAAAGCACAGATTCAGGTAACTCGAAATACAACATTGCGCTCCCTTCTACATCTGCAGACTTTTTTGAAAGAATTATTTCAACAGATCGTTCTTCTGACGACGAAAGACAAAATAACTCTAAACCACCAAAAAAAACTAAATGCGTCCGTACTAAAGACTACTGTTTATACTGTGAATCAATGGTTCTTAATTTTGCTCGGCATATATTTAGAAACCATAGTACTGAAATAGAAGTACAAAAAATTTGTTCCAAGCCTTGCAAAAGTAAAGAAAGGAAAGAATTGATTACAGTTTTACGTAAGAAAGGTAATTATATTCTAAACTCAAGTGAAGGATGCAAGAAACCTGTAAGGCGACCTTATATTTCCGACACTACTCACATACCTTGTATATACTGTTTAGGGTTTTATGCAAAAAAACAGCTATGGAGGCATCGAAAAAAATGCGAAAAAAATCCTAATATTCCTAAATCGTCCTTGAGTCTGGCGCAAAATTTGCTTTTAACTAACACACGTATTGACGAACATTTGAAAACAGCAGTGTTTCCACACATGAGAGTAGATTTAACATCTTTAGTAGCAAAAAAGGACACTCTGATTTGTGCATTTGGCGCACGTTATTTGAAAACGCATAGAGAAAAACATTTTATTCCAGTGACGTCAAGAAAAATGCGCGAACTTGCAAAATTACTGATTGAAGCACAAAAAATAGAACCAAACGTGAAAAACCTATTCGACGTATTAAAACCTCAACATTACGACCTGTTAGTGCAATCGACTAAAAATGTAGCAAGATATGACGCTGACACAGAAACGTATACTGCTCCAACTTATGCAATGAACATCTGTAAATCCCTAAAAGACTGTTGCGATATAGCAATAACATATGCATTAAAAAGTAAGGACGTATTCGCCACTATACCTTCAGCTGAAGCACAGAGTGACTTAAAAACAATGATACTCTTACTTCAGACAAATTGGCAATTCGATATTTCAAGTCAAGCTGCATCAGACCTTAATATAAAAAAATGGAATAAAGTGACTATTATCCCCCTGGCAAGTGACATCAAATTATTCAAGGAATATCTCTCAAATATGGGAACAGTGGCTGCAGCAAAACTTAAGCAAGACAACTATGACAAAGAATCTTATAAAGCATTGGTTGAATCGATTTTTTGTAGAGTACTCTTATTGAACAGAAAAAGGCCTGGAGAACTAGAACGCATGAGTGTACACTCTTACAGTAATTCCGATGCACAAAGTAATTATGAGGAATTTAATGACGTAATTTCACCCACTGAAAAGATTTTAATGCAAAAATTTAAAAGAGTAGTAATTCGAGGGAAACGAGGGAGAGGAGTGCCGGTATTATTTAGCCATGATGTGCAAGAACACATCAGCCTTCTGCTGACGGTAAGGCAGAACTTTGTAGACATAAACAAAAATATATATTTATTTGGTAAGTTAGGCAAAACTGGACCAATTAGGGGATACATGGTATTACAAAAACTAGCTAACGGAAGTAAAATAAAAAATCCAGCGGCTATTACAGCCACGAGATTAAGAAAACATCTTGCAACTATAACGCAGATATTCAATATGAGTGAAGGAGACATTGAGCAATTGGCGACCTTCATGGGACACAGTGACAGAGTTCATAGGGGGGAATATCGCCTTCCAGACGATGTCTACCAAACTGCAAAAATATGTAAACTATTAATAATGATGGAGAGCGGAACAGCAGTAGATTTTAAAGGAAAGTCTTTACAAGAAATAGAATTCAATATGGAAGATGATTTGCTTCAGGCAAGTGAGGGTGATATGGAAGAACATTTAGATGATATAAATACTTCAATCCTATCAGAAATATCTGTATCAGAAACTGTATCAGAACCCAATCCAGTAAAAATAATTGGTAAAAAAAGAACACTAGTCCCATGGACAATCCATCAAAAAAAAGTTGTAAATGATTACTTTAAATCACACATAACTAATAAACACGCTCCTAAAAGAAAAGAGTGTGAAAAACTAATTGAAATGTATCCGGACCTGTTTAATAACAAACCCTGGTTAAAAATTAAAGTTTTTGTCCAAAACCAGTATAAAAAATTAAATAATAAAAAGTAACTGTAGGCCTATTTATTGTATTGATTGATAACACATATTGTTTTTACCAGTTAATATAATACAGTTATTTGTACTTAAATATTTGTAAAATTTTATTACATTAATGGTAGATTTTTCCGACTTATTGTATTGATTGATAATATATTTTGCTCTTACTAGTATAACATTAATATAATACAATTTATGTACTTAAAAATTTGTAAATTTTTATTACATTAATGGTAGATTTTTCCGACTTATTGTATTGATTGATAATATATTTTGTTTTTACCAGTACAACACTAATATAGTAATTTTATTTATGTGTACTTAAAATTTTGTAAAATTTTATTAAATTAGTGCTAGGTTTTTCTGATTTATTGTATTGATTAATAATATATTTTGTTCTTACCAGTATAACATTAATATAATACAATTTATGTACTTCAAAATTTGTAAATTTTTATTACATTAATGGTAGATTTTTCCGACTTATTGTATTGATTGATAATATATTTTGTTTTTACCAGTACAACACTAATATAGTAAATTTTAATTATGTGTACTTAAAATTTTGTAAAATTTTATTAAATTAGTGCTAGGTTTTTCTGATGTATTGTATTGATTAATAATATATTTTGTTCTTACCAGTATAACATTAATATAATACAATTTTTTGTACTTAAACATTTTGTAAAATTATACTACATTAGTGGTAAGGTTTTTCCGATTTATTGTAGTGATTGATAATACATTTTGTTTTTAGCAGTATAACATTAAAATAGTACAATTATTTGTACTCAAAATTTAATTGTTCTATGAAAAACTAATATTTCTGATATTACTATGGTAAGTAACTAATTTTGAAGATGTGTAAATATGTAATAGGCCTATGTATTGCTACACAAAGTAGGTTTTATGTAATTTTGTATTTTTTGACACTAATATATATTTTATATTCTGGCAATTATATATTATTACCTCATTTTAGTTTTTTTTTTCTTCTGACATTTATTACTCATTCTTTACAATTTTAAACGAATAGGCCTGAGATGAAAAGAAAACAAATAAAAGGTTAACTGTAACTGTGTGAAATGGACTGAAGCGATTTACTACTTTGGATGTCAGGTACGGAACATGTTTAGTTTCATTGTTTTTATTCTATAACTGTTTACATTAAAAACATAAAGAAGAGAGTGAATAGCTGCCCTTGACGCACTGTCTTTCAAGATTTAATGTTTTAGTAAGTTATTAGATTTGTAATTTTTATTTGGTTTATTTTAGAAAATAAAAATTTAGAACAAGTGTTCCTTTCAGTATTTTGGTTAAAGTTTGAAAATAAAATACATGGATTTACAAAATTGGAGAAAGTCGGAAATTTATTGACATATTTTGAAAAATTGTGGAGATAATATAAAAAAGAAAATTTCAAATTTGAAGTAGAAAACATTATTCCAAAGCCTATATTATGTCAATGCAGAATTCACGTTATGCTTTTGACAAACATTTTTTTTAACAATAATTATTTAATTCTAAGTTGTGTGTTGAACAAACAGAATACTGTACATCATTTGCTCGTAATAGTTTATTAGTAGCAAGCAAATATCTTATATTTGTGTATTAATATGGGTTAAAATTAAAAATTCAAAATTAGGTTATGCAAACCTAAGTTGTACGTTACGTTAAAACATAAATGAGTCTGTAGTAACATTAGGTATAAACAAAGTCCCAAAGTATTGTTTTGGCCGAAAATCGTTTTAGTAAATACTAAATAAAATAATAATTTTATACGTAAATACGTAAATAACCTTATAAAGGATATCTAGAACTCATACATTTTGTAAAAGAACAATAATGATTAACATTTTTTAATATTAATGAAATGTTAGTTCTAGTATTTTATATTGAGCTTATCTGTGAGATGGTGCACTTAGAATAATAATAGCCTAGACTTAAAAAACTCACAAATATATGTATAATAAAATTAGTAAACGTGTTCCAGCGACAAATGTTAGTTGTTTAAATTATTATAAATAGTTATGGTTTGGAATTGTCGACATGGAAAATCTTGTTTAAACATATAAAATTACTTTTTATTTAGCCTATTATTATTGACACAAAATGAGACTTAGTAACATATTTATATTACCTACTTACCCTGCATCCAATGCTAGCTAGGGTATAGATTAAAAATAACACAGTTATTAAGTCATATATAGGATTAAAGCAATAAATTCTTTACCATGGATGAAAATATTTTCATCTTTTTAACATATGAAATTTGGATTTTTACAATTTTACCATTTTTTCCTTAATTGAAATTTTAATTGTATACAAATTAAATTCCAAAAACTACAGTGAAGTCGGCTACTATTCTCATTTGTCATTAAATATAATAAAACTACATTTTTTACATTTTATAAATAGTAAATCAGAACAATACCATTAACTCTGCCGCTATGTATAGGCGTGCCGTGACACCCACAACCTCCTCAGAAGAACACCAAAAAATATTACTATTTAAAAATTCATGAAAAACAAAAAAAAAACCGTATATGGATATTTTATTTTATAGCATATTAGCAGTTGATATTCATTAATTTAATTAATACAATGATCAAAATTCATGAAAAACAAAAATGTTGAAACTGTCGACGGAAAAACGTTTTAGTATCACACATGGTTTTAAAATATCAATTTCCTTTTAAAAAATTCGCAATATGCCGATATTGACTGAATATACATTGTATTGCAGGCAAATTAAAAAAGGGCCCAAGTCGCCTAGGCGCTCACAGGTGAAAATCCTGCACACGCGTTTGCCGCTATTCTCAGGCGTCAATAAACGTAAATTAAGGGAAATGGTTTGCATTTTGTAAACAATAAATAATATTGGGGGCGTATTAATCCGAACCATACCATATAGACTACCGGTACTTTCAGGCGATGTTAAATGTAAATAGAGCGGCAAGTTATACTGTTTATAAGCAGCAAATAAGAGTTTAAACATTTAGGGTGTAGGCCCATTTCAATATAGATCCGAACCACAGCATGATGTCGGCAACTATAATTAGGCTTCACTAAAAGTAAATAAAGGGACATCATTTGGATAAATTTTAAACAGAAAATAAAAATACCTATATTTGGATCGTAGCCCCTATTGCAAATAAATCCGAATCTTACCATGTAGGCTATCAGTTCATTCAGTATTCATAAAATGTAAATAGAGCATAACGCCTATTTTATGTTAGTATATAATATAAGCACACGAGTATACAGAATATATATTGTTAACAATATTTTGGGCGTAGTCCTAAACAAATAAAATTCAAACCATATAACGAATATTGCAGTTTTACTTAGACATCATAAAGATAAATAAAGCGCCTTAGTTTACAGCATATATGCCGTTAACAATATTTGGTGCGTACCCCTACACGAAATAATTTCAAACCATATAAAGAATAGTATATACATCATGACATGTAAATAAAGCCCTGCTGTAGTTTATAAACACTAAATAACAATTTGTAATTTGGAGCGTAGGTCTTTCCATATTACGTTTTAATAAATCACGGAATAGAAAAAGATTGTATCATCTAAAAGCTACGGAATGGAGAAACTACAAGTCAATACTTAAACATTGTTGCCAAATTGATGGACGTAACAGTACACTACTTTAGTTATTCTGTATATTAATGAAAATATACAACGTCGATTGCGGCGACTCTGTCGGAAGAACACGGAACTATGAAATGTATATAATTTACTAATTTGCTATCATTTACGCGTCCACCAAAATAGTTTCTACATGTTATATAGTCCGAAAAAATAATTAGAAATAAAATATGATATTTTGCTAAGCTACCTTATAACCTATAGGACAAACGTACTTATTAAAATATCACATTAGTTCACGACATAATTATTTAACATGGGGTTGTAAAGCTGCGTCCTTATACGGACGCAACTTTACAACCGGACGCAACTTTAAATGTAAAATCCTTTAACATGGACGCACCAATGATATAAAAGTGTATATATATATATATATATATATATATATATATATATATATATATATACAGTAATTTATCTTAGTCTATAACAATCCTTTATTAATCCAGCTTCCTGAGACATCATCAGGCTTTTGTACATTGTCACAAATATTTCACACACAAATGTACGAATGAAGCCTATTCGTACATAAATAACAATTGAAATTACACTGTACTATATTGAATATATATTTTAATAAAATGTGTAAAAAACATATCATTCCATATTTCATCAATATCATAAAGAACAATGCAGCAATTAAAGTCAAATATATGGGGGGGGGGGAACGTTTGAATGAGGAGATTAAATCATTGTAAGAAAGACCAGATGAACCTTTCATTATATAAATCTCATTTATTACTATCTAAATACCTAAATCAAGTAGAACTTAACAGTTTTTTTTTAATGAAATTCATAGAAAGATAAAATCAAAAATTCAAGATAAGAGAGTCTTTGTTGATAAGAAAATAAATAACCTTTTAAAGTTGCACTCTTCAGAATCTCACCAATAGTTAGAACACACAACACAAATTTTTTCCAAGAGTCACAAATCTTATAGATATAATATTCACCAATCAAGAAACAGATTTTAAATAAAAGTCTCAAACATTGTATAGATGGCAAATATGATAACATTCAATCTACACTTATCAATGCTGAAATAGCCCTACAACAATTGCCGAAAGATAAACAGATTAGTACAAGATGTATAATAAATGATAAAGCTCTTTCGTACATTAAATGAACCAGTAACCAAAATAAACCCCAGATTAATATGGATCTAACCACCATCTGTAATATCAACACAAAAACTAATAAGCAATAATACTACTATTGTTAAAGCTGACAAAGGTAATTCCCTTGTAATTAATATCATTGACCATAACAATAAGTTCAAACAATTTTTCACCAATAATAATATTTCTAAAATTCATAATGTCCCAACAGACCAATTTCAAAAACCATTAAACAATGTTTAAATAAATGTAAACATATAATCTCTGGTTCTCAGAAAAAATGATTGAAAATGATTAAACCTTCTGCTACTATATTGACTCAACCTAGATCAATTAATCTACTAGGCCAGGGAATATCATTACAAAGTCAAAGTAAGTGTATTATTGTAAATGTCTTTAAAAAGATTGTAGAAGAAAATCCCGAAATGTCAAATAATAATGTTAAACACAGAGTTGCTGACTTATGTGAAATATCATTAAGTACGCTAAAAAAAAGTAATAACAGAATTTAACAAATGTGTATAAAATGAGATTTTTTTCAACACCTGGAATAACCGGTAGATGGTTAATTAAAAAAAGTAAATATTGATAACTTTCAGAAAAGAGTGTTATGAAACATGTTCAATAATTTCCATTTAAAATATAACAAACTACAAAAAAAATAAAATATAAAAAATTTAGTGTTTGAAATCACTAATGACAGTTTTAAGAACCGAATACCCAGAACTTGAATTTAATTTCATGCCCTGAAACCTTGCGCAAAATTCTTTAAAAAAATGTGTTTCCGGTGTAGGAAAACTGATGACAATAAAAGAATTTTAATTGAAAAAAATTACATACGATTGAAGAGATTTAATTATTTAAAAATAAAGACTATAGACTTGAAAGGGGACCAATATTTTTTTCTGATTTAACCTACGTTCACACTACTCACTTTAAAAGTCTTTCATGGACTGATAACTCGACAAGTGGTTATAAAAAAAAAAAGTTTCAAAAGGTAAAAGGCTGCTCATTGTCCATGCATGGAATGAATGCGGAAGTGTTCCAAACATATTGCTTATTTTTAAATTGGGAGAGCGAAAAGGTGATTATTACAGCGACATGAATACCGAAAATTATGAAAAGTGGCTTGAAAATCATTTAATATCTAATTTAAAACCACAGTCGGTTTTGGTCATAGACAATGCATCTCATCACAACAACAAATTAAATCCCTGTCCAAATTCAAACAGCAAAAAGCAAATAATGTTAAAATTGTTAAGGAATAAAAATATCTCTTGTAGTAGTGAAATGAAAAAACCTGAACTTTTTATAATGTAATATTATAAAATAATGCCCGGTATGAAGAATATCTTTTCGATAATATTTTAGAAAAACATGGTAAATCTTTTGTGACACTGCCTCAGTATCACTCAGAACTAAACCCAAACTTAATTAGGCGTGAGTAAAAAATGTAGTAGTTGTTTCTAATGTAAATAACAATATTAGTGTAGTTCAACAATTAGTGAAACAAAAGACTGTAAAAGACTGAAAGCACGGAAAAAAAAATCGAAGAAAATTATTTGACATAAAAAATAATTGATTTTCAAATGGAAAGACTAATTATAAGCGTGGGGGATAGCGATGAAAGTGACAGTGAAACTAATTCTTCAGAAACTACAGATAACCCTGTTTGTATTAGTGGAATTGAGCCGTTGGAGTGAAAGAAATGAAAGAGTTATAGTTTTATTTAGCTTTAATGTTTTGGCATTCTTAGGATCATTGCAGGTATGTGATTGTTTTGTTAAATTTCTGTTAAAATGCAATTATCAATTAAATTTTTACTGTATAGTGTATTAGGTTTAAGAAGACAAAATTCTCCTTCACACAGTGACGTATCTACTAACAGCTTATTTACCCCCACTATAAGCCCCTCATTTCCCCTTATGAGTTAACTTTGTTTTACTATACCATGTTATATTACTGAAAAAACTGCTTAAGCAAAATAAAAATTCTTAAACATTCCTCTCCGAGTCGTCTTACCTTGTAAACTTTTTGTTCATATGATTGGTGTAAATTGGGATGGAGAATTGACTTGGAATCTTCTTTTTAGTATCAGAAAATTTTGAGTGATCGGATTAAGTACCGTAGTTTCTGAGATAATAGTGTTTACAAATACAAAATGCTTGTAGCATCCTTGAAGACACTGTCCTTCAATTTCATTTTTGCTTTGATTTCAGTTTGTAAAAGTTGTCTTGTGAAACATTTGGAAGAAAATAACACCTGTCCATCATGCCAAATTGTAATTCATCAGTCACATCCACTTCAGTATATCAGCTTCGACCGTACCATGCAAGATATTGTTTACAAACTAGTTCCAAATCTTCAAGACAGTAAGTTCGATACTTTAATTAATTTTATACTTTAGATGTTATATGTTTATTGATAATAAATATTATAGCATAATCATTAATTAAAACCAAATTTACTTACTTAACAAATGTTTTATATTATTAATTTAAAGTTTATTTGGCCTAACTCTTGATATACTTCATCAGTATGCTAACAAATTATTGGCGGCTGAATTATTAAAAGTAAAATATTTGTAGTTATGTACTGATGCTGATAAATAAACATTACACTTAGTATAAATAAACGGTGCACAGAAATTTGTAATTTATGCGATATTGAAACTAAGAATTGGATCTTAATAGATTGGATTTATAGTAAGAAAATAAGAATTATTGTCAATTATTATCAAAAAATTCAATAACAATTGTACGCATTTTGGTAAAATTCATTGTTATTGAGAATAAACGCTTAGCAAAAGAATATTTCAAATAGTTAAAAATAATGTATTGGAAAGTCTAGGTTATGTTATTGCAATGTTTAAAATATGAAAGAAAGATGAGCAGATTGAAAGTGTATGCAGTCATTCTTGCTCACTCGTCGCACACATTCTTGGTGGGAAGAAGTAGGAAGATTTAATTGTTAGAAATAACATAAAGTAAGAAAAATAGAAAAAAGTCTCAATAGTATGTGTTTTTTATAATAAATACTTTGTACAAAAGAAGGAAATGTTATATATATCAGATTAAAAATAAGATTTTTTTAAAGTAAAAAAGAATGAAAAATTAACTTGTAATTGAATTTAGATTCTGAGCATGTTGAAAAAATTAAGGTAGACTTATTCTTTCGTGATAATTTGATAAACTCTTATGTTTTATGGATTTCCTATGTCTAAATTAAAGATGCTAGATAATTTTTTTCTTCTTTTAATTAATAATAAATAAAGATGCAAGAAAGAAAATGTGGTTAATTATTCCAGATCCATAACAACTTTCTAATTTGATAGTACTTAACATAAGGACAAATTCATGAGCTCTAAGCTCTATTGAAAAGATAAAATAGAAAATTTGTATGGATATTTGAGAAATTCTTGGCTGTAACTTATATGAATGAGAAAATTAGATTTTTTGAATCTCCAATAGCTTACAAAATGGTGCCTAACATTAAGGCTTTTGTTAACGAAGGACATTGGAGAAGTTGGATGAGAAATGGTTGTGATGCATTTGGTTAAAAGAAATAAAGCATGGACAAATACTTTAAAAATGGATGAAATAGGGTTAGAAAATGTTTTTGAAATTAAGAAAGAAACTAGTTATGAGTGTTTTGATATTGAAGCTGATTTAGAAAATAGTAGTCTGTTAAGTAATAATATGTTTCAAGATAGCATGTTAGGAGATGAGTCTTTCAATAAAATAATGAGTTTAATAGGGCACGTAGCCTATTAGTTTTGATTTTGTATAGGAGGCACAGGCTTACTTTGGAAAGTGGTTCTTGGTATTATCTAATAGTACACAAATAAGAAAACACACACACACACACACACACACACACACACACACACACACACAACACTAAAGTTCTGAAATATTTAAATATACTAAACAAGTCATTCCCTATAGCCACAGCTAAAAGGATTTGTTCCGAGGAGAGTGAACTACATTAATTTAACAAAAAAAAATGACATCTCCATTAGTAAAAACGGGTTATCCTGAAAACTAGTTTGGAATCAAATTCATTTGGCACAAAACAGATGTCACACCCAAGAAAAAAGATAACTTGTCCATCTCTCTGGTTACCAATTATCACCCAGGCCTACAGAGATTAAACAACGTAATTATGGAAGGCTTCAAAATTCTACAAGCTTCTAATCATAGCAAGATTCTTCTCACAGAAACTCCCAGAGTCTTGTTTAAACAGCCCACAAATCTGAAATACATGTTAGTTCACCCCAACTTTCCGGATCCCAACACACCTAAACAACCTAACCTTCCCCGCGGTTCTTTTCCATGCAATAGGTCAAGATGCAAAACACATCTTCCCTTGAACAACTTCAATAGTTCCTCTACTAAAAAATGAATTTAAAATGAAAGGTAATCACATCTACAACAAAAAATGTTATCTACCAACTACAGTGCAGGTTTTGCTCAGCTCAATTATTGGCCTAATCACAGACTGTACCAAGATATGGCCACAGATATGTATCAAGATGAATGGCCACAAACATGATGTAAAAATCATGGATATAGAGAAACCAACTGCACAACATGAAGCAATCCACAACGTTGTCACTTTTGATGACACTTCATGACAAAAATGATAAAATCACTCCCTCCAGAATGTAACTCCTCAGAACTGTGAAGATAGGAATGGGAAAATGGGTTACAAAATCTAGAGAACCTCCTAAACCTAATCTTAGATAAATAATCCTTTTTCCTTTCCCAACAGGCTTTAAGGAAAAAAATCGTCTATGGTTCAACACAGTAGAGATCCATTCTAGATTAAAAACAATTCAGTCTTCTTTTTATACACTCTACTGATTGAGAAAGTGAACAGTGTTTACAAAATATTTCAGAACTTTAGTGTTTTTGTGTGTTTTCTTATTTCTGTACTATTTAGATAATACCAAGGACCATTTTCCAAGGTAAGCCTGTGTCTCCTATCCATACAAAATAAAAAAATTAAAATAATGAAGTAGAGAAAGAACCTAAAGTAAGTCCTATGAGTTGCTCCACTCCATAAGTTAATCTGAAATGCAACTACGATTTTTTGTAAAATATGACTTCTCGCCTCTCACTTACCTGTACTAGTGTACCCTGTTACCTTAGGCAATATCAGTGGAAAAGGTGCTGTTTGGTATTCACATGGCCCCTGCATAAACCCAATTAGGCTACACACTTGACGAGGCGGCGTGCGCATTTTTCTGATTCATGCGATAATAGAGCAGGTTTGCTCAGATGCTGTTTTGCAATTGTCAAGTGTGCGTGTTACAAAAAAACCGCTTATATATATTTTTTACGCTTTAACCTTCAATTCACCACTCTATTTTAAAAAGGACACTGGAATATTTGTGTTTGTGATCTTTTACTTCCAGCTCTGCAGACCAGTCCTGGCCAGGAATCATCCTAACATCATACCTCAAGGTAAGATCAACATTCACTTAATTATTTCAGTGTCTGTTATTTAATTAATATCATAATAAAGGTCCTCCGGAAATAACAAATAAAACATTACACAGATTTACACCCCTTTTGTTCAGCGCTGCCAGAGGCGTTAAAATTACGTTACAGTTTTTGGTCATACGGGCCGGATATATATCAGTTTTGGGTATTACGTTATAGGAGTGTAATCATCATTTAAACAAAATAACTTTTTTTTTTGTTTTAAACGCTAACACACAGTAGCCTAAATCAGTCATATTGGCCTAAGCTTCACAAAGTAATATAGCCTACTATCCAAATTCTCAGTTAATTATTAAAGTAAAATTGAATTACTCAAACAACCTAATTTCGTGTCAGACTTAAATTAGGCTCTGCAAGTTCTAAATAAAAGTGCATTCGATTTAGACATTTTTATAAAACGGTGGCAGCCATTTTGTTTCGCCATTTTGTTACGCTATATCCACATTTGGATCGCAATACTGGACAGAAAACAGAAAGTCTATATCATTGTTGTTCAAGCACAGCTGTCCAGCCAACTTATCTGTATTTACTTAGGTCTTGTTTATTAACTAAGACCTGTGTAACAAAATCTACTTAGCCTAATCTAACAGATAAACAATCTAACGAAATCAACAAAATGCGATTCTGCATGCTATTAAAAGTAACGTTCTGAATGCAATAATTTTATTTTTGACATTTAATTAAATCACTGCAGTTGCAATAATTGTAATTGTCTATCCACGTTAATTATAATTGCATTCAATTAATTTCCGCTATTATTTTTATACAAAAAAGAATACTCGCTAATTGGAAATTCATCGGCCATTTTGAAACTGACTGTATGCAATCATGCGATTTTCGGCATTTTCACGACAATCAACACTAATTAAAGCGCAGTTTGAGAAAATTTATGAAGCAGTTCACACGCTTAGTGAGGCTGAAACTGAGCCGTTAACGACTGTTGGCGAATACAAACTCGTAGAATATTCGGAGGTTGTCGCAAAGAAGATTCTCGAGTTCGATGGTTATATAGCGTGCGTTGTCGAAGATGAAAACACGACAGAAGATCAGTTGCAAAAGGTTCTCGCCGCTCAAGACGCAATAACTGACTTGTCGATTAATATTAAATCGATAATTAAAGTGTTGATACCACATAAACTTGCTAGCACTATTGTACATTCTCCCACAGCTCCGCATGATATTGACATTGCAAAACAATCATCAATTCGCTTACCACGCCTTTCATTACCTACCTTTGATGGTAATCTGTCGCTTTGGACTACTTTCTATCACATGTTTAATTCTACTATCCATGAAAATGAGTCAATTTCCGCCGTGGAGAAATTCACATATTTGGTTTCAGTTTTATCTGGTGAACCATTAAAAATTGTTAAGGGTCTGCCTTTAAATTCTACTAATTATCGCATTGTGTGGGATACTCTGTGTGACAGGTACCAAAACACACGACGCCTGGTCAATTTTCATATATCAAACATACTTGACATGCCACCTATTGTTTCACCTTCTGTTTACAATATTAGACAGATGTTAGACACTTTTACCGAAAATGCTCAGGCACTAAAAGTACTAAAGTTTGATATATCTAATGAGTTGGGTCTCTTGACCATCCTATTCAGGAAACTGGATCAGGAATCCCGTAAACGATTTGAAGACCAACGATCAACAGACCGTAAGGTGCCCACAATTGGGGAATTGTTTACTTTTTTGAAACGCGAGTGTACTCGTCTAGATGACGCCACTATCGCTACTGCCGTTGACAACAAATCTACTTGTCCGAAATTGACGCATACCAAAGTCAACGTTCCCGTAAAACCTAAAATCACACCTCAGGTTTACCAAACTACTGTACACCAACGCAGCTGTAATTTTTGTCAGAAAAATGATCATAATATTTACAAATGTGAAACTTTTCACAATCTATCGCCTAACAAACGATTTGATTTTATAAAATCGCAACGCTTTTGTGTTAATTGTTTAAGTCACATGCATACTGTATCACGCTGTAAATCACAAAGTGTGTGCAAGTTATGCAGCGCTAAGCACCATACCTTGTTGCACATTAAAATACAACAGGAGTCGCCTGCGTCACAATCATGACTAAAAGGCCCGCAAAAATCGCATCGCTTCACTGGACACGATCACTCTCAAAAGATAACCAGCCTATCCACTAGGCCTAACCTCGCTATTCGCTCTAACGGATTAATTACTATTTTAGGGACCACTAAATTAGTACTTAATCCAAATTCTAGTAAATCATGCATAGCTACGGCTATTTTGGACTCAGGGAGTCAAACCTCCCTCATAACCACGCAGTGTGCTTTGGACTTAGGCCTGAAAATTCAACCTACAGTTTTAAGCCTACAGGGAATCTCCAATGTTTCCACACGCATTAAAGGATTTGTTAAATTAACTTTAGGCTCTTTGGACGGACGTGTTTTGGAAGGTACACATAACATCATTGTCCTAGACCAAATAGCCTCCGAACTACCGCAATGGACGCCATCTTGTGAAATTCAAAACAAGCTTAGACATATTCAACTAGCCGATCCGAAATTTAATTGTCCTAAAAAAATTGAAATGTTGATCGGTGCTGACATTTATGGCCAGATCATAACAGGTCATAAATTTAATTTAGGCGAACATCTGCCTACTGCCATCGATACTGTGTTCGGTTATGTTCTTGTCGGTCCAGTTCGTACTAATTTCGTCATTAAAAATTCTATTTCTTTGTTTGTTTGTGACACCACACGCTTAAATCATGTTTTGCAGCAATTTTGGTCACTTGAGGAACCACCAGTGGTAAATCAAAACACCAAAGATGAGTTAGATTGTGAATCATCGTACATAAACAATATGAGCCGTCTCTCGGACGGTCGCTATGAAGTGGCTCTGCCATTTATTGATAAGAACATTCTTCTTGGTAACTCTTTTGACCAGGCTAAACGTCGTTTTCTAAATTTGGAAAATTCTTTCAGTAAAAATTCAACTTTGAAAATCGCTTATTCTGCTTTCATGCGTGACTATCTTTCTTCCGGTCATATGCAGCTGTATACGGAACCTGATCTTCCGCCTAATCACTATTTCTTACCACATCATGGGGTAACTAAAGAATCGAGTTCAACTACTAAACTCAGAGTTGTATTTGACGCAAGCGCAAAAACCAGCAACGGAATGTCTCTAAACGATACGCTATATTGTGGTGCAAAGCTACAAGCAAACATATGCGATGTTATTTTCCATTTTCGCCGATACAATATCGTATTCTCGTGTGATATACACCAGATGTATAGGCAAATAAAACTTGCTTCCGCTGATCAAAATTACCAATTAATTTTGTGGCGTGATAATAAATCGCAGCCTATTTCAACTTATAAATTAACTACAGTTACATATGGGGTGAAATCTGCTCCATTTCTCGCCATACGCACTTTAAATCAACTCGCAGACGACCATGGTCATGAATTTCCGCTAGCCGCTAATGTTCTTAAAACCAACATTTATGTTGATGACATTGTCACCGGGTCACATGATGTCGCTTCAGCTTTAAACCTACAATCACAATTGATTCAACTGCTCTCCAAAGGTCAATTCGAACTTAGGAAATGGACCTCAAACGCTACAGAGCTATTAAACGCTGTTCCTGAAGATCATCGTGAAACCCCGCTATACTTTAAATCTGACGATCAACCTTTAGTGTCAATCTTAGGTTTAAAATGGACACCATCTACTGATATGTTTTCCTACACAATTAAGGAAGTCGAACCTATTTACACTAAACGCGCAATTCTCTCAGTCATTGCTCATCTTTATGACCCATGTGGTTGGTTAGCGCCAATAACGTTTCACGCCAAAAGTATCATCCAAGTACTATGGACTCTTGGTCTTGATTGGGATGACCCATTGCCCGATCATATGGTTAGTACGTGGCAAACGTTTGTTGAGGACATGCCTACCTTGAGAGACGTCCGAATTCCACGCTATGCACGACTTCACGACGCTAAAACAATACAACTTCTTGGCTTTGGAGACGCCTCTGAACAAGGTTATGCTGCTGTTATTTATGTACGCACGACTGATAAGGACAATAATATACATATAACGCTGTTATTCGCTAAGTCCAAGGTTGCACCGCTCAAGCGTATATCGCTTCCTCGTCTGGAACTATGTGCTGCTCATTTACTCGCCAACCTCATGGCACACGCTGTTTCGCTTATCACTCCGCATTATCAAATCGAGCAAATCCGCTGTTACTCTGACTCATCCGTCGCTCTCGCCTGGATTAAAAGTCCATCATACAAGCTAAAGGTTTATATTGCCAACAGGGTCACTCAAATTCAGGAGTGGGTAACTCCTGAACATTGGTTTCATGTTGACTCATGTCACAATCCTGCTGATTGTGCCACGCGTCCCATTTCTTGTTCGTCTCTCGTGACTCACCCCTTGTGGTGGTCAGGTCCGCCGTGGATTTCGCTTCCGGTCCATGAATGGCCTAATACACCTGCGCAGGTGTTGGACATTCTGCCCGAAACCCGCACAAATCCGCTTCACGTAGGCATCGCTTCTACCAGTCACGAATGGGACCTCTTGTCTACATTTTCCAATTGGACTACGCTCAATCGCATTGTCGCCTACGTTCAACGCTTCGCTCATAATTGCAGGAATAAATCCAAACAGTCGGGTTTCCTTACAATCGCAGAATTGAACACTGCTGAGGAAGCTATTATCAAGATTGTCCAACGCACCGCATTTCAGGCTGACATCCAGCTTCTGAACTCTCGTCGACCCTGCTCCATCGCACTGCAAAGACTGAACTCTTTTCTGGACAGCAAGGGACTTCTAAGAGTTGGAGGACGCCTCACTCAGTCCCCTCTAAATTACACCTCCAGGCACCCTCTTCTGCTGCCTAAGAAACATCACGTCACCACAGCCATAATAAATGCCTATCACAAACGCTATTTGCACTCAGGACCGCAGTTACTCCAGTCACTTCTGACGCAAAAGTTTTGGATCCTCTCAGCGCGAAGTATCATCAGATCTTGCGTATTCCGATGCATCGTCTGCTTTAGGACAAGACAAACGCACGACCTTCCGTTGATGGGCAATCTGCCAGGCTCACGAGTGACGCCCGCCAAGCCGTTCACTACTACGGGAGTTGACTACGCAGGTCCGTTCTTTGTCAAGATCCATTCGCTACGCAGCGCTAAGATCGTCAAGGTCTACTTGTGCATCTTCGTCTGCTTCGCTACTAAAGCTGTTCACATAGAAATTGCAATGGACTTAACAACGTCCGAATACATCGCAGCTCTCACCAGATTCATTTCACGCAGAGGTCCTTGCACTAACCTCTATTCTGACCGCGGCACCAACTTCGTAGGCGCCGCTGCAAAAATAAACGCTATATACGCCGAATTCAAGAAGCAACCACAGTTTGCCGAATCGCTCTCGCATTTCGCGAGCGAAAATTGCATCGCATTTCATTTTATACCCCCCGCAGCACCGCACCAAGGTGGTCTCTGGGAAAGCGCCGTTAAGAGCACCAAACATCACTTAACTCGTATGCTTGGTGAACAACGTATACAGCTTATGGACTTCCTAACGCTAACCACCCGTGTGGAGGCCATGCTCAACTCTAGGCCGTTGACACCGCTGTCCAACGACCCTAACGACCTTTCGGCACTTACTCCAGGACACTTCCTAGTTGGTCAACCTCTGGTCTCGCTACCTGAAGAGGACGTCACTGCCATGCCAGAAAACCGCCTAAAACATTGGCAACAATCGCAACGCTTCTTCCAGCTACTATGGCAACGCTGGAGATTAGAGTATCTCCACACACTTCAGCAACGCACGAAATGGACAAAACCAACGCGCAACCTCGCTATAGGAGACATGGTCGTGGTGCACGACCACCTGTCTCGGCCGCTTACATGGCCTCTCGCCCGTATAACACAGCTACATCCAGGACAGGATGGCGCGGTCCGTGTGGTCACACTGCGCACCTCCACCGGTACCCTTTCGCGGCCGGTCACTAAGGTGTTCAAACTGCCCATCGACTACCCACCTTCCTCTTCTAACCCTCAATAACTCGACGCGGTTCTGCTCCTTGCGTCCGCCCTCGCTGTTTCTCACCTTCTTCCTTCCACTTTCATGATTATTTCGAAACAACGTTTCAACGCGGCCGGTATGTTTGGTATTCATATGGCCCCTGCATAAACCCAATTAGGCTACACACTTGACGAGGCGGCGTGCACATTTTTCTGATTCATGCGATAATAGAGCAGGTTTGCTCAGATGCTGTTTTGCAATTGTCAAGTGTGCGTGTTACAAAAAAACCGCTTATATATATTTTTTACGCTTTAACCTTCAATTCACCACTCTATTTTAAAAAGGACACTGGAATATTTGTGTTTGTGATCTTTTACTTCCAGCTCTGCAGACCAGTCCTGGCCAGGAATCATCCTAACATCATACCTCAAGGTAAGATCAACATTCACTTAATTATTTCAGTGTCTGTTATTTAATTAATATCATAATAAAGGTCCTCCGGAAATAACAAATAAAACATTACACAGATTTACACCCCTTTTGTTCAGCGCTGCCAGAGGCGTTAAAATTACGTTACAGGTAATAATAATAATAAAATAATACTTTAGAAGCTCATTTTATAATTAAGTTAATTTATTTACAAAAACAAACATTTTTTTAAGCTAACTTATAACTAACTACAACATCTTAACAAGATTCATTGCTTTTTAAAATAATTGTTCATAATCATCAATGAAAAGAGTAAAGTCAATTATCTATTTATATCGTTAAAATAATAAATTGATCAGTTTATATAACTAAGTTATTCTTCGTCTTTTTATTACTTATGGAGTTACAATGTCCATTTCTACGTGCTTTGTTCATACACAAATTTATTAATTTTCACTTTTCATAGTTTTTAAATAACTTTTATAAAACACTTTAACATTATTCGAATATAGTTCTGTCCTCCTCACTTATTAATATTAAGTTTAACTTTTTATTTACGGACACATGCGTCCATCCCTTACGAATAACTACCAGAGACTGTAACTTAATAACGTTCTTTCTATTTCTCCCGTCCAAATACTTTTCTTGGAATTGTTGAGTTTATAGCCATTATTGGGCATCGTACAATTGTTCATATTGCCTGATATTGACTTCGCATGATCATTGTTAAAGACTCTTCTCTCCTTTCTTCTAGAATTTTCTCTCTCTACATACGACACACCAATCAACAAATTCGTATATAGGAGAATGTGTATCAAAATGTCTGTAATTGACTGGACTGGTTACCAATCAGATTCCTTTAAGAATAGAAAAAGATCAGTAGAATTTTGGGTACTTCACTTGCTCTTCATCTAACTGTGAGAGAAGTCATATTTGACTCTCTTTCTGTCTTCAGGTCAAACTTTTCTTTTACCTGACCACTTTTATGCTTCGCTACCAGAGGGATACACTTACATTAAGAACAGTATAAGAAAATACAGTTTTCTTATTGTAATTCAATAAATTCAGTGATTTGAATTCTTGGTATGAGATGCATACATTACATAAAATATATTCGTTTTGAAATATATTCAAAGACTCGTTAATTTGTTAATATTCTATAAAATATTAGCTATTTGTGGAAATCACATTAAAATTAGTGAATGGTGGGAGGAAATGAACAATCAGATAGGATGAATTTGGTAGCATTAAAACATTTTGCAATTTATATAAAAACTATATTAAAAATATAACTGTAGGAAAAAGACAGTTATGAACTTTGAAACGTTTTGTTATATTTGATTTATTATATTTGATATATTTATTTATTTCCGGAAAAAGGACAATTATGAACTTTGATAATTTGTAGCTTTTAAGAAATTACATGTCTCAAAATGTATGTAGTTTAGAATGTGTACTAATAATTATCATTAAATGTATATATTTCAGAAGACCTGGAAATGATTCATAATTTTATGTACTTTTCCTTTAGAGGTTACGAGCCCAGGATTTTATCAAATAATAAAATGTCTGTGCTTGTTCACAGAATGGTGCCTAACAAAAATCTAATTCAAATAAAATTAAAATATAAAAGTAATAAAAAGTTACATAGTCGACTTGTGAAGGCTTGAACTCTCATCAACACCTTATGCATGTAGGCAGGGCTGAGAGCTCAATACAGATTAACTGGTATTACAGAAGCTACCATCGCCAATACTTTCAAAACATTTTGGAGGTATACATAAACAATGAAACTCGTACTCTGTCGGTTATTTCATGAAGTAATTTTGACACAATGGGGCATTATGTGTTTTTTCTTGTCAACACCGGTTTATCCGAGTAATATCTATGTGTGAAATCATGTCAAAGCATTCAAGTGGTAGATAATATTATTCATGGTTTTTATTATAATGTTTTATAGATATTTTGACATAATTATGTAAACTTGTTGTTTTCCTAGAAGTATCTTGATTACTTTGTCACAATTTACCGTTCAACTAATGAAATTTCTTCAGTGATGGAGTTGCTGGATATAAGAACGATTATAAGGTTTATGAAAATTCATATTTCAAAATTAAAACCAAGACGTTAATTTAATTGCCAATTACTTGAAATTTTATCCCTTTTGTAGATGCCCTTAAACACTCTCACAATAATTAATTATTTCTAAACATCCTCATTATAATAATTACACTCAACTCTCGATTATCCGGGATAATATAGGGTTAAGGCTTCCCGGATAAGTAAAATCGCGGTTAACCCGCAAAACGGTAAAAACATTAGTAAATTTTAAAATAAACAGGTTAAATGAGTTTTATTAACATACATACCTCATAAACTGCAGTAAAAAGAGCATTATTTTTATTATCATACACAAAAATTAAACACATTATTTACACACACAAAATAAACACACTTTTTTTAAAACTACTTCACGGGAAAATATTTAAATTACTGTACAGTACTGCAAAAGTAAAAAAAAACATATTTCGAATAGGCTTAGTCTAACTTTACTGTTTCTGAAAATAATCAGTCATGGTTTTCTATTTTTGTGCTGAGAAACACTTTTTCTTTATTTTACTTCTTAGGTTTCTCAAAACAATTTTATCAGTGATGAGAGCATCGTCCTGGCTATCAATGTACTCGAGCAGTGACTCAACGTTTGCCAAGGCCATCCCATGCGAAACTGACTGCTGTGCGTGTGCGTGCGCGTGCGGCCATCTAATGATTTCAAAGTTGTTTCATTCGGGTGCGAGGGCGCGTTGTCTAATAAAAGAACAGCTTTTTCCGGGAGTCCATTTGACTTTAAATATTTACGTACTTGAGGCACGAAGTTGTTGTTAAACCATTGTCAAGGACATTGTACATAATAAATATTGGAATATTGGTATATATTGGTATCGCGGTTAAGCCGCAACGCGGTTGATCCGATTACGGTTAATCGAGAGTTGACTGTAGTGATATTTATTAACATCAGTTCCTTTTTCATGTTTAGATGAGATAAAACGTGAGCGGGATTTTTATAGAAATAGAGGATTACCCTGTCCAAAGGATATACCTCCTAATCCTGGAGAAGAAATTGATGAAAAGCCACAAGCAGTGGAACCAGTTACAGAAATTGATTCTCATCGAATGGATGAACAGGTGTGTAAACCAAAGTATAGAACATTCAGAGAAATTGTAATATAGAGAGAAATTAATACTGTTTTGGAGTTAATTTGTTGGTGTATCTTAAGTAATGATGAAGTAAATTTTTTTGGGAATCAGATGCCATTCAAAGTGGCCTAAGAAATAATATTGCATACAAATTTCAGTTGATTAATTATTATAATTCTCAAATTTAAAACAGAGTATCTACCAACTGGGAAGTTGGTGAAAAAACTGGGGATTTTAAGTAGTCAGAAAAACTCCGGAGAAAAAGATGAAAATTTTGTTAATAATCTGGGAAAACCAAGTTTTATTTTAGACTATATCAGTTAGAACCAAATATACGTAGGATTTTTGTTGTTGAAATAACTACTTCCTTGTAGTATAACAAATTCGGAAACTTTTATTCGTTATTAAACTAAACAATTCACATTAGGCCAGTTTATCTTGACCTGCTATATAGTAGTAAGAATAATAATAATGTGTTAGACGTGAATGCTGCTTGACGCATAATAGTTTTATCACATACTTATAACTAACCTGTGTTCATAATATTATACATAAATAATTGAATGATTATTAACAGAAATGATCAGTATTATATAATAATCATTATGTTCCTTTATAAAACTGAAATAATTTAGAGAAAAGATACTAACGATTAAAAACTATAATTATTTCTTAGAAAAATACCTTAAAATACCTTTAAAATGAGGTATCACTCAATAGGGGTTGCTATTTAAAAATCTTGACCCTTATCCCAAAAAACTACCTTATTTTGGGGGTAAGGGTTGAAAATTTTGATACTTCAAAAAACTCCTCCTTTGGTTATCTAAACTTTCCCCAAAGCAAATCTGTGCATTTCCATTAATTAAAAAAAGCATGTTGTACATTTCGTAACATTTCCGGTATAATTATTAACGTAAAATTCACAATTCGATTGGTCGCTATGTTGGGTAGGATGAACAGAGAGACTTCTAGTTTGCGCCATTATTCTTATTTTGAAAAGATCTTTAAAATGAGGTATCATTCAATAGGGGTTGCTATTTAAAATTCTTGACTTACCCCCAAACTACCCCATTTTGGGGGTAAGGGTTGAAAATTTTGATACTTCAAAAAAACTCCTTTGGTTATCTAAACTTTCCCCAAAGCAAATCTGTCTATTTCCATTAAAAAAAATAAATAAGAGGAAGGGTGGGACTTTTAGGGACACATGGTATTTATTGTGGTTTAAAATAGAAAAATTTTAACATCTTCATTGTTATGAACTTTAAAACGACCACCATTTTCACATTTGATCACCTTACAAATAAATGTTATATGTAGTTGAATTTGAAATAAATGATATAAAAATACATAACTTTTACAATTCTTCCTTCTTTATTCATAAAGTAGAACACATATTAAATCCAACTTTAAAAAAAAAATTGTCTTGTAAACCAAGAAATAGTTTTAAATTTTTTATTGATAACTTCAATTATCTTTTGACCTACAGAAAAAAAAAGTTTGTCATTAAAAGAGGAAACTTTATTGTCTCATATCTTTTTGTAAAATTTCCAAGATATTAAACATTAAAAATGTTTAACTGCAGCCATTTTAAAAATATACGAATGTTTTGGGTACAGTTATAAAATGTAACATAAAAAAATACTTATACCAAATCTTAATTTGATATCTTATCTATTTCCAATATTATAATAATTTGTTTGTTAAAAAATAAAAAAAAATAAAATGGTGGATAGGTGGGATAAGTGTTTTCGGATATATGCTAATATAAATCTTTTTCTTTATTTTAGCCCAAAAATTACCCTCCTAAAGCTTAAGAACATAATTGAGTAATATACTGTATATTGTACATCTCCTGTTTTTTAAAAAGTATTATTTATGCACTATTGTATAAGGCAGATTGTATTAAATATTTGTTATGATATGTTTCAGGTTAATATTGGCCTTGAGTGTATGGCTGCGAATCTTAAAACTTTAAAAAGAAAATTTGTCCGGTTATCATCACAAGCTACAATAACTCACCTGAAAAAATTTATTGCGAAGAAAGTTTTAGATGGAATGGATAAATATAGAGATGTAAGTATTATAAATTAACTTCTTTTCTTTTTTTTAGTTTGTACATTCCAAATAAGTAACATTTAATTGTACTTACCATATTAAAATGATTTCTTACTCAAAAGCCAAGAATATTAATATTTCTTGAGATTTAGCTGGTATAATTAAATAATAAGTAAAAGCAATGGTTGTCTAATACTAGATTTAGTAAATGGTAAAATACTACACTTTTAGCACCCTATCTATGGCGAACATAAAGATTAAAACACCCAATACTACAATTTAATAAAACACTATTTGTTTCCTTATGTACATTTCAGATACATAGTTACCATCCTCAGAGAAGGATTTTAATCCTTAGTAAATGGTATTGACAGCTGACATGATATAATTAACTCTCAAACCACTATTCGACACATTTTGTGTCAGTGAACTCAGTTCATGTAGTGGTGAACGACACAAAATCACTTTTTTTTTATTAAACATTTTCCCCACTAAGAATTGTCATACCACAATTATTTATATATAATTGCAAAGCTTATGTTCAAAAGATTCATATTCATATAACCAAAAGTCCTTAAAACAGTGTAATAATATTTAATTAATTGGTAAAGTCATTAATTCATTGGCAATTTACTTCATTCTTTGTCTAATATTTCTGTATTTCTAATATTCTTTCTATCCATATTTCTGTCTAACAAATCTACAGTGACACTGTTCTATATTATGTTTCTTCATCTTTCGATCTGTGCTTTACACATCTGTCTAACTTTTATAGTTTCGAATCTATAAAAATTAAACAAAATCAAGAATTTTAACACTTTTTACAATTTAAAAAATAGATTTTTTCATTTAAACTTTTAGAGTATTCAAATTAATAGTTTAGAAATTATTTATTTATCATTGTAAACCTAATGTTTCAATCTTCTAAAATCATATAACCGAAATTCTATACAGCAAAAGATAAAAATTAAAGAATTCATTGTGGTTGGAGTATTTTGCCAGTAAGGATGAGCACTTGTAACAAAATATGATTTCATTGATCTTATAGTTTTTGTAAACGTAATACTTGTTCAAATACCACAAGTTGACAATATTTTATAGTATTTTTTCAAATTATCATATCTGTCATAGTTTTTGAGATATATTTATTCTATGAAGTTGTAACCAAGAATAACCAATTCAATTTTTTTTTCGATACATTTATGAAATGTAAAATATGATTAGTAATATATTGATTTTTTTAACGATCTTTATATCATTGGAAAGTAGAATTTCAGATCTGTTGAATGTTTTATTCCATTCCCCTGTCCAACTAATATTTAGGACTGGAGTGACACAAGAAAAGTCGTAAACTAACGTGTCTTTTACTGCAGTTGAGTTGTAACAAGCCAATCTAATGTCAAGCTGTGTCTAGTACAGTTTAGTGCGGAGTAAATCATTGTTTGAGAGTTTTTTGCTTTTGCATCAACGAATTGCAAAAAAGAAAACTCTGAAAATTTCAATGATTTTATTTCCCCTTGATTTTTATAAGTATAGTTCTTGGAATGGATTGGAATGTTTTTTATATGTGTGTGAAGTTACATATCTGTAGCTCAAACGGTTTAGGAGTTACGATTTTTTAAATGAATAAAGTCCCAGCAGTAAACCTACTGATATACCGCTGGGACTTTTCTCATTAAAAAAAATCGTAACTCTTAAACTGTTAGAGCTACAGATATGTAACTTAACATACATATAAAAAACATTCCTATCTTCTCACACAAAAATCATGGGTATTCCTGGAAAATGAAAAATTGGAATTTTCCATCTAATTTGAACAATTTTTGTTTTCTTAGAATTATAATATTTATTAAACTGTTCAAGATATAGACTTCTGGTTGGTCTCAAGCTTATTTTTCAATCTTTCTAGTGTTTTACATATATACTGAAATTTTTATATCAAAAGATTGATAACTTTAAAATTTGATATTAAACAAATCCAGGTTATAGTACAGAATTCACCTCCGCATAACTCTGATTATATCAATAAAAATTAAAAAATTTAAAAAAAAATTTTTTAAAAAACTTAAATAGAATGTAATGTGAAATTTTCACAGAATGTCAACAAGACATAATAGAAAACACTTTTATTATTATATATATCAAACTGTTTACAAGATATAAATTGTTAAATAAAAAGGAACTGATGACAACATACAGTTTATACACAATAACCTATGACATCCCCTAATGGTAAAATTTGAAACTACATATCTCCCAATTAACCTAACTAAAATTTACAACATTTAATTAAAATAATTAAATTAATACAATTATATATACAAATACTATAAAATAATCTATATAGTTAACTATTCTATACAATTACATAGTACAAATAACATTCTCACACTCATACCTATTATAAATTTTATATACTGATTTTAATATTATTATTAAAATGATCGAAGATCTCATTAGATGGAAAGCTCTAGTGATGTATATTATAGTCCAATCTGTATTTTGGATTTAACTCTCAAATAAGATCTTTGCTTATCTTTAATAATGAATTTAATATCATTATTAAAGATGATTGAAGATCTTATTCAATGATTAAATCCAAAATTATACACATTATACTCTAATATACATCACTAAATCTATCCATTGAATAAAAGATCTTTGATCATGTTTAATAATAATATCAAACTCAAATGACATAGAATTTAACCCTTTATAAATAATATAAAACTCTAAATACATTGTACGTATAGATGGAACGTTTATTAAAACATTGAACAATAATAATTATTATTCACATTTATTATCAACAATTACCCAGCTGTTATTTTTATTAATTAAAAAACCAGTTGTAATTTTTTAAATTATAAGTTTATGACTACAATTTGAAGAATTAAAAAAGGTTTATTAATTATATATTTCACTTTGATATAAATTTCATTTAATGTAATAAATAATAATTGAATCGGACTTAGGCCTAGGCTTAACCTCGATCTCACCCCTTTTAATAGCCAAAATTAATTACTCTAGATTATTCCAATTAATAAAATTTGAAGAAATTAAGATTAATAATGATTCGTATATACACATAATATTTAAGACTCTAAAACCTTTTAAAATTATATTTGTTTTGATAAATATATGATATATCCTATCTAAACTCTATAAATGTAAAACCTAAATCTATAATAAAAATAAATACTTTTAATATCAGTAGTTCTATAAATAAAAAAAACATTAATAATAATAACTAATTTTAAACACATTAAAAATAATTCAACAATTTCCAATGAAAGTAAATGAATAATATATAATCCAGAATTTTCAAAACCTCTATCTTTAAATACTACAAAAATACCAATTTCTGATATAAATTGAACATCAACTAACATTTCAACTACCCGTACAGGAATTATAACACATAAATCCACAATAAAACAGAGGAATAAAATTTATCCAAATTGTATAATTTCAGATATTATTTTTCAGACAATATAGATTCTATAAAAATAGTTTTATTTAATAATTTATATAAAGAACTATATATTAAACTAAATTTTTAATAATACATACTTATTTGACAAATTTTCTGTATCTTTGCTCTACCATCTCACAATGAAAAATACTGTGTTTTGTAGACTCTATTGTTGGTTTCCTCGAAGAGGCCTACAGCTGTTGATAGGTGTTTCCTGAATTGGTCATGTCTAGTTATAAAAGCGACACTCCTTTTTAACTATGAATTCGGTCCTTTGATTAGGCATTTGCTTAGTATGTGTTTAGGGGTTGCCCACTATTTAAATCGATGTTCCTCTTTGGCCCAGTTATTTACTGTGCTTGATGCCATAAAGCAGCTGATGTAGCACATTGGTTTTGGTCCAATAAAGTGTGTTAATGCCCCTTTTTGGAAAGAGAATCAGCCATCTCATTTCCAAGTATGCCTTGGTTTCTTGGCACACATCTTAGTTTACACCATATTAATTTAAGGTGGATAGCACTGAGGAGCATTCCCACAAAAGTTTAGATGAGATTTGAACTGACGCAAGTGCTTTGAAAGCTGCTTGACTATTAGATAGGATTAGGATTTTTATATTCCTATAGTTATTGGATAATCCTAGATTAACACAGGCTAGGATTTCTATCTGGAAGATGGTGTAGTACTTCCCAAGACTGGCACTAATGTTTTACTTTGACGAAGGCTGTTTTTCTTTAACTCTTTATCCAAAGTTTGTTTTCATCAGGGACCCATCTGTGTAACAGGATATAGTTCCTTTGGTACTTCTTGGTATGTTATTCTCTTTTCAGTCCTCTCTGTTTCCGAGGTTTACTGAGAAAGGTCAGGTAATGACATATTCAGTGTTCATGAGATCTGAAATCATTTAAAACATTGAATCAGTGTTTGTTATGTTAGAGTGGCCCATTCTAGGTAGGTCTTTCATTAAGAGTTATTAGTCTCTATGAGAACTTCCTAAACTCTGACATTAAATAGATATGTATGAGGAAGTACGTCTAGTGCTACATTCTAAAGGCTTCAGTAATACATAGGCATACAAGTCTCTGTAAACTTGACAGTTTATTGCTTGCTGTGGTTTGGAAGGATTTAGGCCACCAAACTATTGCATCCTATGTAATTTTGGAGTGTAATGACCATTTCATAGAGCCATAAGGCTATTTGAGGCTAAGTGCTAAGTGGTACTGATAGAGCGTTTCAATATCAGGAGTGCTTCACTTTATGGATTACATTTTCTAGATGTGCATTCCTGCCTTTGATCCAGGATTATTCCAAGATAGCTAATCAACATGGATGTTCTCAGTCAAACATTTCCCAAGGTAAGTCTATGTAAGACAGGTAAGTTCCCTTTTCTAGTGAAGGGAACAGTGGTTTTTCTTCGCACACCCGGTTTCAACACTCGTCACACTATTGTTCATGATGTCCGAGACAGTATCATCATATTTGTCAATTACCAAGATTGCTATTATCTTTTGCATAGCCTTGGATCTATGTTCCTCCTGACTTTGTCATTTCTGCCAGGAGGCCCTCTACCACTAGGCTCCACAGGAGAGGTAATAGTACTTCCTCCTATGGCAGCCCCTTGTAGGCACAACCTCAATCAATTCACCCAGTAAAGTGGATTGTTGTATTCTGCAGAACATTGTTTCACATGATGTATTGTCAAATGAGCTCTCTATATCCAAGAAAGTGCAAATTGCTATTCTTTTCTTTCCAGGACATCCTCAATTCTGCCTACAAGTTGATGCAAAGCAGTTTCGCAGGATCTTCCCAGTTGATGGGCATGTTGATTTCTGTGAATGAGGTTCCTGGAGAGTACTTCTTTCCTCATGTCTCTTTCCACCAGTCCTTCTACTATTTCAAAAGAAGTGAGGTCAATATGCTTTAGCATGAGAGTAGTCTGTTCAACCATGCTTTGAGATAAATATTGCTCTGCTAGACCTTCATCCTTCTGGAATATATCAGTAGACTATGCTGGCTCTGGATAGCAGGCAGATTAGTTGTATTAGAGAAGTAGGTTCTTCCTATAAGAGAGCAGGATAGATGATGCCATCTCCACCGGGTGACTTAAAAAGACTGAATTTACTTATTGTCTACTCCACATTAGAGAATGAGACTAGGCTTCTGGGTAGTCACCAGTTTGTTCAGAACACCTTTGGCCAAGAGCTGTCCCTTAGGTCGCATGGCTGCCATCTGCACCATTGGTGGCTGTGTAATCCGGAAAGTGTCTTTCAAGTAATTGCTTGAGGGTGTCTCCCTCTGTATTGGTATACTCCTCTATCTTCCTTAGGGTGCCAATAGCATTGTGTGGTTTTAAGGCCATGACTTGTTGTAGTGTAGCTGTTTCCTTAGGCGGGTCATTTTGTTTATGAAAGCTTTCCATGAATCCAATTATATTTTTTATAGCTTTGTTGTATGCTGTTTGGATTAGTGATACTCTTTCAGTTACCATTTTGCTTGGAAGCGTTAAAAAAGTTTCGTTAGGTTTTTCCTTCTGTGACCAAGATCTAGAGACCACTACCTGGTCTTCAGTTTACCAGCTCCCGACCAGCATTAGGTCACCCTTGGGTTCCTAAACAGGTTGTTGTAGGGCGATGTTCCTAATGTATCTATGATCTGAGAGGAATGTTTCTGATGTTAGTGCCGGTCCTAGTGTACAAAAAATAATGCCATTAACCTACTTGCTACCTACATTAACAATTTGCAAGTGAATAGACAAAAGGAATGTACCATCAAAGTTGGTGATGAGAATGACATGACATTCCACAAGAGGTGCTGTCTACTGACTGAGAACATTTCACCAGAAGTTAGAGTTCTTTTGATGGATGAGGTAGCCTGACATCATAAGAAAAGTAGCCTGAGCTCATGATTAGACTTTGTCTATCCTCTCCTTTCTCTCAGTAAATTCTCATTTTAGTGGCTCTGGAACAAAATTTCATTAAAGGCAAGCATTGCAATCCAATTTCAACAAGTTCTGGTATTATTGAGTTACAGCATGTAAGCTTACCTTCAACATCTCATAGTTCTACATTCCGACCTCTGTTGAGCTAAAGTTCTTAGGTCAGTGTTGTTGGCCTTGAACATTTGAGTGAGGCCGTCTTACTGTGATAGAGGTTGATTTGTAGAACATTGTTTTTCCTCAACAGGTTGACAATAGAGACTTGCTACAGTCCTATAATGGATGGTGGAGGTGTGCTCTGAAGCTGCTCCTTATCAAAACTTTTTGATGACTGAGCTTCCAGCTGGTGACTTTACCGGTGTATTGGTTTGTTTTTTCCACACATTCCATAATATAGTTTCCACTAGCAATGAAGGTGCTAAAATGTCGTCTAACATGTCCTGTAAATGATGACGCAAAAATTTTCCTTAGAGGTTGCCCAGTATCTTAGGTCACATCCTGTTAAGTGCACTTTAACCCTGGTACCATTCATCCTCTCGGCATGGGTGAGCAAACCACCTTAGGATTGGGAATTTTACCAGGGTTTACTCCCTTAGATCCGTTGGATTCAAGGTAGGCAATCTGCCTAGTGCGATATCACCACTAGCAGCATGCTGCTCTTCACTGCACTGGCACACTTCTCATTTGTGGGTGCCATTCCAACGGTCTTGGTTACAGAAATCTCCTGCACCCTTGAGAGCAAAGAAATCTAAGACGCACACCTTCTCGACACCCCTAGTTGATTAATTTTTTCTATAGTATTCTTCATATAAGATTATCACAATATAAGGTAATTTAAATTTTTGATAAGACTAATTTACAAATTTACCCATGTAAAGAATTGTATACTCTAAATGAAAGCAACAATTTTACCACCTGTCGTTCATAGCTACTTCCTCCTACACTTCCTGTTCCTCGTTGTTCTAGCTATAAATTTGTAATTGACTAAAAATAAAATAACTGTTCTAATTAACTATGTCCAAATTATCTTTCTATTTAAGATTTTCTGTTTGTTTTAGATTGATATTCTATGTAATGACGAACTGCTTGGAAAGGACCATACATTAAAGTTTGTTTACGTTACAAGATGGAGGTTTAAAGAACCTCCTCTTCGTTTACAATACAGACCAAGAATAGATTTGTGACACATTTTTTTTTCTGTCATTTAGTTTTTTCTAAATAAGGTACAGTCACTGAAATAAGTATATGCAATTATGTATATATGTGGGTGCTTGAATCCACAAAATCTATCACTAAAACGAACGAAAATTGTGGAAACATCAGTTATTAAATGAAAGAAAACTACTTTCCTCAATAAACATAAATGAAGTTTCAATGACTAAGTCAACATCCTCAGTTGTTACATGTACATAAACTGAAGTTTTGCCATGAATGTTTGTGTAATAACTGATGATGATTACCTAATTATTGAAATGTTGTCTTGAACAAATTAAGTGTTTAATACTAAAAATTGTGTTCTTTTTTTCCATTTGGTACACATGAAATCTCCTTTAGTTGCTTTTTGGCATAATATGAAGTTATGTCTACACTTATGTTCTAACTATTAAATAAGCAATTTTTTATTTTGCTTATTTTTTAAATCAGACATAAGTCGGAACAAAATTTCTTCAAACATGTTTTACCTAGCAGTAAGATTTTTTTATACTTCTAGTGTTTTATATGTTTTGTAATTATTGTTGAAATACCCTTATATATGTATGTAAATCTATGTTTAGTATTAAGTTGTTTATAGACTGAGTATACATCTTTTTAAATAAAAATTAATGTTGAGAATGTTGTCATAAATTTGTTTTGTATAAATAACCAAAAAATTCCATTTTGTATGAAATTTCTAATATAGAAATTCTAAATGATCTCTGTCATGGAAATGACGTAGTCAAGAATATGAAATATCCATTCATCCTATTGGGAGTAATTTGGTACCATTTATGTAATTTTTATAATTCATTTAGTTACTTTTATTTATTTATCAACTGTAAACTAAATAGATTTCTATGGCCATCAGCCAATTTACAACTAACAACAAAAGTACTGGGGTTACCACTAGTGGTGGGCGTTAACGCTAACAATGGTCAACGTCAACACCAGTTATCTTTGAGCGTGATTAACTGTTGAAAAAAAACTGCTAACGTTAACCTGCCAGACAGAACAGAAGACCAAGCGTCTTTGTTTGTTCACTGTGCAGTGCACATGTTCAGTGAGAAGTGAGAAGGCTCTAGTCATCAATCGACTGTCGCCTGTTTCTTAGAATCGGACGAGTCTATTACTCGCCTATATTTACATCACACTATTTTCGTATTATCCAGTCGTCGTTTTATACAGTTTTAGATTTAGAAAAAACAAACAGTTAAATAGTAGGATACAGCAGAAACATACGTTGATTCGTTGATGAATAAACGTTGATGTTAATTGATTCGCTTTAGTTGCTCAACTAAACTAACAGACGACTGAGAGGCGTACGTGTAGCTGGGTGCATGCACATCGAGTGGGTCGCTGTCGCTAAGAAACAACCATTGATGCGTCACCTGCAAGCACTAAGCAAATGATCAATGTTAGCAGTTAATGCACTTCTTCTTCAACTGCGTTGATCATTGACGATGGTCAACGTTGACGGTTAGCTGTTACCCGTTAAAGGCACAGCCCTAGTTACCACACGAAAATAGACATGCCATCTTTGACCTAGTTTGGGCTCTGAGCACTACTGCACATACCCTGTGGGTTTATTCCTAACTAGCTGACATTAACTTACAGTCCTGCTATCCCCCCTGACCCATCAATTAGTCGTGTGTTAGTTTTCGTGTTTTAAGTGAAGGCGTATTTCTCGAAATTATTTATTTTCTTGGAAAGAGTTATGTTAGTAATAAATTTACCATTTAAATAATATCCCTATTATGGGTAAATAGTATGTTTCACAACAAAAATAATTTGAAACAGCTGTTATAAATTCTCAAATTCGTTTTACAGTAGAACTTGGATAATTCGACCGTCTTTAATTCGAAATTGCCGTTGATTCGAAATTTTGGGTTGGTCTCGAACTGTATATGGTATCAATATAAAAAAAATATATGGATAATTCAAAGCCAACTTCTTTAATTGGAAGTTTTTGTATCAGCACTAAAAATAAAATCATGTACTGTAAAAGGTATGACCCTTCCGAGCATTATACTGTACACTGCCCAGCAATAAATTTCTAGCCACTACTGTTAGGACACATGTTCAAATTCCAGGGGCGCTATCTATCGCTTTTCGAGAATTCTCTAGGTAGTTTATTTATTTATAATTACATTCACATAACATCTATTATAAATATACGAAGGGCGACCCAAAAAAACGGAAATTTGGTCATAACTTCTACATTTTTCAATATTTTTACACCAAATTTTGGTTACCTTCAAAGTAATTACCATTGACTTCAATGCACTTCTCTAATTGTTTCTTCCATTCTTCAAAACATTGTTGATATTCACTTAATGGAATGTTCTTTAGTCCATCCAGCGATTTTTGTTTCATCTCTTCCAGTCTCAAAACATTTACCTTTCATATCCCTTTTGAGTCGGGGGAACAAAAAAAAGTCGCAGGGAGCGAGATCCGGTAAATAGGGGGGGGGGGGGTGAGCAATCAAATAGTCATACAATTTTTTGTAAAAAATTGCTTCACAGACAGGGCGGTGTGGGCAGTTGCGTTGTCATGATAGAAGAACCAATCCCCTGTGCGCCACAAATCCGCCCTTTTTCTTTGAATGCTCTCCCTCAGTCTCTTCAAAACCTCCATGTAGAAATGTCGGTTAACCGTTTGGCAGGAGGAACGAATTCTGAATGCACAACACCTCGGCAATCAATGAAACAAATGAGCATTGTCTTGATGTTTGATTTCACCATGCGGCATTTTTTTTGGACGAGGAGACTGAGCTGTCTTCCACTGGCATGATTGCTGTTTTGTTTCAGGGTCATATCCGTAACACCATGATTCATCACCAGTTATGACCTTAGAAAAACATTCTGGGTCCTCTTGCAGCTGATTTTGCAGGTCGAAACAGGCATGAAGTCAGTGCTCCCTTTGCTCGTCTGTGAGAAGGCGTGGAACAAGTTTGACAGCAACTCTTCTCATGCACAAATCCTCCGATAAAATTCTCTGGATTGAACTCCAAGTCAACCCAGACATTGCAACTAATTGATCAATGGTTCGACGACGGTCTTCATGAACCAGTGTTGATTTTCTCAACGTTGTCTTCAGTTCTTGACATTGAAGGGCGTCCAGAACGAGGCTGGTCTTTAGTCGACATTTCTCCAGTTTTAAAACGCTGAAACCACTCGTAGACATGTGTTTTACTTAAAGTAGTAGCTTTCCCATAAGCTGTTTTAAGCATTACAAAAGTTTCTGCGCGCATTTCCCCCAACAGGAAACAAAATTTCACAGCCACACGTTGCTCCCGGCAGTGAGTTATTTTACGTTTTCGCTGAAACGGAAAAAGGTCTTTCACAAAAACTATGTGTGAATCTTTCATTTAGTGTCTGATTTTTTACAATAATGTTAAGTTTGAGATTCTCCATGTCAATTAAAAAAGTAGGAAATTAGAAAATTCATTAGAAATGTTAGAGATTAGGAGAATATTTTGTAAAGACTCCAAACTGGTACTCACTGATCAGGTACAATTTTTGTCAAACTCACTTTTGTTAAAACCATAACATTGTCTTCCTTATGACCACATGTTTCCTTTCTACTCCCCCCCCCCTTTAGCTAAGTAACTGTTCTTCTTTTTGTATTATTATATGTCAGGTTTCAATATCTTCATTAATCTTTGTTAAGCTGCTTTGTAAATGCTGTTGCTGGCGAAACCATGGTTGGCAAGACTCAATAAAATTGTGAATTTACTAAATATTGTGTTTGTTTTTTCATTAAAATGGAGTTCTACCAAGTACCTTCGGTCAATACTGTAAATTATATAAAAGAAGCCAGTACAGCTCGTCTGACCGTTTTGCTTAAGAGATTAAGGAAGAAGAAAGCATTCTCATCTCAACATTTATGGTTTATTTCACAGTGTCAAAAGAAGAATGTAGTGCCTAAATTTGCATGTGCATTTTAAAACCTTTAGTGAGGGGGGAAAGTTTGGTAAAAATATAGCTCAAAAAGTTTGGTTAAAGTTTGAAGTTAAAAAGTGGTACGGTATTAGAAATAATGTATGTGAACATTTATTATTGATTTCTTAGTGAATTAACCTTTAGGTTACATCCTGTAGAGTTTGATATGCTTGACATGAAGATTTGTAAGTACATTCATGAATTAATTAATGCTAAATATCTATCTCAAAAACAGAAACTAGATAGGCTTGTTAAGGAACAACCTGGATTTAAAAATATATCTTCACATATTTCAGAACCAAAATTTTACAATAGGATAGTCAATTTATCAGATGTTCAGTTTAATGATGTAGAAACCGGGTTGTTGTCTAAAGGTTTCAAATACGCACCTATTTAACAACCAGATGTGTCCCAATTTGAAAACCTAGCTTTAGATTCTGATTTAGCAATTTAGATAATGATATTACTTCCAAACACATTTGTTCTAATATAATTAAAAATAATTTTCTGGCTTGTGATAATACCAAATTTATTAATAAAGACAATGTAGTAATTAAAGATATTAGGAAAAAGTTAGTTGATAACAACCTGGTGATAACTAAAGCAGATAAAGGTAATTCTATAGTTATTATATCCTCAGATAATTTTTGTAAAACAGTTGAAAATTTGTTGGAAACCAATTCGTTTGTACAATTAAAGAAAGACCCAACAAAAGAAAAAACCAAAATTGTTACATTGACTGTAGCTCATAACAAATGTATTTTTAGTGATTTTCATTCTAAAACTCTCCCTGTAATGAATAGTATGGCTCCCAGATTATATGGTTCAATTAAATTACACAAACTCGATATTCCTATCCGTCCGGTTGTTTCCTTTGTACAGTCCCCTTCATGTAATCAAATTTACCAATACCTTTTTAAAGAAAATTACACAATTTCAACCAAAATTTGGATTAAAAAACATTAGAATTAGTAAATAAGATTAAAGATATTAAAGTGCCTTTTAACACAAAAATTGTGTCATTTGACGTTAAAAGTTTATTCACAAGTAGTCCTGTCAAAGACTATTTGAATAGTGTTGAAGCATTATTGGATCATACTAAAGTTGACCCTTGCACTTCTATAGAGCTGATTAATGTAATTAAAGTATGTCCCAATCAAAATTATTTTCAATTTCAAAACAAGGTTTTTGCTCAAATCGATGGTTTGGCAATGTGGTCTCCCTTATCTCCATTGCTAGCTAAGATTTTTATGGACAAATTTGAATCAACACTCTTTGACAGTAATAACCCATTTAAGGCTAACATTAAATACTGGTATATGTAGTGTACCAGTATATATGTACTGGTATATGTATATGGTATATGTAGATGATGTTTTATGTTTATTTGAAGGATCTGACCGCCAGCTTCAATTACTGTTTAATTATTTGAATTCTATTAATGAGGAAATACAATTCACTATGGAAATCGGTTTACAATATCAAATAAATTTTCTAGACCTCACTATAAAAATTGAAAATTGTAACCATAGTTTCAGTATTTTAGGAAACCTATGTTTACTGACAATATACATTCTACATCACAACATCCTTTTAGTCACAAAATGGCCGCCTTCCATAGTATGTTGCATCATCTCATTAACATTCCAATGTCTATTAACGATTTTTGTACGGAATTAATTTGCATTAAACAAATTGCTTTAAATAATGGTTATGATGTTAACCTCATAGAAAAAATGTTAAAAACTAAATTGAAAAATAATGCTAAATTACTTATATTTCCAATTGTAGATTCTATTAAAACCGTACCAAAATGGCGTACAATTAACTATATTGGTAAGGTTAGCTACGCTGTTGGTAATGTATTAGAAAAGAAAAATCACTGTAAACCAGCTTTTTACTGTAAAAACAATTTAGGAAAAATGTTACTAAATTGTAAGGATAAAATAGATAACATGAAAAAATGTGGTGTTTATAAATTAACATGTAATATTTGTAATGCAGCTTATGTAGGCCAAACAGGCCGTAGTTTTAAATGTAGGTTAAGTGAACACGAAAGAAGTTGGCGGTTGGGTCATAATGACTAGTTTTTCCAATCATTTAAAAATTCATTTAGTGTCTGATTTTTTCAATAATGTTAAGTTTGAGATTCTCCATGTCAATGCAAAAAGTAGGAAATTAAATTCATTAGAAATGTTAGAGATTAGGAGAATTTTTGGTTTAGAAAGTAAACATACTATAAAGATATTATATATTTTAAAAATATCCTTAATTATTAGATTGAAATATGAGCCACAAGTTTAGGCATCATATTTATAAATTAGATAAAATTAAATGGCTTTAACTTCCAACAAAAGATTTTTTTTCTCATAGACTTTATTAGTAATAAATAAAGACAATTCATGTCAGATTTGACAATAACAACTCTTTTAATTGAATAATTTTCAATAGGAAAATTTAACAAAGACAAGCAATTAGTCATGTGAAATTTTATAGCTGAAGTTTATTATGGTTTTGTTTAAAGGTTAGTTTATTTAAAAGTTCTTTGAAATATCACTGTTAATTTAAGTTTCAATCCACAAAAGTTTATATAATATATTGTAGGAAATATAACCAAATGATTAGTTACACGCATGAGTAATACTTAATACAGGTTGATTACAGGGAAACATGTGTTTTTAAAATAACAAGTAGACTACTCAGGCGATTATGATTTTTTTTTTAATGTATTATTAGCAATATATTGTATAAGGTATGAAATTTGAACACACAAGAAACTAATATTTGAAAATTACATCTGTAAGATGGCCTCCTTCTGCTTGAACACAACGTTGAAAAACTTCGCATTGAATTTTCAAACATTTTTCTAAGGATGTCGTTGATTTCTTGGCGAAGATTCTTTAAGTTCTGGTATAGTGCGTGGCTTGTTAATGTAGACTTGAGACTTTAAATGTCCCCGTAGAAAAACATCTGGAATTGTAAGGTCTAGCGAACAGGAGGGAGATCACCAAAATGAGAGAAGACTTCCAGGAAATTTCCGTCTAAGATGTCCATAGAAATGCGAGGAGTATGGGCTGTTTCCCCATCATGCTGAAACGACAAGCCATCTTGCCCCATCAAGGCAGCGATGACGCAGTTCAGGCAATAAATAATCATCCAACATTTCCACGTACCGTTGTGCATTACCATTGTTGCCTTCAAAAAAATTAATGATCCTTACTTCACTAACCACACAGTCACACGTAAGATGTGCAGGGGTCTCTCACTCACGATTTGTGGATTTACTGAACTCTAAAATTGAAAATTTTGTTTGTTTACAGCACCATCTAAATGAAAATGAGCCTCATCACTCATAAGGAAACAGTTTCGTCATTTTCATCCTAGATTTCCTTCATTCTGTGATAAAAGTCTATACGCTGTCTCTTATCTGCATGACTCAATTGATGACATTTTGCAAACTTGTATGGATGAAATTGAAGGTCTATAATCAAAAGTTTTCTCACTGTGGTTGGGTGTAGTCTGAGAGCTGCAGTCCGTTTCCTTATCGAACAGTTATGGCTCTGCACTGTTGCAATCCGTACCCGCTCAACAATCTCCGAGGTACTAACTTTCCTTGCTGTCCTGGGGGTTTCTTTTTCAACAATGATCCTGTTGTGTTCACATTGTGTATCCAACGCAATATTGTATTGCGTTCAGGGATCGCACCATGCAGCGCAACATTAAAATGTATACAAAAGTCTTGGGTCTGAGTCAATGACTCACCGTTTTATAAAAGTGTACGATGTACAAGGTTCCACATCGCGGCTACAACTGGAAATGCATACTCCCCCCTCTACAGTACCACCATACGCAACTCTCACCACTTAATATTCTCCGGGTATTATGCAAGTCAAATTATGTGTTTCCCGGTAATCATCCTGTATATAAGTAGATAGTTAAAAAATAAAATTAATATATTGAAATAATTGTTGTTATATTTCTATCACAAAATGGATCTTCTTCAGACATAATATGACATAATATTGCAATATATATATTTACATACATACCAATTACTTATTTACTTTGAGATTGTTCAAAAATTGAATAAAAGGTGGGTATTACCTTCAGATCTGCATTGTTACAGTTTATTTGTTTTACCATATTTTCTCTTCTTGTACACTTGTAATTCAGCTTTTATTTCCCCAAAATTATAATACAGTATTTACATTCACTTCCGTGAAACTTTTTTCCCAATTACATTTTTCATGCAAAGTAACATATTATCTTGGATATATTATCAGCGATCTTAACAATTAATACTATTTCCGTTTTATTTGTGACAATAAGTTATATACTGTTAATATTCTAGATACGGTAAGAGTAAATTATATGTTCTAGGTTATATTATGACAACAATTATTAGGTAACTCCTCATAAATATTTAGAAAGTTACAAGATTGCCTATTATGGATTGTTAAATAAATTAGAACTTCTCTTTAGTTATAAAAAGCTGTAAGTTTATATCTTTTAACTTCATTCAAACAACTATCACAATATTTATAGCATATTATAGCATACAGCAATCTAGGCTATTGTTGGTACGATGGCTCAGAAAATGTTACAACAGAATTTCTGTGCTAGCGGCCGAAACAGAAATTTAGAAGATTTCCTAGCATAATTTTATTGTGAATTACAAAATTGAAATTATTTATAAATAAAAAAAAAAGAAAGATCAGGACGACTTAGTCAAAATACAATTGTGATGCTAAAATCACAGAGAAATAGCGGAAGTTAAAATTAAATGGGAGGCCCCATGGGGGGGGGGTTACAATCCATGGGTTTATTTTTCTTTTTTGTTTTAGTCTATAGTTTTTGTTCATTTATACATTTTGTAATATATATGTACATCCATTAATTAAGAAAATCAACAACAAAATAAATATTTAAAAAATTAATGATTAAACCAAGGATAACTCAGCCTATATATTATACATAATTATTTATATTTCACAAGGTACTGCCTAATCACTATTCCTTTCCAGAAGATATTTTTAAATTTTATTGACCCAAGATTGTAAAAAACAATGTGTGGTCATCCTGGGATGTTAGATTTTTTATGGCAGTATCCTTGTAATAGATTTACTGCATAGAGAAAATTTGTCACATTAACTTGTTGAAATAAGATACAACTAAATGTAACATCCTATTAACTTTGTAAGTAAATTTTGTAACTCAATTGATAGGACTTTTACATTTGGTTTTTAAGCTGTTAAATGTTAAAACAACACTATCTGCCATAAAATAACCATAATAGACCACATGTTAAATAAATGTATCTCATAGTAAAGTTCCCAGCACTTTAGAACAAGAGGAGTGGGGGAAGGGTGGTGGAGCATTGACACCCCTCTTTTTGTCGCCCATTTTTGTGGCCGCCATATTATAAGATCACATTTACATGTTAGACCCTGACATCATACTCTGTGACATCAGATGCTTAACTAATTATTTCCTAGTGGGATTCGAGCCAATGAAGTCTCTGGATTTGAAAGCAGACACTACTGACTGAGCTATCATGCATAGTATTACGCATTGTATTTTTATGGAAGTATATAAGTCTCCATATTTTTGTTGGTAATTAATTGTCGTCTTGTTTATTGTGGGCGCTACTAGAGAGATCCACATATTATTTTAATTATATTTTGTTACCTAGAGTAGACGACATTGGTTACTCCATGCACTGTTGTTGATATTACAGTACCATTTAACAGTTAATTTTTTTCAATGATGGTATATTCACCTACGTTATGTTAATATAATGCATAATATATTTATATGATTTACAGTGTCTCTGTTGGCTACTAGATCATACCACCGATATTTTGTTAGTGTCGACAGTAGTAGTTTTTGGAAACAAGAGCGAAGCAAACAGGCGAGTACACTTGATAAAGTCACAACAAAATTTGTTTATTGAATTTATTATATTAAACAAAAACTACGGCGACGATGCACAATCATGGCGGTTGGGCACGTTCTTTTACCGTAAGGCGTACCTAGTTTTTCACACGAGCACGTCAAACTCGCGTATGCCTCATGGTACGGGTCTAGCTCGTACCTCTAGGTTAAGAATGCTAAGTTAGTGTGTGTAAGGAAATAACCAAAAAAATCAGTCAGCCTATAACTAAGTTTGTTAGATAATTAAAACATAATTATACATTGTATTTGTATACAACAACAAATCAATATTCAAATCACAGATATAGGAGACAAGTGTCCACCGCCACTAGAGAGCACTTCCGACATTTTTATGGTTAATATAATGTGTAATATATTTATATGAATTGTATATTCTCCCTTGGCTACCAGAGCAAAGCAACAGTATTTTTAATGTTATTATAGTTATATGATTTATAGTTCCTCCGTTGACTACCAGAGTGAAGCACCGGGACTTTTAGTGTTAATATAGTGTGTAATATATTTATATGATTTACAGTTCATTTGTTGACTACTAGAGCATAGCACCGGTTCTTTTAATGTGTAAAATATTTATAGTTCTCCGTTGGCTACCAAGGCATAGCACCGGTTGAGAGAGCAACCACCCAAAATTTGTACTATATTATTATTTTATTATTATTATTATGTAAGACAAGTTTATATGACACTACTTCTCACACGTCTAGAACTACTAAAGTGCAAACCATCCTGAGCTTACCACTGCCCACTTGTGTTTATATAATGTATTAGATTATCATATTGTTGTTACATCTAAAAACTGTGACCTAACCTAACCAATACCTACACTAACTTTACCTAACCTAAAGAAACCATGTGATGTAACCTAATCTAGTCACCAGTCTGTAGTTATCTAGAGACATATTATAGTTACACTTTTGGCAACTAGATTGCACCACAGATATTTTTAATGTAAATATAATGTTTAATATATTTATATAATGTATGATACATTTATATGATTTATAATTCCTATTTTTGGCTACCAGAGCCTGTTGGTAATAGTTCCAACATTTGCTACTAGAATGATTTAGTGTCGATAATAGTTTCAATGTTCGCTGCTAGTGTGTGCTAATGCCATGCAAGTAGAAGGTATTTTGAACCATCTTAGTACCTACCCAACCCAAAAGTAACCATCACAGTTTTTACCTAGCTCTAAAAATTATTTACAACCATCATAGTACATACCCAAAATAAAAGAAACTATCATAGTGCTTACCCAAAAACCCAAAAAAGTATTTATAACCATCAGTAGCCAACCTAAAATCATTGTGGATCAGCTATCATGGTACCTCAACCTATATGTAATACCAAACTACAAAATACACAAGATCATCTAAGCTTTAATTGAAATAAGTCTTACTCCCAGAACACGATCAGTGGAATGAAATTGCAGTGCTGGGCCATGTCTGGGTCAAGAAATAGTCATGTCTGGACCTGTCCAACGGTTGACGACATGTGCCAAGTGTTATCAGATTTGCACAACCTTTAGACAAGTATAGTATCACATTTGTGAGGGAATGTTTTATTTCTATGTATCATATTACAAGCCGCACCGAAAAACTTGTCAACGTAATCAGCGTTGACCGTAAATATAACCTAAAATGATGCCTCTTCCAACCTGAGATCTTAAAAAAAAATTTATGACCATGATTGAAGTTATTACATAACCTAACCTGAGACTGTGTTTATGTGCTAAGTGTGTGTGTGTGTTTTGAGACAAGCTCAACTTTTTGCTTTAACTTACTCTTATTATGGTATTATGGCGCCATTGCAAGAATGAATGCATACTTGCGTAAAACATATGATTTTGATCCCGTACAAACGAAACTTTTTCACATAAGAAAGGTCGAAACAAAATACACGGATATACTAAATTCACTGTTAATTAAGAATTAAATAGTAACTTGCGAGTTTATTCGTCAAGTGTTCCAAGCAGAATGACTGAATAGAGACTCTCACAGTCACTTAACACCAGCATACTAAACAGCAGACTATCGATACCAACACCGCATTCTTGAAGGTACCTCCACCTAAAATACTGCATCAACAACTCCATTTAGTTCAACACCCTCAATATTTGACACCGCTAGTAATGATGCTCAACAACCCAAAGCTGAAACTTTTCATATGGCCTTGATTGTAGTTTCTGTTTGGGTCCTGGATTCTCCTATCCACTTATAAATTGTGGGTTTTCTGTAAGTCGAGAAAGTCCCAATATTGTCTAAGATTTGTGAATAGATCTTTTATCTGTTGTTTTCAATTTTGCTTTTTTCTGTTACAATCGATTGTAAATAACACAAAGACTTTGGCCGCTATTGAGGTAATGTCTCGGACGTTTCCGGCATTGAACACTTGATCCATGATTTGGAGGAAGTCAATGGATGCTCGTACTACAAGACTGTCTGAATCTTCGCACCGAATGTATGGCGACTTATGACATGAGAATTGTGTGCAAGTGTAGACAAAGAGGTGGCAAGTGTTCAGGCCGCTGAATATCGTGCACGTGTGTATCTGTTTGAATATATCATGACAGACTTGGACAAATTACCAAGTTCATTTTTTAATTACAAGGATAATCACAATCCACAGTGATGGTTTGACATAGTCGTCAACTTTCACCTTGTTCCGTTTGGTCAAACAAACCTGTCGTAGCAACCATACCTTGTAGATATGTGTTCTGCACAGACTATGTGAACCAATTTAGGAGGTGCCCACTTTGTGGACGACAAATTGAAGACATCTGTCACTTATACCAGACCTGTACTATGATTATTAGGACACACTACACATGTGAGGCATTCAAGATTTTTCTACAAAGTTTTTATATTTATATTCATTCATTTTTTAAATTATATGTTAAAATACAATGATATACATAAGGAACAACTGATTTCCTATAACTTTTTATTATTATATACATTCATTTTTCTTAAACATATGTTTAAATTAACTGTTTTTTTTTTTTTTTACTGCATAATATATATATGCACAAGGAACAGACTGATTTCCTTTTTGTACAAAACTGATCTGAATGAATATCGAAGGAGAATAATTAATTATAACACCTACATAACTAGTTTTTATTAACCTAAGCTCAACACAGTCAATTCCTATAAGCACGAGAGAGAGTCAGACCCGTACCGAACTCAGCATGAAAAATCACCGTATATACCACCATGAAAAATCTGTACCTATCAAAGTGCAATTAGTGCTTCAGTAGTACTATCAACAAAACTACCGTAATCAGGGTGCAAACAAAAATAGACATTAGCAAACTGTAATACAAACAATGTCCATGGCAGCGGGTTATATAGTCGCTAAACAATACAACGAGTAATGCTATGAATGAAAGCTCAGTTGGTATAGTCTCTTTCTTCAAATCCAGACTTAATTGGTTCGAATCCCACTGGTTAAATAGTTAAGAGTCTGACGTTACAGAGTATGATGTCAGGGTGTACAGATTGCGTCAATTAGAATACAGCGCAAACAGGGGAGTGTGCAAATCTCGTACTCCGGCACCCACTAATCTGGAGAACATTTCCCCTATCACTGTAGTGTACAGTCAGTTGCTCCACGCGTTACTGCCGCCTGCCTATCACACCTTACAATTACTAAAGCAACCATAGTATAGCGTGGCTAGACAGCAACTGACTACTTTTTGGTGCTGACTGTACTGAAGACTCACAGTCGAGTAGGAGAGGGTACGACTTTAGAGCGCATGATCAATTGACGCTTCACGCTGCCTGGCACAATCTATAATGTGTAAATGTAAAGTCACAAAATGGCCGACAAGAAATGTCGTCCAAACAAGGGGAGGAATTGCGGGGCAAAGGGGAGGGGGAGGGCCCACTCCACTTTGGTCATTAAGTGTCCGGAATTCTATTGTACTACAATGGGTTCCAAGCCATGTAGGGATAACAAAGAACAAAAAAGTAGACATCTTGTCTTACGAAGCTGCTGGTAACGAAAATGTTAGCTCAGATCCAATCATACCCTCCAGTGACTTCATATTTGCCATAAAACGTATTTGTAATGAAGATTAAAACACATATTTAAGATTACCCCTAAAAGAAAATGGTACAAATCAATTGAACCTGTTATTATCGACAAACTCTGGTTTTGCTTTGAAAATCCACTTTCAGTAGATATGACATAGTATAAACATAATTAGACTTGATTTTGGGCATGCCATCGTTAATACCAGTACACAAGAAAATTTTCATTCCCCATGTGTTTGCACTTTTGCAGTGTAGCGTGGGTCAGTTTGAGATACTTGATCATCTCATCCTGTTTAGTCCAGCACATTGGCTTTTCAGAAATATTTTATACAACGAACAAACATAAGAGCAGAAAATTTTCTACCCCACCCCCTCCGTTTAAACTTGTTGATGTCTTAAAAGTTAACAATGAGATTATACTACGTGAAAAAAATAAATATCTAGCAAATATAAAGAGAATATTCTAAGCTCAAAGTTAAACCAACTAGCAAAATGTCATTAACTTTCAAAAACTGCTACATGTATAAAATACATAATTTCATACATATTTATTCTCCAAATTTTGGGTTTCTCAATCCATGGCCATTCCTTTTCGGTTTAGTTACAAATCATAATGGGCCTTAGGTGAGAAGACTTGCCCCAACAAACCATCCTTGTTATGGTGTCATTCCTGATTTTTTTTTTTTTTTGTATTTTTATTTCTCAACAGTTTATCCCACTTTCTTACTAACAGAACACTCACTTACAATACTTACATTGAGACTTTTAAAACATTGTTATTAAAGATTACTAACTAACCTAACTCATAAATAGCAAAAAAAAAAAAATTGTTGGAGAGTATACATAGAAATCATAGAATATACATTGATTAAAATTGGGTTTCAAACAGTACTTTGAAATTTAAGAGGCCCATGAGAAAAATCAGTGAGTGCTCAGCAAAGGTTTAAAAAGAGAGAAAAAAAAAGAACAAAGAAGAAGAAGATCGGATTCGGCGCTTATCGCAAATAAAACGGGGAGATAAAATGAGTCATTAATGGTTTTTCATGTATTCATAAATGGTATTTAAAATTAAATTATGTGAATTGTTGACAGTGATAACAAACGTGCGGAATTAGTTCAGTAGATATTAACTATAAAAGTTTTATTCCCAAAATTTTCAAATTACTCTTTACTAAGGCAATACTTTTAAGGTTAGATTTTGTCTTCTGCTTTATATATTTAAAGTTTTTAAATTATTAATATTATTATTTAATACTAGTTAAATCTATGAATAACATTACAGAACCACTTAAAACAGGAATAATTAATGTGTGGTTCTTAATTAGTGGGAAAACGATGATTAATATCAAGGAAATTAATTTTAGGTGGATCTATAAGAGTTTGGTTTTTAAACTTGGAGAAAATCTCATTTTTTCTAAATAATTTTCTCTTAGATTGCACTCAAATTAGACTACTAGTTAATATTTTTTATTGTGTAAGAAACCAGATGTTTTATTGGTACCTTAAAATTTCATTAAGAAAATGGTTGAAATCGTTTATTACCTAGTTTATTTTGAAAAAAATGTGATCATATTAGATATCATTTTGGGTTTGTCAGAATTCAAAATTGCCCAAAACACAGGCAGTAAAGTAGTGTATTTAGGCGAATATCAGACATCATTTACGTAAATATGTGACAAAATTAATAATAGGACAAAATCAAAACCAACATGGTCTAGGATAAAATATGACTAATTAATTGTCATAAATATTAATTTTTTTATCAATGCATTTCTTTAGGTAATTATGTATTGTAGGCCCTACCTCTTTCCGAATTTTGAGACTTGAAATGTACAATTCATTTAGTGTAAACCTTCCTTTGAAAAGGAAAACAAGATATACTATTAATTAGCAAAATTCACTTTTTCACTACAAAACATTTAAAATGAAAAGTAGCATACCAAGTTCACTTACAAATATGTTATGGTCTAGGGTATTATTACCACTGAAGTAATTACAGATGACAACACGTTTTTATGTAGTCGATTATACAGTAAAGTGAGTATGGTATTGACTAGTATCGATTATCCATTAGACTGATTGTACAAGCATAATACAACTTTTGGCAATAATTTTACTTTGCTGCAAAATAGAAATATTATGATGTTTGTTTCATATGAAATAAATGTTCAATAAAATAACCTTACCTAACTTGTCAATTTTGTCAAAGATAGGTTAGGTAAGATTCAGTCTTTTATATTATATATATAAATAAAATATAATTTTTTGAAATACTGTTTATATATGATATTAAAGTATCAAAATTATCATATTTTAATATCAACTACATTCCTAAGATGTTCATTCACCATGTATTATCATACAATACTGTTATGTGAATCTCTATATTAGATGTTATTTGTTGTTTATGTTGGTGGTTAAAATGTAGTCAAAGTTGTGGCCGCCGCCCGCTTTTTGGTAGCGGAAAACTTCTGTTAAAAATTTGAAGTCCTTCACTGTTTGGAGACTGCATCACGGTCACTGAAATCTGTCAGGATGGCGACAAGGTCATGGTCTCAGGCGATAATTAAATAACTTGAGGTGATAAGTTTAGTTTCAAACGATTTAGGGTTTTATTTCACTTACTGGTCTACAATGCTTCATATTTACTAAGTAAAAATATATATCTACATTCCCCCTTTTTTTGAAAAAGACGATTAATATATTTAGGTTACAGCCGTGCCGGAAGTGCGTCCAACCCGGTTTTGCTTTCTCCGTGCAGACTGATTTTTTCTAGCCACTCCGACTGTATCTTTTCCCTCCATTTGGTGATCTTGCGCTGATCCAACAAAATCCATCTATTTGATTGTTGCACATTCTTTATTATATAAAATTATAATTATAGAATTCCTTTTTAATTAATTAAATCGTTAATTATTTATATTATATTATAAATGGTGAGCTCCTTGGCTGGGATTAATATTGTGTTATAAATTTGGGTTATGTATTCATGAATTTGGTATTTTCAATGTCAATATATACAGTGAAATAGTTAATTCCGATATGAAACTATTTTTCCTTTTTAAAAGTAGGCCTATGGTTTGTACAGGGTGCGGCAAAAAAAACCGATCTAATTTAACTTACAAATAACTCAAAGATTGACAGTGATACAATATGTTTTATTGGTTATTACAGACTGTTATTGATTGCCATTAACGGAAACTTACATATGAGCAGCAAAATCATCAGTTTAAGTTTTGAAGATCACGTCCTTAAAATGGTGTCCCTCTTTGATTAAGCACTCTTCCAGTGTCGCACCAAAACTGTCAAACACCGTACTTAACATTTCAGGAGTCAGGTTGGCGATCTCTTGAGTTATGGCCTCCTTTAGTTCACCCAATGTGCGGGGGTTGTTTGTGTACACTCGTGACTTTAAGAAGCCCCCAGAAAAAAATCACAGACGCTTAGATCCGGCGAGCGTGCTGGCCACGCAATATCCCCGAAACGTGAAATTACTCGGCCACGAAACTTTTGTTGCAAAAATTCCATCACATCATTGACTGTGTATGCAGTTGCCCCATCCTGATGGAACCACATTCTTCTCAGGACTATGCATTTTCTACGAAGTTCAAGCATGAGGAAGTTTTGTAACATAAACAGATAGCGTACCGAATTCACCGTAACAGTTCGACCACCCTCTTCAAAGAAATATGGCCCGATCACACAAGTTTTTGTGACACCACACCACACAGTGACCTTGGGGCTATGTAGAGGACGTTCATAAAACTGTTCGGGATTTGTAAATGAGCAATAGCGAAAGTTTTGTTTGTTAACGAATCCGTCCAGATGAAAATGCACCTCGTCACTAAACATTAAAATTTCTTCATTGGCATTTAAATCAACCATTTCTTCAGCAAATGTTTGTCGCTTTGCATGGTTAGTGGGCTTTTAATTGCTGCACAATAGCCAATTTGTATTGATGAAAATTCAGATCGAACCATAAAATTCGTCTAACCGAGCGATCAGACATGTTCAAAGCAGCAGCTTGTTTACTGGCGGGCCTACGAGGACTGTTTTCCACAGCAGCACGAACTCTATCGATGTTCTCTGGCGTCTGAGCTGACCTTGGACGGCCTGTCGGCTTCTTTTTCAACGCAGAACCCGTTGTTCTAAAGTTAGTAACCCACCACATAATTGTGCTACGCAACGGAACTTCTCCATGTCGACCTAATTGAAAGAACACCCGGAACTGCTTTTGAGTAGCAATGATTAAATCGCCACTTTTATAATACGCCTCGATAACAAATGCGCGTTGCTCAGACGACCCCACTGCTGTATGACTTCTGACAATGGCGTCGTGTAGGCTTTACAACAAGCCTACCCCCACCACCCTCAGATGTCCTGTCGCTGAATGGTGCGCTGCAGAAAATAGATTGGTTTTTTTGCCGCACCCTGTACAAAATAAGTTCACATTAAAAAAAATTTATTTTATGATCATTAAAGACTTTTAATTATTATCAGACACTCTACAGCACTAATCATTTCCTATTGCGTTGTATAATCATGTGATTGATTTTTTCAGGACTTTGGAGAGTTATATATTTATTGTCATCTTAGATGAGTTGTGGATATGTTCACATATGTTTTTAATTTTATTGATACAAGGAGATATACCAGCATATCTATTGTACTTTAAACAAATGTTTGTATACTATCCTTGAAAGAGTAAATATGAAGTGTACATGCCGGGGTTGAATTTAGTTGCGAAAAATCATGAAATCATTTACTAGCTTCCTTAATTTGAATGAATTAGATCATATTTGATGTTAGAAGACACTTTTGAAGCAACACTACCAAAATACATTAATTTAGTAGAAAATGACAATTCTAAAAATAAAAATTTCTGATATGTTTTGGTTACTACATGTGTACATACATCTGTAGTACTATGTTAGTCCGATTAGTGAATATCTCATCGTTCGATGTTTTTGTTATGACTGTGCTAGTGAAATTAGTGAATATCTTTTCCTGTGAAGTTTATGTTGTGTGCAATATTTCAACATGATAATTATATTATCTTCCCAGACCTTTTGCCCTTTATTACGTTTATATATATATATATATATATATATATATATTCTTATATGGATAATTACCTGAACAAACCGTTGTTTAGTCTTAATTCTAACAACGTTCTAATATTAGAGTTGCAGTTGCGATATATTGCGCATAGCGTAAACTATACACATAGGTTGAGCTGGATTTTGTACTTTTATATTTGTTATTTTCTACTAAACTAATGTATTTTGCTATTTCAAAAGTGTCTTCCGACATCATATACGATCTATTTCTTTCAAATTAAGGTAGGTTGTAAACGATTTCATGATTTTTCACCACTAAATTCAACCGGCGTGTATACTCCACTCTGGATCCAAGAAGCCTAGAGCTATGAATTTTTTAACATGGGGTAGATCTGTAGACTCGTACTGAGAAAGGGGTTTAAAAATGTTCCACTCCAAAGGTGTTTTTTTAGACCTAAAACTAGTATCATATCTTTGTTATTTATGGGTAGATTTTAATCAAAATTGGTGTGTTCTGTATTTTGGCATAATTTATTTCCATAGCACCACCATTAGGGTTGTGCTAAAATAATTATTTCTTTATAAAACTATCTCAACTATACCCAGGTAAAACTGGGGCCATCAGCTAGTTCTATTGTATATTCTAGAACTAAGTTAAATAGGAGAGGAAAGTACCACACACTTTCATAAATTTAATTAACTCTGTCATTGTTTCATGATTTCATAAGGATAAAAACCTTTCACTACATCTATTATAAAATTATACACATGGATTAATTAATCTCTGTTACTATGTTTAATTCGTTCTCAGCGTAGAATTCCATTCAGAAAGCTAACTGCATAACTATATGTTTGTATCCATCACTAGCAGAGAAACGTTTCCCTTAACCCTTCAGTAGGCGCGCGGGGTACGGTTGTACCCCATACAGTTTTGTTTCCTTTGTAACTTTTTACCCTGCCGCTAGGGTAAGGTGAGCGCTAGAGTACCTTCAAACCGGTTCTTGAGCTCCAAGGTTAGTGCGACTCGAAACGTCACCGAGTATCGATCGCTGTGTTATTCTTGTTTGAATCGCTCTGGGGTACAAGTGTACCCCGCGCACCTATTCGTGTTCTGTTATGGCGAAGCGTATAAGATTGTGTGATGACTCGATTATCCATGAACTGTTTCAAGGAGAGTCATCAGGTGAGGACGACTTTGTGGAAAATGACAGTGACGATGGTGAAGAAGATATTGTGGAAGAAGAGATCCATGATTCTGATACAGAAGAAGCAGTTCAAGAGCCTAATGAGCCTGATGCAGAGATTTTGTACCTGGATGAAGACGATGGTGATGACGTTCCTCTTGCATATGCATACTTGGTAAGAGATAAGGATAAAAATGTTATGAAATGGAGGAAAAATTCTCCACTAGCAAGAAATGTCCGAACCAGGGCAGAAAACATAATTGTAAGGCTTCCAGGGCCTAAAGGAGAGGCTAGAGGAAAGGTTTCTGAGATTGAATGTTTCAACTTATTTATGGATGACACGTTGATCCGACTGATAGTTACCTCAACTAACATTTATATTAACGTGGTCAGGGAAAAATTTCATAGAGACAGAGATGCAAGAAACACTGACGAGGTAGAAATCCGTGCCTTTCTTGGAATTCTGTTTCTTTCCGGTACATTAGGAAGTAGCAGAAAGAAAACTAAGCACATATGGGATAATAGCAAAGGGTCAGGAGTTGAATCATGCTATCTTGCTATAAGTGAAAAGAGATTTCATTTTCTCATGCGCTGTCTGCGGTTTGATGACTTCAGAGATCGTCAGCAAAGGAGGGAAATTGACAGATTAGCACCAATCAGAGAGCTGTTTGAACTGAGCGTACAAAATTATCAGAACTTTTTTACTCCAAGTGAATTCTGTACGGTTGATGAACAATTAGTTGCATTTCGAGGGAAATGTCCGTTTCGCATGTATATGCCGAAAAAACCTGCAAGGTATGGCATAAAGGTGTTTGCCCTTGTGTGTGCGAAAACAATGTATACAGTAAACCTGGAAATTTACGCTGGAACTCAACCAAATGATCCATACAAGACATCAAATTCTTCAGAGGACGTGACAGTCAGAATGGTAGAACCTATTTCAAATACAAATCGAAATGTAACTATTGACAACTGGTTCACATCTGTATCATTATCTGAAAAACTGTTACAAAAAAAGAAATTGACAATTGTTGGCACAATAAAATCTACACGTGTTGGTGTCCCCCATGAATTGAGGCCTTGCAAAGAAAGACAACCTAGTTCTTCTCTGTTTGCATTTCACAAGAAAAAGACGCTTGTTTCTTACTGTCCAAAGCCTAACAAGGCAGTAATTTTTTGTCAACGATGCATCACGACGATAAAATTGACGATGAGACCGGACCAAGCCAAAAACCTGAAATTGTAACATTTTACAATAAAACCAAAATTGGCGTAGATGTTCTCGATCAAATGTGTGCAAAGTACAACGTTGCAAGAAACACAAGGCGATGGCCTATGGTGATTTTTTTTGATCTCATGAACATTTCTTCAATCAACGCACTTTGTGTTTACAAGTTCAACAACCCCACAGCAAAACCATTACCGAGAACAGAGTTCTTACAAAAGGTTGCCTGGGAACTCATCAAGCCACAGATCGAAAGAAGGTGTCAAATCAATAGTCTATCAGTCCAACTAAAGAACAGAGGGAAGGAGCTTCTCGGGATCATACCAGATGGACCTCAACACATCCAGAACAACGCCGTTGGTCGCTGTCATTTGTGTCCAAGAAAAAAGGATCGAAAATCAAGAAGGAATTGTGACAAATGTGCTCTCAAGGCATGTGTTGAACATTCGTTCACTGTGTGTAGGGCTTGTTTCTAAAGGAGTTTTACAAATGCATCACTCATGTAATTTTTTGGAGTTACTATATTATGATACATATATTCAATCATTTGTGTTTACATATTTTTTATTTATTATGACATGATAATACCACTGAACCGTATACAAATTAATTCATACAATAATAATTTCCAGTTGTATTTTTAGTACTAAAATTTGTCAATCTTAAATGTTTATAAGTGTATTAATGTACAATATACATATATTTACATTATTGTTTTTTAACTTTGTACGTGTTTTGAGTTTAACTTTTTGAAATAATGACATGCTAATACTATCTGAGGTGTTTACAAGTAAATTTGCATATTATTTCCAATAATTCGTACAGCTGAAATGTGACAATGTGTTGTGTATATCAGTTGTTTACGTATATCCAATAAAACAATTAATGTAAATCTTATGAATTTGGCCTAGGAATAAAATTGTCAATGAAAATCATTGTTTGTTACCTTGAAAAAAAAAAAGTTTCAAAAGCCTAAACATTGAACAAAACTTTAGACAAAAATTCACTAAATATCACATTTACAAACTTTGTACAATATGGTCATAGATAGTTTTTTTATTTAAGCCATAATCACATATAATAGTTCAGAAGTAGTGTATGCACGACTTGTTGATGTTATTTAAATAAAATATTAACAAACAGGATGATAAATCAATATATATATATATATATATCTTGGGGTACAGCTGTACCCCGCGCGCCTATCCACGTTTTGGGTAACCGCGCGCCTACCGGAGGGTTAACCATTAATTGAAGATCTCGAATAAACGGTGCTATGTAGACTCGAAAAAGTCATTGCCTACTTTTATGTACTTTTAGAGCCTGGGTTGCTTTTTGGTAGACAAATGTTTTTTGATATACAGGGAGTGATTTACTCTGATATAAATTTTTCTCTTAATTCAAATCAATTAATTTTTGTCTTTTTTCAAAACTTGTTTTTCATTTCTAACTTGTGTATATATATTATTATACTAGATGAGTTGAAATGAAATAAAAATATCAAAAAATAGTATTACAGTTGGACATAAATCTTATGTAATTTAATGTTATAACAGTCGGTACATGATGGAATTCCATGATAATGGAAATAATGAGACGATTATTTAATTCCACAAAACAGCTTTAATTGCGACATATGTTTCGCCGTTAGGCATTTTCAAGCAACTAAATTGAAAACAAAACAAGTCTAAACTAAAAATGTGAGACAAAAGGAAAGGTTAGAGTAAAGGGGTTGAGAAATGACAAAAGAAAGGTCAATGATCTAACTTGTGGGATGGAAGTGGGGGTGTTTTAGAAAACAAAGGTTACACTCAATAGTGGTGATGAGTTAAGATGTATTTGTTCATTTAAGTTGGAAGTATGGTTTTTTAAAATTGATCTATTGATTTCTAAAGTTTTCAATTTAGTTGCTTGAAAATGCCTAACGGCGAAACATATGTCGCAATTAAAGCTGTTTTGTGGAAATAAATAATCGTCTCATTATTTCCATAAATCTTATGGTTGTAAAAAAATATATGGCCAAAAGTTGAATCTGTGTAGTACATCTTTGTTTGCTACCAAATTGAACCCAAGGTTTTCATCCTATAATTTGTTTGTGTAATTATCGAAAGTCAAAATTTATTAATTAATTAAAACCCAATTTAGATTATTTTCTTAAATATCAAGTTCTGGTTTTTTATCAAATTTAGTTAAGGTAAATTATTTTATATAATGTAATTTAGCTTGAACATAAAAAAGACGGAGGAAGTGAGCTAATTCATCGTAATTTTTTACTTTTAGCTAAAAATACATTAAAATTTGTTGTTGTCATTTATTGAAGCAATTTGTTTTTCTGATTTTATTAAAATATATACTAATGAAAGTTTTATGCTCTTGCTGTGTCAATGTAAAACAACAACCATAAGATAAACAAGTTCTTTCTTCCCCCTTAATAAATAATTGTGTTAACTACTTTATTGTTAGTATAGCATATCATTTTGTATAATTAACATTGATTAGTTTAATATTTTCTGTAATAATTACAGTCCTACAGCAGATTAATTAACCATATTTTTGTAATATTTCTAAGAATATTTTATCTCTCTATCACTATTTGATCAACGTTATGGTTATCAAAATCCATAAGCCCATTTCCCCTTCCCTACTCTCTTTTATTGTATGCTTTGTATGACCCTGTTGTGGCCATCGCCTGCTTTTTGGGAGCTGAAAACCCTTGTTAAAAAATCGGAAGTTCTCTGTTGGCTGGAGACTGTATCCACGTTGGGCGAAATATTGTCTCAGCCGATTAATTATTCAATCACGCAACGCAAGTTTCCTAAATTATAATATTTATTCTTCACTGTTATTTTACATATATATTAATTATATTTTACTATAGCTACGTTTTCTACCAGAAAGACATAAATTGACAATTTAAGCTATGGGCATGCCGAAAATGCTACCGACTTGTAATATTTCAAAAAAGAAGGTGAAGTTAATTATTTATTTTATTAATTCATTAATTTATTAATTTGCTCGACTAGGGCGCCAGGTATCCTTAACATACCAATTTTGAAAAAAGAATGAATTTAAATATTTAAAAGAAAGAAAAAATATCTGGGGGTCGTAAGTTCTTTTCACAGTGTACTTACAGTGATATTTGGTATTTAATGAAAACACTTGTCTCTGAAATGTTAACATAAAGATTTATTAAACTATTAAAGAAACATCCTACAAATTATTATTAACAACAAAAAAATCATATTATAAATACTAGTTATCCTTTTTAATTTCAATAACAAATTATGAATTTATATTTCCTTTATTTCTTTCTTTCAAATTAATTAATTTTATCTTTAAAAATGCTTTTACCAATAAAATTGTTGCAACAGGAATTTACTTTTTATTTAAATTTAAATCATTATAAAGATCTCAGATGGAGATTTACTTCAATTATTAAAATTTTTATTATTTTATCTATCAATTTATTTCCTTTTAAAATATTTATGAAACAGATTAAAAAATTTAAACATGTATAGCAAAATATATCAAAACATAATATAAATACTTAGTCCTAATTTAACATATGGTGTTTATACCAGAACACCCATTTGCACTAAAATTGTCCAAAGATATTAATTCCAGATGTCCTGAGACTTGTAGATTACAGCAAGCGTTGTTTTCTGAAAAGTTCATGTTTCGAATATTCACCCAGCACTCTAGGAATGTTATTTTTTTTTGTACGACAATCATAACATTCATCATTAATAAAAGAATGTTCACTTCGATACAAAGTTTTTTGCCACGTGCTAAACGATCCGTTTAAGACACTCATTTACAGTACATAGTCTCTTATTCTTTGAAATCTTATAAATTCGAGTGTTCATTAAGTTTCTTTTTTTTATATTCACCGTCTAATTAAATACTTTATACTAATTTTCTCATAAATATTGTTTGTCACTTAGAATACAGTAAGTCTATTACTTTCAAACACGTTTACATTGTCATTAGAAGCGTCCATTATCACTTCCTATCCATTTTCTGCTAAATTAGTCTCTACTAGACTCTCAAAAAACACAACCATTCTCCACCAAGCTCTGATCTAGACTTTTTTAGAAACAACCTGTCACTCCTAACGCTGGACTCAGACTGCTGTAACCATGAGGCAAATTCTTACTTCCGAAAAACGTTCCTTCCGGTCACTGTTCAACATTTTACCGCACTGCCGTAAAATACACATATTTTACATAATAAAACAAACAAACTAAATTACATTAAAATTAAACATAATAATTCATATTGTTGTCTTGAAAATCCATTTTTCTTTTATTAATGAAGTTACTACATTTAATTTATTATTTGAATCTCTTATCTGTTTGGCTTAACCGCGTCTTTTAAATGAGTCTATATTAAAATCTGACTTTTCACATTGTCACAAAAACCCCACAAGGTTTGTATTTCAATACAGGTATTGGAATACAAAGCTTTTATATATATATATTTCAAATCGAGAAAGAAAAAAAATTTTTTAATGGATGTTCAAGACATTTCATTTCAGAAGCTAAGGACCTCATGAAAGAAAATAAGTATCCCTAGTATACTTAATTTAAGAAAGATTCTCTTTTTACATAAAAAATTAAAATCTATTTGCTAAAATCCTATTTCACTATCTCAATTTGTTTGAGTCATCATAACTCATGTAAAAAAAATAATGCGAATCAATTAGTGCTAAGTCTTATCTCTATTTATACAATAAAACCCATCATCAGTTTCCTTTCCAACCTCGTTGGCTGAAACTTTCCATCAACATTTTTTGTTGACAGGATCCCGTCACTCAAAGCTTATCTCCCAGACAGCCGTCTATATACTTTTTCTCGTCTCATCCTCTTTGCCAAGACGACATTTCTACATCCTTTGAAAATCTACCTTTGACTCTAGACATTCATCTGAATAATTCCTTCAACTTAATACAATTTAAATTTAAAACCTCTCATTTTCAATTAACATTTTTACGAAAATTATTTACTTATTACTCAACATTACTTCAATTCACTTTAAAACTTTTCAATTCAGACTTTATATTATTATTTATTTTAGTTTAAATCCAATAACTATTTATTCTTACTTAAAATCTCAATTCTCCTGTATCTTGCTGGGATAACATGTTAGCTACTGATTTTACAATTACAAAAAACTCTTTTCTTCAACTAAAATTCAAAATATAACATCATTATTATCAAAAAAAAATAAAATTACTTACAAAACTCATCTATTTATTTCAAAATTACCTCTTTACAATTGTTTCATCTTTCAGTATCCTGTCTTAAAATTATTTCCATCTTATCTTTCATATTTTAATAATTCAAGTTGCATTAATCCCCAAAAAACCTCTTTATCATTCATTTATCCCTTTATCTCAACGTAGCTTCCTTTAAAAAATCATGATAACCGTCGTTTATTCGCAGAATTCCTCAAATCTCCCTTTATCTCATTAAAAATCGTCGCATATTTCCTTTATTTCATTAAAATCGTCGTATATTTCCTTTATTTCATCGCAGTACTCAAAAAACCTCTTAAAAAACTAAAAAATTAACCATCAATGCAACTTAACTACCTTCTTTATAAAAGTTTATTAACAGAACAACTTCATTTTAAATACCACTTTACTCAACAATTCTGTAAAGTCATCATCTTCATATAAAAACTCAAAAATTCTTTCATTTAAATTACTTCATTAAAATCTCCCTTGTCATCAATCACTTAAATACAAAAAACTTATAAAAAATAAAAAATTATCATTGCTTTCCCAGCTAACACCGTATTTCATCAAAATCTTTAGACACCTTTATCAAATAACTGCTTAACATCATTTATTATTTCAAATTCCATTATTATTTATTTAAAAAACACTACTTATTTATCCTTTCTATCAAATTCATTAAAATCTCTCTACTTATTATTAATTTATTACTCCTTCCTTTAAAAAACAAAAACTTAACCTCCTTTACTCATCATTTAACATCAAAAAAAAAACTTAAAAACTTTATTATTATCTGTCTTGGCAAAACTCACATAAATTCTCAAACCTTAAACAACTATTCTTCACATTCTCAAATCATAAATCACTTAAAACTAACAATTTTTTATCTCATATTATCTAATAATCCTTAAAATTTAAAACATCAAAACATACAACTTATCGTTTTACAATTTAACATCTAATTACCTATTCTAATCACCTAATCAACATTTTTACAATTTTACAGAACTTTTCGTTTCATTTCAAATAAAAACTCCCTTCCTGTCACGTCCGGTTTATTTCTAGGCTTTGTTTCTTAACAAACCCCCTCCTTCTTCATACAAAAATAAGAACCCTTCGTTCTTACCTGAACTTCTTCTACTAAATTTCTGTATTTCTCAACACAAAATAAGAACTCTTTGTTCTTTAAACTTCTCAAAATTGTCAAAGTTTTAACTATATTTCATTTACATAAGTCGTATGACAATTTTTTTTTTTTTTTATTTTTTGTATTTTGTTTTTTCTTATTTTATTTTTCAAAACTCGACCGGGGTTTATTATAGTCACAGTAATTGAATTATACTCCTCTATTCTTATGATGAAGCCCTGTCGAACGTCGATCAATAAAACCACCCTCGTTCCATGTTCTATTTTGTTTTTTATTCTTATACCTTTTTTATTTATTTTTTTTTTTTTTTTTTTATGAATTTTTTGTTTATTTTATGCATTTGACCTCCTACTTACCCCACTACAGTCCTTCTGACCATCTACTTTATACCGTGCATACTTCAAATTGCTCTTTGGACTCTTACACAAAGCAACATGTTGTGACGTTGAAATGTGCAGTGGTTGAATGCAATATCCCTACTAAATTCAAGATAAAGCCCAAAACACATCCCTATTCCACAACACGCTCTCCATGTAGTCCCAGAATGCCTTATTCTTGCGAATAAAACATTCTATTATTACTACATAAACGCTCAGCCATCCACCCAATATGTTCATGTACTCCTTAAATGCATCTACACGAAGAAAATTTTAAAATTCATAAAAAATTTCATTAAAATCGTTTCATCCGAAGTTGAAATAATGTTTATTTTACCAATCTTATTACTAGCATCGCCGATTTTCAGTTTATGTATTCCTTTCTAGATGTTATTATTCAAATTCAAAAAGAAAATTTTATTTTTTAAAATTTATTCTAAGTCCTTTACTTAGAAATTTTACCTTCAATACTATTAAAGTTATTTAAGTAATCTACTTTTGTTCTTGTATACTTTATTTAAAGCCAATTATCCTTTATTTACGTAATTTTTATTTGAAAACGCAAGTTAATTTCCGATTATACGTCAAAAGTTTTTTATTTTCAGAACAATAATTCTGTCTCACGCTGTATCTCGTCTTAATGTCATGCAAAGGAATTCTAGGCCTGGTTTAAGCATAAACAAGTCCCCTCGATATGAGACAATCCTTATCTGTCTACTGATAAGAAGTGAACCTTTTCGTTCCAATACGATCTATAGATGAATCTCAACTCTCTCTTCACATTTTATTGAATATTTATTATTGAATATTATTTCTTCAACACTACACTGGATCTTTGCCTCGAACCAACTTCCTTATCTCGTCACGTTTAATCAATATTTATTCCTTTCATAAACATACAGAGTTATTTACTAACAATCTTGCAGCTCCAATGATCCTCTCATCTAGCTAATCTGTTTTCGTCACGTTTTCTAAATATTAAGATCTTAATAAACATATAAAGTTGTTTACTGCTATAATCCAGCGTCTTTACTTTACAAATACCTAAACGTTTTCTAAAACTAAACTCTTAATATTTTACGCTTGGCTAATAATTATTTTCTATATTTTTGTCTTAGCTTACAAAATTCATTAGTACACACAAATTATTAATATTCATAACTCTTAATCATTTATTATCAAACTTAAACTTACTTATTAACAAAATCTTAACTACTTTTTATTAATTATTTTAAAAATCAAGTCCGTGTGTTTATAAAATGTCCTTACATTTATTTATTCATTCCAAATTTCAATTTATTATGACTCAATTATAAATCATACATTTTTTTTCGATGGTTCCCAGATTGGTGAAAGATTTTAAAATACATGATTGAATTTTTTAACACATTTTTAATGTTAAATACTTCTGTCCACAGGGACAGTTTGTCTTGCCCAGTCATCACAACAGACTCTTTCCTAACAAAGGATCCCGCTTCGTTATTGTCTCGGAGTGTTGACAAAATACCTTTCTCTTTCTCCCTTACAGACATATCTACACTTCTCTTTCTCTCAAACATCTTAGAATCCAATGACCTAATTTCAACATCTGTTCGTTCAGGAATTCTAACCCCACCATTCTTATACACTAGTACAAAGCCTTCTTTTACTATTTCTACATTTTTACTGTCAAGATTATATTTAAAGTTAGATTTCTCACAAAAACTTTTAATTTCTTGTTCTTGGGTTTGAAAGATACTCTTAAATTTTATCATTACATAATTTTCAAACTCTACATTTTTATGACCCACTTGTTTTTTAAAATAAACAGCTGATACCTTCGTTATTAGATTATTTACTTTTACTTTGTTTTTCAAATTACTTATACCTATTCCAACCCCACTAGACATATCAATTTCAACGTTATTTGCTGTTTCTAGATTTACCTTGTTACCTAACCCATTATTCATTATTTTAGAAATTTCTTGAACACAATCATTCACACAATCGTCTTCTATTATTATCAAATCATTTGACATGTTATTTATCTCATTAAAACTGTTAATTTCAATTTCAGCTATTGCTTGATTTAAATTGTTATCTAAATTATTAATATTTTCTACCAAAACACCTTCTACACTATTAATCTGTTCAAATTCTACTTTTTTCTCACAATAGCTTAATTCAAATTCTACTTTATTATTAGTTTCCATTACATTAATTTCCATTTTAAGATTCTGTTCAAATTTTACATAATTTGGTTTTAATTCAACCCTCATTTCTTCAAATTTTTTACACATTGCTTCTTTTAAATCTAAATTAGCTTGTCTTAGTTCTAATTTACTCTGTTTCAGGTCATTATCTATCTTATCAAGTTTGACATTATTCTGTTCAAGTTTAACATTGAAATTTTCCAGCTTAGTGTTAATTTCTAGCTTATTTTGATCAAATTTATTATTGAAGTCATCAAATTTATTATTTAAATCTTGCTTCAAATCTACATTATTTTGTTCAATTTTATTATTTGTTTGTTTAATATCATTACTTATACATTCAAATTTCTTATCATTATCTCGTTTGAATTCTAAGCTATTTTTATCAAATTTTTTATCCATATCTAAACTAGTTTGTCGAAATCCTTTTACTAACATCTCATATATTTTTTCCATGCTCATACCTTGATCATTATTTTCTACACTCTCATCAATCCTAACTTCTTTGGTTACACTAACCTGCTCAATTACCCTAACCTCTTCAGCTCTTAATTCCTTATCTGAATTTTCTTCTACAATTTCTACCCCTGGTGTTTCTACTAATTTTTTATTCATATCTTCACACTTTTCTTTACTATTTAGCATCCTATCACTATCAAACCCATTAAAATCCGAACCTGAACTACTATTCGCGTTCACACTTGAACGTCTACTATTACTATTACTACTTATTTCTTGATCTAAAAAATTTTGTGCAAATTGTTCATTTGTTTGCTCATTACTTTGCGATTCCTTCTCTAAATTATCAAAAATATCCCCTGTAAATTCCAATGGCTCTATATTATTTAAAGAATTTTGATTTCCTAACCCTACCTGTTCATCACTATTATTTACATTTACAATTTCTGACTCCATTTTTATCTTACTATATTTAACACAAAAAATTTTTAAAAAAGAATCTTTCTTATTATTATAAAGAGAGTCCTTACCTTGATTTCAAGAATTCTCATTACCAAAATCACTGTTTATTTCGACTAAAAAGGCCCACAGTTGCGGCGACATTTGTTATATTTCAAAAAAGAAGGTGAAGTTAATTATTTATTTTATTAATTCATTAATTTATTAATTTGCTCGACTAGGGCGCCAGGTATCCTTAACATACCAATTTTGAAAAAAGAATGAATTTAAATATTTAAAAGAAAGAAAAAATATCTGGGGGTCGTAAGTTCTTTTCACAGTGTACTTACAGTGATATTTGGTATTTAATGAAAACACTTGTCTCTGAAATGTTAACATAAAGATTTATTAAACTATTAAAGAAACATCCTACAAATTATTATTAACAACAAAAAAATCATATTATAAATACTAGTTATCCTTTTTAATTTCAATAACAAATTATGAATTTATATTTCCTTTATTTCTTTCTTTCAAATTAATTAATTTTATCTTTAAAAATGCTTTTACCAATAAAATTGTTGCAACAGGAATTTACTTTTTATTTAAATTTAAATCATTATAAAGATCTCAGATGGAGATTTACTTCAATTATTAAAATTTTTATTATTTTATCTATCAATTTATTTCCTTTTAAAATATTTATGAAACAGATTAAAAAATTTAAACATGTATAGCAAAATATATCAAAACATAATATAAATACTTAGTCCTAATTTAACATATGGTGTTTATACCAGAACACCCATTTGCACTAAAATTGTCCAAAGATATTAATTCCAGATGTCCTGAGACTTGTAGATTACAGCAAGCGTTGTTTTCTGAAAAGTTCATGTTTCGAATATTCACCCAGCACTCTAGGAATGTTATTTTTTTTTGTACGACAATCATAACATTCATCATTAATAAAAGAATGTTCACTTCGATACAAAGTTTTTTGCCACGTGCTAAACGATCCGTTTAAGACACTCATTTACAGTACATAGTCTCTTATTCTTTGAAATCTTATAAATTCGAGTGTTCATTAAGTTTCTTTTTTTTATATTCACCGTCTAATTAAATACTTTATACTAATTTTCTCATAAATATTGTTTGTCACTTAGAATACAGTAAGTCTATTACTTTCAAACACGTTTACATTGTCATTAGAAGCGTCCATTATCACTTCCTATCCATTTTCTGCTAAATTAGTCTCTACTAGACTCTCAAAAAACACAACCATTCTCCACCAAGCTCTGATCTAGACTTTTTTAGAAACAACCTGTCACTCCTAACGCTGGACTCAGACTGCTGTAACCATGAGGCAAATTCTTACTTCCGAAAAACGTTCCTTCCGGTCACTGTTCAACATTTTACCGCACTGCCGTAAAATACACATATTTTACATAATAAAACAAACAAACTAAATTACATTAAAATTAAACATAATAATTCATATTGTTGTCTTGAAAATCCATTTTTCTTTTATTAATGAAGTTACTACATTTAATTTATTATTTGAATCTCTTATCTGTTTGGCTTAACCGCGTCTTTTAAATGAGTCTATATTAAAATCTGACTTTTCACATTGTCACAGACTTCTTTTAGTTCTCGAAGGGGACTCTCTCACTCAAATCGTTCCACACGCATCACCTCCCTCCATTAGTAATCTTGCGCTGAGGCAATAAAATCTGTCCGTTTGATTATTGTGCACTATATTTGTCATAGAGAAATAATTTATAATCCCTCTTCCCAATATTTTATTAATCTGGGCTCCTTGGCTGGGCCACACAGTTGTAGGGTGTTTGGCATTTTATTTTTCTTGGTCTTAAATTTTCACTTCAACAATCATAATCAATTAAAAACAATAAGTTAAAAGCTGTAAATTACAAAGTAGCATTAGAATCTTACAAAAAATTCTATATTATACTATCGACTTGCTTTCAGAATGGAAAGTCCCAAAATTATAATTGTTGGAGCTGGTGTTGCTGGCATTGCCGCAGCTTCACGTCTTCTATCGAAAGGGATGACTAATGTCACTCTTCTTGAAGCTGAAAACCGTATTGGAGGAAGAGTTAACACAGTTGATTTTGGTAAATTAAGTTTATTACTTTATATCAGTATAGACAAATATAGTGATTGTTCTCAGACTTCAAAAAAATAGTTTTCACAACAAAGTCTGTCGGCACATAATCATTTCCCGAAGTCAGGTAAACCAATTACTGGTAAAGCACGTGAACCAATTGATGGTGAAGTCAGGTTATGAATTATTGATCACCATACAGATGAACCAGTTTTGTCCAAATTTTGTGTGTAGAAATTTTTAGGTCTGAAAGTATAATTTTTATTATACCGACTTTCCAAATATTCCAAATAAGAGTCATAAACTAATGTTCAAATGAAAGGCTGTGGATTTGACCTGTGGAATGACCTGTGGGGTTGTTTCCCCCGGGTCTTTGTGCTTTGTTTGTTAACGGGAATTTCCTGCCTTTCTCAACCTTTTATAATAGTTATGGTTTGTATTGTATTTAGTCTTGTAAGAGCCTCGTCAATGCTGTAACTGGCGAAACCATGGTCAGCTAGACCAAATAAATTATAGAATTTTACAAAAGAAAAATTGTATTTTTTTGTTATAATTTTATATTTGGAGTAACAGCTTTAGAAAATTGTGGTCCTAAGTTAATAGACTGTTATTTTGCTAATAATATATTTTGGATTTTCATGTGTGATTTAACAATAATTCTACATTAATGATTGTTGATACAAACTTTGACACTTCAACCAATATAAAAATTGTGGTATCTCTTGAAGATAACAATAAGGTAATTTCCTTAAATTTTCTCACTGACCTATTTACACTAAGTTAGCTGTAAGATACATAAGAGGGGAAGATTCAGGTTGATGGAGAGGAGAAGCATGGCTGGTATAGAAGTACTATAATACTATTCCTAAAAACATCAAACATCACATTTATTAATTATAAAAATAATTCTGTTTTGTCTCTTATTGTTAACTGAGTCTTAACTGTTTAAACTATTACTTTTTGTAAATTATATTATTAAAAAACCCTTCTATCATAGATAGATTTAATAGTGAAGGAAGAATACAAGAAACCTTCAATATACAAGAAGTTCTGTCTGTTATAGTTCATTTAAGTATAGTATTAGTTTATAAACTTGTATATTCACAACTTATTTATTTTTATAAAAACAATAAAATATATATTTTTTAATTTAAAAAATGGAAGCTGAAAATTTTAAGAAGAAGATTGGTGAGAATAAGTTCTACAAAGCCAATTGAAAAATAATAATAACCAGTGTGTTTAGGTTTATGAAATAAGAAGCAAAAAATGGAGGAGCTATTAATTTAATATAGTGCAGGATCGTATGGGAAAAATTACTGGATTAGCTAAGCTATCTGAAATTAATTTTAATAGAAGAAACAAAATTGTAATTAGATAAATAGACCTACAGAATTATCATAAAAAAAAAACAGCTTAAAGATAATAACCAACATCCATACTCTGATTATTAGTAATAAGGTTAACAGTAAATGAATTCTATTTAACAAAAGGTTAATCTACAATCAAGTCCTTGAAATGTTAAAAAGAAAGCGGTCAATAATAGAAAAATGCTTATCGAAAAATCAGATATCTGAGAAATATGGGTAACATTTGCTTAGCAGAATATAGACAAGTAGGAAGACGAGTAATTTACATAGGCAAGACTCATGTTCATTCAAATCACACCAAAACAAATTATTCTAGTAGTTTTTTTTTTGATATCTTAGAAAGAATATTTTTAAAGTATGGTAGGTCTAACAGAAGCTATGTGAGATGCATCTATCTAGAGCACATCATAAACCTGCTGTTCTACACCAATTGTTGTATTGCTGTAAAATATGACCATATGGTAATATACAAGTAAATAAAAGTAACTCTATAAAATAAAATCGGCCTTGATATGTTCCAGTTCAAATTTTCATTGATTTTCAAATTCAGAAATCCCCCAGGGGTTCACTTATAGTGAGTACGGACGTGACAATTCCAAGATATGTATCTGGATTGCATATCCTACTCTTTCATCTATTCTATCAGGTCTCTCTTGACGAGACTTTATGTATTAAAACCAAATTTATTGAGATCTGGATAAAAAACCTTTACATCATAAATCTGAACACAAATTAGTCCAACAGTAAGCCACATTACTGTTTACTGTATTTAGTCTTGTAAGAGCCTCGTCAATGCCGTAACTGGCGAAACCATGTTCGGCTAGACCAAATAAATTATAGAATTTTACAAAAGAAAAATTGTGTTTTTTTGTTAAAATGGAATTCTATCAAGTACCGTCGGTCATCAGTGTAAACAATATATAAAATTATAAGACACCATAAAAAAGAGATTTAACAAGCACTAAACTTTCAGCACTAAATTTTAAAATCTAAACTTTCAGAAGATATGATACAACATTTTATTCATATTGTTTAAACTGATGACCGACGGTACTTGATAGAATTCCATTTTAACAAAAAAAAAACACAATTTTTCTTTTGTAAAATTCTATAATTTATTTGGTCTATATACAAGACTAAATACAATACACACCATCATGGTGTATTTAGTCTTGTAAGAGCCTCGTCAATGCCGTGACTGACAAAACCATGGTCGGCTAGACCAAATAAATTATAGAATTTTACAAAAGAAAAATTGTGTTTTATTTGTTAACATTTTATTCGTTACAATTTAAGTAGAGTTATGCGAGTTTGAATAGTGTAAAATGTGGTTTGAGAAAAATAATAATTGAACTCTATCAAACTAAAATAACACACATTAAGATTTTTTTTATTATAGCTATAACATAAGGTTATCTGCGTGATAACTTATCTGATGATAAGGTGGGCTATAATCAGATATTGAGAAATTCTTTCAGGTATCCTTGCATGATGATTTAAACATAATATTCACTGTCCTTAAATTATTTATTTTTTTAGAGAAAATGGGGATCTCATTGACCTATTTATGTTAGTGTTAGTTAGTGGTGATATTTTATTTATCTAAAAGTCATTGCTTTTAGATAGCGTGATTTTGGTCAAACTACGTTTAACACTACTCAAACTTACAGTACATAGCTCTACTTAAATTGTAACGAATAAAATGTTGTGTCATATCTTCTGAAAGTTTAGATTTTTAAGCATTTTTTTATAGCATTTGCTACTCTCTGGCATTTTTTTAAAAGAATAGTGTTTGTAAGGTTTTTATTTTAATTTTTAAAGAAAATGATAACTTCACAGTTCCAATCAATTTAATTAGTGATTCTGTAGATTCAGGTTCATCAAAAGGTATAGATCCTTACTTGAAATTTAATGTAGAATATGATGGTAATGTTAAAGTTCGAGGAATGTATCAAAATATTCCAGAATTTCTACATTTATGGGTAAATGTACAGTTTCTTTGGAAAAAATCGAAATAATTTCTCTTTAAGTGGGTGTGTGAAATAGAATTTTTTTAAATTGTGTATTTGAGTCACATTTATCTTGTTCTGTCGCCAAACAAAATTTTTAACACTAGGTCTTATATAACCAACCTGTAGGCTATATGTAGAATTTATGAGTATCCAGAGTTGTTATATGTAAATTCTGACTATTATTTGTACAACAGAATAATTATCTCACATTAAGCAATATCGTTTTACATGTTCATTTTATGTATTTTGATATAAATGGCTACAATTTGATATTAAGGAGGGAAAAAAGCTTATCACTGCTCAGAAGAAAGATGAGAGTTATGTTTTTCAAACATATTCTTTAAAGAATTTTTTTAAATAATTTTACTTATTGATCATATTGACTGTAAGTTTTTTCTATATGTTATGTTAGTTTTGTTTTGGAGTTAATTTTTAACTGTATTCATTTCTTATTATCATACTTTGAACTTTTTAATTTACTATAATATAGTGTTAAAATAAAACTTAAACACAACTTTAAAACACTTAAGTTGAGGTAATAAGCATATTATTTGTGCAAAATTGTATTCAAGTTTAATTTTAATTTTATGTAATATAAGAAACTATTACTTTATTTGGTTTCGTCTTGTGACTTCTTTTGTCCTAGTTAGATACGTTTCAGAGTTGGAACTCCATCTTCAGTGATCTCTTGATAGAGGTCGTTACATTAATACAATTACAATTACACGTAACATAACACTATATTATAAACACATTATATGTTTAATTTATTAAAATTAGTGCACACTGTTAGATGTTCCGTGACACATATGTTACACATGGGACATGTAGCAGTGCAAACTAATTTTAATAAAATAAACAAGTAATGTGTATATAGTTTTGTGTTGTGTTACGTGTAATTGTATTAATGTTTTATCGAGCGATTACTGGAGATGGAGTTCTGACTGAAACGTTTCTAAGACAGAAGAAGTCACAAAACAGAACCAAATAAGGTAATAGTTTCTTATATTACTAAATATTATATTCTAATAATAACTTGTACACCAAAAATGGACATTAATTTTATATCAACTCACAAGTGAAGCTCAATATTTATTTATAATCTAGTTTATTTATTCTATATAAAGGCCCCAAATATATTCTATAAACATGATGAATATGAATGCGAAACTGAAACTGTTGTTGCATTTGCGTAAGATTTTCCTAAGGTAGATAGTAAAACAGTTCTTTGTCCTACACCCTTTTAGCTACAAGGAAAGTCAGTTTTGTCTTAATTATTATTTCCAAGATTGCTTTTTCTTCTTTAAATTTCGGACACTGTTGAACTTAAATGTACTATATATTTGGATGTTTTCAAAATTGTCATAATTTAAATTTTGTACACTGGAAAAAACAAATTCTTTATATTTTCTGTGACAAACTCTAAGGCAAGAGCACTTCATTCATTTGATATAAATATGATTATAGGCTAATAACAAAATGAAGCTAAATGGTTTATAGGTTTTCAAAAGTGAAGAAAAAAAATCTTATAATATAATTACAATAAATAGTTATTATTGCTTATTGTGAAAGCAATCATAATTTATGTAGTGTAATTACAATCCAGAATTATATCTTTATCAACAAAAAGACAGGAAATACAACCACAGTTATAAATTTAAAGTCAAAGTTCGAGTTAAAAATCAATTCCTCTATCTCTATGAAATAGCAAAAAAAGATAATTAAAGGCATATTAAAGGCAATCAAAGCTTTACCTCTTCTATCTATGCTGAAAATTTAAATATAAATCGAAACTACTTGATACTCTATTAAGTTAATAAGTTTATGCAGTTAAATTAAACTATTATATCAATGTAGTTTTTGGGTTTGAAAATAAAATGAAAAGATGGTTTTTATAAAACATTTAGTTCTATACAACATGTGTATGACCTGACATGGATAGTTTTCATTCTGACATTTGAAATTATTTCCTTTTTATCTATCTATTTATTATTATTATTATTTTTTTTTAGATAAAAACTTGACAATTTAAAATATCTAGAAATTTTGTATATTTTTTTTGTCCTCAAATCAAAAGTTATTTTTTTATTTGTGAGAGAGTTTATTTTTATAATTTTCTATCATATTTGACAGTTTTCAATTTTGTTACTTTCTTCTATTTTTAGAGGCCAAATACTTTAAATAATTTTTGTTTAAAAAATAGTTTTATTATGATTTGTAGCTGAGATTTAGCTTTAATTTGATAGTTTTTTATTAATATAATTGTTAATTTGCAGTACTATTTGTGTGTAAAAAATAAAATAAGTAATATGAATTTTGAGTTAAACTACTTTAATATCTTTTGAAACCAAACTTTGTTTTTTATTTAATTTATCGTATCTACAAATTTGTGTGTTGAGGCTACAATTTTTTTTTTACCCAAAACTGTTTTAAGTACCTTATAGCATAATTGCAAATTGCAAACAAAACTCACTAAACATTAATATGAACACAATTTAATGCCAGTAAGCTACAATAGATGTAAAAGTCTGTAAATCATATACTACGATATATACCTATTATATTGTATAAATTTTACTTATTTAGTTTATTTATTATGTTTTAGGGGACAGTTGTGTTGATTTAGGTGCACAATGGGTCCATGGAGAAGGAGGAAATGTGGTGTATTCTATTGCCAATCCCTTAGGGTTACTTGATAACAAAACTGAAGCATTAACAAAAGCACAATGTTTCCTTTCAAATGGTGTTCAACTAGATTTGGCGACATCCCATCAGCTATATAATATATGTTGGGAAATACTGTATGAAGTTGACAGAATGAGAGAGTTTGAAGGTTCGTTGGGTGAATATTTTAATTCAAGGTAAATGAGAAAATATAGTTTATTAATTCCAAACACTAATAGCTGTCATAATAATTTTTATCAAATTTTCATAATTAAAATATTCTTTACTCTCTTCGAATTGATGAAATATCTAAATTTAATGCTGAGTAATGTGCATTAAGTTCAGAAAAATATTTCTTTATTCATTAGTAGATTAGATAGAATAAAACCTAAACACAAGATCTCATAAAAATTATGTTTACTTAATCAAACGCTATTAATCAAAATTTTGCTATTTTGCACATGGATTTGGGTCATTACTCTTAACATGTCACTAAAATTTGAATGAAATCGGTAGAGCTGATTTTGAGAAATTACATTTTTTTATAAAACAACCTAACCTAACCTAACCTTATCTTGGGTTAGGTCACTTTCTTTCATCCTTTTTTATCAGATCCTTCTTAACAAACTCTTGTTCTCTTTCTACACTGAAGCTATTAAAACTAGAAGTCTAAATTTTCTTCTTTTTTGTAGATCAAGAGGTTTTTTCCTTACAAAGACAAATTAATAAATATTGGAGTATTGCATTTGATTGATTGGCTATTATTTCTAAAATATAAGCTAATTTCCTTTTAAAGTATAAATATATTAAAATATATGTTTAAAATATTTATATATTAACAAAAAAATTTTGCGTTCTGTAAAACCAACTACAGACTATGAATCAAATACCTTTGAATATTTATCAATTTATAATTTTGAACATGAATTTGTTATCTAAAATCAAAACTCTAAACCAATTGAATCCATCAATTAACCAATATTTATAATTAATTATTGGTATATCATCTGTAGTAGTTTTTATCTGAAGGAGACTCTCTGTATCTATACATATGGACAATTAAATAGTTGGGAGGGACTGTAGTTTAGTACTGCAATAGACTTATTAAAACTTAATTTGGAAATTAGTCTCTGTCCATTGACTCGTAAGTTCACGACCTGACACTAAACTTAAATTCAAACTTACTTGAATTTTGAATAAAGTAAAATATGTATAATGAAACTCTTAATATAATCAGAGAAGTAGAGGCAATTTTTATTCATAATTATGTATTGAAAATTAAATTCATTAGTATCTTTTGTAGGAATCAAATTGGCAACATACACATACTCTTGAAGTGTAATTACTACAATAATTATGTATTTATTTGTATTTCTGTTACATAATGACTAATAATGAGCAATAATAGAATATATACTCATATTTATAAAACTTTAGTAGTAATTTTGTGATTATTAACCATTATTTTTGTAATATATCATCTTTGCTCACTGTACTGTGTATTAAAGGGATTCCGTTTATTTAATTTTGTAGATTTCAAGAAATAGTTTACAGTGAAGGAAAAATCAAAGTAACCCCTAGTTTAGCTGACAGCTTTTTGAACTGGTATCAAAAGTTTCAAAACTCAATAGATGGTCCTGATTCATGGTTTGAGACTTCTGCCCGAGGTCTTGAAGAATACTGGGAATGTGATGGGAATCTTATGGTCAAGTGGAAGAACGGCGGCTATTCAAATATTATCGACTTGCTTATGGTACAGTTAAATATATATACAAGATACAATTTATTAGGTTAGTTATTTACACCATGAGTGCTTCTCCCATATATTAAAATTTATTCACTCAATTATAGTTAGGTATCAACGTTATATAGTATGGTTTTTATTTCCTGTTAAAAAGAAATCTTTTTACATTAAAATAAGGTATGTTTTTATGACAAAATGACCCATTGAACCATGTCAGTTCTATACATTTCTGTCATATATATTTCCTTCTTCCGCCCCTCACTTCCACCATCCCCCAAACCCACATTTTTATCAACCCACTTTCTGTCTACCTCTTCTAAAAAAAAGAGTTTTAATAAATTAATGTGAGTATTTGTATTTAATTAAATTTAGTAACCCAAGGTGGACTCCACCTTGCTAAAATGAATAATATATTGATAATTTTAATAATTTATAACTTTTGAATGGAATTTCTCAAAAAATCAAATAGTCATTCAATTAACTTTATTATATTGAATTTCATCAAACTGTTTTCAATATAAATTGAACATTTTTATATTTGATCACCTTATAAAATTTATTTGATCTAAGAAAAGACCAAAAGATGTCATAATTTTTTAAAATAAAATGCTAACATGACATGTTTTACTTAAAAAACTAGGCTAAGCTTAAATTTATTTTAGAGTTATTTTCAGATAATTTTAGTCTTTTTGGTTTCAAAAAGTAAAGTTCTGGTAGTTTGATTAAAAATATGAAGCTGTAATAATTTTGGCGATACGTGATTTTTATATTTCCAGCAATGTAATTTCTATTGTGATCAGTGTGTAAACTCTTATTTATTATATTCTGCTTTTTACTATATTTATCTGCTTATTTAATAAACTTTAAGTAAAAGTACACACAATATTTTAATTTGAGTCAAAAGATTATTTTGTAGGAATAAGTTCTGCTATACACATAAATTCTTACAGTATAGTGAACTCATCTTTTAAAATAAATGAATTTTATGTGTAGAGTTAAATTAAACTATAATCTGTTTTGAAATCAATATTAATGTGCTTGGATTTTTTTCATTTTAGAAAAAATATCCTAATCCAGAGGAAGAATTACCAGTAAAAGAGAAAACTTTATTAAATAAAGAAGTGAAGTCAGTGAGTTGGGAGGGACAAGATGGAGTCAAACTAATTTGTGGAGATGGAAGCTCATATTGTGCAGACCATGTAGTCATCACAGTGTCTCTGGGAGTGTTGAAGGAAAGTGCGACAACATTATTCACTCCTTCATTACCCAACATTAAATCCAATGCCATCAAGGTATGAATTGTAACTCCTTTACATTATCTTAATAAAAATGGCTTAAGATGTTACTTATATAGGGGGTAAAAGTTTCACTGAAGTAGCCATGATCATGTTCGTCTCATCTACAACAGATAATCTCATTTTTATCCTGGTATGTTTACTCAAATCTAACAAAACTAGCTTATTTTAGAAAGACAGTATGGTACCTTTAACGACAACACTGAAACAACCAATTATGACTTGGAAAAACCCCTTCTTCATATGAACATAAAACCTAAATGACCTAAGCAGAACTTCTTAAAATGGGCTTTACTTTTTAAAATGAGCGATAAGATTTCTTAAGAACTATATAACCGACAATGACAGATTGAATAATTCATGGCCAAAATGGCAGTATTTTCGCTCATAGAATAAAATAAATATTTCCTGAGGATAGTGCTAAAATCATGTGTGTGCTTCTACTTGAGAACATTTAAGAAGTAAAAAAGAAATTGAACAAAATTAGACACTAAACTGTGCCCCAAATAAAAAAAAAATTCTCGGATGTAATTTGTACTAATCTGTGTGAGTAAAGTATGCATGAAGGAGAGATAGATATTAGCCAACCTCCAACCAGCAAACAAGTCTAAATTATAAAGTTATTGCTTTTATGTCATAAGGAGATAAATAGATTATTTTTTTTTTAGAATTATATATAAATAATTTTGAATTTTATTAAAATTTTCACATGAATGAAAGCTATTGGAAGGTCTCCAGTACAACATTACTTATGATTATTTAAATTATTGATGCTTTAAATCATTATTAACTTTGATTATTATCATTAAAAATTTGTAGGGCTATAATAAGTCTTTAGTACATTTATACAAATATTAAAAAAAAAAATCAATCAATTAGCTAAGTTGAGATTAGGGTTTCATTATTTAATTATATTTGTATGTGTTTTTCTATAGGGTCTTGATATTGGCACAGTAAATAAAATATTTGTTAAATTCCCTTATCGGTGGTGGCCAGACGATTGTCCAGGATTTAGTTTGCTGTGGGACCAATTAGATGAAGATTCAAGTAATGATGTAAGTAATAAGTTTTATAATGTTCTAACACAACAAAATATTTTTGTCTTTAAAAATTGTTTATAAAGAAACTTCTAATCGTTGCTTATAATTTGAATTATTAGTAGATTACTTATTAGATAGTGGTATTCCGGAGAGGGAGAGGAGAAGTGGCCAATTAGTTTTAGCATTCAATAAAGGAATAGAAGAAGTGTGAGCACTCAGTCGCTGTATTGCATTATATGGAAAGGAGCTTTTATAAGCAGTGTGGATATAAAAACTATGATATTTTTTTGTTTGTGGTAAATGATCCTACTTTGTTCTTGAAGTTTTTGAGAAATTATAACTTTTTATCATTTCAACCATTTCAGTATAAGATAAACAATGATTCTCCGAACCACAAAAACAAGACTAACCAAAATTAAGACTGTAATAAATCCAGTTACGTTTACTATATTACATAACTACTAAATAAAGGGTAATATAATGAACATTACTAGATTTATTATAGTCTTAGTTTTGTTTCTTGTTTTTGTGGTTAGAAGAATCCTTGTTTTCTTTATTGGGAATATCACCACTGTTTCATATTTGTTTTTAATATTATTATAAAGTTAATCATCTTATGTAAGAGGATGAAGATGGATTATAATTAATATACAACTTGCTGTGATGCTGATCACATAGTTTATTATTCTGTCTGATCTCTGTGCTTTACTGTTATGACCTCCAGCCTTAAAGCACTAGTGACGAGTAACAACATATATTAATAAACATTACATAGTGGTCCTCAACATTTTAGTAGTTTTTTATTTTTGTTTGATGTGATATAAGTTTTAATTGTTTAATAATTTTTTATTGTTATCACGCTGTAATGTTTTATGTTGAGATGTAGAACAAGTTACCTGTATGATAAACATTCTAGTTTGTAATAAGTTTTCAGTTGATTTGAGATCTATTGACAATTATAATAAATTTAAAGAAACATTTTAAGTATTTATTAAGTCTCTCTACATAAACATGAATCTTAAATGTAAAAATCTCTTACAAAAAAGGGCAGGAAGCTATTCCCTGCTTCCAGCTTTTATGATTTTAATTTTGCAGAAATGTATTATGAAATGCAATTTGTAAAAAAGAAAAGAATGTTTATCTTTCATAAGTAAGATGACTTTTGAAAATAATGCTGGTACACATATTCTATAACTTTATTAAATATTTTAGTGAAAACAATTAAGAAAGATCCTTTATAACAAAATATCAACTTATTAAGTCATAAAACTTGTAGTCCTGTAGAATTGATGATTAAATCTCTGATAAAATGAAAATTAAAATACAATAGGTTTAATCCTGATCACTTCATCTAAGTTTGAAGCTGAGTTCAGTCCATCTAAGCCTAATACTAGCTGCTGGAAAAATTCACAGAACTAATTGTATTACATAGAAAAAAATTATAAAAATCCTAAATCGAATTTGATAAGACTATAAAAAGTTATTCATCGCAAATTCAAGAGTGTGATACTTAGAATATGTTGGTTTGATTAAATATTTAAAATCGCGGGTAATGTAGTGGGGATGGCTTGAGTCAAATGCGTATCTGATGATTTTCAGTATTAAACAAAATCAATTTATGAATAAAATAGATTTCCAAATATAAATAAATAATAATGTATAAATTTAAGATAATTTTTCAATAAAATGTTTATTACTTGTGTGTTATATGAAATGATGTGATCGAACACTTTATGAAGTGAGTAGTTATTTTTAATGGAACGTTGCATACGATTAGCTGATGTCGAGAAATTGGAATATATCCGGTACCTAAAACGGGAAGTTGAATATTGAACACAGCCATGTGATAGCAGTCTTTGTGCAGAACTTGAGTGGGTGAGACCTGTTAAGTATAGCTCTCCGAGTTTTCTATTCAAATTAAAAACTGCCTAAGAAACCATTAATTCATGAAAGAAATAGTGAACAGACAATGAAATAAGTTCTTAGAACAGTATTTTTATGTAGTTTTGGCAGTCTGAGAATGGAGTTTGAAGTAGAAGGATCTGTAGAATGTAGTTCTCCGAGTTTTCTATTCAAGATAAAAAACGTGTTTAAAACTATTATTTTTGTTAAAGACATAGTGTACGAACATTCTTATAAGTACTAATGACGATACTATATGTTTTTAAAATCGTACTTGCTTGAAAATAAGGAAAAAAACTAAATTGTGCAACTTTGATCATGTGCTTTGTGAATACGGACAATAGACTATTGTGTTTTACATGTTACCATGTTTTTAAGAATCGCAACACGAACATTAATGGAATCACAGGTGTAGTCAACATAAATTCAACGCTGAAAATGCAGGATTAGGAAAAGTGAACGTTATGAACAATACGTTTCTACAGCTTGGTAAAACCGTGTTACATAACACGTTATATTCAAATCTGTAATTTTTATGTAATATGTTTTATGTTTCTTTTTAATTTTATAGATGTAAATTCAATTAATTTTAATTAAATAAGTTTATTAGTCCAAATACCAATCAGATAATGGACATAATTAATTTTCTCTTTATATATTTTGTACTCAGACAAATGAGTAAATAATAATTTTAATATTTTAACTTCATGAGAGTAATTTTATACTTGCAAGTTTTCTTCAATAAATTCAATTTTTAATAATGAAAACAGACCTTTTTCAAAGGCATTAAGACTTAAATTCAAATAGGATGTTAGCTCTAATTGATGTTCATGATATGTTTCTTATGGTAAATGTTCATGTAAATGTTTTGTTTGTCTAATAAATATCTATGTTAAAATTTCAGTTTTAGTGTTTTTCATTCAACCAGGTCACTGAAAGTACACTTTTGACAGAGCTCACACCCGAGATAAGATTTAATTTAAATTCATTTTCAAAATTGGTAAGCGAAAGCTTCCTGGCGCCCGTAAATGCTGTGCAAACTTTTAAATCTAATAGTAATTGTAAACTTATTTTTATTTTAATTTTAAAGTAACTTTAATATATGAACTCTTCCAGGTCGTAGATTTTTTAATTATTACAAGAGTAAAACTTTTAGAGCTCAAGTAAAAACTAATATTTCACTTTTTCTTCTTCTTTTTTTTTTTTTAGCAAAAAAAGTATGTAATCAAAAGTATGGCTCCAATAATTTGTAAGAAGTTTCCAATTCATCTGAGATCTATTGACAATTTTAATAAATAAACAAATTGTTTAAAATTATTGTTATTAAATATTTTCTTGCTTGTATGTTGTTGTTTAAAGCCAAAAAAAACTCAGTTATCATCACTTTAACAAAAAAGAAGAAAAGGACATAACATTGACACCTCTAGCCTTCAAATACTGTGGCGAGATGACAAGAATATGACTGTAAAGAATATATGATTTATTGGTTTAACCGTGCCATTATATGAGGAAGATATAATTTAATGAGTTCACTATCTGCTGAACTAATACATTAGCTTGTGTAGCATGCAACATACACATTGGCTTGAGTGAGTCAATTGAAGAGAACATGGTAGTAGAAGTATTACAATGGAAACGAAGGCATGGTAACTTCATGGAGACTAGTGTTAGTGTTTGCAAGTCCTTTCTGCACTCTGGTTCATCCCTCACCAACATTTAAGTCATCTAGTATTTGATTTTATCAGAGAAATTTATTGTATGTATTTTAATATTTAAAACAGTATATACTTAATTATAAGAGAAGTGCAGTGTAAACCTTTTGTAGACAAAGCATAAAATTTGTCGTTAACCGCCTAAACCGAAAAGCAAGCCAGTCTCTGCAGAACCTTGGAAGGGAAAGCATGCTCAGTCGATAGATATGTTCGTCTTAACAGAATGGAAATATAGGAAGAAAGTGTTTTCTTGAGAAACTAAGAGTTTTTTATATGTACTGCTATAAAATATTGTGAGTTAGTTTCTGTTGACTAAAAATAAACTTTCAGAAGTGAAAAGCAATTGATTTGGTAATATTGTGCAATGGACCATGTGCATTACGTAACCCGGAAAACGCGTATAAAAAAGACAAAGTATTTGTGTTTTAAATAAAAACCAAACAATTTGAAATTAATGTTTTGAACTAATAAAGAAGTGAACAATTTAAACGTTCTAATAAGTGAAGTTGAGGGAGGGAGGGAGGGAGGGAGGGAGGGAGAGAGAGAGAGAGAGAGAGAGAGAGAGAGAGAGAGAGAGAGAGAGAGAGAGAGAAGGCTTTTGAAAAAGGATTGTGATGTGACAAAATATTTTGTTGGTCCCATGAGCAAAATTTGTAAATATTGTGGTGCAAATATCGTCTCCAAATATTGTGGTTCTCTTCTTGTAATGATGAGAAAAATCAAAATTTATAATATGTTTAAAATCCGCGGGTGCATGAACTGAGACCGGATGTCTGGATCATGAATTGTATTTAGTAAATTCATTTATAGGAACAAAATGGATTTTCAAGACAACAGTATGAATTATTATGTTTAATTTTAATGTAATTTAGTTTGATTGTTATGTTATGTAAATCATTTGTGTTTTACGGAAGTGTGGTAAAATGTGCGAACAGTACCGGAAGGAACGCTTTCGGAAGTGAGATTTGCCGCATGGCAACAGTTCAGTTGAAGTCCAGAGCTTGGAGGGACTAGATGTGTTTTGTAGAGTTAGAGTTCACCGCTTAAAATGGACAGGTTGTGTTTTTCAAAGTCGAAGTCTAGTGTTTGGAGAGATAAGATCGTAGAAAGAGTTTCTAGGTTCTATTAGAACAATGTACATTTGATTTTTTGTCTCAAATAGAGATCGAAAGTGTTTAAAAAATCCATAAAGAGCGTGTTTCAATGACAATAACGCGGGAACATAAAAGACAATGGTCTCTATACGCGAGTTATGAACATTCTCAACAACTTGAGAAAACAACTTCTGAACGAAGGAGAATCCACTAGGAGCTGTAAAATTTCAACTTGTAGGACATCAGTCTTCTATTCGGATATAGACAATGTTTTTTATTTAGATCGGCGTTTTGGTATAGACGCTATATATTACCTGTTTGATTAATAACCTGTATTATGTTTTAAATTAATTCTTTTGTAAATGTTTATCTATTTAAAGAAAATTTTAGTAGATTATTACTAGAAGAGATCATAGCAAATGAAATTTTTGAATAATAAAAATAGAATCTTTTCATCTTTCTTTTAGAGCTACAAAGTTATAAAAAATTTCATAGATTAAATTCCTGTTGCAACAATTTTATTTGTAGAAGCATTTTGAAGAAAAAGTTGACTAATTTGAAAGTAATAAAATAAAAGAAATATAAATCCATGATTTGTTATTAAAACTAAAAGGATAACTAGTATTTATAAATATGATTTTTTTGTTAATAATATTTGTAGGATGTTTCTTTGAATGTTTAATAAATGTTTTCTTTGTAACATTTCAGCCAAAGTGTTCTCATTTGAAACCAAAATCCACTGTAAGTACACTGTAAAAAGAGCCTGCGACCCTAGAGATTTTTTTCTTGTTAATAACGAAAATTAACTTCTTTTCCTTTTTTCAAAATTGATGTTAACACATCTGGCGCCTAAAGTCGAGCAAATTAACAAATTAATAACAATTAAAAGTAACTACACTCACATTTTTTGAATTGTAACATTCTTTAGAAGTCTTAGGATCGATCATCATATCTTTGCTGTCATAAGGGTAAAATTAATTTACCAGAAGTCATTGTGTGTGACGAACTTAAAACATTGCTTAAGTGTAATGGAAATATAACTAAAAACTATGTAGACTACATCCATCAATTTAATAATGCTTTAGCTATGGCATCTGTTCAAGTAAACTCAGTACATGTTCCAGGACATGGTACATTTGGTTTTAAAGTTCATGGTAAAATGTATCACATGATCAGCCTGCATTCAACTACAATAGATAAACCATCATACGCTGGAGAATTTATTATGGATTCTGACAAGGCTTTAGAGCAATGACTTGGAAATGTTGCAAAAGCACCATGTGGCCCAGAAATAATGGCTATGTTGCAGACGATGTTAATATATCACAATTCTTATGCACAAATATTCAAATTTGTCAAACATTACATTGTGAATGCTCCAAATATACAATTACAATTCACAACAGAAAATGCTATTGATCCAAGGAGGTATAATTGGCCAATAATAAGTCAGGTCCCACCAGTATTAATTTTATTAGTGATGATGGTGCATACCCAGTCCAATTTAACTTTGTTGTGTACTTGAAAAGTTCTAGAGCATTAAAAACTGCAAAAAAATCAACTAACACATTGTGCAAAACATTGTAAAGTTTACCATGTAGTGATTCTGAGGGGACTAACAACCGATTGTATCTTCTAGAATTCTTAAATAGTTTAAACTCATCAGGTTTGATAGCAGATAAATTAATTTTGAAGAAAAACACTATTGCCATTGTTCATCAGAAAAGTAAATACTAAATAGGGCTTAATCAATGGGGCAAGAATGGTCATCATCCATCGCCATGAATACACTGTCACTAATAAGTTAAGGGGCTCTAGAAAACTATTGTTATACCACAAATTAATCTCACCCCATCTGACCCAAACATGCCTTTCCAAATGACAAAAAAAATAAAATAAAAATAATAAACACAGTTCTCTGAAAGTTGCCTTTGGAATAATCATCAATTACTCAGGGACAAACGCTTCAAAGAGCTGGATTGTCTTGCGAAATGTTGTTTTTAATCATGGACAACTCTTTATGTTGCCTTTTGAAGAGTCACTAAATCTAACAATATTTTTGTATCAATAGAAAACGACAAACAAAAATATCAAGATGATTCTATTCTGACATCAAAGAGATATTGTAAATTCAAAATAAATTTACGTCAATAAACTCTCATTGCTATTTCGAGTATACACTTAGCTCAGTATTTAATTTCAACTATCCAAAAATGACTAAATTATTATTTTTTTTGACAAGGGGAGGAGAAGGTTAAATTTGGGGAAATGTGCACGGGTTTACTGATTTTAATATGTTAATATTTAACATGTCTCTTGTATGACCATAAAAGAAGTTGAAATGAACGTAAGAGTCGTAATTATAGATAAATCTATAGTAGTTGAAATGAACATGAGGGTAGTAAGTACAGTATAAATTTATAATCATGATTTCTGCGGAATTTTGCTTCAGTTAACATCATTAATAACACATGTAATAAACTTATACATAAGCAAAACATTTTGAACATTTATTTTCTATATTGAATTTATTATAATTTAAATTTTTGAATAATATTAAATTTAGTTTCTAAATAAATTAATGTTTGTAGGACAGTAGAGATTGGGTGCGTGATGTTTTTGGGTTCTACAGTATAGACAATAATCCTACAGTATTATGTGGTTGGATAGTTGGCTCATCTTCAAGACACATGGAACTCTGCACAGATCAGCAAGTGAAAGAAAGCTGCCAGCAACTACTACAAAGGTTTTTAGGCCAAAAGTTTACAATTCCTCAAATAGATATAATTAAAAGGCAAGTATAGATTTACATTTTCACTTTCTTGTGTGTTGAAATACAACAAGTCGTTGAGTACCATGCTTATATCTACTTTTTGGTACTAAACCAGGTGTAGTCCTCTTGCTTTCTACACTAAGTCCAAAGTTCTTTTAATTTCAACTTTTTCGGGAATTTTTTCTGTCTAATAGTTTGTACTAATTTCTTAATTAATTTCCTTTTTATATAATTAAAATCTATTATTTCCGTTGAAACTTTAATTTCCGAAGATTTGCCAGCCTTTCTCCCCACCACTTTTGAAGTTCTCAGGCTTTTGGACTCTAGGCATTGGCTAATCTAATTTCTTCTATTGTTCTTTTAATTTCCTTTATAACTTTTTGCAGAGGTGTCAGATTTTCACACGAGTTTGACTTTTGTAATTGGCTTTTTTGAAATTGGTTAATTATTTAGTAGTACGATGTTCGTGACTGCCGCTAGGTGTCAGGGTGGTCGTTTATTTTAATTTCAAGATTTCTTGAAATTATATTTTAGATTAAATTTACCTACGATCCATTTCGAATTGTCTCATGGTACACCCGCCATGGTAAACAATTAAAAAGGCCCCAAATGCATAGTAGACACAGTAAACACAGCATGGTATGAAAACACAACAATTGATGGTAGCGACAGCTTGAAGCTGGTAGACATAGCCTACAGAGCAAAGGAGAGAAGGAAAGGGTCATGTATGCATGGGTTGCCGTTAAAAAATATAAAATTCATCTCTTTAAATAACTTTAATTTGCGAATTTTTGAAACATTTTAAGTGCCTGTAGCTCCTAAACAGTTAGAGATATTGAAAAATATCCAAGAATAAAAAGTCTTTAATGTGTTTTGTTTAAAACCCCCATAAAAATAAGGAGTACCCAATAAGAAAACTTAGATCTGACTGCCATATTGGAAAAATGGCAGATGATATGAAAAATTTGGTAATACCTGTAGTTTTAATTAAAAAATACTGGCGGTAAATCCTTTTAAAGTTTTTTTTGTAACTGTTGTACTGTACTTATCGAATAAAATAGTGGTCACACCTGTTTCAATCACCCTATATATAACAATGTTATCTATCACTATCTTAATATAGTTAGAAAATAAAAGAACTTACTAAATTATTGGTTATTAATAATTATCAGTAAATAATTTCAATATCAGTTATAAACAATTACCTTCCAAGATTCTTGTACACTTCCTTGTCTTTCAATTTAACATCTCAATCTCAGCTCCAGGGATTAAACTTTTTTTTCTGTTTTCAGTCCTAAGCGTTATTGTGTATTTTTGCCTATATTAATCATGTTAAATTAAATATCTAAACTGTTATAAAATTAAATACTTGATCTTTAATGATTTATGTAGAGCATGAAATAAAATATCAGAATTATAAATTTTAAAATAGCAGGTGGGACCAAGTTTAGTAATCACATGGATAGAAAACTCTTCAAATTGCTGTCCTGTAATGAAGTTACACCAAAATCCTTCTTAGTTATAGGATGAATATTATAGATATTTTTAAGTTGATGTCCAAAAAATTAGGATATAGAAAATGTTATCTAAATCTCTTTTTAGAGCCTCAGTTCCTTAGAAGAAAGGAAATAAAAAAGACATTATTCAGTGAGACAAATAATTTCCTCTTTTATATTAATTAACTAAAAATCATATTATATATTTAAATTAAAATAAAATAAATTATTCTTAATTTTAAGCATAAAACGTTCTAAACATTAAGAATTAATTATTGTAGTTTTTGTTAAAAGGTCTCAGTGGCACAGTAATCCACACTTCCGAGGATCATACAGTTTCCGCAGCTTAAAATCAGACCATATGAAGGCCACAGCTGCTGAACTAGCAGATCCATTGACTGTGAATGGCAAATTGGTATTTTATTAAACAAACTTATATTTATTATAAATGTTATTTATGAGTCTTGAACACAGGTGGGTTTTGAAGTGTAAGGTATAAGAAAGAATGTATGTTCAGTATCTTTTCACTAAATGTCGCCCAACTTTTAAGACTTAATAACACTCAAAAAATTTGTGAAAATTTAGAATCCTATCCAACATTAGTATTTTTGTAGTAGTTCACATTGTAGAAAATTGTATTTCTCACATTTGGATGTAGTATTTGAATAAGTATTGTGATGGGAGAAGAAAAATAGATTTCAAAATGGTACAGATCCCGGCACGAATGCTGGCACTTGGGCTATTGGTAGCAAACCGCTACTCACCTGACTAAAAACATCAGTACTACAGACTGGGTAGATAAACCAGTTCCATATTCCAATTGTACGTTTTTATTCTTATATCTGAGGTCATTTTAAGATATTATAATTACCTTGACATGTTAATAAAGTTTAGAATCGATCTCATTTAAAAAAGGGTGCAGTATTTTTCATTGAAAGGATGAGTCACATTAGAAAGTGACGTGGGGATATGTTTTTTTATCCACTTAAGCCCTTCTCCTGCATTCCCCGCCCATCCACCAGGGTAAGTTCAAGTGCCAGCATTTGCGCCGGGATCTGTATCTCACATAATAGTGTTTGTAATTTAGTGTGCAATTTTTTTATATCTTGTTTCATTTATTTGGTTTCCATATCTTCTATATACTTTTGACTGAAAAAGATTTAAGGAATCATAATGAAAATCTGACTTGTGCACATATACACAAATCCTGAATAAAATAAATCATAACATTCTTTAACCTTTCTGTGATCAATTTAATTAGTATGCAGTGTTACTGTCAGTATGAATTATATTATAAAGCATATATCTTATTATATTATAGTATTATGTTAGCTTTCATGCTTTAATAATGCTTCTATATTTTAATAATGTTTTATTTATTCAACATTGATTCACTAACCAGAAATTCACGATAAAATTTGTCTTTTCCAACATACATTTTACAAACAGAACAATACCCTGATGTTACATCACACACTCTATACAATCTTAACCCAAACCTCAGGTTTTTTTGGAGTTGATTTAAATATAGCAGAGAACACCCAGTTGGTCTAATGGCTAGTGCTCTCGTTTTCTGTGCTAGAGCTTCCAGGTTCAATTCCCAGTGGAGTTCAAAAATTTACAGTTTTCACTCAGCATTGTGAGGTAAATTGAGGAGCTACAATTGGTAATGAATTCTGCTTAAAAAATGCTAGAATTATGCTGATGTTATCTCAAAGTGCTAACCTTGTAGCCTCTGATGAAAAACTGTCTGTCTAGGCCCACATCAAACTGTTAAAGATTTATTATGTATAAAAAAAGAGTTACATTGAATATAGAACATATGGATAGCCGACTATAATAGGTATAATAAACTAAATAATATGACGAAACAAATAATAAATATTTCACATGTTTTTGTGAAATGGTGTTTTCAAAAGAAAAAAAAAATCATTGGAGATTACGGAATGCAATAATAAACATTGGTAATATAAGGCTATACATTACTGTATCAAATAAAAAAAAGTATAAATATTCCTCCTATCTTAGCTAATTAAAAGTAGCCAGAGTACATGTCAACAACATCTAGTATATGTTGTTTATCTCAATAAAAAAACCTTTCAAAAAGGTAAAACTTTCGTAAGTATGACCTTGCGTTTTATTCCCTTTAACTTACTCAAACACATTGTTACATTTTCCTTTTCCCGCTCTTATTAATTTTAAAAAAATTTCAACCTAATACTAAAGAAATCTCCAAATAATTTCGTTAAATTCATTAAATGAAATATATATATATATATATGAAAAGTTGTTAATATTTTTCGTATAGTTTAATACACATTATTTATCTAATTTTTAACTTAATGGATGTTCTTAAATGCTTTACTAATTTAGTAAGTATTTTGTCAAACAAAACTTTTGATTTTTTTATGTTAAATATACCTGATTTGACTAATGGATTTTAAGAATATAAATCTATGACAAATTATTAATACATTTTCTTCTAGTTGAATACACATTATTTATCTAAATTTTAACTTAACGGAAGTTATTAAATGCTTTACTAATTTCGTAAGTATTTTGGCAAACAAAACTTTTGAAAGTTTTTATTTTGTATAAACATTATAGTTAATATTTAATCGCAAGTAATTTCACAAAAATATGCGAAAAAAGATTTTTTTTATAGTTATAATTATTCTTTTTATAGTTATAATTATTATGCGTAAAAAATTCATGTGAAAAATTCTTATGAAAAAATCGCGTGAAAGAGTAACATATTTTTTCGCGGTCCAAAATTTGACCCTACGTTCCCGGGTTTATTTCAAATGATTTTTTTATGTGAATTTTTTACGTGATTTTTTTTAATAGCGTCTCATATAAAAAATGTCATTAGAAACTAGTCACTGCACTAGTTATTGCTAATAGAAATTTAGTAATTTATAATACCAGTGTAAACAAAAAAGGTTAAACTTCAAATTTGTGCAACCAACCACAATTCCCCCTATACTCTCTAGTCATACTTACCCACCGCTCGGGTGGGTAAAATTTTGCTGAAAATTTTTTGTCGAAACTGATTCCATAAGTATTATTATAAACAAATACATTGCTAAAAATTATAATTATTATGAACTATCAAAAGTTTAATCATACAATTATTATAATTAATTATAATTTTTCCTCTTTGTACAAAATAAATGTTTTCATACCGATTGTGCATAGAAAAAACTTTAACGTATAAATAAAATATAAAATAATAATGCTCATGTTATCTTAAATTGAATTTTGGATTTTTAACTGCTCACTTACGTTTAAAACAATCTAAATACTATTTTATGGTTGTTGAAGGTATTATGCAAGTTATATTCAAGTCTTTGTATAATACAACTTCGAAATGATTATTAATATAATATATGCTCAATAAATTTTATATTATTGGTTTATTTATAAAAATTGCTTTTCCAAGATGGTAGTATTTAGGAATTTATTAATAAATCAAATGTGGGGTGATATGTCGCTCACTGGAATAGTGTTCAGAGACAACCCCAACCCCAGTATGATTTCTCATGCTTTCGCTGCCTTATTTATTAAATAATTTCAGATACAAGGTACATGTTAATTAAATGTAAGCTGCTAAGTTTCAATTACAGGCTGAAAACTAAAGAAAAAGTTGATTGTTTAAGTTAGATAAAAACTGTACAAAAAATGTTATTGCAATTTTTATGTAAGACTTCGTTAAAACATTAAGAAATAACTAAAAAATGTAAAAAAAAAAAAAAAAAATTCTTCCATTTCTGACTGAACATCTTATCTTGTATCTTATTTTAGAAATCCGACATGAATTTTATAAAACCGAGCAGCGGGTAAGTATGACTAGAGAGTATAGGGGGAATTGTGGTTGGTTGCACAAATTTGAAGTTTAACCTTTTTTGTTTACACTGGTATTATAAGTTACTAAATTTTTGTTAGCAATAACTAGTGCAGTGACTAGTTTCTAATGACATTTTTTATAAGAGACGCTATTAAAAAAAATCACGTAAAAAATTCACATAAAAAAATCATTTGAAATAAACCCGGGAACGTAGGGTCAAATTTTGGACCGAGAAAAAATAGGTTACTCTTTCACGCGATTTTTTTATAAGAATTTTTCACGTGAATTTTTTACGTATAATAATTATAACTATAAAAAGAATAATTATAACTATAAAAAAATCTTTTTTCGCATATTTTTGTGAAATTACTTGCGATTAAATATTAACTATAATGTTTATACAAAATAAAAACTTTCAAAAGTTTTGTTTGCCAAAATACTTACGGCATATTACCTATTACCTGCGATTTAATTACAAAAAAATACTCATTTTTGCAATAAATTGTTAATAACAATTGAACGGATCAATATTTTGGGTCGGGACCTGTTGCATTCAATTCAGAGTGTCAAAATACATTGAAGCAGACACTAGTCACGGCATATTACCTATTACCTGTGATGTAATTACAAAAAAATACTCATTTTTTCAATAAATTGTTAATAACAATTGAACGGATCAATATTTTGGGTCGGGACCTGTTGTATTCAATTCAGAGTGTCAAAATACATTGAAGCAGACACTAGTCACGGCATATTACCTATTACCTGCGATGTAATTACAAAAAAATACTCATTTTTTCAATAAATTGTTAATAACAATTGAACGGATCAATATTTTGGGTCGGGACCTGTTGCATTCGATTCAGAGTGTCAAAATACATTGAAGAAGACACTAGTCACGGCATATTACCTATTATCATAAAAGAAATTCCAGAAAAACCCCTTTTTTCACTATAATTTGTTAATAACAAAAAACTGGACCACCCTATCGATCTGGGACCACTTGCAATCGATTTTTCAGGTCAAAAAACATAAAAAATGACCTTAATATCGAGGGGACTCTCGAATGCAAACAGAGATATACGTTTATACGGGAAGCGTCGCCTGAATTTTTTGGCTGAAGAAAAACTAATGTTTTGTCGGTAAACCGTCAAATCAGAACTTTAACTTAATATAACTTAATAACTAGCAATTTTAAGTGAAATATTATTCTTTTAATGATAAACTTAAATGTTTTTCTTACATCTTATAAGTTCAAGGGGCTTTTTGAATTTAAAAACAGTAATAAACCAGAAAACTCGCGTAAAATTCAATGTATATTATAAGGGTGGTTGCCGCCGGCCATACTTACATCTGGCGGCTATTGCCGCCCTCAATTTAGAAACACATCAGTGTTGAAAGTAGAACTATTTGATGTGTGTAGCAAGTCATCATGCTTTCGGGCCAATCAACCTGATGACAGACTGAGTATATCCATACATTTTATACAGGTCATAAATCATCATTTCACCAAAATATATTTGACCTCACTTGGTTTGACCAATTTTAAGTTTTGATTCTAAGTATTCTTAAATTTTGAATTATAGAAAACAAAAATATTTTAATTCTCTATAAAAAAATATACCTATTGTACCGAAATTGAGTAAAATCATTCAAAAATTTAAGCCTATACATTATTATACAGGCACAGGCACATGAAACACATATAAAAAAAAAAAAAACACTTTTTTAGTCGGGACCTTTAAAAACAGATATATAGTAAAACTTGGTTATAACGAGATTCAAGGGCTGATCAAATATGCTTGTTATAGCCGAGTGCTTGTTACTTCCGAGTTGCCTCCTCGTAACGGAAAATCTTGATGCCGTCATAATCTAATACAAAAAAAATACATACCATATGCCTAAGAAGAAGCTGTTATAAAATTAAATTGAATTAGAAATTAAAAAAGTAAAATTAAAATGAATAAAATAAAATTGTAAAAGTGTGAGTGAAACTTACCAAAGTCATTGAGGAAAATGTTATAAACACAATACAAAAAGTTCTGTCACACACTTTTGGTTACCAACTTCTTTTACTAAATATAAAAAATCATTCTAATATAGCCTACATACTGTATTTTTCTTTATTCTAATAAAAGAAGTCAGAACTTAGTTGTGCATACTAACTAATTAGCCTTAAAAAATCGTTAATTTTTGTTTGTTTAGTGGTTTTATACATGTATTCATCAAAACAGTTTTGTAATTTATTCAAGTACTCCACAAATTCATCACTTACATTATTATTCTCACTGAACTCCGTTAATTTTTTAACAGTTCGCTAGTTAACTACTATTGTAAAACTTTCTTGGACTAAAACTTTCATTGTAAAAATTATGACCAGACCTATTGAATGTAGCTCTGGGAATAGGTCAGGTAAAATTTATCTTCAATACGCCTCACTGTTTAACAAGTGTGATGAACAATAGAGTTTAATGAACCTGTTTGGGCAGTTTTGACGACTGTATTTTCGGACTGTTCGACGACCAGGTATAAAGTGTTTGATCACCCTTCAGACCTACCTTGAACAAGTCTTAAATAAAATGTCACAAACTTTTAAGTACAGTATAAAACATACTGTAAATGTACAACTTCCTGTATTTCATAAATCAAGAAATGGAATTTCTCATGCGTTTGGGAGTATTTGGATTTAACTTTATTAAATTACAGTACTGTATATAAAACCGTAAAAATGCTCGCAATAACCGAGTTTATGATACGTGGATACCTCGCTAAAACCAAGTTCATTTATCATTAATGAAATAGAAAACCAAACAAATCCCGGAATTTTGCTCGTTACAACCGAGTTCGTTATTCGCGGGTTCCACTGTATTTCCAATGAAGTTGTTTTTTTTCATCACAATATTTTCTATACACTACATAAATAAGAAAAAAAATTAAACTTCGAAGTAGTTAGTGTGTATTGTTTTTTATTAGACTAAATATTGAATTTTAGATATTAATTGACTGTTTTATAGTTTGAAAGTGATAATAAAATTTTCTTACCTTCATATTGAACCACGTTGGATATCACAGGAATAAATTAGAGTTTGGATAAGAGTTTTACCTGAAATGTTGATGTTCATATGATGAAGGTAAATTTACAATCTAATGGTGAAGTTAAGGAAACTGTAGAAGTTAAGATGAAATAGCAGTCATGTAATGTGGTTAAATTTGTATACTATCTAGAAGGAGTAAGTTGTTAATTTCATATTATGTGAATAGCTCGACTCTATACATAAAATGCACTATAGAATAGACAAATTAGGGAAAAAGTTGTTCTGGACACCTGATGTATTGCACAAGGCAGTGTCAGACTTTTGAGCTTTGGAAGTTATATTAAGTTACCATACACACCACTTACCAAAAACACTTAGGCTGTTCATGGTTTTTCTAAATTCAGTTTTATTTTCTATTCAAAATTTTTGGAGCAAACATTGTGCTTATTCTAAGTTTATAGTTTATATGATATGCCACTTTTTTATTTTGTTTAAAAGGTGGTGCAGTTCGCTGGAGAAGCAACTCATGATCACTACTATTCTACAGTACACGGAGCTCTTGAAACTGGCTGGAGGGAAGCTGACAGGATTCTTTCTCTTTACCAAAAGTAAGTTGAAATCAGTTAGTAATTTGATCAAAAAATAATTATTTTGGTCTAAATTCTTATTAAATTATCATTTAAATTATAAATTTATAATTTCATTATCTTTTTTCATACATGATCTGAAATCATATAAATATTAATGGTTATTAGTAATGTACATTAGTAGTAATGTATTAATTTTGTTGCCCGTAATATGTCAAACATAAAAACTACTATTTAAATAATTGTGTTCTGCAACAAATACATATTGTTCTATAGCTTCAAAACCAGTATTTTTTTAATAAAGTGATGACCAATAAATTTTGTTTGGGTCCATAGAGCTTAAATTTTAGTAACATTTTATCAAAATCATTAGATTCACTTTTAAGAAAATCCTGATTTTTGTTTTCTGGCAGGTACATCCTACATTTTAAGACTTTTTAAATTTATAATTTTATTTACAAACATCAAATTTTTAATGATATATATTCCAAAATATTTGTGTTCTTAAACTAAACTAAAGGAAAGTTTTATCAATATTTAGTAGCAACTGAATTAATCTGAGGCATTATAAAATTATACTACCAATATAAAATATACTACAATATAAAATAATTACTTTTGCTATATGATGTTTGTCATACCACACAGTGATGATGCAATAATAAATGTGAAATATTGTAAAAGAGTTTCTTGTGACACTTCTCTATGGCTATGAATGTTTCTTAGTAATCTAGTTATAATTAATACTATATTATACTGTTAATTTTAACTTTATTCTTTTCTTATAGTTAAAGACGTAATTGTATCATTAACAAAATTATTAAATTTTTTTTTAGTGAAATACCTATAGTTTACTTGTAGATTTATGTATAATGAAACACATTTTATTTCTTGGACTCTAAGATTGATTGGACCTTTTTTAATACGAGGGTTTCAATTTTAAAAATGGAGTACCAAACTGCATAGTGAGATAATTATAGTTTGGAAATGGTATTATGAAAAATAAAAACATGAACCTTGAGACTGACCATGTAAAATATATTTTCCATACTTTGAAATAGTAATATTGGTTAACCAGGGCTTTATTTTCCTACTTCGTGATGAAAACCCACATGTAACTTTTTTCTACTGTGACCCAATATGGAAAATTTAATTAAATAAACCAGAGACGAGACCCATTGAGCAATGCCTTCATCAACCAGAACACTGGTTTGACATTAAACCTATGGAGTTTGAGTTAATGAGATGCTATAGATGCAAGGATATTCTGGTATAAGGCATCAGTTTGTTCTTTGGTTAGATAAAATTGTGCCACTGGAAAATAATGGAAAGGATTACCACTCAATTCCTGCCACAATTTTTTGAAACCTTGGATGGGCTCACAATACTCTTTCCTGCTTTTGTAGGTGCATTCTTGAGTTAATCCATATGTTTTCTTCTTCTTTATCCTCTTATATAAAATATAATATTTTAGACGCCAATAGACAGGTCTCTGAGAAAGTCAAAAAAATTCATCTCTCTCAGCTATTTAAAATTATTCTTAAAACGACCAATAAATCTTAAATCTTAAAAAGCCCTCATGGCTTCTTGAGCATCTTATCCTGGATTATCAAATTTATTAATAAGAAGTTTCAACTCACCTAATTCATCAGATTTCAGTGTGTATTCCGATACCCTGCCACCCTTCTTGAACAGAGTGGCTGTACTTAAACTCCGTGTCCAAATAAAAGAGGCCATTTAGTCTTGATAAGAGCAACAGTCAGTGAGGAGTGGGGAAATTTCAAGTCACTGATTTTTGTCATATTAAGACTAGATTCAGTTCTATTACTTTCCATTTGGTGTGACACTTGTGGCATTGGTTTGTTGGTTCAATTGGTAAGTAATGTTTGTTTTTATTATGAATTTATTATACTGCATGTTTCATGAATTACATATTCTAACCAGTATCTCAGTATGAAACCCTAGCTTTAACTACTGCATTCTCAGAGAGAAACTGGACAGAGGGGTTCATATTGGTTCGGACAGCTCTAGTAAAGACACTGTATTTTTGTATTAGGGAGAAGTTAGTTAGTTAGTGAATTTGGGGTTGAGGATATACAGCATCTTGTCACTGCAATTTAAATGAATCTTTTGTGACTATAGGGAAAAGTTAATATGAAACATGTTCCCAATCGCTGGACCTATATTTGTTCTTTTTGAAAATTGGAAGAATCTATGAAGATCTAAAATAGATTTAGTTCAAATTGAGCTGATAGGATAAACAAGAGACAAAGTTCTGTAGGGAAAATAAGCGGACAATTCCTGGTAGAAAGACAAAGATGCCTTTGCAGGACTAGGACTACACTGAAGGAGTAATGGAATTTTATTAAGATCTTCACTCCCCAACTGCTAGAATTGCTGCCCTTACATCACTGAAATGGGTCTACTTAAGAATTTATGCTTTTCAAATTTAATTAAATTTAATTGGACTAAGTTGTACGACATATGTTGTTGTTGCAATGGGAGCCCCTTTTTAATTTCGTCTAAATTAGTAGGATTTTGCATGGCTTAAAGTTATATTTCTGCATATCCTATCTACACATTATCTTACATACATTTCATGTAAAGAAAGAATAACGAAACAAACAATTTGAATTTTTATCTCTCTTCCTTGTTTTAGCTGTTCGACTTTATAGAATAATTACTTTTCCGGTATATGCAGAAACCAATATAATTAACAATAATTGTATAATAAAATAAAACTAGATACTTAGTTTTTAGCATAGTCAGACAACGTAAACATAAAATTATATACTCTACACTTTAATTTAATGTTGAAAACATTGCAGGTCATTAAAATCTTCGCTCTGATGGCTTAAACCATTTGGAAAGTTCTTTATAAACCATTATTGCCTGCTACAATAGTGGCATCTTCTTGGGCTGCCTAACTTGAGCCTTACAAAATACAGCTATGTATGACATTGTTCATTAATATTCTGACATATGTTATTAAAAACGTATATACATTTCAAATTTACTGTTTTTAATTTAATAGTCTTAATCAAGCAACTAAAAATGTAATAAGTCACTAGTTTTTTACATTTTGTAAAATTAGTATAAACATCTTCTATTTTAAACATTTACATAATGTTGGACTTTTGGATTATATATCACTCAGTAATAGACTAATAATCTCGTTCTTGATTTTTCAATTCTTGTAAACTTCATTCCAGCAATTCAATGCATTTATTATGTATAATTTTCTGATATCTTTGTTTTTCAGATTATATAAAACAAAATCAAATTTACTTAAATTCATGTATTTTAGATTAATTTCCTTAAAGTTGTATTAATTGTATAACATTATTGTTTTGTTCATAATCCATCATTTTAAATATTGTAATTTGCTTTCTTACATATGATAATTTTGGACATTAAATTTCTTTCTACATACATAAATAACTAATAAAATCATAATTATTGAGTCATCTAGGTCAAATCATCAAGCCAAATTTACCATCTCTCTGATACTTAAAAACATAGTATCAACAATATGGTTGTGAAATTTACATAGGTTTTAAGCCTGGTGGAAGCAATAAATTAAAAAAAATATTCTTTGAAATCTGAGATGTTAGGTATCATGGCTTATATGATTTGACGTGGAATGACTGTAAATAATAAAAAAAACAAATGAAAACAGTTTTCTTGAGTACATTTATTGCTTGATTACTTTGTTCTGTTATTATTTACAGTTAACATAATATATTACTGCAGCCATATTAGATTAAATGTAATATAAATATAGTATCATAGATTTATATTGGATTTCACTGAAGTTCAAAAATGAGATTTTAAATTTTCTATTAGTTAATCCGTTGGAAATTAGTGGCCAATAGTATACACTATTTTGCATCTCTTCTGCATTAGGTATGCATCTGTATTCTTGCCATAATGGTCTTGTACGAATAATAATATTATAAAGGACTGTTAATTAGTTTTTACATTATAAACTAATATAAATAATTTCATGTTTTTATCCATTTTTGTCTTCTGAAAGTTCATTTCATCACATACAACTGAATTAGGTTAAAGTTTAATAGGGCACATAGCCTATTAGTATAGATTTTTTATGGATAGGAGACACAGGCTTATGTTGGAAAGTGGTCCTTATATTATAAAGCAATCACCTAATAGTACACACATAGGAAAACACACAAAAAACACTAAAGTTCTGAAATATTTCGTAAACACTGTTCACTTTCTCAATCAGTAGAAGGGTACTCTCTACTGTTTGAGAAAGTGAACAATGTTTATGAAATATTTCGGAATTCTAGTGTTGTGTGTGTGTGTGTGTGTGTGTGTGTGTGTGTGTGTGTGTGTGTGTGTGTGTGTGTGTGTGTGTGTGTGTGTGTGTGTGTGTGTGTGTGTGTGTGTGTGTGTGTGTGTGTGTGTGTGTGTGTGTGTGTGTGTGTGTGTGTGTGTGTGTTTTCCTATTTGTTTACTATTAAGTAATACCAAGGACCTATTTCCAAGATAAGGCTGTGTCTCCTAACTATACAAAATCTAAAATTATTGATTTTTAATAACTGATCCTACTTTATTTCACAATTGAGAAGGTTGTTTCCAAAAAGTACTACATCCATTTTCCAAAATTTTTCGGTAACTTAAAATTTTGTTTAAAAATTTAAAATATTTTTGTTTTATAAAACCATTTAAAAAAAATTAAACAGCTATTAGACTACTATTATTGCCATTAATATTGTGGTTATTACTTAATTTTTAGTTGAATTATTGAAGAATAAAAATTTGCATAAAATGAATTTAGTACTTTTTGACTTTTAACATGTATATAGGACATTTTGGAAAAAATCAAAACTGATAAAGTACTTTTAGGAAAGAAACGCAGATTAGCAAACGAAGTTAATTGAAATGCAATTTATTTATTCTTATAAAAATTAGTGTAAAAAGTCCTTAACATTCTAATTCAAAGCAAATAAACATCTAAAACTTAAACATAAAAAAATGTGGTTTTTACGATATTTTTGGTAAGTCTTTAAAAAATATCTTCACAAACAATATCAATATCATTTTCAGTTTCACCTGATGATGGCCCACCGCTGGCATTCACTAAGCACTTCTTGTAAAATTCATCTTCTTCATAGTTAATTCCTATTTTTTGTAGTAAATTCTTAACGTCATTTACTTTGGCTTCTGACATATGATTAAACCTTTTTACTTGATGTAGATTCAACACAATATTGGCAATATTTTTTTTTGATTTTGTAATACTATGTTGCGTTCCAGACCCTTCACTATAAAACTGTTGAATTGTTAAAAGTAGTGGTTTTTCATAGTTAAATTTAATTACTTTTGCATGAGTTATATTGAATCCTTTGTTAATTCTCAAGAAAGGCTTAACAGATTCCTTCCACGTTTGTATGATTACTTCTTTATTAGTATGCAAAGTACCAACTGATGATAGAATTTCGTCGTATTCTTTTGGATAGATGATACTGTCTCGTTTTTTAATTTGTTTTTCTACTATTCCAAAAGCTCTATCTGCCGGTAAATAAGAATGTCCTTTCACTGGAAATATCCACTGCAAATTAATACCAACTTTTGCACAATATTTAACTAACATAAACAGCATACTATAATTTTTATTCTGACCCACACAGGAGTCACAAAATACTCTTAATGTTTTAACAGTCTCATTAAAGGCTGTCCCAAACAAACCAAGAATAACTCTGTTAAAAAAATGCCATACGCACGACACTATCTCATTGCAACCCCTCCCGTAATTGGTTTCCAGCCATCTATAAAAATGTACATTGTCTTTAGTCAATGCTGCATCAGAATTATGAATTATGATACCAAATGTATGATACCACAATTGGCGAGAATAATATGCTTCAGTAATCTCGGTTTTTGGTAACGGCTGATTCTGCATTAAATCAAAAACAATTGTCAAACTCCCATCTGGACGACGATTCAGTTCTTTAAAAAAAGTGTTAGCTCGTTTTTTATGTACTAAATACTTAACCAGCCACTCTTTCTTCTTTTCGTTATCTGTTTCAAATCTGCGACAAGTTTTTAACCTTACACAGTCACTACATATATCAGTCTTTTTGGAACCAAAACCCAAATTAAAGTTTCGAGAAAATACATGCCAATAAACTCCATATTTACAGTCAGGATCTTCAAATTTTTCTTTGTACAACTCCCACATCTTTTTAACATTTAAGCTTGACGGCAAGTATGACCGGAGTGGAGTGTTGTTTCTTCCATAGTGACGTTCTCTACATTTTAACTGTTTAATGTGATCAATAATTTTTTGCTTTCGATTTTTCTGAACTGCATTATTTCTGGCTCCACCTCGATGTTCAACCAAATTCTCATCTGGCGTTGCTATAATTTTAGCAGCTCGCTCAATTTTCCTACGACCAACTGATAATATACTCATGAATGTTGATTTACAAACTGGTGTTTGACCATACGTTCCTTGAACAAAAAAATTTGTTGACAAATTTTTTGTTCTCTTTCCGGATTCTTCATCAACTCGTCTTCTTTTTACAGCTGAGACTGTTACGTGTCTTTGAATAAATTTTGTTTCTTCAACAGCAGTTTTCAGCTTCACATATTTTCCATGGAACTGTTCTATCTCTGCCTGGGTTAGGGAATCAGCTTTGCAAAACTTTTGGTTTTTATGTTTACAGTTTATAGCAAAACCTTTATCTCTACCTTTTTTCTTTTCCAACTGAAGTATCTTTTTTTCCCACTTACTTGGATCTGATATTCGTTTCCTTGATTTCTCAGGAGGCGTCTCTTTGCAGAAGTCCCACATATCATCGTCACTTTCACCATTAAAAACACTGTCTCCCATAATGAATGATGAGAAATTACAAATTAGAACTACTATTAATGCTATTTGAAATAACTTTTTCAAGTGAACATAAAGGTTTTATATAATATTCATTAATATGTGAACAGCTACACCAGTGAACACATACCAAAACACACCATTATAAAACATAACCTTTTAAACATAATATTACAGAAACCACAATTGTTTTCCCTCCAGTAAAAAAACAATTGTACCAACTTCACTTTAATATATCAGCTGACAAACCTATTTCATTTAAATATAATATTAAGCTGATTAAAACTTATATTGTGCTGAGATTCTCTGGTGTGGTGGATTTAGTACATTTTGATTTGAATATGGGCTTTCGTGATAAATATTGTCTGTGATATAGTACATTTTGGCACAAAAAAGGATAAAGTACATTTTGGCTGGAAAATAGTAAGGGATATAGTACTTTTTGTAAAAAAACTCCATATTACAATTCATTTTATTATGGTTTAAGTATGTTTTGGCTAAAAAATAATTTCAAAATTAGTGATAAGATATAGCAAATTATGTGCAGCCATTATCTTCTAATTTTCTGTGTTTGATGGATATAGTACCTTTTGGAATCAACCTTCTCAATTATTGGTTACATATTGTGGTTTGGTTAGTTGATTTATAGAAATATTATTTTTATATTGTAGTAGCAATAAATAAATTAATATGGGTTGGTATTTTAAAAGTAATATTTATTAGCAGCAATAATTATTAATATATACTGTATATATATATTTACACCAAGCACTTTCTTGTTATAAAACTTTATTGATTTAGTATATAATGTAGTTTAATTAGTATATATTATATAAACCTTTTTGTATTAATGTTATATTTTAACATCTTTAGTCTGTGATTTAATTGTGGTTTTAAATTTATTTAGTTTAAAATTGCATTTTTTGTAGATTTCTCTTTATTATGAAGTCAAATAAATTGTTATTATTTTTTAAACCTGGTTTTGTTATTATTTTTCCATATTTATAATTATTTTATATATGTTACTTAAAATTTTTTATGTTAATTTTATTTTATTATAGTGCTATTCAAATTATTATTTTTGTTATTGTTAATGTTTTCTTTATAAATTACTAATTAACCTTTTCCCATATTAACTGTCATATTTTTCTTAATCCTAATCTTATCTGCACATCTTAATATAAATTGTATTTTAGTTTAATATATCTTCAATAATTTAGAAGATATAATGTTAACATTATTTCCACAATTTCTTAAATTTGAAAAATATGTTAGTAATTTGTACAAATATTAAAATAATACTTGATTATTTAATTCGATTAGAAAAAAATTATTATCATTTTCAATTTATGATAATATTTAACAAAATTTCTAGCTAATGGGATGAACGAACAAATATTCATGACTATAAAGTGAAGCAGCTCTTTACAAGATGATATTTCACATTTACTTCTGAAAACTTTATTGCAACTTAATTAGATCTGTTGATGTTATGAAGATTCTTTTCTTCCTTTTCTTTTATTAATTTTGTGATCATTATAAACTTATTAAGAATATGATGCTTTTTACATTGTCAATTCTGTTTTATATAAATTGTGTACATTATAATAATGAACAATTGTTCTAGGTAACCAGACTGTTAATATTTGTGTTTGAATATAATTTAGGCTAGTGCTATTTGTAAATTAATACTGATTATATATGTTTCAAAGGTATAACAAATGGTTTCTCATGCCATTGGCACTATAGTCAAAATACTTATTCCATTTTTATTACTACTTATTCTATAATACTGATTCTAGAATACCTATTCTATTTGATTCTTTTCAACCAAAATGGTTTGAGAAATAATAAATCACTCTCTAGAACAAAAAACAATGTTAAATTTCATACTTCAATATTTGTGTTTTATCATTAAAATCGGCTTGACATATTTTAAACTGAAGCGTTCAAAGATATAGGCTGTTTTAGTCATTATAACCTAATTTACAGTTTACATGTGGCCTTTACATAGTATGTTTGTACTTTGTGAAGTTTGTAGACAATATTTGAAATATTGAAATAACAACATCATTACTTTTTGGTTTAAAATAATCTAAGACCAAATTCTCAAAACAATAGGAAGATGTCTGGATATATCAAACTAATACTGATTTTAATGCCCTTTTCTTTTATAATATATATAATAAATAAAATAGTTTGATTTTAATTTTTGTTTTTTAAACTTATCCAAAAACAAATTTTTCAAAAAAGAGAGGGGTTTTTTATGGAGAAGTACAAGTTTCCTCTAGAATCTTTCTATAAGAAATATGTTGGAAAAAGAACAAAATTAAAAAAAAAAATTCTTTTGCCTATTTTTATAAATCTTACATTTCCATAATTATTGAAACCCTGAACAAATATTTACCAATCATTTTCTCATTTCTGACATCTATTGTATATATAACTTTAATTACTTAAATTTTAGTTAACTACATTTTTAATTAGTTTGAATAATTATTTCGACAATATTAATGGAGCGTGAAAAGTATTTTTTTTTTTTTTACTTTTTATAAATCCTACTTTCGTCCCGATTCTAATTTTGTAGAAAGTTGTGATTTATAAAATTTGGGGAAGAATTCTAATAGTTTTTTGTTCTAGTTATGTAAAATGAACATGTTTATCCACACACAAACACATACACACACACGCACGCATGCGCGCATACACACACACACACATTGTGGATTGTCTTATAGGTCTAACTTATTTATACACTATGGATAGTCTAAAGTTTTGTTTAATATTTTTAAAGTAGATTCATCAGACCTCAAAATTTTATTAAAAATATGAAGATCATGATTCATTAAGCACCACATAGCTTGATAGTTTTGTTCAATTTGTATTACAAATTTTAGGTAGGAAGTGACTTTTGGGCCATTTTTTATATCTTATTTTATGTTCATCTACATAGTTAAACTTTTTGTTTATTACATTAGTCCTGGTATAACATGTATTTACTCACACTCTATCTTGACTTGACTAGTAGATAACTGTTTTAACTTGACAAAATTAAATAGAGCTAGATTTAATTGTATACTGTACACAAGTATGACAGTATAGGGGAAGTTTGGTAATTGCTAACAATTTTGACCTCCATTTTTTTACTGATGATGTTTCATGGAACTCAAAATAGTGATTTATACATGCTGTCCATCCGTTATCGTTGTCATCTATGCCTAACCATGATAGCGGCCACTAAAATTAAGATAGGGGGGAAAAATAGTATAATGGACTTTAATGTATTCATATCAAACCCTATTAAAATTAAGAAAAATCTAATTGAAAATGTCAAAATAACAGCCATTTTTTCATATCTTGTGTGTTGGTCAACTAAATTAGGTAAAAAATTGCAGATTTCAATTCTGCATGCAGTGGTACCAACTTGACCTCTCTATACAAATAGCAAAGTTATTGTAAAAAATGTAATTTTGAACCCTGACCTACTTAGAATATATGATATTCGTTTAGTTATGAAATCCATCAGGGCCGAGTCACTGCACAAGCATAGCAAGTGGAGGCACCTTACAGCCTATTGACACAAGCAAAGTGAGTAGAGACTTTTTGATATATAACTATCTACCTAGGTCTGTAAAGGCCTAGCTGATGTTAAAAATGTATTTATATGCACAGTTACGAGGTTCAAAAACCAGTGTAACAATGGTTTTAAACTAACTTAATCTACCAAATACAATTTAACAATTCCTAGATGGCTCAAGAAACCAACTTTAGGGCATTACACTTAGAGGGTTTGCTTGTATTATATTTTATGATGGGTTGTGTAAATTCTATATTGGCCCATCAACTTGATTTGATTAAATTTCATCACCAATATATATGTTATAGTAATGGGGTATTAGATATTATATACTAATAAATATATTGGATGTAATAGACTGTTCTTATCAGTATTCTTGTGACAAATAACTGAAGATTAAATATACTTGATAAGACACGATCAGTATTATTATTTCAATTTTGTCTAAGTTTTTAGTACCGGTCTTGGCATTAATGGCTAGGTATTATTAAAAATGTTAACTGTAATTTGTGTGTGTATATATAAAATTAATTTGATGTATTTGTATTTTTGTAGAATCAGACTGAGACTCAATTTAAAACAATAAAACTATTTACATGTACTATTCACGAATTGTGATATTCATTCAAATTTTATTTTATATTTGTTTATGAGGCATACAATTTATGTATACAAATAGAGATATTTATGGCTTAGACTTTAAAGCACATTTTTAGGTCAGGTCACTTTTTCAACTTAATGTTGAAATTTTATTTTAATCTTTAAAATACTAGGAACACATATTATGCAAATCAAACCAAATTTGTATGAATCAACTAGAATTTGTTTTGATATTTATTGTATTTTAGAGGTTACAAATATTTCAAAGATAATAAACAAATCATTAAAATGAACCTTATTTCTTATAATTATTTGTTTTTGGAACATTTAGTGTTATTCGTTGATTAAAAATATACTATAAGTTAAGCATGACTTTTCCATCAGATTATAATAGTAACAAATTAATAAATTCGTGTATGGACCATTATAATGTTAGAGTAAAACAATAAATTGAGCAGTTGCCCTTCCTGCAGGGATGTTATGTGTGTGAGAAAGCCATTTTTTCAAGTTTGACCATAAAAATGATTTTCTTTACTTGTTTCACAAACCAAAGTAAATCTTTATTTTATTTTAATAAGAAACAAAATAAGATAATGAGATTTTATAATGATTAGATAATGATATAACATTTAGATTTCAAAAAAAAAAAAATAATAATAATATTAAAAAAAAAAGAGAAACACACTTAAAATAATTCTTGAACATAATCATTGGATATTGTATTTCTATAACAAGACTCTTCCAATGTTGTTCACATTTAATGAATGTTAATGACTAAACCAATTTATGAAGACTCGATTAGAATATGTCCTATATCATTTTACAAATATTTTGGTAAATTCAGGAAAGTATGTTCTAAATATCAAAAAGCACTTAATAATTTTAAAATTATAAAATAAGTTCAAATATATACTAATTCCTGAATATTGTATGTACAAAAATGTATGTAGAGAAATATGTATGTTTAAGGAATAGATTGATAATAACTTTAATTTTTAGACTTATCTGTACTGATGGACCTTCTAGTCTGCGACACTGTGATGTTGTGATAGTAGGTGCTGGTATAGCTGGGCTCGCTGCAGCTCGTACTTTACTGGAAGCTGGCATATCTAATTTAGTCATTCTTGAAGGTATGTTTTATAATAGGCTATACTGACAACTTTACATTCTATTAACAATGTGAATTACACAAAGCTGTTTTAAACAAGTAGGATAAACTTTCGTAAAACCACCTGAATGTTTATAAATTGATTATATTTAAACTGTAATGTGAGACACATTTTTTAAATATATTGTTAATGCTAGGACATTATTTTCTTTTTGTGAAAGGTGAAAGACTATGTCGAATAAAAGAGAGTGGCAGTTACATTCTCCACTGGTATTTATTTCTGGCAAGGAAAATAGGATTATGTAAAAAATAATTATCTCATGTGTGTTAAAGGGTTAGGCCAATGAAAGATGAAGGAATTGATAAGAAGTAACTTCTTTTAAGTTAGGTTGCTGACTGTATGTTTGGTCTTGGGAAGCACTATGTCTGAATCTGGTCTCAATAAAAAGATAATTTCAGAAACAAAGTTAAATGTTACAAAACAGCCACTAATAAAGTTTAATCTATAATATTTATAACTTATGTGAGATTTTGATTTGCATCAATTCTATGATTTATCTTTAACATATTTTCTAAGGGAAAATAAATTATTGTGATTCTCCTCCTTGGCAGAATATAAAGTCACCTATAAATGTTGCATCATTGATATTTCGATCTCAAATCACAAAAAATAATAGGACTTTTTCACAGTGAAAAAACTTCTTCGTCAAATTTGATACAAAATTTAAGGTTTGTCTTTTAAAAATTGAATACTAGGAAAGTTTTTTGGAAAAATATCTGTAATGGTTCAGAGGTCTGAATTTATTTGCAAAACTCTCAACATTGACTTTGAAAAAACTTGTGTTCCTGGACGAAAGGTTGGTAAACGGAAATATAAGCGAAGACAAAGGTTGAATGTGAAAGGGACTTTAAGTGCTCCACTTGGGAAAGGAAAAAGTCATTGTGTTCCTTTATGCTGGAGGTCAAAATGGGTGGATCAAAGTACTTTTGCTAGTTTTCTTAGTTCTTCATGTTTTTCATTCTACTAAAACTACAATGAATGTGGTAGTGTTTGAAAACTGGAACATCACTCCTTATCATTACAGGACAAAGGACAAAGCACCAACTTTGAGTTCAACTAAAGGCAACAGGATAAAATGGCTACAACAAAGAGGAATTGGCTTTATTCCTGAATTTCATGAATTATGAAAGCCACAACTATACAATGTAGGAAGCTTCACAAACTGCCACATCCCATACATATTATTGATTCTAAACCTGCAGACATGGGATGAAAAGTCATCCACCTTCAACATTAAAACTGCCACTACAATGCAGTCAAGATGATGTGGTGTATATAAAAGCTCACATCAAAGATAAGAACAACCTTTCAAACTGAAAGATGTGGACTCTTCTTGGAAGCAGTCAACAAGGTCACGCATGAACTATGCAAGAATTAAATGAATCATATAAACAAGACAATAATTGTGAAAGTGAGAGACTTAAGAATACTAGTGTCAGAAATTTATCATCAACTTGTGTCCTGGTAACTTTGAGAGTGGGAATGATTCGGAAGCAATACTTGAGACGAAAACACCAGCTACTATTTACAATAAATGAGTCCCATAGAATGAGTAAAAATGAAGTTATTTCTTTCAGTGTATAATTTTGTTCAACATAACATTATTTCAATACATTACCCTAATAACTTTTTTTACTCTTGTGTCAAATTTTGGTCAAAGAAAATTATTTTTATAATTTTATTTTATACAATGTTATTATGGAAATATTTGTTTTACTGTGTTTGAGTTGATATTGTATTTATGTGTGTTATTTTAATGTATTTGATTTATAATGTATATTAACATTTCTCCTTTTTCTTATCATATTTGTGAATCACTTTTTCTTTTTGTTATTATGTAATCCTGATTATGTTTTGATTTGTAAATATTTCAATTGCATTAATTATTATTAAGACTGGGGAGAGTGTTTTAAAAGCCTCCTGCACTGCGACCTAGTTAGATCTTTTGTGCCCCCCTCTTGTTGGACTCAGGAGAGATCTATGTCTTTGACAAAATTGATCAGACCCCTGGTCGGGAGGTTTAGTAATTCTTCTTCCGAAATGAAGATAAATTCTAGAAATTTATGACTTTTTTGGCATAAGGCCGGGCACTCCATGATGATGTGTTCCATGCGTTCCATCTCTTCACCACAGTACCTGCACGTATCATCGTCCACCAGGCCCATCTTACTTAAGTGATACCTGCAATGGATATGTCCTGTTAGTATACCACAGAGGAGTTTTAGCTCACTTCTGCTTAGGTTTAGCACTTCCTTCCCTTTCTTTTTATTAGGGCTAAGGAACTTCTTGGAATGTATAAAACCTGGCAATGTATTCCAGGTTCTGTTGATTACTTTGTTGGCCCAGTTGGTAATAACCTCCTGGTAATCCCTAGGGCCAAATCCATACATCGGAAATGGCCCTGTAAAGGGTTTAGATGCACCAAGTTTAGCTTGCTGATCTGCTTCCTCGTTGTCTGCTATTCCCTCATGCCCTGGCACCCAGACAAGTTCAACTTTATTCTTGTCCGCCAACTGGTTTAGGGCCTGATGGCACTCGTGAAGCATCTTTGATCTCAAGTTGTTACTTTGAAGTGCTTTTAATGCCGCTTGACTATCCGACATAATGCTAATTTTCTGTTTGCATTGGTTTTTAGTGATCAGATGATTTGCCACCAAATGGATGGCATGTACCTCTGCTTGAAAGATGATGGCGTCAGCACTGAGGGACACATGTCTTTTGAACCTTGGTCCCACCACTCCTGCCCCCACACCACCTTCCATTTTGGATCCGTCTGTGAACCATTTTTTGGAGTCCGCCGTCACACATTCCGTGCCTCCCGTCCAGTCTTCCCTAATGGGGAAGCGAACTTTGTATTTGTGATCAAAGATCATTTTTACTTTCATCTGGTCACTTGCAGCAGCCATATCCAATAAAGGAGTGGCTCTGAGAATTTCCAGATGTCCTTTGAGGTTTCCTACTTTGAAATGGTATTCCTCATGTAGGTGCCATAGAGAGGGGAATGGTGGTTCCACTTGAAATTTTGGTGAAAGCTAAGTAAATTTAATTTTCTTCGTTTAGTAAATGGAACAATAGTGGTCTTTAACGAGTTTATATTCATGCCCTCTTTGAGACACCAGTTTTTTGTTATGTTAATGACTTTCTGCATTCTCTCCCCTATAACGGAGTCATGCTTGCCTCTCACAGTTATGGTTATGTCATCAGCATAATCAAGAACATCAAACCCAGCCCTGCTCAGGTCGTTTAGTAGTTCATCCACTACCAGCGACCACAGCAGTGGGGAGATAACTCCCCCTTGTGGGCAGCCTCTTGTGGTACCTACCTCATGTGTAGCACTACCAATGCTGGTGGATACCTGTCTACCCATCAGCATGTTATTAACCCATTGAATGATAAAGTTGTGAATCCCTCTTTTACTGAGAGACTGTGTCATTGAGTCATAGGCAGCATTGTCAAAGGCTGTTACAATTGTAAAATAAATGAACTTGAAGAGTTCTTTTATTTATGTTACTGAAAAAAGAAATTAAAATGATTTTAAAGTTTATTATTTAATCTAAAAGTTCTGCTCAGCAATAATTGGCGCCAGGAAGCTTTCGCTTTACCAATTTTGAAAAATGAATTTAAATTAAAAGTCTTATCTCGGGAGTAAGTTCTTTCTTTAGTGTACTCTCAGTGACTTGGTAGAATGAATAACACTGGAACTGAAATTTCTACATAAATATTTATTAAACAAAATCAAATTATTAACATGAACATTCATCAAAAAGATTTTTGATTAACATGAACATTCATCAACATTTTTACATTATTACAAGGCGCTCTCTATATCCAAATTTTGCATTAAAGTTATTATGGAGTTGGAAGAAAAAGGAGTATTTCTTTTCAGTAAAACTTTATAAATCCTACTGCTAGCCTTAAAATGTCAAAATTATGGCAAAAATAGCCACTATTAAGTGGAGTGTTTTGGGTATTTAAATTCGCATGGTTTGGATATGAGCAAACAAGAAGCAAGAGTAGCCTACACAGTAAAGTCCAGTACCAGGTGTCGTTAAATGTAGTTGATTATTAAATGAATGGCCCAGTTATTACGGGAATGATATCGCCCTACCAAATGGTCAGGTATGTTCGAAGCACAGGATTTTGAGCCCAGATGTGAATCGACATTTTGTGCTCATGAGTAGTTTAACAAAAATTAGACAAGTGAGTCGTAAACCCAACATCGGGTAGCAGACTCATTATTATCGGACCACGTTTGCATTACACTCAATAACTAACCAAATTATTATTAATGTAATTTTAATAATTAGTTTTAAGCTCATCCAAATGTGGTTTGTTGTGTCAGTAATTGTGGAGTGATATTTAATTCAGACAATGACTATTCGTTTACACCCGTCCAGTTTAGCCTGTCCACTGAGATATTGGTTACCCAATATATTTCACAGCAGATGGTAGCAGAGCGTGGTTACGATCCACAAATCTCTGGATCTCTAAATTAAATGTAAAATGTTAATTAGTAGATGTTGCAATAATCCTAGGGTGTATATATTATTTTCTACAATATGTAGATAATTGCAGCAAAACTGTATCATATAGAAAAAAAAAAGTACATGTTTTAAAAATGTATTTACAGCTCAAGATCGTGCTGGAGGCCGGGTTTTATCAGTACCCATAAAAATAGCTGATAACCAAAGCCATTCAGAGTTTGTTGAAGCCGGAGCACAGTGGGTTCATGGACAAGGCAACCCAGTCTACAAACTTGCTGAAAGTAGAGGGTTGCTGTCTTCAATTGTATCCAGTGAAGGTCAAGGTATTATATGTGTTAAGGCGTTGTTATGAGTTATTATGATAGGATATACATTTATTAATTTGAGCACATTGTTCTGTGACTACTAGTATTGTCTTAACTTCTGATAATTTATCTATAAGTTTTCTTTACAATTACAGTAATGCAATCACTATAAATCTTGTGCTTAAACATCTTATAAAAAACATACATAGCTAACTAACATGAGTGTCAGATTGAATGAAAAAACAACTCTTAAAGTGTTATTGAAATTAGTTGGTTGGCTCTTATTTTAAAAGAGAAATACGAGGGCCGTCATAAAGTAAGGGCTGCAACAACAGACCACAAAGTTGGATAGTTAGAGAAAAAACACTGGTACTTTTTCCATCATGTGCCATAATTAGTTTGAATTTATGTAGTGTTAAAGCAGCGGAATGTTGTACTGAGGCAAAATTGCATTCGTCTGGAAATCTATAAAAAAATTATATTTATTTATTTAACTTACTTTTGATTATAATTTGGCATTGCTATGATAACATAGGAATTGTCAACAACATGGAAATAATTACATTACATACAAATAAACTAACACTAAACAAGTGCAACAAACTATAAAGCATCAAGTACACAAGTAAATTATAATACAAATATGCATTGGGACTCATTCACCTCTAAACTTCAAAAAAATCTTCCATTGAATAAAAACACTACTCTGTTAAACCTTTTTTTTCAAATTTTTCTTAAATTTGGTAACATTTGAGTCATTTTTCTGTCGGAATGGAATTTATTATACAATCTGATTCCCATGTAAAATCCATTTGTCTTGTAGATACCCAGGTGATGCCTGGGATACAGGAGGACATGTTTGCCTCGGGTTTCATGCTCTTGTTATACAATTCTATTTTGAAATAGATGTTTATTTGCATAAACAAAACACAGCAACTCATAAACATAAATACAAGGCACATTACTTATAAGAAGGCCTTACATGATTCCCTATGATCTGCTCTTACCATAATTCTAATTATCCATTTTTTAATTTTAAATAATATTTAAAATAGTATAATAATAAATAGTATAATAGTAAATAGTATAATTTAATAATATTTTAAATAATATTTGTATATTATAGTGTGTGCCTCAGAAAAATTGCCCGATAATATTATGCCATAATTTAAAAGAGAATGGAAATATCCATAATAGACAGAATTAAAGATTCTTTTGCCACCCGGAATGTTAATAATAAGAACATTAGTTTTTAAGAGGTTTTTTATCTATAATCTCTACTGCACAACATTCAAAAGCACCTTCAAGCCTAAATTTTTCTATTTTTCCTTAGTTTGAACTGAATTCCCTTTTTAATAAGAATTGCAGTTCCCCCCTCTTAACATGGTTGTCCTAGTAAAGGTACTATCTATAGAGTATCCACCAAGATTATTTAATATAAATATATTTTCCTGATATAGCCATTGTTTTCATCAGCACATAATCATAGGTAAATAGTAAATAGTCTAAAAAAAAACAATAAAAATTCCAGAATTTTTTTATTATTTATAACTTAACTGTTATAATGCATGATAGATACGGGAATCAAACTTATCCGAGCAAGTTTTTTATACGTATCATTAATATTATTTATCATATTGCAAGAATGAAAAAATAAATATTAGAAAGAGGCGAGAAGGTTGATCAATTTAGGCAGAAGATTGCAGAAGAGTGTTTCAAGGTCACAGCGTTTTATGTCTTACAGGATTGTGTGATCAGTCAAAATATCAAAACGCATTAAGCAGCCATCCATGAAAAAAACAAAATGTTTTGTTTCTACTTGGAGCAGTGATATGTCTGAAGGTCTCTTGGGTGAAATAAACCATTTGAAATCTATTCAGTCTGCAAACTTTAATAAAGGATCTATTTCCTTTGGAGCTTTTGACACACTGTAGAAACAAAAACATATATCCAAATTTGTGCATAGCTCCAAGGATATTTTGCACATTGCCAGTAATCTGTAGCTGTAGTAGAAAGATCATCCATTATGTTTGTAAGAATAATGAATGTCGTGCGCTCAACTAAGGTCCAAGATCGACTGTATAGCTTGGAATCCTTTGCAATGGAATTCTTCCTTGTCAAATAACTTAGTTTTAATTGAAGTAATTGTTGCTTTTGCAAATAAGAAGCTGAGAAAAGCAGTTTTATAAAATTTTGAATTATACAATAGGTCAAGAAGATTACAAAGTTTTATTTTATTTAACATCTCAACTGCTCGTTCATTTTTTCTTGTGTTCTGATTTATTAACAAATGGAATTATTTATTTTAAAAAGTTAACAACATTATATGATCAGTATTTTTTAATGATAAGTATTTTTATAGTTGTACGAATGTAATTTATAGTGCATTTTATTATTTTATGTTTTAATTAAAATAGTGAATATTTTAACTGTTTTCAAAATATGTATGATTCCCCGAAATTTATATGATTCTGAAGTTATACTTTGTAATAACATGTTCAGTGTTTCTAGTTTATATTAAAATAGCATGACGTGTATGTAGTAGTAACAGTAGTAACTCAAAAATACCAATGGAAAAGGATTTAACAGGGTTAAAGATATGTTTTGCTAAAAACTTCATGTTACTTAGTGCAGGTAAAACAAATTTTGTTAATTTTTCACTAAACCAGAGAGATAAGTCTTTTGATCAAGTCACATATAAGTGTATTTAAACTGTATTAACTTGAGATCTGAATGTAAATTCAGTTGTTCTTGACAGTGGCGGATCTATGGGGGCGGCTTTTGGGCTGAAGCCCCCCCCAAAACCTTTAGAAAATGTTTTGTAAGAAAATTTAAAGTTTGCTCAAAAGCACACAAGGCGTTTGCGGTTCCTTTACAGCGACTAGTGATGAAGACAATGACAGTGTTAGTTCTCAGACCATCACTCCAAGTCTCCAAACAAAAATTTCAACTGTGTCCCCGTCATTATTTATTCATGTCTAGCCAGTAGAACTACTCTGAAATATTAAATGTACGATGTACTTAAAAATAAATCCTTTTCACATTTTTAATCTGCCTTTTATTAACTTTAATGTATTTCATTAGTAAATTAGTAAACAAAACATCCTGAAAACCTTTAATATGAAACACACGTTTTTACTCCATAAAACAACGTTAAACTACTGTTTTGGTCGCTTCATTATATGAAAGTCCTTTCACAAAATTTTCCCCTGTTCAGCCCCCTCCAAAATAAAATTCTAGATCCGCCACTGGTTCTTGAAATGGTAAAATATCTTGGAGTAGTTTTGGATTGTACAATGTCTTGGAAGGGTCACATAAATATTTTTAAAAAGAAGTTGGATAATGTGCTCAGAATTTTTTATTTGCTAAGGGGTGTTTTTCCGTAATATATACTGAGAAAACATTATTTTTCTCTAGCTCAGAGTAGATTGGATTATGGAATTATCTGTTGGGGAGTTATTCAGTATGCTTTTGTCTGTATAATCCAAAATAAAAATAAATTAGAACTTTCTACACCTCTCTTTTTTTGGGTGTACTTCCTCTGAAACATCTTTTTGAATATTATGAGGTCTTGAGTATGTTTTATAGAAGAAGTGGATATTGTCAATCAGAATTTAATTCATACAGATGATCACTTCGTTCTGGACATAAGTTTCCAACTCTTAGAGCAAATCTGACAAGTTTTATAAAATCATACACTTACCCACCCCCAAAATTATTTAATGAATTGTTTTGAAAAAATGCAGCCCTTCTCATTTCACAAAAAAACTAAAAGCGTGGCTATTAAGACTAGCCGAAGTAGACACTTTACTTGACTTTTATACCTAATTTGATGACATCTGGCATGGATATGCAGGTGTGCTTGTGTATGTGTGTATATGTATGTATGTGTATATATATATATATATATATATATATGTATATGGTTAATTGTGAGTAAGATAGAAAGTGCGAGAGTAGATTTAGGTCTGTATGAGTATGTGAGTATATATATATATATATATATATATATATAAGTGTATATGTGTCATGTATATATTTATATGTGTATTTATGTATGTATATGTGTATATGTATGTATGTGTGTGTTAATGCATAGTGTACTTGTGGATATATATGTAGGTATTTATTGTAATATTCCTTGTCATATTTTTCAACATCTGCTACCATATAAACTGTTTTTATGATCTTGTAACAGTAGGAAAGCCACAATATAATATATTCTTTTCTTGTTTTTTTTTTTTTTTGGATAATGAGTATTTTTGTTGTTGTTTTAGATAATAAAATAAAATATTTAAATTCTATCTGCCATGCAAATCTCTGAGTAGTTATTGAACTCTAGTTTTTTAAGTTCTTTTAAGTGATGGTAACCCTCGAAACAGGTTTTTCTTTAAAGGTACCTAATTTTTTCCCTATGTTTATTACTTTTATTTTGTTTGTAGTGTTAATTAATAATTTGTATAAAGTTAAATATTTTAGTTTTTATATTGTATTATTTAATTTTGTTCATTGTAATATTTATAATACTGAACTATTTTATTTATTATGATATTCTAAAAAAAAGTAAAATAAATACAAAATAAATTTTGATTGATTCATCTATATTTTAGTGTTTATTTATTATTTCTTGATCTATATAATTCACTAAGGTACGGTACCAATAGTGATTAATTGATTAATTGTAATAAATATAAAACTGTCAGGTTTTATTTATATTTTCTTACAAACAAAAAAAATTGTTGAATTATTTATTATTGAATTTAAAATTGCTCGATAAATAGGGCGCCAGGAAGCTTTCGCTTACCAATTTAGAAAATGAATTTAAATTTATTTTTGAAGTCTCAGGGTCTTAAGTTCTTTTTAAAACGTACTTGGCTCAGGTGATTTAAATAAAGATTCCAAGTCTTTTTTCTGCTGAAATTTTACATAAATATTTATTAATTATTCAAAAAACATCCTACAAATCATATTTTGTAATTAATAGTTATCGTCTAGTTTTAATAAACAAATCATTAATTTATGTTTCCTTTTTATTATTTTTGAATTAATTAACTTTATATTTCAAATGCTTTCTTTAAAAAATGTTGCAACAGGAATTTATTTCATGAAAGTTTAAGTAATTTTGCAAGTCTCTAAAGAAGATTTAATCTACTATTAAAAGTTTCTCTTTATATATTTTTTCCTTGAGATAATCTAATATAAAATTTTAAGATAAGCAACAAGTATACAAATTAATCTAAAACATAATACAGATTTTTTAATCTAATATATAACGTATAGCGTCTATACCAAAACGCCGAAATAAAAAATATAATGTCTGAACACGAGGAAAAACTGATGTCCAGCAAGTTGAATTCCTGTGGTTCCTTATTGATCCTCCATTGTCCAGAAGTTGTTTCCTCAAACAGTCTAAGAATGTTCATAACCTATTAAAACGTTCTGTCTTTGTGAATTCATTTCACTATGCGGTATACAGTTTTTTCTAACACACGCGTATAGAATAATAGTTTTTTCTATCTATTCCGACAGGTTCTAATGTCTTAAAAGTTCTTTATCTTTGTAATATTGATTATCAAATATAAAAGTTCATTTAACGTATTTGCCTCACTATTTTTTATGTTTTTTATTAATTAAAATGTTCACAATATTACCCTTCAAATTACATTAGTCTATTGTCCACATTAACTTTTCAATTCTTTCCTAATAGGATATTATCACTTGAAACACTCCTTACCTCTCTTTTAACGTTTCTCCCTACATTATTAAAATCACTTTTAGACAAATTCTTAACGGTTTTGACCTCGACAAAGCTCATCTCTCGACCGTTCAACACATCTTTTCACTCCAAGCTTCTTATTCCGACTAAAACTGATTTATGCAACTCTTGACACATCTTGTCACCTTAAAGTTCATTACTCGACTGCCTGAAACCACGAGATTTTTCGTGTGTTGTTTCCTCCAAAAAGTCCTTGACACATCATTTTATCATACATTATTAAAAATCACATTTATATGGTTTTCCATTAAAATATTCATTATAAAATCATACTAAGACTAAAAAATGTACAAAAGTGTTTTCTTGGATGCTTTTTGTTATTAATTTACAGCTTTCCTTACTTAATTTTACCACAATTGCATACGCTACGACCAATCAGAATCCTTGACTTACTCCTGAATAGCCAATCACGTCGCTTGTTTTAACCCCATTATTTTACTATGTTACATAATATTGATAGTAAATCAATAGGTATTGATTTAAAAATTTAAAAAAAAAAACAATAATTTTACTACTAATACTTATAAGATATTTTGAAAAAAAAAACAAAAAAAAAAAACATGAAAATTGTGTTTAAAATATGTTAACATAATGGATGTCAATGTTATTTTTATTTTGCCTTGTAAAAATTGTCAAGATTCTCTGGTTAAGATTAAATTTCATGCACCATAAATTCACTGATACATTGATTTAAAGTTGTTTTTTTTCACCTATTAAAATAACCTAATCTAAAAATGTTTTAGTTTAAAATATATCTAAAAACATAATATTTACCATTAACTTTTCACTGCTATGCCCGTTGGACTTACTGAAAGCGATGTTACACTTTTGGATGAGTTAATGAGTACTTAGGAAAGTGAAGATGAAAATGATGATAGTGAATTAATAAGTGACATTGAAGATAGTGATGAACCAGTTCTTTGTAATTTTAATAATAATTTGTAATAATAGGCATATTCTAGATGCCATGTGTTCCAAAAACTCTGCCCATGGGCGTAGAAGCCCAAACAACGTTTCAATGGAAAACAGTGAATTTTATTCGCAAGTTCATAATTTTAGTGAATCAAGTGCTGGTTTCAAAGACACATTTTGTTGTATAAACAATGAATCTGAAATATTAGATTATTTTGAATGTTTTGTGACTCCAGAACTTACAAGTAAAATCGCTTTTGTGACAAATAGGTATTTTCAATATATTGTTTCACATACGAACCCAAAAGTTTCACCTAGGCTTCGATAATGGACTGATAAAAATGCAAATGAAATTTATTTGTTTTTAGCAGTGACTATGCTAATATCCAGAAATAAAAATTCAAACTTGAATGACTGTTGGTCAGCTGACAAGTTACTGTTCATTCCAATTTTGGGGGAAACTATGCCGAGAGATTTGTTGTTACTTTGGCTTTTACATTTTTGTGATAACGCTCAACAAGAACAAAATAATAGACTTTAAAAGATCGATATGGTAATGAGTGAAATTAGAAAAAAACTTTAGTGAGAAATTTTCTCCCTTTGAAAATTAGTTTCATTTCCTTTTTCTGATCAACTAATATCTCCTGATGGAAAATACTGCGATATCCTGCTGCCGGCATTCCTAATTCATTACACAGGTGTTGCAACTGTTGTCCCAATACAGAACAAAAAAGAGTTAATTACTTAATTAACTACCTAGTCAAAAAATATGCTCCACTGCCTGTAAATAGAATTATGGAAAGGATGGCCGTAAAAGTCCATCCCCGGGGCCCATGATTTCTTTCCACGGCCCTGTTTACAATACCTATAAGTTGTGTCAGAACAAAGAAAGTTATTGGTTTTTGTGAACAAGATAAAAATGAAACATCCTTAAGTTATAGTATTTTCATATTTCTGATAAGTATAATGAGTAATCCAGATATATATTAAGAATTGTGGTTTCAATTTCAAAAATGGATGTTCGAAAACGTTTTAATGGAGCTGTATATTGAAAACAATTTCCCACGAACATCAATTGGCTTATATTGTTCCTTATGTGGACAGTGATGGTTCACCACTAGAACGCTTTGTATAATTTGTACAAATGTTGGACACACTGGTTAAGAACTAGCTAATGTTGCCTTTTCATATTTAGAAAAACATGGAGTTGATCAAAACAATTGTTACTGACTGTTCGGTAATTTATGAGTGTTAATGTATGAATTTATTACTTACTAATTTTGAATACCGGAGGACCAGAGTCATTGAGTTTACCTTCCTGGAGGTTGTCATATATTGTGCAAATGAACGGTTCCACTTCTGATATGTAGTAACTGGCCAGTACTTCTTGCAATCACTTCACACAGACCGCACTTGACACTTTACAAGATATAAAATGTTTAAAAAGAGAAATATAAAGGTATTTGAGATAAAAAGTAAATGAATATGAGGTAGCCGAAACTTAAGTCCACGTGAAAAGGCTGAGGGAGCAGACAATGCATCTGACTCCAAGCAGAGATAGAATGAGAATGACCAAAATGTGTACAGGTAGAAAGTGAAAGTTGCTGTGGCATTTAACCCAATTTAGAATTTGAGAATTGTCGATTTAATCTTAAACACTATTACGTAACATACAGGGTGTCTTGAATCCTCCTGTGGGTTCAAAATAAACAAAATTCTGTACATAAAAATAAAACATAAAATTTAACTGTTCTAGTGTGAATATTAGCCTGAGTGTACTCTAAATTAAAGGGTAACAAGAAAACCTTGTGAGCTGGATGAGTCAAGGTTCCCTGTTAAGTCTTGAGGTGAGCAACGCGCACTACATTATCATTACCAGGGGACACATTTATGATTCTGGCCAATGGCCATGAGAGCGGAGGTGAGGCTTGATGCACCAACACTAAGTCTCCGATGCGCAGATTATCTGTGGGCACATTCCATTTTCCACGTTGTTGAAGAGTGTGGATTTCCAAATGCCATCTCTTCCAGATGCGCTGGTGAAGAGCCTGAATTAGTTGCCAGTGCTTGAGTCGGAGTGTCGTGAAGATTCTCTTCTGGAACTGCCACCAAGGGCGATCAATCTAGAAAATGGCCTGGAGTGAGTGTGGTAATGTCTGAGGGGTCATTCGATAGCGGTGTAAGAGGCCGGGAGTTTAGAATCGCCTCCACCTGAGTTGTCAATGTCATTAGTTCAGAGTGTTAGAATCTGTTCACCAATTACACGACGCAAATGGTGTTTGGCACTCTTGATCGCTCCTTCCCACAGACCTCCTTGGTGGGGAGCTGCAGGTGGATTAAAATGGAATGTGATATCCTCTTGAGAAGAGAAGTCATGCAGGCTTTTTTTTCCAGACGACTTGATTAGTGCTTGCAAGGCATTGTTTGCCCCTACAAAATTGGTTCCACAATCGGAATAAATGTTATGGCAAAGGCTGCGACGAGAAACAAAGCGTGTCATAGCTGCAATAAAGGCATCTGTCGACAAGTCTGTTACCACTTCAATATGGACAGCCTTGGTCACAAGACAAATAAATATACAGATGTACGCTTTCGTATAGCGAATTGCCAGCAAGTTATGTACTTTGATGTGGAAGGGGCCTCCATAATCCAGTCCTGTGTTAAGAAAGGGACTAGAATTTATCATAAGCGGAATTTTATTACGAGGTTTGTGTCTGAAGCACACGACGCACTGAAATATGCGAGAATGTATCAGACTTCAGGCTGGCTGATAGTATCCACACTCTCTGAGCGAGGAGGGATTGAGTCAATTGAGCTCCTGAGTGCAAATATTTCTTGTGGTAAAAATCGATGAGAAGGTTAACTACATAGTGTCATTTGGGCAGAATTACGGGATGTTACATATCTACTGGAAGCTGGGATGCAGATAGACGCCCTCCAACACGTAAAATGCCTTCTCGGTCAAGGAAGGGAGAGAGACGGCGGAATAATGTTGAAGTTAGCTTAGGTGTCCTTCTTGAGTGCCGCAATGTCATTTTTGAAGACCGCTCTCTAAACAGTCTTGAAGATCTTCAGTCGGCTAATAGATAGTTCTGATGTGGTGAGGGTTCCAATGCGCTTCTTGTGTTGAAGGTTGTGGATGAATCGCAGAATGTAGGCCATCACATGTTGTAGTTTGCTGAAATGGGAGAATTTTGTGAGCAGATCCCATTCTTGAGGAGCAACAGGCAATAAAGTGTTAGGCAACAAAGGCTTGCTTTCTCCGGTTCCATTGAGGTCTGCTGCAACGAAATGAGATACAGGCCAAGTCTCTCTATGCTGTTGTAGCCATGGAGGGCCAGACCACCATAAGTCATGGTTGATTAAGGGGACTTGAACACTTGTATCCCGCCCATGTTAAATTGTCAATATTGGTGACCCGTTTTCTCAAGATCTACTTGGAATAGAAAGATGAAATTTTCAGGCCTTTTTTATTGTTATTTGAGGAGTACACTGTAGTAAAATAATTTTAAAATGTAAAAAAGCAAGTGGTTTATAGTTTTTATAAAAAATAGGCCAAAAAAAACATTTTTTCATATACAAAATATTTTTTTATTCATTTATTTATAATTAAATTGACATTAGGTTACTACCACATGTTTACAATTACATTTATGACATTGAGTAAAAATATCAAGTCTGTAGCCTTAATAGTTCCTGAGATATCGGGTTATTTGTGTAAAAAAATACTGTTTTCCGGAAAACGAAGGAAAAGTAAATAAATTAAATTTTAATAACAAACAAGGCACAATTTATTACTTACATAAGTTAAAACCCTCCTGGGCAGTAGTCGTCTTCATTTTTCTCTTCTTGTATCAGGTTCTGTCTCCTTTTCTTTATTCTAGCCTCCTTTGTCATGTCCTCTGCTGCTCGGTCGGCTTGTTTTATACGAGTGTCGTCAAAATTCTTCAGGGCTGCAATTGTATATTGGCCTAAGTCCTTAATACCTAGTTCTTCCAGCACCTTAATTCTACCCACATTTCCATCATTGAATGATATCACAGCATCCCAATGTCCAAGGTCTAGAGTATTTTTACCGATGAAGTTGGATTTGGGCAGACGGCTCCAGATAATATTGTTAAACGACTCGTTACAATTTTGTGTGCGCCCATGTAGACATTTTTTCAGGAGCTCTTTATTACTTAGATCTCTGTAAATAGGTTTAATTTGATTCATGATGACTTCTGGGAGTGACTTCTTGTGTCTATAGCCAGCCGGATCTTTTCTATACCTGCACCAGGTATCTGGAGCAGGAGGACACAACGCGTGACTTGGGTTCTCATCTGTGGCAAGTCGGTGAAAATACGTAGCCCACACTGCCTTGTGCATGTTTTCCAAATTGCCTGAGTTACCTCTTATGGCATTCCCATAATAGGATTGTAGCTCATCTATTACCTTGTCGGTCAGTCGTCCTGCGCCTTTTATAGATTTTCCATCCGCGAGCTTTGTCCCACCTAGCTTTTCTTTCAGTTTTCTTAGCCTAGTTCCAAGCCGCTTCTCAACGTGACCCACACACTCTAATTTTTCAATATCTACATCATAAGGCTTGCTTTCTCTTACACATAAATATGCCTTGGAATCTCCATCCCCTAACATTTTCACATAGCGGACCTGTCTCTTTAATTCAGAGCGGTGAAAAAGCGTAACCGCAGCTTGTGTTTCCATTCCCCCGCTGGCACCTTCATAGTTCTTTACACACTTTGTTTTATGCTTTTCTTTTTGTTCTGCTGTATTTGCCTTTACACAGCCACTGCAATACTTTGTCAAAGACTCAACATCAATAACTTTGCCTGTGTCTATGCTTGTCACTGTGGCTACTCCATTTTTAGATCTGAAGCCCCGCTTCTGCCATGTACCGTCGTACGCTACACAAATATCGGAATCATGTTCATTTTCCTCTACAGCTTCTTTAGCAGCCCTATTCATGGAGTCTTCAGCCACTACTTGTAAACATGCTGATATGACCTTTGTATGTTTTACTCTGGCCAGGTTTGGAGGAGGTAGGTTTAACATTGCACAAATCATTTTTCCTGCCTCGAGCCCTTTACCAATACACCTAAGCCCATAAATAAATCTTGTATTTACTTCAAAAAATTTTTGCTTAGGTAAAACTGCACTAGGTTTGGGGTTATGTAATTCAGAAGTCCAGAAATATTCTTCACTGCAACACTCATCACAGCTTAGGCATAGCCTATTCGCTAAACCGCTAGGTGACAACACATCTTCCGACAGCATAACTGAACCCCCACACTTACATAAAACATTGCTAAACATTGATCTGAGTGTATCCATGGATACAATTATATTCTTTGTATTACCTTGAAAGTCATCAAATTGTTTTTCATTGGAAGTTAGCTTCATCCTAGAAGAGCTTACAGGAGATGGAATTGTGATTGGAGTTGTAGGCCTAGGACTAATTGCTTCTGAAGAGCTAGGCCTAGTTTGTAATTCCTGTATTTGGTCCACAGCTAATGGCATAGGCTTCTTATATTTGTTGCCTCTAAACACACGTTTTTTAAAAACACCCTTTGCCTTAGTCATTTTAGAACTAAAATAAAACTACAAACACTAGAAAATGAAACCACACTACTTATGATTGACTATTATAATTCCAAAACACAACATAACCTAAAAGCTGTCTGCTGTTTAGCAATCACATGTTTTTTTTTTCAACACAGACAACTGAACTTGCTCAACTACACAGCCACTGTCACTTGAATATCATTGAATATACAAAGTACTAAGCACTATAATGAACAGTCTACTAATGGAGCTGAAAAGTCATCCTCAAAATATGAGAAGACATATTTAAAAAAAATGTTTTAAATACTTTTCATAATATTTTTATGCATATGTTATATATTTTTGTGTTCACAATTAAATTTACTATAATAAAACACAAAAAACAAAAAATTGAAATTTTTGAAGTTTTAAAGTGTTCAAGTCCCCTTAATTCAGAGGGAAGTATTCCACGCGATGCACAGTCAGCGGGATTGTGTTCACCATAGATATGTCGCCAGCAACTAGAGGGTACTTGCTCCTGTTCCTGAGCGACTCTGTTTGCGACATATGTCTTGAGACGATGAAGAGGTATGCCTAACCAGGTAAGAGTGACGGTGGAATCACACCAGAGGGTAACAGAGGAAGTTATTTTCTCGTGGAAGATTGAAATGGCATACGCCAATAATTGGGTGAGTAAGTGAGCTGTGTTCAGTTCTAAGCGCGGAACAGTGAGTTTCTTCAAAGGAGCCACTCGAGTTTTGGACAACAACTGCCTTACTGTCACAGATCCGTCATTGAGCTGGCATCTTAAGAATAAGACAGCTGCGTATCCATTCTCAGAAGCATCTGAGAAGCCATGTAGTTCATGTCATGTGAATGAGAGATTTTTAGAGCACGAGGAATAGTGATATCTCGTAGGCTCTCTGAGGTACCTATAAAGGTTTGCCACATTTCAAGTAGCTCAAAAGGAAGAGGTTGGTCCCAGGCTAGTCCTTTGGTCCATAAGAGTTGCATGAAGCATTTTGCCCACATGACAATGAAACCGCAGGGGTTATAAATCTGGGCTATCACACTAAGTACCTCACGCTTAGTAGTAGAATTGCGAGGTATTCTCAAGTTATTAGTGAAAGAGTCTGTCGAAGGAGACCAATGAGACCGAAGGAGGCCTAGTATGGAGTAATGAGGTTGGAGAGATTCTTGGAGAAATGCGGGAGTTTCTAGATGACCATCTGGGAGTCTACGTAGGAGTTGCATGGAGTTCGAAGTCCAAGATAGAATGAGAATGACCAAAATGTGTACAGGTACAAAGTGAAAGTTGCTGTGGCATTTAACCCAATTTAGAATTTGAGAATTGTTGACTTAATCTTAAACACTATTACATAACACTGACAAACTTATGATAATGCTGTAAACATGGGAGGAGTTTATTCTGACCTTCAAGCGTGAAAGAAAGAAGCCAATCTTGCATCTTGGATTTTACATCCCTTGCTCAGCTCACTCTCTTAACCTAGTAGGATCTAGTACTGCTACATGTTGCAAAATGTCAGTTACATACTTTGAGTATTTGCAATAAAATAACGATGTCTTATGAATTGTATAAGAATTTGCATGATAATAAATTGAAAATTATTTTTAATGAAATAGAAGTTGATGAAAATGAATAGAGACCTAAATAAACAATTAAGAGAAAAAGATGTTTTGATGAATCTGAACAACAAAGCCTACTTTTTGAACCCCAGCAGAGTTTGAAGGATGTTTTGATAAATAGCTACTTGTTGGTACTAATTAAGTTATTCTTAGAACCAGAAAAAAGAGTAACAGTTTATAAAGAATTTTAAGGTTTATATTTTTATGCAAACTTACCAAAATTGATGCGACTGAAATTCACCAGTCTGCATTTAAACTTCATTAGCTTTATTCAACAAAGAGTCATTTACTACCTGTAAATGTGTTCATCTAAAGAGCTTTCTAAATAACTTATATGATGAAAAGTGTTGTTTCTCTTTAACTCTTTTAATCAAAATGCTAAAAATAAAAAATCTGCAAAACATTACCAAATGTTTGTCTTCTTAAAAATTTTCTGAATTTAACTGCATTTTAGTAATGCATCCTCAAAATGCTCAGCAGAAAGGTTTTCAAAAAATAAAAAAAATATTTACGAACATCTCAGACTCAGCAATGACCAAATATATGCAATAGAAAATGATATTACAATAAATCTGAACTACGAAAATATGATACATTCATTTGCTAATGAAAAAGCAAGAAGAAAACTCTTGAACTAAAAACCTGAAGTAGTTTTGTTACTAAAATATTGTATATATCTATGTTCAAATATGTGTATTGTTTGATATTTATCAAGTGAGTATTTTTCTTTCTTTTTGTCCAAAGTATTAAAAAAATAATTTAATAACAACTTTCCATCAGAGTAAACATTTTTCTTAAAATTTAATGTTTAATCCAAATTATACTATAATTAATTTACATTAGAGTAAAGCACTAAGAAAATTTTATAACTTTTTATTTGTTTTTGAAGTAATTGTAAAATAAGTGGGTGTAAATGGTAGTCAAATCGAGGATTGTTAAGAGATGTATTTGAAACTTATTTAATACTCCAAACATTTCCTTTATTTTAATATGTTGGAAGACTAGTTAAATCTTAAATTACATCTTGAAGCAATAACTTCTAAACAAATCTATGCTGATTATGACATTATGTCTACAGATAAATTAGTATAACTAAATTTGTAATGTAATAATACTCCTATTATTTATTGTTTATATAGTATTGCAACACTTTTCTCCACAGGTTCTTACTTAAGGTATGGTGGAACTGAAATTCCAATGAAGGTGGTTCAAGAAGTTGCAGGTGTGGTGGGTTCTTTGTTAGAAGAGTGTGAAACATTTATGAATAGAGATGATTGTGTTCCACTCTCTGTTGGGGAATTTCTGCATGCAAATTTTACAAAATATTTAGACTCTTGTCAAGACTCATTATGTGTTTTACAAGACAAGAATGATCTGTTCGACTGGCATGTAAGGTAATTTTTATTTTATTATATTATTGCACATGTACATTTATAATGTCCAATTAGAAGGATTATATAATTAATTTAAGAAATCAGAAATAAATTAACAACAGTAAAGACTTTGAAAAATATAATTTTTCCACTTTTCTTTGTCTTTATTTAGGAAAAATATTGGACTGGAATATATTGTAGATTTAAAGAGAAAAATATAAACCAATTTTGAAATTCTCAATTCCATGACAATTTGTTATTAAAATTTTTGTTCACAATTTATACATATCTAAATTAATATTATGCTTTAATTCAAATCTAATTGTTTGTTATAGACATAAATATATCAGTTGAAATATTAGTTTTAGTCATTCAATCTGAACATATAAACTCAATTTAAATTCACAAATAATTGGTAATCATATACACTGTGTTTGAAGATATTTTATAAATTAAAACTTAAGCTTACACAAATAATTAATTTTGTACTAGACTAATAGATAATCCAAATTTATTGCACCGTAATGATCGTTATCAGACTAGTTTTAGTGAACAATGTAATTTTAGTTGAATAAGTCTACACTGGTCATGTGAACTAACAAATGTCAGCATTTAGTATTCTTTACTAACTTTTCTTTTTTTTAAAGTTTCTGCTTCATTAGGCTAACATTTTACTTTCAAAAACTGTTAAATTAATCAAGAATTTTTGCTCAATCTCAGTTCTGATGGACAATAGAACACAGGTCCAAAATCACTTAGTATTAGGAGGATCCTAATATGTTTCTAGTTTTAAATAAAACTGATGTACATCAATTTATTTCTTCCCTAAATTCTTTAAGGTGGACCGTTTCCATCTTTAGCCTTCATCTCTGGCAGCTTGTAATTTTCTCTATCTAGATTTCTGAAATGAATGTTAGCAAAAAGAAAATATTAAAAAAATAATTAACAATAATAGAGCTAGATTTCAATTTTGTCGACATTAATATTACACTATGATGTTGACAATGGTAGTGGTTCAAAAAGGAATGTGACAAAGAACATATTATTACATATCTTATTGGAATTAAGATTATTTCTTATAAATATTTAAGTAAAATGTTAAGGATAAAGATGTTTTCCTGTCTTTAAATTTATTATTCTTAAAGTTAAGAATTTCTTATAAATAAAGATTGATACAAATTCCATATTTCAATCCATATTAGTATATAAGTTCAACTCTTATATACTAACATATTAAAGGATGTAATTTTAGTTGAAATCATGGTGATTAAAATTAATCATTAAAAAATATACTTGTGACTAAGTGATGATGGATAATATTAATATTTTTCCAAATTATTCTATGCCCTCTTATTTTGAACTATGTTATAAATTAATTTTTTTAAATTTATTACTTTATTGTAATGGAAAATTCTGTCAATGAAAATAGAATATTATTATTTTTAGTAGGTATTGAAGTTATTTTGATTTCAGATTTCATGTAATTGATAACAGCTGTGATAATTTGCATTGCTTATCAGCCAAAGCTTGGGGGTTTTACCAGTTTACAGAAGGTCAAGACTATCTAAATTTCAAACAAGGTTATTCATCTTTGGTAAATTTACTTACTGATGATCTTGCTGAAGGTGTTTTGAAGCTCAATTCACCTGTCATTAACATTAATTGGTCTAAATACAATTTAGATGAGGAGTTTAATACCAGACCAAATTCTAAAATGTCTAATGGTATTTCATACAATTGGAATTCAAATAATGTTTGTGAAGGGGATGAACAGATCAATTTTTTTGAGAGATTACAGTGTGATAAAGAATCTTCCGTTGTTGTAACATGTAAAGACAATACTCAATATCATGCTGAGCATGTAATTGTAACATCTTCCATTGGATTTCTGAAAGCTAATCTTGAGTCCCTATTTAGACCTGCTTTGCCACAAATATTGCAAGAGGTAAGCATAATATTATTAACCATTAATTCCCTACTCAACAACAGCTTCTTGTGTCCTGTTTTGACCAATATATGCATCTCCATTGTGCATCCTATTTCTGGTTATTCTGTTTATTAACTAAGAAAGAATGATATTTTAGATTTTACCTCCTAAATAATATATTAATATAACATAATAATAATATTTCCTCCTTACATATTGTTAATATAATTAATACATGTTTAATTATACAAAATAGTTTGCATATAATTTTTAAGTAAATCAATATGGAACCAGTGTTTTCAAAATCCAAAAATATACTTTATTAAAAGATAATATAAAATATTCAATAGCTGTAGTAGGCTCAAGTTATTTAAAATTCCAAAATATACATTATTCAAATAAGATATTCAATAGGCCTAGCTGTATTAAAGTTATTTAGCGAATTTTTATAGGAAACATAATTTCAGCATATCTTGCTTATAAGATCCAGGAGTTGAGTGTGTCAACTGCAATAAAATTTCTTATTTTAAATTCATTTCATTTTATTCTTTCCTTGCTTACTACAAGGAGATTGTCACGTTTTTTTTTTCAAAATTACTTTTAACCATCTAAATTATTTCACACAAAAATTATTGTTTATTTAAATAATTGTATAATTTAAAAATAATAACACAAGCTACAAACAATAAAAAAATTTAAAAAGTGCTACCGGTATATGAAATTTGTCACTAAATAACTATGAGTTACAAAAGGCTTTTAGTGAATAAAAAACATTCTGGTATGATTTTATGCTGATAAATTTATTTGGATTTTTCTAGTTTAATTCTATGAGGTAGAGCATTCATAAAGTACATCCCCATATAACCAGGCATACATTCAATTAATTTTGATTTATGATTCTACTAAAAAAAATGGCTTAAATGATGTCAAATTGTGTGAATTGTGATTATTAACCTAATATAATTAATACCAACTTCCTAGAATACAAAATAATCTAGTTTGAATCAAAATTGAAATTTCAGATTTAAAACTTTCAAATGTTTAAACTAAATTGTGTACAATTCATAAAACTAATATTGGTTAGTAATGCTAAAGGATGGAAAAAGTAAATAAAACCAAGATTGTATCATGATAATGAAGGAAGTTTTCAAAATCGATATTCTATACAACTATCTACCACATAAATATTTTGTTCTAACAATAAGGAAATATGTTTTCATGTACGTCATCTCTATGTATGTAGCTGCATTTCGAGATTATATTTCTCTAAACTATTCTTAAATTAAATCTTTTTCTTTAATGGAATACTTCCAAAAATAATAAATGTATATACATATATATTTTTTTTCAGGCTATCAAACTCATGGGATTTGATACAATAAACAAGATATTTTTGATATATGAGAAAGCTTGGTGGAATGAAAACATAAAAGGCTATCAGTTGATCTGGTCAACAGATAAAATCAGCTGTTTTGAGCAAGAGGTATGGCAGTTCTATACACTTTTTTTTTTTAATTTTCAGTTTTGTAAACACAAAAATGAAATGTACATTAAATAGACATTATTAGACCAAATCCCTTTATCTGCTGAAAATATAAATTTTGATGAATTAGAAATAGTTCTCATATTATGTACAGTTTGACTCAATTTTATACTTACCAATTGAAATCTTATACTGATTTCGTAAAGAAGAATAGATAGTTATTTCTATTATTCTTAGTTAGCGAGAATTTTCTTTTATCATTTATATTCAAAAACACATATATCAATAAAACATAAAACACTTTCTACACTATTCAACTTCTAAATATCTTATCTTTGATGAATATGATTAAATTTGAGTTTTATAATTGTCTTAGTTTGATAACTATTCAAATTTTTACATTGCACTGCAAATGAGTTGTTATTATCATAAATTAATAATATTTTGTTGTTTTGCCAGACATGGATGTATGATTTGACGGGCTTTGATGTAATGCCCAACATTCCAGGAGTACTGGTTGGGTGGGTGGGAGGAAAAGGTGCTGTTGAAATGGAGTCAATTTGTGAGGTTGATCTAGCACAACAGTGCACACAACTTCTGAAAAATTTTATTGGACAGTCAGATATACCGTTACCCCTTCAAGTAGTAAGGTAAATACAAAACTGCCTGATGATTCTTATGAATAATATTTATTATAAATTAGGTTGTTATATTTCTATAAGTGTAGGTATATAGTGATCTTTCATTTTACTGTTGCGAGCTGACAAGAAGTGCAGTGAGGGGGCAGTGGGGAGAAGAAAGGGAAAGGGAGGTGGTTCACAGTTGCTATGGTAGAATTTGTAGTAGACATACTAAAAATGTCGCCTATTTCTGAGCATTTTACTCATTTCCACTTGTCTACTCAATTAGTTAATGTCAGTCTAATGTTGTACATTGAATTTTACTAAACAGTGAGAGGTACACGTTATGTTTGTTTTATTGTGATTGGGTTCTTGTTTTTATTTCATGTAGTGTTGTTTCTGTGATTTAAGTATGTCATAAACAAAGCAAGATGAAACGAGAGAACTAGTTATATGCGTATTATTGAAAAATGTGATAAAGAGGCGAGAAATAGACAAGTAATCTAATTCCTTGAGTCAATTTAATTTACGGGTAAAAAAATTACATGCAGTTGTCCAAAAAACTATATCAAGCATTGGAAAAGAATCTAAGGAAGTGGGTACCGAAAAATTGTCAACTCCAGGTAAAAAGAGAAAATGGATTCGACAAATTTTGAAAAATGGAAGAAGGAAAAATTTATCCCAAATTTGAAGGAACATTTTCTAATAGTATTCGATGCTTCCAACCATTGTAGCCTATACAATAAAACAGCTAAGTACTTATCAACAGCTCCAATGATGGACTGGTTAATGAAAAATAATATTCGCTTTTAACCAGACATGTGTAAGACTGAACTAAATGAACAAATAAACAAACATAAACCTGTAGAAAAAGTGTTTAAAGTAGATCAGATTTTTATGAATCAGAAAATGGACATGATGTTTTTGTGTCTACCATCATTTATGTACGATCTCAATCCAATTGAATTGGCTTGAACAAAAGCAAAACGATTGGTGAGAGAACAGAATATTACGGGGGACTTATCAATGGTAAAATTAATAGAAGCTGTACAACTTCAAAATTAATGATTGTCCTTTAAAATAATGAATCCCACAAGAGAAGTTCTGGGCGGAATTCAACCAAGCGCCAAACACTAGTTCCTACTTTTGTGATGCTGAACTTGCAGATTCGTTTCATACACTTCTCAGTCCAATTAATCACTACAATATAATAATTAAAAAGAAATTGCTTGCATACTGGAGTCTTAAGCTTGATTCAAATTATTAATATAGGCTAGATGAAACTAAATTGTTTGTCCTCTTCAATATAGTCCCTATTCATACTTGATATACATCAAGTCTTGTTTTCCATTGTTTGAAGGCGTAGATCAGATCAGTTTCTGTCAGCTGTTTTAATAATCTGTCATGTTCTTTTACACACTGATTTCACTTTATAATAAAGAAAAAAGTCATATGGAGTCAAATCTGATAAATGTATAGGATGTTTTGCTAAAGTATAATGTGTTTGACTAAAAAGTGCTTCATAGAAAGTCCTGTAGTGTGCAGTCACATGGTCATGGAAAATGAAACCATTTTATTTATTTATTTCACTGTGTTACACCTGATTGGATAACATTGAGATTGTTGGAGGTTGAAATAATATTAATTATTAACGGTAAACTTTATTAACTAATTGCCCTACAGTTGGTGCGACAATTGAAGTAATATTAATTATTAACGGGGTGTAGTTACTTTAAATTATTTAATTTTAAATAAAATGATTTGCACAGCTTTATGGGCGCCAGGAAGCTTTATTCAAGTCCCACCTTTGGGGAACTGCTTGATAAATTATTATTTTTTTAATTTTTTTTTTTCCGAGGAGGGGGGAATACTTTACGCACCATCAGGAGCCGATCGCGGCTCCCGGTGTGTGGGACTCGCCAAAGTGGCATACCCACTAAACCCTAACCTCCTTATCTAAGGGCTTCACCTGTCACACACGGAACCACCTGTCGGCATAACTTCGTATGTGACAACCCTTCCTTCCATAGCCGCTGTTAGGCTCTCATCATATGTACACCTTATAGAGTTCGTCTGTTTTGTTTAGCAGCCATAAATTGATAAATTATTTATTAACGTCCTTATTCTGTCAAACACCACAATGCCTCAAGAATAAAATACTGTCTTTAGTATTTATTCTTAGATATTAGGAATCACTTTAAAATTCCTTTATTATTTTTATTATTTAATCAAAACTAGCTCTTTTTTCTCTTATTACTTTAACTTTAAAACTCACTCTCAGGGAGTGTCATTTGAAAGAGTTATTTTGCAGAATCTATTTAAAATTGTGAAATTTATGAGAGCACAAATTATTTTAAAAAGCACACTTAATTTTAAGCTGAAAACAACATAGGGTTAGTTTAAAATCCACACAACACAATGTTATCCAGCAATAAAATTTATATTTTAATAAAAAATTCCTTTTTAAATTCTTTATATAAATCAAGATTTTAATTTATAAAATTTCTTTAATTGATTTAATCATAACTTTTCTTAGCTTTAAAACATCTTACAAGAATTCAACATAAATATCAATTACAGTAGAACCCCTCAAACTCGACCCCCTCAAACTCGACATTCCGTCAAACTCGACAGGGCCAGTGACAAGGAGCATGGGATTTCCAAGGTCATTCACTGCATTGTTTTACGCCATGTGCGCCTGCCAAATGCCCGGAGGTTGAGGCTTGTTACTTTTGTTTATACAGCTGTGAGGGATGCTCCTTTGTCTAGCCACTTTCTAATCCTACTGTAGAGGCCAAAGTTAAAGATAAAGGGTCCAGGTAGACCAGGACAGCCCTAAACATTTGTTGTCAAAACATTCATATTGTTGTGAACCCAAGCGCCTAACCACCCGGATGCTACCGGTCATTAGCACCGATTCCATTAAAGTAAGCGGCAAGTCTTTTGTCATAACAATTCAACGGAGCGTCGTAGAATTATGATTCAAGTTTTGTAATAAAGGTCTTAACCATGTGAGAAAAATGATCCGACTCTTAATTATATGCGATCAGCAGTTCAATTTATAGCATTTGTATCGGACTGTGTTTGGTATGGACATTCTTTTTCTTCGGCGACTTCGAGATGAAGCTGCCAGACGTCCAGTCAAAAATGAAAAACAAAGATCAATCAAAAGTTTTTTCAAACAATGCTAACTTTGCTCTAATTTTTTTTTTTTTATTTATTTTTTTTTATATAAAATTGTTTTAATCTTTAAAAATATTTAATGGACTGTCTGTTTTTTACTGTAGACTTTACTGTAAATTTTATTACAGCATATTAGGATAGGTCTTTTTAGTTTACTAAACCTATTGTACAAGGCCAACACTTTTTAAATCTCATTTGACCGATCGATAAATTTAATTTTAATGTGTGATTGAACACACTATTTTTTTGTTGTCAGGCAGGGACTTTTTTGCAATAAACGTTTAATCATTGATAATCAATAAATGTACAGTTATTTAAAATAATGTTGAGTATTTGTTGCAAACCTAAACATTAAATACCAAAGTTCCCTAAAACTCGACAACCCCCAAACTCGACAACCTTAAAGTCCACATTGTGTCGAGTTTGAGGGGTTCTACTGTACTATTATTTCTCTAATTACAGTAGAACCCCTCAAACTCGACATTCCGTCAAACTCGACAGGGCCAGTGACAAGGAGCATGGGATTTCCAAGGTCATTCACTGCATTGTTTTACGCCATGTGCGCCTGCCAGATGCCCGGAGGTTGAGGCTTGTTACTTTTGTTTATACAGCTGTGAGGGATGCTCCTTTGTCTAGCCACTTTCTAATCCTACTGTATAGTAGAGGCCAAAGTTAAAGATAAAGGGTCCAGGTAGACCAGGACAGCCCTAAACATTTGTTGTCAAAACATTCATATTGTTGTGAACCCAAGCGCCTAACCACCCAGATGCTACCGGTCATTAGCACCGATTCCATTAAAGTAAGCGGCAAGTCTTTTGTCATAATAATTCAACGGAGCGTCATAGAACTATGATTCAAGTTTTGTAATAAAGGTCTTAACCATGTGAAAAAAATGATCCGACTCTTAATTATATGCGATCAGCAGTTCAATTTATAGCATTTGTATTGGACTGTGTTTGGTATGGACATTCTTTTTCTTCGGCGACTTCGAGATGAAGCTGCCAGACGTCCAGTCGAAAATGAAAAACAAAGATCAATCAAAAGTTTTTTCAAACAATGCTAACTTTGCTCTAATGTTTTTTTTTTATATAAAATTGTTTTAATCTTTAAAAATATTTAATGGACTGTCTGTTTTTTACTGTAGACTTTACTGTAAATTTTATTACAGCATATTAGGATAGGTCTTTTTAGTTTACTAAACCTATTGTACAAGGCCAACACTTTTTAAATCTCATTTGACCGATCGATAAATTTAATTTTAATGTGTGATAGAGCACACTATTTTTTTGTTGTCAGGACTTTTTTGCAATAAACGTTTAATCATTGATAATCAATAAATATACAGTTATTTAAAATAATTTTGAGTATTTGTTGCAAACCTAACCATTAAATACCAAAGTTCCCTAAAACTCGACAACCCCCAAACTCGACAACCTTAAAGTCCACATTGTGTCGAGTTTGAGGGGTTCTACTGTACTATTATTTCTCTAATTACAGTAGAACCCCTCAAACTCGACCCCCTCAAACTCGACATTCCGTCAAACTCGACAGGGCCAGTGACAAGGAGCATGGGATTTCCAAGGTCATTCACTGCATTGTTTTACGCCATGTGCGCCTGCCAGATGCCCGGAGGTTGAGGCTTGTTACTTTTGTTTATACAGCTGTGAGGGATGCTCCTTTGTCTAGCCACTTTCTAATCCTACTGTATAGTAGAGGCCAAAGTTAAAGATAAAGGGTCCAGGTAGACCAGGACAGCCCTAAACATTTGTTGTCAAAACATTCATATTGTTGTGAACCCAAGCGCCTAACCACCCAGATGCTACCGGTCATTAGCACCGATTCCATTAAAGTAAGCGGCAAGTCTTTTGTCATAATAATTCAACGGAGCGTCATAGAACTATGATTCAAGTTTTGTAATAAAGGTCTTAACCATGTGAAAAAAATGATCCGACTCTTAATTATATGCGATCAGCAGTTCAATTTATAGCATTTGTATTGGACTGTGTTTGGTATGGACATTCTTTTTCTTCGGCGACTTCGAGATGAAGCTGCCAGACGTCCAGTCGAAAATGAAAAACAAAGATCAATCAAAAGTTTTTTCAAACAATGCTAACTTTGCTCTAATGTTTTTTTTTTATATAAAATTGTTTTAATCTTTAAAAATTTTTAATGGACTGTCTGTTTTTTACTGTAGACTTTACTGTAAATTTTATTACAGCATATTAGGATAGGTCTTTTTAGTTTACTAAACCTATTGTACAAGGCCAACACTTTTTAAATCTCATTTGACCGATCGATAAATTTAATTTTAATGTGTGATAGAGCACACTATTTTTTTGTTGTCAGGACTTTTTTGCAATAAACGTTTAATCATTGATAATCAATAAATATACAGTTATTTAAAATAATTTTGAGTATTTGTTGCAAACCTAACCATTAAATACCAAAGTTCCCTAAAACTCGACAACCCCCAAACTCGACAACCTTAAAGTCCACATTGTGTCGAGTTTGAGGGGTTCTACTGTATCTCTTTATTTGTTTGAAGTCTTATGTTTTGTGCACTGTCACAAACAGTTATTTGCAAGAAGTGTGTGCACCACAATTATTATGGCACAAGGAACAGGGAAGCAATGTTGTACCCAATTTACAGGCTTATCCTGTTGGAAAGGAGTCCTTTATATAGGCCATCAAATTTTACAATCAGTTAAATTCTACATTTAAGATACTAGAAATATCACTATTAAAAAAAATAACTGAAGCAATTTTTGCTGGAGAAAACATATTATAACACAAATGATTTCCTACAAGAAAGGAATCTTTTATAGTGTATAATGTATTTTATAGGTAAAATCTGAGAAATTATCAATCATGTATATATTTGTTTCTGTTATGTTTATTGCTTTTGTTTGGTATTGTTATCTGTGTGAATTCAATGTCCTCATCTATTTTTATGTGTATTTTTAAAGATATTTAATATTTAATTTTTGATAAAAACTAAAAAAATTTTAGAGACTATTAATGGACTTATATGATCTATTGTCTAATTTTACTAATATACAACACTCCAAAATCTTGGAGAGTACACAAAACAAACTAATAAGATGGTAGTCAGAAGCAACTAAAGGTGCTGAATTTTTGGGGAGAAAGGATCAAAAGATTGGATGGGAAGTGCAGAATAATAGTTAGAAACAGAGCTGTAGTCGGAACTTACCATTATTAGAAACAAAGAAGGAGTTCAAATCATTGAGTGGCACAATCAGATCGCTAGCCTTGTGAAAAACCAAAGAGTGGATGGTACATTTTTGAACCAAATGCTAAATATCTGTTGTATTTCTGCATGTTTTGAATAAATTGTGTGCATAACATAATTTTTCAATTCTTATTGTCTGCTTTGTTCTATTTTGTAACTTTCAAAAGGAATCATGGTCACTTGGCTGTTTCAAACGGTTAAACTTACGACTAGCTATATCCCTCCTTCTCATCAGGAGACGAATTTAATCATTTGAGCACGGCGAAGAAGGATGAGTAACCTGGACAGTTTTATGAAGAGCATGTTTATCATGTTATTGAACAATTATACTTTTTATGTATATCACTCAATCTTGTTACACACATATACATTCAGTGTATATCTTTTATACCATTCAGTGTCAAAAGAATCGGCAATGATTAATTCATTATTAAAGTTCTTAAAATCTCTGAAGGTAACATATTTGGATTTAGGTTTTAGGTTTAATTATTCTAAGTTTATAAACAAGATCATGTCTCGAAATACCAGGAAAGGGAATTTGGCCATTGCATAAGACCTTATTAGTCTGAGAAACAACCTGATCAAATCTGATCAAGTGTAGTACGAGAAATGGCAGTATGTTACGTTTCCAACAATGGTAGCACAGATAAATCACATCTAAAAAATAGATAACTGTGACTTTTCAAAAGAAACAATATTTTAAGAGATATCAGCATTAAAATCACTGCACACTATTACATGCTTATACGAAGGCAGCAACAATTACCAACACATCCTCAAAGTTAGACAAATAGCCCATTTTAGGAGGTCGGCACACCACACCAAACAATAGTCTACATGCCACAGATTTAATTTCTAAAAAGGGCTGTCTCATTTTAAAGATGATGTTCACACAGGGCCGGCCCTAGAAGTTCTGCCGCCCTGAGTGGTATTTACAAGTACCACCTCTCTCCACCCAAACCAACATGAAACACATTCACCTGCAGTAAATTTGGACTTTAGGAAGTGTACATCTTAAGGAATAGAAAACACCTTTCTTTATGTTACGGGAATTGAAATCAATCCACTAAGTCAACGAGATAAAATACCAATTGCAACGGACAGGAGTCTATGCAGATTTGGAAAAATGCAAATTTTTGTAAAAATTGAATTTGTTTTAATATGCGTAGCTTTAGTAGTCTAAGTTGGTTTTTTCAGGTTCTGAGCTTTAGAAACTTATCAGTAAATGTGACCTTCAATGAGTGATCTGTTTCAAACTGCTTCCCTAACTTAGAATATTTAGCAATTTCTGGAACTAATTTGATGAATTCAAATTTATGAAAAAATTGGTTTTGAGATTGTCACAATATACTTCTCAAAGTGTACTTTTGATTGCTACTTCACAAGTTCTTTCTATCTTTTCTCGTTCATAAGTTATGTAATGCTAAAGTTTAAAACTTTTTCAAAAATTCTCAAAATCCAAATTTTTTTAACGTTTCACAATCAAAAAACAATACAAATATAAAATATAGAATGAAGGTTTTTGAAAAAAAAACTAATAAATAAAAAGTTGGTCGATAAAGGATAGCTTTCAAAGTGCATTAAATCAAAAATAAAATCAATTTTGAAAAATAATCTAAAACAAATTAATCTGTAAGTTATATACAGTAATTTACCTTAGTATATAACAATCCTTTATTAATGCAGCTACGGCCGTTTCATCTTCAATGAGACCTCATCAGGCTTTTGTACATTGTCACAAATATTTTACACACAAATATACAAACTTATAAACATGTCATATAATATAAAACATTTTAAGAATTGAATCACTATAATAATACTGTTTAAATATAATACACTAAAATCCACATACATATTGTTGTCAACTCACTATCAGTAACTGAGATGGTTTCTATTTTCAGTTTTTAATAATAGAACCACGTGGCTATTAAAACCTTCAGTCTGTTCATGCTTTTCCCTCCTCTCGTTATGAGCTAGCACTGTAACAGGTGACAGGCATTTTATTCTTTTATGCTACTGTGTTCTTTTAAAATAAGTAAAGTTATAGTTGTTAGCTTAAGTATTGGATTTAAATAAATATGTAAATAATTATTGTATGTTTAATATTTTGCGAATCGGTGAAATCATCATAATCAGTGCATGTCTGCCATAATAAAGAAATACCTGTAATATTAAAATATGTGTTTCTTTTTTTCATTACTCAGCAATATAAAACATTTATGATTGCTTTTTATATTAAAGATGAAGGTTTACAAATTTTGTGCTAATATTTTTTTAAAATTCATGTTGTCTTAAATTTTAATCTTTAACAAATAAAACTTGTTAGTATAATGGAAAAAAAAAATGAAAGCACTTTGATGTTTATTTGATTTATCTTTAAAAATAGTACTATTGTTCAATACTGTAAATCAAAAATTGTTGTATTACATTTTTTTATTAGATAAAATTAACATTGTTCTAATTGACAAAATATGCTTCTGGAAGTGGTACCAGTAAATTTTATAAATACCTATTCTCATATCCATTACACCTTACATGTATTCCTTCCGTTTTAGCTCCAGACAGATAATCAAATTTTTATTATACCAAAGAAATAGTATAATTTTATGTTTGTTATCTAGTTTTTAATGATACCTATCAAAGTTAATTTTGTTTTTTACCAATTGCCCTAGAACTGTAATTTTATTTTGCAGTTTAGTATATTGATTTATCTTATTCACCTTCACATTTTAATATAAGTAGCAATCAGTTGAATTGATTTTGAACAAAACACATTTTAAAGCTTCCTATTTCAGTTTTTAGCCAATATCATATAACTGGTTATTTTTGAATATATAGTGACTAACATTTGAGACAAATTTTATTTAAGACTTTAGTTAGTTTTGAAAAAAAATTGGTATTTTGAATTTTTTCTCTTACGTCTGATATCCCAAAATTTTTAAGCATGCTAATCAAATTTTAGGATCATATTTTCAGCAACCTAACAAACCCCTGTATTGCACGTCAAAGTTAACTTCCAGCAAAATTGTGATGCGCAGTTGACGAGTTTGTGTATACTTGGCATGACTGTTGGGAGTATGGAGGAATGGGGCATGTCTAATGGAATAGCTTGGAAAGAGAGGGAGAGAAAACATGACAGACTCATAGTATATAACTACAGTTGTAGCATCAGATCTTTGTATTATAGAGTCAAAATAGTTTGTGGTATTTTGTTATATTCTGTTTGTTTATAATGCCTCAACCTAGATCAATTAATCGACTAGGCCAGAGAGTATCATTACAAAGTCAAAGTAAGTGTATTATTGTAATTGTCTTTTAAAAGATTGTAGAAGAAAATCCGGAAATGTCAAAGAATAATGTTAAACACATAGTTGCTGACTTATGTGGAATATCATTAAGTATGGTAAAAAAAAGTAATAAAATTCAACAAATGTGGACAAAATGAGACTTTTTCAACACCTGGAAAAACCCGTATACGATTAATTAAAAAAGTAAATATTGAAAACATTCAGTAAAGCTCGTTACGAAATATAGTTCATAATTTCCATTTAAAATATAACAAACTATCGTTTGAAATCACTAATGACAATTTTAAGAACCGAACACCAAAACTTGAATTTAATTTCATGACTGAAACCTTGCGCAAAATTCTTAAAAATATGGGTTTCCGGTGGAGAAAAACTGATGACAATAGAAGAATTTAAATTGAAAAAATGACATATGATGAAAAAGAATGAATTTTTTTTAAATAATGAAAGACTATAGACTTGAAAGGCGACCAATAATTTTTTCTGATGAAACCTACATTCACACTACCCATGTTAAAAGTCTTTTATGGTCTGACAACTCTTAAAGTTGTTATGAAAAAAATGTTTCAAAAGGAAAAAGCTGATCATTGTTCATGAAAAGGTGATTACCACAACGACATGAATATTGAAAATTATGAAAAAGTGGCTTGCAAATCATTTAATACCTAATTTAAAACCACAGTCTGTTTTGATCATAGACAATGCATCTTATCATAACAAAAAATTAAATCCCTGTCCAAATTCAAAAAGCAAATACGTTAGAATGGTTAAGGAATAAAAGTATCCCTTGTAGTAGTAAAATGTATAAACCTGAACTTTATAATTTAATATTACAAAATAAGGCTCGGTATGAAGAATATGTTTTCGATAATATTTTAGAAAAACATGGTCATTCTGTTATGAGACTGCCTCTGTATCACCCAGAACAAAACCTGATTGAACTTATTGGGTGCGAGTAAAAAATGCAGTAGCGGTTTATAATGTAAATAACAATATTAGTGTAGTTGAACAAATAGTGAAACAAAAGTTTTCAGAATTGACTGTAGAAGACTGGAAATAGTGTTATGAGCACACACAAAAAAAAAGCAAAGATAATTATTTTACATCAGACAGAATAATTGATTTTCAAATGGAAGAACTAAATTTTAAGAAGACATAAATTCTCCTTCATGCAGTGACGTATCTACTAACGTCCTATTTACACCCATTACATGCCCCTCATTTCTCAAACCTGTGTGAGACTTCGCCGAAGTTAACTTTGTTGTACTATACCTCAAATATAGACAAAATTGTATAAAGGATTAACTAAATTTGAACAATATTTATAATTGCAAGAGACTTTTTGACTGATATCAATGGCCAATTTTCAGTTGTTTTTTTTTCGACTTCTTCCGTTTTTGGATTTGTATGGAAATAGTACCAAATATCTTACTTTGGATCTTTAGGCACGAATTTAATAAAGCTTGTAGAGTCAATTTAAAAAAATCAGTTTTTTGTGTTTTTTTCTTGTGGCAAGTATCTAAAAAAATTGATTCACATAGAACATATTTTAAGGATGTACTTCCAGACCTAAAAAACCTCTACGTTTCAAACTGTATTAAAATTAGTTCATTCATTGTCAATGAAAAGTCAAAAAATTATTAAATACATATAGTTAATACAAGATAGGTAATGTTACATTAAATCAGGGGTCTCCAAACTTTCCAGCCTTAGGGCCATACTACTGATTACTCCAGTAAGTTCCGAGGGCCAAAACCATATTATCATTGTTACCGGTGGTAAAAAGTGAAATAGTCCACTGATGAAAAAAAAAGTCCGAAAAAGTACGCAATGTTTAAAAAAGGCTGCAAATCGGACTAAAGTCCGCAAAACGGCAACACTGCATATTATTAATTTTCCTGTCATTATCTGTAATTTCTAGATTAGTCGTAGAGTACGAGCCATGAGGAGTAACGTGACACGACATCTGGTGGACACAAGCGGAAATAGGTAGTACCTTCTATCGCTAACAGATGGCGCTAATAGCACGTACAGAATAATCTCGTTGGTTCGAGAAAGTTCTGGTGTCTTCCACTCACTTCTAGATGGCAGTAATTGGAATATATAAGAAGGCTAGTGGCGCAATCACAAGTCAGTTCCTATGACACTGTTGTGAAATAAAATAGTGCGTACCTCCTTAAAACGTGTTTGTGCGTGTTTAAGTTTAAGACATCTTTGTAACAGTATTTTGATTTGAATTGTTGCTTTTGTGTGTGATTTAGTAGTATGGAAAAGAAGCGAAAAATTGATAGTGAATGCAGAAAATTCAAAGATCAGTGGTACATTCAGTATTTCGTAATTGAGTCCAGTAACAAGGCGCTATGTGTGATTTGCAATGAAAGCATAGCCGTTCTCAAGGAATATAACATTAAACGTCATTATGAAACAAAACATTTTCAAAATTACTCAAAATATACAGGAAGTTTGCGGACAGAAAAATTCGAAGCTATGAAGCGCGGATTGAAATCGCAGCAATCTTCATTTACAAAACTCAAAACTGAACAAGAGGCTGCAACTCGTGCCAGCTTTCGTTTGGCTCTTGAAATTGCAAAACGTGGAAAACCATTCACCGATGGAGAAATGATCAAAGAATGCATAATTGCAGTAGCCGAAGAAATGTGCCCTGAAAAGGTAAATTTATTAAAAACTGTCAGTATATCAGCAAACACTGTGGCTCGAAGGGTAGAAAACATCACTGAAAATATATCCTCTCAACTGTTCGACAAAAATGGACATGTTAAGTGGTTTTCTTTGGCCTTGGATGAGTCAACGGATGTGTCAGATACTGCTCAGGTGTTGATTTATATTCGAGGAGTAGATAAAAGCTATGAAGTGCATGAAGAACTTCTTGATATGTATAGTATTCATGGCACAACTATTGGTACAGATATTTTTAAAGGAGTTGAAATGGCCATTAATCAAAAGAACCTTCGATGGAAAAACTTGAAATGTATTACAACTGATGGAGGCAAAAACATGAGTGGGAAAGATAAAGGAGTGGTCGCTCTTGTGTCAAAGGCTGTAGAAAATGACGGTGGTTCAAAACCATTAGTCTTACATTGTATCATTCATCAACAGTCTTTGTGCGGAAAATGTTTGGATATGTCTGAAGTTCTGAAACCAGTCATATCAACTGTTAATTTTATCAGATCTTTTGGGCTGAATCACCGACAATTCCGACAATTTATTGAAGAGATTGGAGAAAATGACTTACCTTATCATACTGCCGTACGTTGGCTTAGTTGTAGGAAAGTCCTTCAGCGCTTTTTTGAACTTTGAGCAGTGATCGAAATTTTTTTGAATGAAAAGCATCGCCCTCTTACTGAATTACAAAACAACGCATGGCTGTGGAAGTTAGCATTCTATGTTGATTTGACAAAACATGTGAACGAACTGAATTTGAGATTGCAAAGAGAAAACCAGCATCTTCCTGATTTATACACTAATATCAAATCATTCCGGAAGAAATTGATACTGTTTCAATCACAACTACGAAGTAAATGTTTTTCACATTTTAAAACATGTGAAATATTCAGCCACACCACTGAGACTGAGTTTCCTATCGATTTTGCAATCGAAACTTTGAGTGCTTTGAAAATAAATTTTGATACTCGTTTCTCGGACTTTGATGCCATTGCGAATCAAATTAAGATTTTTCAGAATCCTTTTGATACTGACATTGAAACCCTAGCCCCGGAACTTCAAATGGAAATGATTGATCTACAGTGCAGTGATATAATTAAGAACAAATATCAAAACTCATCTTTGTTGGAATTTTATAAGAGTCTTCCACTGACACAATTTGATAATTTGCATAAATTTGCTCGTGGGCTGTTTTCTGTTTTTAGTACTACTTATTTGTGTGAGAAGACCTTCTCCAAAATGAAGTACACAAAAAATGTTTACAGATCTAAATTAACTGATGAGCATCTTAAATCTCTTTTAATAATTGGTACAAGTAAAATTAGTCCACAACTACAAACTATTGTCAGTGGAAAATCTCAATTACATAAATCTCATTAGTATTTCATATGTCATTATGCTTGTTATAAGTTATGTTTTTATTTAAAATGTATAAAATGTTAGTTGGATTCATTTCAATAATTTGTTAGTTATTATATACTGAAGTTAAATTTTCTGCATATTATACATGTCTTTACTCATTACAATTCTGTGTTTCTTTATCCAACTTATCACAAAAACAATAACAATAAGCCTACAACAATGTTATGAGTAGTTAGCCCATTATTCAACATAAAATTAGAATACTTCAGTAAACTAAATTTAATTTGCTATAAAAAATATGTTCTCTAAAAGGAGTTTTCAAGTATGCTAGCTCTCCGCGGGCCGGACAAAATATGTCCGCGGGCCGGATGTGGCCCTCGGGTCGTAGTTTGGAGACCCCTGCATTAAATCATACAGTTAAATTATTAAAAAATCAAAGAGTTTACATACTTCTGATACACAATATATTTGTATATTTTAATAATAAAATGAATGGGGGTTTGATTTTATTTATTTTTATTAAGAAAAAAGTGAAGCTAGTAATTAGTTTATTAAAAATTTTCTCAGTTAATAGGGCGCCAGATGATCTCTCGTCAATTTTGAAAAGGGAAGTTAATTATTAAAAATATCTCAGGGTCTAAGTTCTTTTAAAAGTGTACTCAACAGTGAATCTTCTGGTAAAATGAACAAATCTTGGTTATGCTGAAACTTAACATGGATTTATTGAAACAAAGAATTATTAGTACATTGACAATTATTAAATTAAATCTCATAGATTTTCTAAATTATACATCCTGACATTAATTATTATATGTTACCTTTTAAGAAGGTCAAAATTTTGAATCTTGAATTTACTTATTACGTTGCAACTTGGAAAATTATTTATTAAAATAAACAGATTAAAATTATCTGTTTCTATTATATTTGAAATTACTTTATCAAAAAAATATATGTCAGTAGACCCTTTTATTCTCAAAACAAAAAAATAATTATCTAAAAAGTATTAAATTTACAAAAATTAATACATTAAATATAATAAATTTTACATGGTTAAACAATATTGGATTTTCAATGTTAATTAACATTGGTTACCAGTCCTTTTGTTGAAAGGTGTTTTATTCAGTTACGGTCGATGCAGTGTCGCATATTTGATGAAACTTCCACCATTCTGTTCACGTGGTGAGGTGCCCGCCGGAATTATATCAATCGCACTTCTCGAGCCTTCCATTGCACTAGATTAATGTTCGTATTTAGATTGTTTATTAATTTTTAGACCATTAAACACCTCACGATTGTTCACGCTCACAAGACATATCCCGCTTTCACTATTTTAGTGTATTTAAGCACAAAACGCATAGTTGTCTTTTGTATAAGAAAATACGATTGTCTTTTATCTCTATTTTCATATAACACACTATTGTCACCAAACTGTTTCTAAGACTGATTCCTCTAGATTCAAAGCTAAGACTGTTTTTCAACACTTGAACTACATTTTTTCAAAAGTTTCTTCATTCTAAATACGTTCAACTCACTCAACCATTCCCTTCCAACTCCTGACTAAGACTGTTTTTTACACATACTACTACGTCGGATCTCCAATTCAAACTGATCTCTTTACCTCGTGGCTTTTTCCACTTCCAGTGATACAGGGCTCGCATTTCCTATAGCACGGACTTTCATACAATCTTGCAACGTATGCGATAATCGTCTCGCATGACATAGACACTGTTCAGATATTTTTGCTTGACAACAAGTCTCTTTTCTATATTTTTAACGAAACAAACACTGCCTAATTTATTATTACTAATTATATCTAACATTCTATACATTATTTTATTTAAATTTGGAAACCTATATCTTAATTTAATATTCCCTTATTTTAATGTGTACGATGAGTCATGCTTTCGACTTATGTTTCCCCCTCCCAATTTCACTCTAAACGTTTCCCGGTTACTTTAAATATTCAAATAAAATTGACCATTTTTAGGTATTACAATATTAAAGACAGTTAATTTAGTGGATTTGGTGATTGGATTTGATTTGGATTGATTGGGTTGATATGGTTTTGTATCTTCATGGCTAAATGTGAACATGATACAGTAGAGTCCCGCAAACTCAGCGTAATGTGGACCGGAAGTGTACCAAGTTTGTGAAATACCGGGTTATCGGGAATAAGGGCAAAAAATAAATTGTAATTTAAACCCAAAGCGGCGGCGATATCAAACGACTTTGTCGATAGCGGTATCCCATTGTCGGCAGTGTAAAAACACCGCGGCACCAAAGCGGCGGCGATATCAAACGACTTTTTTGATAGCGGTATCCCAACACCGCGGCATTGGCACCCGTCGATATAGCAGACATACACCTGCAAAAACGTTTGATGGGCCGCTTTTTTTCCTCGAAAAATTTAGTATACATTATGGAAAATATAACATTTCTTTTCAGTTTTCTTTGACAGGTACGCACAGTATGTATATACAGTAAATAAAAATGAACGAGTTACGAAACCGGAAGCGTGTGTTGGTTTCGTTTGAGACGCGGTTAAATGTGTTAAAAAGACTTGACAGAGGGGAATCTGTAAAAAAGCTTTGTGACGAGTTTAACGTGGGAAAAGTACCATCAACGATTCGAGCGATCTAAGTTAATGCCCGCTTTGGGATCTGTCGAACTTTTACGAACATCGCTGTTTTTAGCAATATATATATATTTTCACGTCGGGGTCGCCGAGTAATCCGGACTGCCGGGTTATTGAGTGCCGAGTTTGCGAGACTCTACTGTATCTGGATAATGAAATATCCAGTATTTGGTTGCATCGTTTTGTCATGCCCAAAAAAGCAAATATTTATAAAATCGAAAACTATCAATTGTGATATAAATTATTTTAAACTATTCTGCATTGTTTTTAAAGAATAAGAAAGTATAATAAATATCTTATTTTATTATTATTCAGATCTCAGTGGCACAGTAACAATTATATATGTGGTGGATATAGTCATACTACAAGTAGCTGTGATAATATTGGCTGTGGTCCTAATTCATTAAGTACACCTGTATTTGTAAGAAAACCGAGTATTGATATGAAGGTAAGCTCCAACAATTGATTATTTATTAAACAAGATTACCTGTTATTGAAAAAATGTAAAATCTATCAACTTGGTTCGTAAAAACTTCAGGCGTTTGTAATAAAGCTTAAAAATTTAACAATGAAGTTTATTAACTACAATTAATAAATTTATTACCATATTTCTATAAAATGAAGTTATTGCAGCCCTCCATGTGGTAAAACAAATATGGAAAAAAATTAAATTAATTGTACCCCAATCCTAACATTTGAATCATGTTGATAAATGTTTTACGGAAATAAATTGAACATTTATTCAAAATGGTGGTAATTTAACAATTTTTTTTCTTATAGTATAGTCATAATGGGCCAAAAGAAGGATGTATGGAAAATTTTGATACACATTTTTAGTGTAACGGTTTACATGTGCACCAAAAACAAAGGCTTTATCTCAAATATGGTGACCGTTACAAATTTTTAATGTCACATATCTTCATTATCAAAAATAGAATTATATCTGAATAGTGGTTGCAGCATGTCAGTCTCTTTCTAGTAAAATATGAGCATTATTTTTCTAATAATTTATGGATGTTAATTATTGCTAATATAATAAGATCAAGAATAATTCAGATAGGAAGTAAACCTATCTTTCCATTGGTATATTTCTATTAACATAAAAGGCTTCTAAAGAACTACGTTCAAAGTCAGCCCTATTGTTTTGAATGTACAAAATTGATTAACTTATTTTATAATTCAACAATTAAAAACTAAATAAAAAGTTTTATTGATTCAATTGATAAATTATCCGTTGGTTCAAAAATATTATATAGCTGGACAATGATTAACCACATGGAAATAAATCAAACTAAAAAGCCTCTACCAGTTTTTCTCCTTAAAACATCTAAGCCCAACATTCAATCTAAAATACAATAATCAAAAGCTACCAGAAGTGAAAACACCAAATATTTTAGCATCATTATGGACAATAAACTCTGGTGGAATGAACACAACAGGTATGTAAAACAGAAAGTAAGCAAATAGGATGAAGTTACTTAAGTTTTCTTACACAGGACACACTAAATTTAAGCTTAGCACCCAAATCCAAAAGTTTTTGGAAGTTTGTAGAAAGTTTTACTTCCCTTAGTTATCTACATGGGCACAGCTTTTTTTATAAAACGTGTTTTAAATTTTGTAAACCAAAATATAACAATACAATTACTTAAATTTGTTTAGATATTTTTAAAACTTCTATTATGTTTATCAAAGAATTGTACAATTGAAAAATAAATTATAAACTTACAGGTCTATTAAGCACCTCATCCTAAAATTGTGAAATCACAGATGTTTAGCTGATTTTTGTAACTTCAAATGATTACTATACATTCATATATTTTTTTTTTTTTCATTTTCTGTTATAGTAGAATGTATTTCTAAAAATATACTTTTATTATTTTTTATTTTGTAGCATCCTGCAATCCTACTTGCTGGAGAAGCAGCACACGAGTCTCATTTCTCTACAACACATGGTGCCTTTGAATCAGGACAGAAACAGGCTCAAGTTATTATAGATTATATCAAGAGCTCAAAGTGATATTAAATTTTAAGAATAAAAATAAATTTAATCAATTTGTAAATATTTTATTTATAACAGCCTAGTCATCATTTTGTGTACAATTATTTCTTACTGAATGTGTTTCTGTTGGAAATCCTGATGAGGACGTTTACTAAAATACATTGCCTTTCTCAGGTATAAACAACAGGTTATGCAACAATTATTACCTAATAAAAAACACCTTTTTTAACACACTTCGTATTGATACAAATTTTACTTATTTAATTTGTTCTTTGTACTTTTACTTTTCGTTTTCTTTATAGTTGCACAATTTATTTTTAAATACTTGTTTCTTTAAATTTTTTATTTTTAGTTTATTATACTTATATATATATATATATATATATATATATATATATATATATATATATGACTTAAAATTTGTCAATTCCCTTTTAATGATACTTTTAATTTTATTAAATTTAAACTATATTTTATTATTTTAAAATTTATAATTTAGTCGTTTGGTCTGAATGAATTAGCCCCATCTCTGACAGATTTTTCCGTCTCCTCTCTTAGCTTTTACGATTTCTTTTATTCTAATTGGTTAAAAATTGAGTAATTTAGTTTTGATGAATAAGGATTTTATTCCAGCAGTATGGGGGATTTTATGCTATAGCTCACATTTAAATTTTGTACTAACAATTGCACATTGTGTGAGACTGATTGATAGACATTTGACATTTTAAAACCTTGACTTTGCCAGATGTCTGACTATCTGGGAGATATAATCGTACTTTATTGTACTTTGATGCCTAATCTTATTGTAATAATTAATGAAAGAAAGGGTTTTGTAAAATTTTTTTTTTTTTTTGAAAAGATGAATTTAAGTTATTAATTATTCGATTTAAAAATTGCACAGCTATTATGGGCGCCAGGTAGCTTCCGCTTACCAATTTAGAATAAATGAATTTACTTATTTAAATCTCAGGGTGTAAGTTCTTTTAAAAGTGTATTCACAGTGAATTTTCTGGTTAAATGAATAATCCTTATTTTGCTGAAACATGACATGAATTTATTAACAGAATATTAATACATTAACATTTATCATCACAAACAAATCATATAGATCAACTATAGTTAACATCCTAGCCTAGCTAAATTTATCATTATTGCCTTTGAAGAAGGTCTATTTTTCAAATCTTGAATTTATCTTTAAGTTGCAACTATTAAATGGTTTATTAAATCAAACAGATTAAAATTATCTGTTTCTTAGTATTAAATTTACTTTATTAAAATTTATACGTGTCTGTAGACACTTTTTATTCTCAAAAAACATGAATGGTTCTATAGAGTATTTAAATTTATAAAAATAATACATTAAACATAAAAACTTTACATAGATATATGAGATTTTATTTTCAGCGTTTTATAACGCTGATTACCGTCTTTTTGTTGAGGATTTTCCTCCATGAAGCACATGTGATGGCTGTCTGTCCACATCGCAGTAATCGCACATTTCGAGTTTGTTAACTACACTCGTCTTATGTCCGTGTTTAGAATGTTTATTAACTTTATAGTTCATTAAACACTTTGCGATTGTTTATCTTCCGACCGCATTTGAATACGATACGCGTGATAATCTATTGTCTTTATGCGGAAACACGCTGTTCGTATTAAACACTTTGTCCTATTCAACAAAACCAATATCATCCGTCACGCTCGTTCTATGTTCAAATCAGTCTACATTTTTTACAGTTTGGCACACAAAAATTAATACATCTCAATATTCAAATTAAGACTGTTCTCTTAACACGTCTATCCACCTTAACTCCTGGATTCAGACTCACTTTAACACATCTATCTCCTCCAAACTCCTTCCTAAGACTGAAGACCGCATGGTGAAAATCTAATATCCTGTTGGTACAGGGTTCACATTTCCTTGTATCACGGATAGTCATTCAATTCTTGCAACGTCAGTGATAAAATCTCTCGCATACCTTCACTATTCAATAGTCTTATTTCACAACACACTATTTATTTTCTTATTATTAATTATATCTAAAGTTCTATACATTATTATTTATTTAAGTTTGGTAATCTATGTTAATTTAATTTCCTTTATTTTAAAGTATACTACTAGTCATGTTTTCGACTTATAATTTCCCCCTCCCCAATTGATTCTAACCGATTCCTGGTTACTATTATTTTAAATTAAATTAACCTTTTCTAGGTATTACATTATTTTCAATGGCTTACATCTGCAATGAATTGGGGGAGTTTGTAACACTTCATATAGTTAGCTGTTGTGTCAGAGGTGAAGCTTCGCTACAGTCATACATAGCCCCCGCTTTACCATCCAGTTCTAATGAAGACGTGGAACGATACACATAGCGCATCTGTTAAACAATTTAATTAAGTTTTGTAGTGAGGAGATATTGTGGTACATCACCGAAAAGGTTTTGATAAATAGAGTAAAGTGATGAATAGAAAATATAATTATGTTTAATCAATCCACAGTTCTGTAAATGAATTTTTCAAATGATGCAGAACAATTTATAACTAAACATCTATTTTTGGAGTATTTTACAAAGAATTATTAATACGAAGAGTATTAGAAAAGAATAATCATTGTAAACCAGCTTTTTACTGCAAAAACCATTTAGGAAAAATGTTACTAAATTGTAAGGATAAAATAGATAACATGCAAAAAAGTGGTGTTTATAAATTAACATGTAATATTTGTAATGCAGCTTATGTAGGCCAAACAGGCCGTAGTTTTAAATATAGGTTAAGTGAACACGAAAGTAGTTGGCGGTTGGGTTATAATGACTAGTTTTTCCAATAATTTAAACATTCATTTAGTGAATGTTAAGTTTGAGATTATCCATGTTAATGCAAAAAGTAAGAAATTAAATTCATTAGAAATGTTAAAGATTAGGAAAATATTTTGTAAAGACTCCAAACTGGTACTCAATGATCAGGTAGAATTTTTGTCAAACTCACCTTTGTTAAAACCATTGTCTTCCTTATGACCACATGTTTCCCGCGCTTTTCTACTCCCTCCTCTTTAGCTTACTCCCTGTTCTTCTTTTTGTAATATTTATCCGTTTTCAATATCTTCCTTAGTCTTTGTCAAGCTGCCTTGTAAATGCCATTGCTGGCAAAACCATGGTCGGCAAGACTCGATAAAATTGTAGAATTTACTAAATATTGTGTTGTTTTTTCAATAAATATAAGACTTACCGTCTACAATATTCTGATTTTGTCATTTATACAACAGCCGTTTCGGCTATTCCATCATTTTCAAGTTAATTTATTCAGTATATCCTTCATCAAACATTTACACATAGTTATACATAAACATAAACACAAACACTGATTTTCACTTAATATATATTAAAATTTATTAAAACAAACACAACTCATGAGTCGACTCGATTCTATGATATCCCAGTACATACTGCGTGCGGGTTTGTGTGATTTAATAGTCAGGAGTGGATGATGTCTTATCTAAATGTGTCAATACGGTGTCGTATAATGCATTAGAATTGAAGTTTAATTTCTTATTTAGTAATATGGTACTATCTGTTTTATAGTTCTTGTATATTTCTAACTGTTCTAACGCATTCATAAACTTTCCCTTTTTACAATGGTGTAATATTTTTAGAGTCTTATTTTTGCAGGAGTAACCATGGACATTATGGATGATGTGTTTGACGAATTTTGATTTGGTTCTTGTAAGGTTCGCGCTTTGTTTAGCCAAAGGGATATGTTCTTGAACCTTTTCTTAAATGACTTTCCTTGTTTGCCCTATATATATTTTTGGACAATCGCTACAAGATAACTGGTATATTCCTGTGCCTTCAAATTTGTTCTTCAATTTTCTTTTATTGTTCAAGTATCTGCAAATTATTTTTTGTTTTATATGCGATCTTGAAGCCATGTTTGTTAAGAATATTCCCAAGTATGTGTTCAAGGGGTTTGCAAAAATTTGTCTTTTTTATGTTGTGATAGTTCTTTAACCTATTAAAGCCCAAAACTTTTTTTTGAAAATTTTTGTTTTGTTGTTTTAAACTTATTAGTTAGTACCTTTAAAAACCAGATATTCCACAGATTAAGAGATTTTTTATGTTTATGTATCTTTTTTGGCTTGGGTCGATAACGACCCGTTGGGATCAGGGCCTTATTGAAACTACCATAGATTTGTATGAACATATTTTATTACAAATAATCATTTTTATGAATGGATTTTATTACAAACAATAGTCCTAATACATGAACCAAACTGTTTTAAAAAGTTTACTCGATATGTTACTCAACAAAGCATGTGTTATGAAGAGGCACATCACATCGTTGACCGGCTTTGACAGTTTTGTTTCGACACAGAGCGCACCTCCTTCTTTTTTGTCCCGTTACGATCAGATGACCTCCGTGATGCTTGCGTTGAGGATCTGTACTTCTCTTCAGGACTTTAGTTGGACCCGTTGCCTTTGGTGGACGTCCATATTTTTGAAGCAATGCTTGAACAACACTTCGTCTGAAGCCTAGACTGTCCAACGTAATGCCATGAGCTCGGGCCAAAAACCATGAGTTGCTCATAACAACATCGAAAAGCCACATCACTATTGGCATATACCAACGTTTACCCCAAACAGCTATTCTGTAGTTAGATACATTGTTGTCCAACAAATCTACTCCCCCTATATTTCGATTGTAATGGGCAATAAGTGATGGCTGTGGAATAGTTATCTTTTTCTTTTCTGACATGGAATATCTCTTTGCTTCTCCTAATGGCATCACACCGTGTTCATTAGAGAGTAATGTTACGACACTGTTGTCTTTCCAGGTAACTGCTACGATGTTTGCTTCCTTGTCAATAAAGCTCTCAAAGGTTCCCCTCTCACGAGCGTTCATACTCTTTTTGTCAGGCAATGGACATTGCTCAGTTCTGTTTGAACGTACTGTACCAGTACCACTCATTCCTTGTTCTCCAAGCTTAGCAATCAACCTGGGACTTGTAAAAAAATTGTCAATGTAAAAGTTAAATTTTACGTCTGGATATTTCTGAGACAAGATATTACTGAATTCAAGAACCACTCTTTCTCCCAATCCCAATCCATCTGGTGTAGAGTCTGGTCCTTTCCGTCCTTGGTAAATATCTGTTTGGATACAATAACCTGTGCGTGCTGTAAGAACCCACGCCTTGAAGCCGAAACGAATAGGCTTACCCCTTATAAATTGTTTACATGAGTGCCATACTTTGTCCTCTGCTGTAGCAAAATGTAAGAAGAGTGAATTGATTTGGTCCAAAATAGGACGTATCTTTGCCATTTTATCGTCTTCATTGTTACAAAAATGTACAAATCGTAGTATTTCATCAAATCTATTTCTTCTCATTGATTTAGAAACCACTTTTATAATTTGTTATTTATCTTTTTGAATACTAACACGCATAATTTATTATGCATGTATAGAAAACAGTATTTATTGTTACAAAGAGACTAAATTTTGTCCTCTTTATTCATTATTTTACGAGTATCACATCCAAAGGCTACCATAATGACTTGATCCCAACGGGTCGTTTTCGACCCACTTCCATTGTTTTCCTTTATAGCATGATAATATTTCTACTATTTATACTTGAAAACTATTTGAGTCAGTTCTTACATGTTTCCAAATAATTTATCAACTATTATTTTATTTTTAAAAAGACAATAGGGGCTTAAAACTTACCTTCCATTAGGAGCTGACATGATGCTGCGTTGACATGTAGATACAACTGCATGGCACTGAGTAGGGAGGGGTGGGGAGGGGCTCCAAACCTGTTCCCAAGGTCAACTGTACTGTACACTCCACTCCAAAAGTATTCAGTTCAACATCTGGCTATCATCATACTATGTTCTCATATTATTTACCTTGGGGTCGAAAACGACCCGTTGGGCTGTAATGGGTTAATTAAACAACAAAATCAGAATATTGTACACTTTAAGTCTTACATTTATTATTTAATATATCAATATTCGGAATGGCGACTAACAAATGTTATCAGAATTATGGTTGAAGGATCATTTTAAATATCACGTGAATGCGGATGTTTCCCTTTTTAAAAAACTGGTATATAATCATTAGTATTTGAATAAATGGAGGGGATATTTCTACATTGATTTTCAAATTCCTAACCTACCTAACCTAATCTATTCTTATTAAGTGTAAACACAGTCGGTATTTGGTGAAATTCCATATTAAGGTAAATAATAACTCACATGTAAAATTTGTTGATTTGTGACCATTTTAATTTAAAATAGACGGATAAACAAAAATGTTAAGATTATACGGGTGTTTTGGTTTTTAAAGTGTGGGTATTACTCAAACACCGATATGTTAGTAAATTGGAAACAAGAGTCATAATAGACACCCGAAATAACATTTTATAAGAAATAGAACAGTCACAAAATGTTGAATTTTTACTTTATTTTTTAATATTGTCTTATTGGATATTATTTGAATGAAATATGAAACCTGCCTTATAAAATAAGTATGAGAAATTAATACGAAATCGGTTGAGATACAAAATGTCCGGAAGCACTTATGCAAGCAACTACTGTAATGGTTGCTCCTTTTTCAGCAGACGTAAGAGCCGCTATTTAACGTTTGCCTTTCCAATGACGTAAAGGATCTTACTTTGGACAACGGTACATTATAAACTCTTTTTCAACCGGAAATTTGTGCTTCTCATAAATGGCCTCTAACAGATTGAAGAACATTTCGACATTCTCTTTGCTGCAGCCCAGAGCACGGGAAAACGATGTTCCGCAGGGCTTATGCATTGACAACTCTTTCTTATGGCGTTGCAAAAAGAGTTCTACCCAAGCTCTTCCTGCTTGGCCATCATTCTATCCTCAAGGGTAAAGCCAAAAAATTTGTTCTCCATATGAAGCAGGTAGTTAACTGCTCCTTTTCTAAGTCGTCTCGCAGGACAGGTTTTCTCCCAATTTTTCTAGAAACTAATTTTGATGGAGATAACTCGGCCTTTTGGCTCAGAGATTGTAAAGTTGATCTTGGGACGTTAAATTCTTAGCGGCTTTTAGGGTCCCATTGTATTTGCTCTAACAGCCTGAATTGCCATCTCCATATCCGCCTCATTTCAGTTCTTCCTTTTATTTTTTAAGAAATGTACTAGGGTTTTTTTCTCGGCATTCTGGAACAAAAACAACAAGAATAAGAAATACTGTAAAGTTGGTCTAAAATTTGGCTATAGCCCAAATTTAGACCATCACTGGTAGCCCGAATTTAGACCTTCAGCAAAGATATTAAAACCTTAAAATATCTCTAACCCAACCTATTACAGAGAATGCTATTCTAAAATTCTTATACTGTTTAGTAAATTAGTGAATCGATACCTGCAAAAGTTTTCAGAAGGTCAAAATCAAAGTATTTTCCACTACTCAAACACTTGTCCCAGAACTGAGTTACCCTTCTAATTGAGCAATGGGCATACCTTGGGCGTTGTTTCATATTGTCTCCGCTAGGTTGCAGCATCTCCTAATAAGGAATACACTGCTAGCCAGAATTTAGACCATCTCTCTCCCCCACTTTCTCTCTCTCTCTCTCTCTCTCTCTCACTCACTCAACTTTGTAAATACAGTACTGTTGATGTAAATGTATGTTCTCTTTGTAAATATTTTAAACAGAAAAAAATATATATATATTAAAAATATGTAAAATTCAAACAAATATTAAGAATTTTAGTTTTCATATAAATATTATCATTCCACCATACAAACATATCATATTTCGATTATAATTAATGGTTAATAATGGTTAATAATTTGATTGTTATTTACTTATAAAGTGGAATTATACTATTAATAGGGATTGTCAACCCTAAGTCTGAAGAGTAGGTAAGAAAATATAAGAGTAACATTTATAAATCATCATATCATTCCAAAAATTTTTTACATAATAATATTGTGTATCGTAATCGGAACACATTATATTTTAGTATTATTATGCCAATATCAGTAGTTTGAAAGCTTTCAATGCTATGTATTACATTAATCATCACTCCCTACATCTCATTCAATACCTTCTGAATTAAGAACTACTGAACTACAATGGTGAACTAGTTCTTTTCACTGAACTACTTTAGTAACACAGAATGACATTTTCAAGTAATGTAAACAAAGCAAATGTGAGTTGAAGTTCAAAGGCATGGAATATATAGCCTATGTAGTGAATTGAAATGTGAAACAACCATTACAGGCATGTGTAGTAGCCTAATCTAATGTCTACTAAGCTTGGAGTTTTCCCGCACTTGGAAATGAAATTAGGACTACTTTGTGCAACGGCCCGCGTAATAAAATATGCTAGTAATTCCACAGATTTTTCTAATTTTATTTCGTTCCAGCAGAAAAATGGTAAAAAATGCTTAGATTGCCTATCCTGTCCTTAAAGAATCCAGTACATAGTGGAAACAAAAACCTTGTTTAAATAATAACCCTTGTCTAAGAAATAAGAAATGACATGGATAACTGACTAACTAATAATTAAAACAAACACTTTTTAGTATAAACCACAACTTAATTTAAAATTTACCGACCATGGTTTCGCTAGTTACAGCATTGTCAAGTTATTTCATGTGTCATACTAAAAATCTTTTGTTTTAATTATAAAAATGGAATACCACCAAGCACCAGTCTTTAGCATAAATAGTTGGCTCTAATTATCTATCTGGAGCATTTTTTTTTAATTTAGAATTTTATCTTTTAAGACGTGAGTTTTTTTTTCTTTCTCTCCGAAAACGCTAATGCGTCGAGTATTATAATTAAAATATATCATTTTTAGAAATTATTCCTCCCTTATTTCAAAAATATTGTGATTTCCATATTAAAGCTGCACACCGAAACTACTCGAAGCATTAAACCACAATAATTTGTTTGTTAAAAACTATTCGGTATTATACATATGAAAAATGTGTTACCCAAATGTATACTAAAGGTCATCAAGATTGTACTAAAAACTCTTCCCAAAATAACCAATAGTAACGTAGTAACATGTTCGAGTTGATCACACAAGTTGCGTCGTAAATATTTGAAGAATTCCTTTTTCTTCAATACAATATCTAATTATGTTATTTACATCTACTAATCATTTGTTAAAGTATATCGGGCATACAGATATAATATATGTCTGTCATCTAAGATAAGCCTATAATTTTGTATAGTATCTTTGCAACTTGCACACTCGTTTGTCAACTAAAACTAATCGACTTTCTCCCACTCTTATACTACGAGTATATCGACCTCGTACACAGTGACAACAGATACACAGAATCATTTAGTGTAATCATAACAGTAAAGTGAAGTGTAAAGTTCTAAAACAAAGTTTTATGTGTTTAAACACAAAGTTGTATATTTAAATAAATGATAGTGTGTTAGTTTTAAAAATGAGTTATTTTAAGTTCACTTACATGGGTTTAGCATGAGAGATTGTTGAATTTTAGTTTCATTAATTGTGCTTAGACAACACTGACAACAGATTCACAGAATCATTTAGTGTAATCATAACAGTAAAGTGAAGTTTAAAGTTCTAAAACAAAGTTTTATGTGTTTTAACACAAGGTTGTATATTTAAATAAATGATAGTGTGTTAGTTTTAAAAATTAGTTATTTTAAGTTCACTTACATGGGTTTAGCATGAGAGATTGTTGAATTTTAGTTTCATTAATTGTGTTTAGACTTAAGTAATTAATAATATACACTCTAAATAAAAATCATCTAGAGACTTTATTTTCTATTAATCAAAATAACACGAAATGGAGTGGACCTATTCAAATATATTTACCATCTTGTTAGGGATTTTTACCCTTATTTTTGGTTTATATTTGTATTCTATTAACACATTCAATTATTGGAAAAATCGAGGAATTAAATCTATACCTCATCCAGTTCCATTATTTGGAAACGTTACGGGCTCTTTATTTAGAAAAAAAAGCAGAGTTGATGAACAACACATTTGGTATAATATGTTTCCTGAAGAAAAATATATTGGGTTTTTTATGTTTAAAATTCCAATGTTAATGATCAGGGATCCTGAAATAATACATAATATATTGATTAAAGATTTTTCTCATTTTTACAATCGAGGGATTCCTTTTGATGAAAAAGTTGATACGTTATCATCACATTTAGTTAATTTAAAAGATGAAAAATGGAAGAATTTGAGGAAAAAATTAACACCATCTTTCACCTCAAGTAAATTGAAGATAATGTTTGAGTCATTGGAAGAATGTGCAAATGAAATGGACAAATTTCTTATTGAAACAATTAAAAATGGTGATGTTTTTGATGTTAGAGATGCTATGGCCAAATTTTCAACGGATGTTATAGGTTCGTGTGCATTTGGTGTACATTTTAATTCTTTAAAAGATCCAGAATCTGAATTCAGAAAAGTGGGCCGAGAAATATTTAAACCAAGTTACAGACCAATACTAAGACTTATTCTTCGTCTTATTCATTCGAAACTAGTTACGTTTTTAAATTTTAAAGTTATTGATCCGAAAATAGAGGCATTTTTTCTAAATTTTGTAAAAGATTCTGTAGAATTACGAGAAAAAAATAACATACAGAAAAAAGACTTTCTTCAAATATTGATTGATTTAAGAAAAGAAGACATTTCAGGTTCTTCTAATTATGTTCAAAACAAATTTGATCTTCCTTCTGAAGAAAAAACTTTGGATGAAGTGAATAGAACTAAATCAGGTTAGTCTTTTTAGGTTTATATATTTATATTGTAAATTATTTTTAATCATAGACTAATTTTATTCACACATTATTAAACATTATAAATATGACCCCATTATAAAACTAAACCTTAATCCATTGTCAATTTTAGAGATTTATTCTTTTAGGTTTCGAGTTTAATCTCTGTGGGAACTCAAACATTTATAGTACTGTATTGTCACAGCATCGCGGTGTAATATTCAATAGATACAGTAGGGAACTTGGGTTGAGAATGGCTAAAATTAAACCCGACTAAAATTAAAAAGCCGTCTATCAGGTTTTGCTTCTTTAAATCTGTTAATTTGTTTTACAACTATTTAAACGGCCTCCGTTTTAATCCATACACTGAATAAGTAGATGATTCATTCTGCGTTATAGTATTTAACCATAGATTACTACTCTTAGTTCATTGTTACGTGATCACTTTTCATTCGTAAATTTTACTACTTTCTGTTTTTATTTTCGTTATTATTTTTTAAACTTTACTTTAGTGTTGACTATTTTTTATATTAAATCCTTTATTGTTTTTAAGTGTTTTTAAAAATATTTAACAATGAACTCTTACATATTTTAACTGTAAAAAAATGTCTTTTACCACCACTACAAACAAGTAGGCCTACGTTAAAAAAATAATTAATCTGGAAAAAAATATAAATATTATTTTATTGGAAAACTTAATCGGATATTCATAAAATACATCATTTATAAGTGTTTAATTTATATAAAAAGAGAAAAATGATTTACAATAAGTTCATTAGGTAGAATGCCAAAAATACCAAAATTAGAGTCCTGTCTTCACTGAGAATCACATTCCTTGCAGTGATTAATATACACTTAGTAGCTAAATCAAACACTTTGAACTAAAATCACTATTTACACAATAAACTATTTACAACACTAAATCCTAACAATATAAAAACAATAATTTACAAAAAAAATATTCAAACACTTAATAGTTAAAACTTTTGCAAACACTATTCTTTCGTAAAATATACGGCGCGAGCTTGAGTACGGTAATAACGGTTCGACTTTGAGCTTAGCCGAAGAGACAGTGGCCTCTAGTAGACATCGCAGGGATTTGGCCGTAACATGGGCTCTTATGGAGTTATTCTCGACCAATCAGAATCGTCCATTTGGTCACGTGACCTCTTCTTGTCCAATCAGAATGCTCCATTTATAACTTCAACTGCAACGCTGCTTCTCGACCAATCAGAATGCTCCATTTATAACTTCAACTGCACCGCCGCTTCTCGTCCAATAAGAATGCTCCATTTATAACTTCACCTGCACCGCCGCTTCTCGTCCAATCAGAATGCTCCGTTTATAACTTTAACTGTACCACCACTTCTCATCCAATCCTGTGAGACACTGACCTTGTTTCGGAAGAGTTCGTGAATGATCGGATATTTTCGGCTAATCACAGTCTGTGTCAAGAGTATAAAAGGGGCTTTCCAGGCGACTATTAATTCAGTCTAATTTAGACACTTGAACTGTGAGGATCGAACAGCTACAACTACTTACGGCAGAGCTCGTAAAAGGCGCTGATTATCCACAGATCGAAGCATATTTGTTGTAATACATCATACTAAAGCCGTTCTTTGTATGGTTCTTAACAGTAGCACCTTATAGATATTTGGAAGTGTACTCTTGAAAAACTCGCGTACGTCTTACGGTATGGGTTCTGAGTCGTACCTCAAGGTTACTCTGACAACAAATAGTAGTGTCCAAATTGTAATGTGCTTGTGTTAACCTAACCTATAAGTTTCCTACTTTTGCCTACCACAGCCAATCAGCTGTTACAATAATGTGTTATATATATAATGTGTTATATATTTATATAATGTGTTAAGATAGTTAACCTATAAAGTGTCCTACTTTTACCCATCCACAGCCTATCAGCTGTTACAATAATGTGTTATTATATAATGTGTTAAGATAGTTAACCTAACCTATAAGTTTCCTACCTTTGCCCATCCACAGCCAATCAGCTGGTACAATTAATGTGTTATATATATATATATATATATATATATATATATAATGTGTTATATATTTATATAATGTGTTATATAATGTGTTAAGATAGTTAACCTAACCTATAAGTTTCCTACTTTTACCCATCCACAGCCAATCAGCTGTTACAATAATGTGTTATATATATATATATAATGTGTTATATATTTATATAATGTGTTAAGATAGTTAACCTAACCTATAAGTGTCCTACTTTTACCCATCCACAGCCAATCAGCTGTTACAATAATGTGTTATATATATATAATGTGTTATATATTTATATAATGTGTTATATAACGTGTTAAGATAGTTAACCTAACCTATTAGAGTTTCCTACTTTTGCCCACCACGGCCTAGGTACATTTAATGTGTTAAACGTAGTTTCCTCCGTTGTCTACCAGGGTGTAGCACATGTGTTTATGTATCGTGTTAAAATATTGTTAACCTATGCTTACCACAGCCCACACGGGTGTTAGTCTGGCCACTATTTAACAACCGAAATATATTTTTACCAACCAAAACCAACCGATTTACCAACCGAAATATACTTTTAGCAACCGATTTACCAACCGAAATATACTTTTACCAACCGATTTTCCAACCGAAATATACTTTTAGCAACCGATTTGTCAACCGATATACCTCGACCCGCGGACTTTGCTCCCCCCACCGGCTCCGAGAACCCCCCACTACCACCTCCCAGCACGTCTGTTAGCGACCTATGCCCGGCCTTTGCTTCCCCCTGGGAGAACCCCCCACCTCCCAGCGCGTGTGTGTGTGTGCGTTGAAGTGACAGCATATCGGTCTCAGCCCGGGGCCAAATCCCTGCCCTCTACTCCCCCCAACAATATTTCCACAGGTTACTCCATCTACTACCAGAGTGTAGCACCGGTCAACCACCCAAAGTTAAAACAAGGTGACTCACACGGTTGGTAAATAATATGAAAACGTGTAGATGTTTTAATAATGTATTCTCTCAGTTTAAAAAAGTTACATTAAAGAGTACTATAATAATAACGAGAATAAACACAGAGTTGAGTCAACTATCCAACCAATCCATGGTCCCCAGATTATTATTTTACGGGTTTCGAGTCACACACAAACTTACAACATTACATTCCTATATGTACATCTCCGAAACATACACCTGCACAAGTCACCATGACAGTCTGACTGTTTACAAAATAATAAGTCTTTAATATAAAACTTTTGACAGTTCAGTACACAACAACTATAACACTGGTCCGATGTCGATACAGTTCCTGTGCCAACAGTGGTTGTCGTAGATAAGCTGTACAGATCCATTACCGGTACGTTCCAATACCTGCACCTACAATGGCAAAAGCTGAATGCCTGACACTTTGTACATGCCAGGCCGTCAACATTCGGGTACTTTAAAACATTTGTTAGCACAACAGTACCCGGTCAAATAGGTAAGAAAGGGGGGTCGCGTCGCTTTCTGCTACCTCGTTTCGGCTACCATTCCAAGGTCACAGGAAGGTGTGTTTAGAATAGACAGACAGGTTCTGACTGGTCTATGTCAGCCGGATTGTACAACAGTGCGTAACAATGTTACTGCGCATGCGTACTACTAGCGATTAACTGTTTAAGAAAGGAGATTAGATGGAGATAGCTCAGTTTACGTTAGTAGCTTGAATAGTGAACGTGGCCCCTTCCAAGATGTATAAGGTCTCCGAGCTCTTGGGTAGCAGGATTAAACCAACCAACGAACGATTTGGACTTTGGCTTCTGGAAGAAAATCTGCACAACAACAACCTGGTAACAGATATTGGAAATATTAATTATTCGCAAGGAGAAGAGTTGCTGTCTGGAGTTAATATAAAACCACTAACTCCGCTTACAAAACCATTCTGCGACAACATAATGCTTGTTAAAATAACCGACAGTTCGGATTGCGAACAAGGGAAGAGCCTCGTAAAGAAGAATATCTGTGGAGCATTTAACAGTTATCTTCGTGGCAAATTTACGGATTTTGTTTCCGAGAGACATGGCGTAAAAGTAAAATTACCATTCCCTTTGAATGGAAAGAGACCTATGGCGAAACGTGTATGCAATATTATTGGAGCAGATGGGATGCAAGCCATTGCAAAGAAATTTAAAAATCCCATTGCAATCCCCTACAAGGTAGAGTTAGCGGATGTTGAGTTGCCTACTCTACAGGAAAAAATGCCCGAAATACTATTGGAGCTGCAAGCCCACGACTTCTACCTTATGGATTTGGACATTACACAAGATTTTGTGGGGATCTTTAACAAGCGAGAGATGTGTGACCATTTAGTACAGGACCATGACTTTCGTTACCAAGGCGACCAGTACAAAGAAAACTACAATACAATAAATTGTTAACAATGACAAGTCTGTTGGGATAGATTGCCTAACCTGGATTACTCCTACTGGTGCAAGAGTAAAAATCTACAACAAGTTTGTGTGCCAGATTACGAGTCCTGGCGTTAACAAACAAATTGGTAACCACATTGTGGATTTTGTCAACTGTCAAGACTCCAGATTAAGACAGACGTTTCTGTCCCCACTGGGTAAGGAGCATGGCATTACAAGATTGGAGGCTACGATCTACAACGGTAGCGGCGACCATCCTCTGGACAGCTGTGTAACGCTCCTGGAAGACAGCAAAATTTATTTCCAGGAAGCTCCGTTTTACTCTGTTACCATCCCTAAAATGTGGACGAAATTAGCTGACAGTCTCCAGAACAGTTGCTGTGTAGTGTACAATAATCTTTTACAATATGCCTACTGGGGAAACAGTAACACGAGGAAGTTAACCGGGGTGCAACTTACTTTACCAAGCGACCAAGACCAGAGGGAAAAATAATTAATTACGTACTCTCTGCATATAGTTTGAACTATTTGCCTGTAAATTACTTGGAGATAGTGGAAGATGTCGCTAATAGAGAGCATGTTAGTGTGGTGCAAAAGTGCTACATTAAGAGTGGCGAGACATTCTTCTCGAAATCTAGTACTGCTTTCTCGGTGATTTGTAAAGATGTAAGCCTCGAGAACTGTGGGATGGTTCCAACGAGTAATATTATTCCACAGATTTTAAAGAAGAGAACGAATATTACAAACAGGCTACAACCCTACAATATAAAGGAAACAGAACCATTCTCCACCGTTTACCTACTGTCTGCGAAGAAACGAAAACTGGAACTAGAAGAAATTGACTTAAAACGGAGAAAATTGGAATACATGGAACATGCTGCTTCCTTAAAAGAGGAATACAAAGAAATGCAGGAGAAAGAGAAAATTATTAGAGAGACAAGAGAGCGGATGGGCTCATATTTTAACAAGACTTGGAAGAATTTAGATATACATGCAGACTACCAGGTTTCCGCATTTACCGTTAACACTAAAGCGAAATATGCCTTTGTTGGAATACTTGCAGAAAGAGATGGGAATAAAAGTGTTTACTTCTTTAAAGGAAAGTACAAATCGTGGTTAATGGACGTCTACAACGACAAACAAAATTTAACAAAAGAGGGGTTTGTTTTTACCTCCAACAACGACCTGGACATTGTGCATTTAGCGACAGAAGAAACAATTTTTACATTTACGACGAATGGACTTACCACTTTTAATAATCATTCTTTTCCGAAGATAGAGCATCTTAAGCCACTAACAGATGCTTGGAAAAAACCAGAAGATTTCCCCTACAACCAGGACGAAGTGGAGCAAGTATCCACCCTTGGCATGCAAGAAATAAAAGGCAAAGTTATTCCAAGAAAGTGTCGTCGGCTGGAAGAGCTAGAAGAAGGGACAGAATTAGTAGTGTGTTGAATCAAACAAATTGATTACAGACATAAGATCCGTTATATTTTGCAGTTCCAAAATCTAGATGAATTGTATGTTTCGAATTATTGGTTAGAAAGAGAAATAAAAGTGCTAAATGTAGATTTAAACTATAAATTTAATGTTAAATTGGACAAGATAAAAACCACTGCAATTAAGCACAAAGAAAGAGTTGTTTTCTGTGCTTGTAATTAAAAATAAATAAATAAATGTTTTAAAATAATATTCTTTGTAATTTGTTACCTCCATTCCACCAAAACTCTTTTTAGTAGAGATGAAGATATTTGATGTGACCTTGGAATTGTAGCCGAAAACGACAAGACCCCCCTTTTTTTCCTTTTTAAATATATAACGTCCCCCTGGCCCCTCCCACCCCACCCTACCCCTCCCCCTTGACCCCCAGCCGCCCCTCCCCCTTGGCCCCTCCTCCTTGCCCGCCATTTTGTTCCCCCTTCCCCTGCCCGCCATTTTGTTGCCCATACCCCTCCCCCATGACCCTCCCACCCCACCCGCCCCCTCCCACCCCACCCGCCCCCTCCCACCCACCCCATGACCCCTTCCCTTTGTCCCTACCACCTTGCCCCTCCCACCCCTCCCCCCTTGCCCACCATCCACCGGGAGACGCCATTTTGTTCCCAGGTTAGGTTAGGATAGGTTATGTTAGGTTAGGTTAGGTTAGGATAGGATAGGTTAGGATAGGTTAGGTTAGGTTTTTAGGAAAATGGTTGCCACACGCCCGGGAGATGGTAGGGGTGTGGTGGAGGTTGGTAGGGGAAACCTAAATTACAAGTCCGCGGGTCGAGGTATATCGGTTGACAAATCGGTTGCTAAAAGTATATTTCGGTTAGAAAATCGGTTGGTAAAAGTATATTTCGGTTGGTAAATCGGTTGCTAAAAGTATATTTCGGTTGGTAAATCGGTTGGTTTTGGTTGGTAAATCGGTTGGTTTTGGTTGGTAAAAATATATTTCGGTTGTTAAATAGTGGCCAGACTAACACCCGTGTGGGCTGTGGTAAGCATAGGTTAACAATATTTTAACACGATACATAAACACATGTGCTACACCCTGGTAGACAACGGAGGAAACTACGTTTAACACATTAAATGTACCTAGGCCGTGGTGGGCAAAAGTAGGAAACTCTAATAGGTTAGGTTAACTATCTTAACACGTTATATAACACATTATATAAATATATAACACATTATATATATATAACACATTATTGTAACAGCTGATTGGCTGTGGATGGGTAAAAGTAGGACACTTATAGGTTAGGTTAACTATCTTAACACATTATATAAATATATAACACATTGTATATATATATATATATATATATAACACATTATTGTAACAGCTGATTGGCTGTGGATGGGTAAAAGTAGGACACTTATAGGTTAGGTTAACTATCTTAACACATTATATAAATATATAACACATTATATATATATATAACACATTATTGTAACAGCTGATTGGCTGTGGATGGGTAAAAGTAGGAAACTTATAGGTTAGGTTAACTATCTTAACACATTATATAACACATTATATAAATATATAACACATTATATATATATATATATATATATATATATATATATATATATATATATATATAACACATTAATTGTACCAGCTGATTGGCTGTGGATGGGCAAAGGTAGGAAACTTATAGGTTAGGTTAACTATCTTAACACATTATATAATAACACATTATTGTAACAGCTGATAGGCTGTGGATGGGTAAAAGTAGGACACTTATAGGTTAACTATCTTAACACATTATATAAATATATAACACATTATATATATAACACATTATTGTAACAGCTGATTGGCTGTGGTAGGCAGAAACTTATAGGTTAGGTTAACACAAGCACATTACAATTTGGACACTACTATTTGTTGTCAGAGTAACCTTGAGGTACGACTCAGAACCCATACCGTAAGACGTACGCGAGTTTTTCAAGAGTACACTTCCAAATATCTATAAGGTGCTACTGTTAAGAACCATACAAAGAACGGCTTTAGTATGATGTATTACAACAAATATGCTTCGATCTGTGGATAATCAGCGCCTTTTACGAGCTCTGCCGTAAGTAGTTGTAGCTGTTCGATCCACACCTTTCAACGTTACACGTCGTGTTTTGAAATTTCTTCGAGCCGGTTTGTGCAACTCTGCTGCAATAGTTTGTCTTACGCCCTCCATTTCACGAATGAGTCCGTATGACGGATCCCCTTGGCTATATATATGAACTACGGTGGAACCTTCCATCACCAGCTAGAGCCTATAGCCTAAGGCCAGGGTAGCCGTCCCATGGTGTCGTTAAGAATCCCTCTAAAAAGAGGCCTACCGTCAGACGAGCCCATGACGAGGGGCATACTATCTGTTACTCTAACAAAGTACATACATTCCTTGTGGACAGTTACGTCACGACAGAGGGCACCACAGCCTTACGGGTTTTTACACCGCTCCAGAGGGCACACACACACAACAATGTCAGAGTAATAGACAGCGGTCACCATTTTTACTCGAAACGCATGGTTTTACAATAGCCATATGGTAGTGTATCATATTGTCCGTCTCTTTTTCGTTTCGCACCTGTGATTCTAAACGTTTTACTTTCGCTAACGGTAACCACATCACGATCTCTTGTTCTACGGATCCGTGATTCGGTTATCGTTAGAGATTGTTCTTCGTCTTCCTCTTCCTGAACCATGCGCTTTAAACTTTCAAAATTCACAATACCGTCGGTTCGCAGATTCAGAGTCAGTCCTTTAACTTTACATACAGTCACCGGTCCATCGGGTGTCAGAATTTTGTAACCGTAGGTTTTTGGACCTCCGGACACAAACTCTGTTATATATGAACCAGGACCGTAGTCTTGCAGTTCGTCAGTCATCTGTCCCAAGTAGTCACCTGTTTGCACTCTGTGTAAGCCCTCTTTATGCACATAGAGTACACTGTCTGTGTCATAATAGAGAGCCTGTGAACCGAGTGAATCCAGATGCTCGTACAGTTTGAGTCGAGCCTGGGCCGTAGTGTACGCTGCAATTACAACATTGACTGTCGGCAATACCTCACAGTCATCTTCAACGTAGTGCCAGTTAACCATTATCGTCTCGTCGTTCACCTCCTGTATATTATTCACCTCGACGGACGGACTGACTAACATTTTGAAAAGTTCCGTAGGCTGCCTAATTATGGACGTCTTACTCTGATTCTCTCTCTGACCGAACTTACCCCAAAATGAATTGAGCATAAGTTTTGCCAGAGAGCGTAGACCCTCGTTCTTGCCTATTCGCTCATTGTTTAGGCGTATGCCCTCGTTACAAAAGTAGTCGTTAACGTACTGTGTCTTGTCTTGGTCAGTCTTACACCAGTTAGGATACCCTGACGCCTCTTGTTTGATTTTAAGAAATGTATTTATGAACTCTGTGAACAATCCACCACGCCCCTCGTTGAACGACACGATTTCATATTCCCAGAGTTCATACATTTCCACTATTACGTATCCTGTAGACACAGCCTTTCGTATCTCGTCCATTGTCCAGGTCCCGGTCAACACTCGTTCGTCAATGGTATGAGTACACTCACCGGAAATTAATTTTTGACCGCATGTTCGACACAGGACAAACATTAATTTCTTGTTCATGCTTGCCGGAAGTACGGGATGATACAGATCACGGGGTGGTAGAACTTTACATTTCAAAAGACCCTCTGCATTCATCCCGCGCTTCCGGCAATCCTCGTTACCTATGTGAATTGTCGGGTGGCCTACTGGATACTTGCCGTATTTACAGACCCAAGGATAGAGTGAACATACATCAACGTACTGAATTGTTTCACCCTTCTCCTTGCATCCGTAATAGGATCTTGTATTACCGGTACGACCGCCAAAAAACGCGTGTCTAGGGTTAAGGGGTGCAGTGTCTAGAATGGGATGTGTTTCGAGATAGGCCATGTCTTTGTTACCTTTTTTCATCTTTAAAAAGTCGCACTCCCAAATCTCGATCACATCGTGATCACGAGACAGCTTTGCTATCTTAGATTTCGTGCGAGCTAGTCGGGCGTTGTGCGTGTCGGACGGATCGTCTGCCAGGGGTTCATCGCGACCGTTGGGGAAACATTTGGGGCAGCCGTGCCAGTAACAACCGTGGAATTCGAACAGAATTCCTTCACACACTCCGTCCACACGCACTCCATCCACTATTACTTCACGACCACGCCCTGCATGTTCCATTAGGGCCCCACGCTGATCTTCCTCCCACGTCAACCACTGCAGTGCAATAGCTGATTGGGTATCGACCAATCGGTAACCTTTTTTGGGAACAAGGCCTATGGTATTTGATCGTAAGAAGTTGCGTCTAAATGCCAGATTACACGCGCTGGCAATTGTTACGGCCTCGATGAAGGGATCGACGTTGCACACTTGGAGGAACGAGGCTCTAAATTTTATGCACGCTTGTGCCAAAATGTCCACGTCGGAGAGACAGTATTCGAATATTTCCTTTTGGAAATCGAATACGTACTCGCATCGTACCTGCTCGTCGTACCAAGTTATAAATTCTCTGTGTCCTTTGTCGAACATCGAGTCGGGACAGTAGTACTTTTGTTCGGGGATAGGGCCAACGTAATTTTGATTCTCCACCGTGTTGAAAAGGTGAGGAAAGTATCCCTTTTTCTTTTCAGGTGGCAAGTCGAATGCTTTGGGCAATTTGGACAATGCCATAGGCATATAGTTCAGAGAATCTATAAACTTTACATTGTCTATTTCCATGAGTATTACTTTTGTACCGCGTGTTATGAGCTCTGGAGTGAACTGCGTTTTCTCCAGCAGATACTTTAGGAGGAACTGGAAGTCGAAACCTTGACCGTTGTGAGCGATTACACAGACTTTTTTGTACGGTTTACGTACGTCCATTATGTAGGACATGAAACCTTCGACGGGATCGTCTTTGAAGACGTGTGTACGGTCCCCGCAATTTTCACACTCTTCACCGTTTATGCATAACCAACAGTACTGTTGTGCTACGCATAAAGTTACTCTGTGTACTTGAGCCGAGTCGAGAGCTTCGTCTTGACGCGTCTCCAGATCGAAGAAAATGAAGAGGAAATCTTTTTCCATCGGTTTCCTACGGTCTACTCTCATGTAGCACATGTGATTAGCAGGCATGTAATCCCGACACACTTTACAGTACGTTTCACTGCACACGTGTTCGGTACTACGCTTACTCTTCATGATTATTTTCTCACATTCGCGACACTTTTTCATGTTGGCACAGATATTTCGTTTGTGTGCAACAAAACAGTCCTTGTTCATAAACTGTCTGTTGCAGTCGCCGCAATGGATGTGACCGTTTTCCATTATGCACGGTGGCGAACGTTTACAACCGTAACAAGTGGCCAAACATCTATGATCACCACGATGATTAAATGGGACATGACACGTTTCACAAAAATAAACGCAAGCAAAAGCGGCTGTGAGATTTGTGATTACGTTAAAATGACCTTGGTGGAAGAGTAGATTAATTGTGTATTGAGGATTGGTTACGTCACCTTCGAAATACACGACACGCCCTTTATTTCCATAACTGTACACAGTTATTTTGTGATTGGGTAAAAAGTCTTGGAATTTTTGCAATTCCTGCACCCCTGCACCCTCGACACCGATTTGGACACCTGCGTCTGTCATTAATTGTTTAGCTCTGATTGTCTGTCTCTTAGCTCTGTCCATACGCACGAGCTTATAGTCTTTGTCTTTCTCGGCGTGGGCTTTACCGACTACAATAGAGCAAGGCAAACAAAGAGAGTCTGTATTCTTAATCACGACAATACCCTTTCTAGCTTTACATTCTTCGTCATAGTTATTGTAAAATTCCGGTCTAACACGTCCACGTCCTCGACCTACAGGTACTTTTACTTTAGTACATTCTACTTTAAACGTATCGCTAGACTTGAAACCTTCTGCATTGCTCTGAATAATACCGCCGAATATTTTCCAGAGCACATCGTAAGTTATATCTGTAGCGGGTCTGAAAGCTACGTACCCAGGCTCGCGATTTTTTACATTCAAACTAGTCAGTGTAAACCCTATTTGATCTTCGTCGGTCGTATTTTCGGTCATTTGATCGATCAACTCCTCTAAACCACGTTTGATCCATTCAATTTCCTCCACGTCCGACGGTAGTGAATTGAATTTAAAAACGACTTTGGTCCCGTACAAACGAAACTTTTTTACGTACGAATCACAAGTCGAAACAACGTACACGGACATTATTCAATTCTAAAGAATACTACAGCTATCAAGTTTACTCACCAAGCGTTCCAAGAAGAATGAGAATGATGGGTGGGGGCGAGTCGCATTTATAATGTCGGTACGCCCGATCCCCACTCTCGGACGGATAGGTGGGGGTGACGGCTATGTTTGTGGAGGTGGTAATGGTAGGAGTGGGATCGGTCCCCAAACTGTATATAAGCGCTGTTCTGTGAGCTCAGTAATCATTCTGTACTCGGATTGTCTACCGTTGTAGTACAGGGTAAGTTTGACATGGCGTCTGCTATTGATAGGTTCAATACGGTCGGCTATGCTGCCGTAGAGACGGTAGCAATTAGATCTTTGAAAATAGGATTCGAATATCCTATTGTCGATGCGAAGATTGTAGAGTCAAAGTTCGGTGCGTGTGTATTTGTTGATCTGATTAACGATTCGGAGGAAAATCCGATTAGAACATTTCTGCCAAAGCGTTACGCAGACACTCTGAGCGAATCGGATATTGCTGAGATTGTTGGCGCGAAACTTGTTGTGACTGGTCATAGCGGGAAGACAGTGCTTGTAGAATTGCGGCACTAGTTTTTACCGGTAGTCAGGGAGGCGACACTAGATTCATGGTATGGTCGTCACCGGGAGCCGCGTGGTTGGGGCGGCTTCCCGGAGGATGATACGTTCATCCTCTGTAGGTAGTAGTAGTAACATTTCAGAGCGAGATTGAACCAATACGGTCGCAATTAAATCGTTGAAAATTGTTTTTTTTATCTGCTTAACGAATCCGGACATTTCTGGCAAAGCGTTACACAAAATTGTAGGGTCAACTTATTCTAAATGGTCGTACGGTTCAATCTCGCTCTTCACTTTGTAACGTTATTTACAGGATAGCAAAAATATGTCACGTCAACGACAGTCACAATGGCTTCGTCGATTACTGGAGCAGCCGCGAGAGCAGCCGCTAGAGCGGCCGCAAGAACAGCCGCAAGAGCAACCACAGGAGCAACAGGTAACCCGATTTGACCAATGGTATAACCACTACTTTTTACTAAATATTGTTTTCTTTCTTGACTGTTACATTCACACACCCTAACTATTGCATTTATTTCAGGTGGTTCAGCCTATCGCTAGGCGACGTAACAGGCAGCCAGATTGGCTTCGGCAGCTCTTGGAGCAACAGGTAGTTCTTTCGACTTTAGTCACAACGCACGCACGCTCGCACACACACACACACACACACACTCTTACTGACTTTTGTTTTTCTTTCAGGGTCCAGTAGTGCAACCAGCAGCTGTAGCCTCTGATAATGTAGAAGGGCCAGTTGTAATAGCGCCTGATGCTACTCCAACACAGGGCGCTTGTAGTGTAAGTTATGTTTTTAAACTTTGTCACTAACCGACTGTTTATAGACATCTGTTCAATAGATTTTTATAGATATCCATTGTTTATATTTTATAGATGAATGTCTACGCCGAAAGGAAGCTAGAGGAATTGGAACGATATTTTGCTGGCGGTTGTGATGACTTGAGACGTGATCTGGAGGCAATGAGAGCGGGGCTGTCTCACAGTTTAACGTCCTTTCAGGCTGCGTTGTCCGATGTTCTGGATAGGCGGATGGCTGAATATAATGTCGTACCTGTTGACGCGGAACAAATGCAGCGGATACGTTCCTCCTCCTCCTCCACTACTCGAGTCACGCCACAACCAGCCTCGCAACAACAATCATATACGTTACACCATCACGGTCCAGTCAGTCATGAGACACTACACCTAGCGATGCAACCACACAGCCGACTGGATTGTGGATTCTGTTTGTGTTCCGGCATAATGTACCAGGCTGTGGACAACACTTACTCTGTAAGTATAGGAGGGAGAGAGAGAGCTTGTCAACTGTCCGATGGTTGGTTACATTGTAAATAATCTTTTTCTTTTCACAGTCTTCCATCAACGAGGCCAGAACTCAGGCGGCTATTGAGATACTTACTGGGTCGTTACCTGCATTACAATGTCTTATTACTGATTTGGAGAACGCTGCTAGACGTCCTTACTTCAGGACTGGTCAAGCGTTTGCGCAGAGTGTATGGCGGCTCATGATGAGGGATTTACGTATTATAATAGACAAAGGAATGAATACTATGCAGCAAGCAGAATTCCGAGCACGATACCCTGTAAGTATTAAAGCTTTGTAAAAAGTAACCTTTTCAAACTCACACACACACACACACACACACAAAGAAGATCAATAATGTGACTTACCTTTTTCTGCTTACAGGAAGTTCCGCAGTCCTCGGGAGTATTCGTACATAGTCGGATGCTCTCACCTTGTCCAGTATGCTTAATCAAACTTCCTACTGTGGCGTTGATACCTTGCGGCCACGTCTTCTGTTCCGATTGCGTAGTACAATGCAGGAGGTGCCATCTTTGTAGGCGTAATGTGGAGAACAGCTGTCAGCTTTACTTATACTTTGAATATTAATTTAACTCTGACGTAGTTGCTCTTAATCTATACTTTGAATATTAATTTAACTCTGAAGCGATTGCTGTCGTTGATGTGAATCAAAATATATACTTAATATATAAGTTATTGCTGTCGTAGATGTGAATCATAATATATTTATATACTTGGCTATGGGTACACTGATTCTTATTTCTTAGAACCCTATTCCAAAACCCGGAAGTTCGGGTCAGACCCGTACCGTGAGACTTACGCGAGTTTTTCGCGGTCGCGAAAAACTCGGTAAGTCTTACGGTAAGGGGTTCGTGTCCGAACTTCTACGAAATGTTCTGACGTTCGGTTACAACATGGCGGCTTATATACTGCGTTAAATATCCGACTTGTAATACTATGAGGTTAGGTTAACTATCTTAACACATTATATAAATATATAACACATTATATATATAACACATTATTGTAACAGCTGATTGGCTGTGGATGGGCAAAGGTGGGAAACTTTAGGTTAACTATCTTAACACATTATATAATTATATAACACATTATTGTAACAGCTGATAGGCTGTGGATGGGCAAAAGTAGGACACTTATAGGTTAGGTTAACTATCTTAACACATTATATATATATATATAACACATTATTGCGGTTACAACATGGCGGCTTATATACTGCGTTAAATATCCGACTTGTAATACTATGCACGATAGCTCAGTCGGTAGCGTGTCCGCCTTCGAATCCAAACTTCACAGGTTCGAATCCCGCCGGTATTAAAAAAGTTAAGTGTATGACGTCGTGTGAGTATGACGTCATGTGTGTGTGTGTGTGTGTGTGTCTCGACAACAATACGTCACAGGTGGGGGGACCAATGGGGGAAGGGAAGGGGCCTAAAGGGGAGGGGCCTACAGGGGAGGGGCAGGGGGAGGGGTGGGGGGACCAATGGGGGAAGGGGAGGGGCAAGGGGTGGGGCAAAGGGGGAGGGGCAGGGGGAGGGGTGGGGGGACCAATGGGGGAAGGGAAGGGGCCTAAAGGGGAGGGGCAAAGGGGGAGGGGCAAAGGGGAGGGGGGGAGGGGCAAAGGGGGAGGGGCCAAGGGGGAGGGGGAGGGGTGGGGGTACCCCCACCATTTTTGTGCCAAACTGACCCACACTCTACTGCCTCTATTCACAATGGCAGGAAGGTAAACAAAGAGACAGAGCGTGTCCGTCTTTTGTCTACGAGTTCTCCGAATTTTACAAAGGGCGGGTCGTAATTTTTACGAATGAGTAGTGTTCTAGGGTTAATGCGATTTATTTTTACCGAATTAGAAATCGATTGGAGAAAAGCAGAAACAAAATACTCCGTAAGAAAATACTTCAGACAACTAGCCTACACTGCATTTATATTTTATTTATTTTTGGTGAAAACTCAAAATTGTATAAATATACGTTAAAATACAATTTTATCCGAAGCAAAGTTCCGTCTTAACTCGAACATTTGCCCACAGATAAGGGTATCTCTTGTCTGTGGTTTGACACTTCCTTTGTATATTTTATAGTTACGTGTTTCAAAATTGTATTTTTCGTTTTAAAAGGACAACCATTTAAAATAGTTACTGCACGGTTTTAAGGTAATGTCGCGAGTGATCTGGCTAGAATATTGCATGTGAAACGAAGTATTAAAATCAAGTGCATCATAAAAACGTGCGGTCGTACAAATTAAAAAAAAATAATTATTTTCCACGGGAAGTTGAGATCAGTTGACTTGAAACAGTTGCCAATTGGTTGTGTTTATGTTCTGTAATTTTCGTTGGTTTTGACGGGTTTTAGCAATGGTTTGTGTTTATGGTTACGCATAGCTGAAATCGAAATAAATAAATTGAAAATAAGTGAATATTGATGTCGGGTTGGGTTAGATAATCTTTTTGGCCGTCATCTTGAATTTGAGTCAAGTTTTGTGGTAGTGTCACACGATTAAACATTGTTTTTCAACACTGAATACAGTGGCAGACTCGGCTTTTGATGTCTGTTTCCTATACCTGGCTATTCACGAAAAATATGTCTTATAGTATGTATGAAGTAACCTGTCTCCTGACCCTTCGACTACCTGGGACAGGCCCAGGTCATTCACTTGCACTCTGCGACATCCACAGCTGTTTTCCTAAATAGTCACCTTTTAGTTTCTCCACTAGCTTAAGTAACTTTTTTAGCCGAATCTTAATTTCCGAAATTTTATCAAAAATTTGAGAAGTACATAAAAAAATAAGATCAACGATACTAAACAAGGGCAAATTTGATAAAAAACAAACAATATTATTACAAGATTTAAACAGACTACTTCTATATTTCTTATTACCTCTATATTGTTAGTTTTTATCAAATTTGCCCTTGTTTAGTATCGTTGATCTTATTTTTTTATGTACTTTTCAAATATTTGATAACATTTCGGAAATTATGATTTAGGTAAAAAAGTTACTTAAGCTAGTGGGGAAGCTTATAGGCGACTAATTAGGTAAACAACTGCGGGCGACGCCGAGTGCCGGTGAATGGCCCGGGCCTGTCCCAGGTAGCTGGAGGGTCAGGAGACAGGTTACTTCATACAGACTGTAGTTATTTTGACTGCTCAGGCATAGCTTTAGGCCTCAGTTTTAGAAACGGAGTTGATATTATTTTGTGTATTAGTTTTTATAAGCACAAGTGATGTTAAACATCTGATTAAACCTCACCAACACTTTAACCTTATATGATTTTTGTATGTTATCCATTTGAATGTCATAAATAGACTTAGATAATGAAAAACACGGTCCACCATTCAGATTATCATGGAATCTCATGTCACAAATAGTATAAAACATTAATGAAGGTTAGTTTTCTCAACTTTTTAAAATTAGTCTTGAACAATAATTAAGCAATATCTGCCATTCATAATTTTTTTAATTTTTTATAATGATTTTATGTATAAACATAAAATGTGCTTTTGGTAGTGTAATATAAATAGAGTCAAAATCAAAGCTGGCGGTAAATGAGGGCTAAGGTATAAGGTTTGGTTGGTAATAAATCGACATTAGAAAAATTGTAGAAAAAGGTAGGGCTGAACACATTTTAATCTATTTAAGCATTGTTATTTTGTTATTTTCAGAGTTTTGAGGCTATAAGGATCATATTTATAGTTTGTTAAATCGAATTCTGTTTTCATTTTTCAAAAAAACTCTTTACAAATTATATCTCAATTACATTTAACAATAAACCAATTTTAATTTGTGTTTTAAAATTGAAATAGCGAGAAACACATAAAATAAAATTTCATGCAGGTCTACACAATTTTTAATTGTTTATAATTGAGTTGTTTTATTAGAATTCGGGGTCATCTTTAACAATTTAAAGAGTGGAATATAATTTTGTCTTAAATTTCATATTGTATGATTTTATCAAGATTTACTGAAACATCTTTGTTATAAAATAATAAAACATGCATCGATGGCTTAAATATTTAGTTTCTTATTTGGACTATATATATTCTTTTTTTTTACATAAAATCTTTATTTTATGCCATTTAGAGTAATGGAGATGTAGGGGGGGGGGGGTATTTAGAAGTATAATATATAAAATATATATGAGATGCAAAAGTTCCTGGACTGAAAACTGGTTAGATGTTCTCATGTTTAAAGGTTAAACCAAAAATAAATTTAGTGAACTTTTAGGGTCAAATCTTAAACTTCTTATACATTTTAATATGATATCTGATGAACTTCTGAAGTTTCATTAACAATATCTGCCTGGGAGAAACTGTAGCCAAACCACGAAATTTGTAAACTTGAAGTTCATTAGCACTTTGAAATTCTTACTTTGGTCCAAATATTGGTATAGTAGTGTAATTTGAAATTGCCAGAGCCTAAAACTTGACAGTTTCAGTATAAATATACAGAATAAATATGTTAATGTCCCCTTGTCCCGTGTTACCAATGTTTTAGGAAAAAACAGATATTTTTATGTTGTTTAGGACTCTAATAGCTAAAAATCTTATTTTTATTACTAAAGCTTCTTTTGGTCCAAGTGATGAAATATAAATATATATATTTTAAATTTAATTTCAGTTGGTAGCTTACACAGAAAAAACAAACAATTACATTTTCATATTTATAGACTACTTCTATAGAAAAAATAAATGCATATAAACAATAGAAAATTAAATTGAACATAATATATAATAATTAAAATAATTATAGTAATATCATTGTCCTTTATATTTAGTTTACAAATTCAAAAAAAGAATAATACCTCTATGTCTTTCTACCAAATGAAACCCTCAAAGGCTATGCCTGTGTTGAGGTACATTTCTTTTAAAAGAAAAGAAAAGAATAGAAACCGTGGAAAGCCAAATAAATTGTCGGGCTTTTTTTTGGGAAATTTTCAAAAAATCATTCATTCTGAATATTTTTACTGAATAACAAAAAATATTATTTTTAATATACAAAATAATATTATATAAAATAATATAAGAATATTTAAATATATTAAATATATGAAAAATATATATTTTTCGTTATACTGCAAATAATATAAGAAAACAATTTCACAAAAACCAAAATGTTATAACCTATTTTACATTCAAATCAATGGTAACAGCTGTTTCAACAGTTATTTACAATCGAGAGTATCGATTGTTTTTATAGATGCTTTATAATCGTGAATTAATTCGTATAAACGAAGTAAAAGGTGATGACCTCGATCTCAGCTCATGTTTTTAGGTCCTAGGACTAAAAAGAACAACTTTAGCATCTCAATGCATGTATTGAAAACAGCTGTTTTTGAAGCAGTATGTTGAAAAATGCTTTGTTCATCACCTTATAATAAAAAGGAAGAAAAAACCCATAAAATAAAGACTCCTAGCCTTTGAAACACTAATTATGTCATGGTTGAAAAGAACAAAAATTATTCAAGAGAGACATTGTAAGAAAGATGAGAGGGGTATAATTTGACTAAATGAAAAAAATATATTGATCCAGCTAGGATGCTTCAGGATTATTACGCCCATATTTTCTATAAGTGAGTCCCTTAGGGTAACAATGAATTAATTAAAGATGAATACTTGCATAAATATATACTCAACTCTCATAGAATTACAATTCAACTTGGAATTCTAATTCTAACAACCTGAATTAATTTTTATGCTTATATGTTAATTTATTTTATTTAAAAGTTTTGTTGGCACCGCCTATTTTTATAATTTACTACAAATATCGTAGTTAAAAGTACAAGGAAATAATCTGTAATAATTGCAAATGATAAGACTTTGTAGTTAATCGATTTATTGTAGACAGTTATCATTATATGACGTGATATTATTAATCCACAAAATACATTTCAAGTATTGGAAAGAATAATTTAATATAATATCTTAGTATTGTTTACTATATCTCAAATACTATATAGTTTAATATAATTTGGAATGTAACTAATTTGAATGAGTTTCTAACTAATGTTTCTAAAACTTTTCAATACATGGAATAGTTAGGTACTTACGTATTAACGCCACCGCAGCAGAAGTTGCGCTAATGCGCATGCGCCAATAAAGAGCAAACTGGTTTGAGGGAAGTAGAATTCCATTTTGTTCTTTGAGATTCATATACTTTCATTTTATGATTTGTCGCAAAAATTTTAGGTGTAGATATATATATATATATATATATATATATATAAGGTTTGGCCAGGTGTTTATGTGTATATATATAGCTACCTGGCCAAACCTGTCGTGATAATATATAATTATATAGCGCAACTTCTGCTGCGGTGGCGTTAATACGTAAGTACCAATAGTTATTACATATTAAAATATTCAGTAAAAATTAATTTGTCATATATAACATATCATATATATGTAGTTTGTCATTATCAAACAAAACAAAGTGTCAGAGAAGGATACTATACTGTAGTATTGTAAAATAATTTGAAGCAGTAGGCTATTAATCCAAGTTCTACTACTTTTCACTATTAGAGGTAGGCCTATATTAACACAACTTAACAAAGGGGGAGGGGTAGAGAGGAGAAGAGAGAGAGAGAGAGAGAGAGAGAGAGAGAGAGAGAGAGAGAGAGAGAGAGAGAGAGAGAGAGAGAGAGAGAGAGAGAGAGAGAGAGAGAGAGAGAGAGAGAGAGAGAGAGAGAGAGAGGTTTCAATCCTAATAAAAAAAATTGATAATATTTATTTATTTCATAGATTGTAGTTTTATTAACATAATGACTTTTTATTGATTTCAAACAAGGAAAGGAAGTAATGTGATAGAAAATATGCTAAACTCATTATAGCAGTTTGAGTATAAACTTAATTTTTATTAATTCATAAAATAAATTTGAACAATTATTCTAATATACATAATACATCTACTTGTAATAAATTATAAAAATATCATTAACATTATTTTTGTCTCCGTTAGCTTTAATGTAATTTGGCATGAATTTAATTTGTGTGGGTTAAGTTTTGCTATTTCTAAAACTTGCCAATATATTAAGAAATGATTTTAATTAATTTTTAGTTATCCTTGATGATCAGCTGATGGCATCGAATATGTTCATATTTTTCATAGCTGGTTTTGAAACTACTGCATCAACCATGAGTTACTGTCTATTGGAGTTAGCAGCAAATCCAAACATTCAAGAAAAACTAGTTAAAGAAATATTATCAACTCTGGAACTGAATAATAAGGTGCTGACATATGATGTTATTAAGAATATGCCATATATGGAAATGGTTATCAAAGGTATGATTTTAAGGAATTTAAAATAACTGAATTCTTATTTAATCGATTAAAGTGCAACTGATTTTAACCAGAAGGAACCCACCACTTTCACAGTTAGGGACAGATCATGGCTTAGGCCACAGGTGGGTTATCACATTAATAGAGGACCCAATTTTGTTTTGTTTAACATTGTAATAAAATAGAACAGGGGCCTAAAGTTTACAAATAATGTAACATTACCCATATGTCATTGATCTAGGATCTAGAATTATGATGTGTTATAGTGTAACCATTATAGTGTATGTAAACTACCCAAACTAAAATCTTACATTACCAGTTGTTTTACAAGTTTAATTAATTATTTATAGCCACATTAGTTAAAATCTTTGGTAAATTTATCTAATATGCTGTAGATGATAAGTTCCCAGTTTTGGAGCAGTGAGGGATGGGTAATACCAATACAAGGGAACTAAAAACATGGTTTAAGCAGTTCACAACATATATATAATAAACACCTTTTTATTGTTTATAATAAATACCTTTTTCAGTCAATTGTAGTCTTCTTTAAACAATACTTTATATTATGTGGCTACATATTTTACTGGCTTAGGCAGCATCTTCAGGCCAGCTAATTATAAGTCTACTTACAGAATACTGCACAATATTATACAATTTTGTACATTTAGTCTGCAGATCACACAATGGATGTTTGTCTTTCACTTAATGTCATAGAAACATGATGCTTTTAAACAGTAACAAAATGTATCCGTTTAAACATTGTGAGGCATATACAGTAAATGTATTAAATATGTAATTATGTGTTGAATTTTCTTAAAAATTTTACATTGTATAATATTCTGTAAGTGGACTTATAATTAACTGGCCTAAAGATGCTGCCTGTGGCAGTGAAATATGTAGCCACATAATAAGTTCTGGATTATTTTTTATTCCGATATTTAGGTTGACTGTGGTTTTAGGATGATACATTGATATTAATATTATATAAATAAATGTTTCTGAATGATATGAGCGAAATAAATTGCTGTGTGAATATATTTTGTGAGTTTAGTTACTGTACCTAACCTAATTATATTAGGTACTATTTGCCTTTTCTTTATAGCTGAATTTACAAATAATTATTTACAATATTTATTATTTATCAATATTTAAATATTAAATGAGTGAGGGTGTGAATTGTGGTGAATGACAAATAATTCCAACTATTAAATTAGTGGCACATATTTTGTATCATCATAAGAATGGAACTAAAAACATGGCTTTAACAGTTCGTGACATATTGAGCTTATTTAGGATTTATCATTATATTAAATAACATGAACAAATATTCTTGATTGATGATTCTGTCCTCTTTTTTATTAGCATATTTACGTATATTCCTTTATAACACTTTTTTTAGCATAAACTACAAATTATTTCATTTGTAAACTGTATTTTTAAATTGGAATATGTAATGGAATGGAGCTAAACACATCTTAGCACAGGTCCTTTAAGTATTTATTTGTTTATTTCTAGTCATTTTAAAGTTATTTTTACAATTTTATCCATTAATTATTCTACAACTTTCTCCTATCTAATGATTTTTTTCTGAAGTTCAAGGGCTATCAAAGTTAATTTGTGAATTTAAAGTAGAGTTTCTTCATATAAATTATATTTCAGATGTATTATATTGTTCTCATCCTGGTGTTTTTTGTAGTATCATCCTGTGGGTAACTTGTAATTCAATGAGTTTAGTGGCCTGTATTTTATTATAAGACATATTTACTATCAATTACTAGGTCTAGAAGTTCTATTGCAATACAAATTCTTAACTCAAAATCTGTAGTTGTAATTACACTATAGATTGTTATAAATATTTTTCATTATATAGTGCCTAAATATTTGTCATTATTCAAATCAATTCACTTTATAGTTTTTTTCATTATGGATTTATTTAATTTTCACACGTTTGGACTATAAAACAAGTTTTGTGATTGGGCAAACAAAAATTAATGTTTAGTTTGAAAATATACATTTTAAGACCTGTAATATTTATATTACTAAGGTTTTGTATCTCAAATTTTTCATCCATTAATTGTTTTATTTCTTTAAGCAATCTTAATATAATCTGATTTTCATTCTCTTTATTATTACATAACCTATTGTTTACTTGATTATCAGCTTTTACAACACAAGCATTATTTACATCATCAAATCTACAATAGCCATAATTTACTTTTTCTGAATCACTATGTTTAATTTCTGCAGTTACAAAAAATAGGGGGTACTTCTTCTGACAAGCTACTTTTCAAATTTCTATAGGTCTCATTTCTCTCTCTGAACACAGCACGTAACATCTTTATCATTTCTTCCTTTAACTCAATTTCTCTATTTACTCTATTCTGTCCTAACTCTACATGCCATTGTTTATCTAATTCATCTCCACTTAATTCTATATACCATCGTTCACAAACTTTCTACTCACCCTTATCCATTACTAATTCATATCTAAATTTTTTATTCACATTTTAAAAATATTTATCAGTTTCTTGTTTCATTGCTTTAAATTCCCTTATTACCCTATCTTTTTCACTTATTTTATTATTATTATTTGTACCCTCCATTTTGATTATTATTATTATTTAGTTTATTTTACTTTAAATTTAGAGTTAATTGTTTTAAAATTACTTATTTAAAAATTTTAGAGAGAACATTTATTTCTATTTTTCATATTACTATGAATATTCTTACATTTTTTAAGAATTTCTCATTTCACCAAAAAACCACTGTATTTCGACTTATTTCCCTATATTTTTCAATATAAGGAAACAGCCCCACGTTGGGCGCCACTTGTAAGAATTGAATTTAAATGGGTTTTGAATTTATTTAATTTTTATTATTTAAAAGAGAAAAAAATTATTAATTTGCTCAGCTTATGGAATTAACTCATCAATTTAGAAAAGAAGTTAATATTTATTTATTAAAGATAGCTCAGGGTAGCAAGTTCTTTTAAAAGTGTACTTTTCAGTGGTTTTTCTGGTGAAATAAAGAAATATTGTTTGTGCTGAAACTTAACATGGTTTATTGAAAACAAAGGTTAATACATGTACATAAATTTTTATCAGTTATCTGTAGTTAATTTTAATATTTATTATCTTAGCTTAAGGCATCTTAACAATTTCTAATTAATCAAAGTGAGTTTAAATGGTTGAATTTTCTTTAACGTTATTATATAAAGCCATAAGCTGAGCAAATTAATAATTTTTTCTCTTTTAAATAATAAAAATTAAATAAATTCAAAACCCTTTTAAATTCAATTCTTACAGACCATCTCAGTTTAAACAAAAAATTGATTTTAGAATGATGCCTGTGTTGAAAGCTACATCCCAAATTTTTGTTTGGGCAAAAGAATATCAAGAAGCTGTTTTAAATTTCTTGTATAACTCAACATTTGGGGTATGGTACCTACCTAAGTCAATGTAACATTGTAATTTTCTCAAAATAGGTTTTACCATTTCCAGTAACATTTTTGGAAAAAAATATTGAGATTAATGACCACTGTGCCAAATTGCAAGTAATAGAAAATAAATTTGATTCAAGAGTAAAAACTAACCTTTAATGCTGTAATTAAAAATATGAGTTTAATCAAACACAAGGACATCCTCCCCTTATTGTTTAAAATCGAAAAACTTCTCTGTCATATAAAAAAAAAGAAAGAAAAGAACATAAAAATAAAGACTTCAAGTCCTCAATACTTTAATAGTTTCAGGGTCTGAAGAAAATAAGAGTTAGTCAAGAGAGACCCGATAGGAAGGGTGAAAGAAAGGGGTCTAACCCAATAAAAAATGTTTAGGTTCACTCAGGATTTCCAAGCCCATACTCACTAAACTGAGCTCCTGAGAGTATTAAAACATTCCAATAGGTATATAGATAGAGAAGGGAGTGTGTACATGTGGGGTAGTAAAAGTCCCCTAGAGGTTACAATTTTAGTCTGATTTTGTTCAAATTCGATATGAAGGACTAATTTTAAGAATAGTTCAACCAGTTATTAACTAGAAAAACCAGCTGAAAATATATAAATGATGGCCAATTTACAATTTTTTAAAATGGTTGTGAATAATCGTGTGTAATAGTGCAACAACACTAACTATTCTATCATTCCCTCCTTTCAATAATAAATAATAATAATAAGAGAGTAATAACTAAAAAACAAAATGATTAAAAACAAAATCAATTATAGTAAAATCAAAAATAACTTTTCTATTAACCAGATTTTTGTTTGAATTTCAGTGAAATTTAATAAGTTAGGTTTTATAATTTGTTATACAATTATTATAATTAAATACTCAATAATACAATCACATGGTATATACAATTAGATCTACAGTATCATATATATATATATATTTTTTTTTTTAAAGGGGAAGATTTAGGGGACAAATGTTATATTTTACATTCTCAAATAATTTAGTAGTATTAGGGGTAGTTATTATTTAGGGGTAGTTAGAGAATGTTTGGTGATGGGGTACGAAAATTTGATGTTGATTTTGTTTCATTAAAATATCTGTTTTGAGGCTCCCAAATAAATACAATAAGTTGTTTTTAGAAAGATAATAAATATCTTTCTAGATATTATCTGAAAAGTTCATAAGAAATTTTTTAGTACAGGTAAATTGTTTTATATTTGTAACTGTGAGTCCAAAAATGGACCATAAAATAAATAACGGTCGAGGGTTTTTTTTTGTAATTCTTTTGTATCTACTTAAATTATTAAATATTTCAAAAATGCCATATGAGGGCCAAATATTACCCATTAAATAATACTTACTAGTGCAAAAAAAATTGTTTTCAATGCCTTAAAAAATTAAAATTTTACGAAAATTATTAATATAACTTTCTTTTATTTTGTCCAAATTTTGAATTTTGAATCCATTATCCAAATTTTGTATCCTAAAGTCCTAAATGAACTTGAACTAATAAAATAAGTTGACTTTGGTAAATGTACTATTATAACAACTTCAGCTAAAAATTTTGTTGTAAATACCCTCTTAAAAAATAAAATAAGCACTTATGTTTGTGATTGTACTTATGTTCTATATTATCACAGACAATAAACAATTGTTATGGATTGTTTATTATCTGTGGCAATACTAACATTAAATTTTTTAATAAACAAAACAGTTGAGAACTAATACAGGAAATGTTTAAACATTATTTTTATTTTTAAATAAGTAATCTTTCAATATTGAACAAAATATATAATTAGTTAATTTGACTCTGTATATTGTTTATATTAAAATCATACATTTTATTTCTCTTCTTTATTTGTAGAAACACAAGGTAACGTCTAGTTTAAGATTATCTCATCTGCGTCTTATCAAACTGTCTTTAAAGATAAATAACTCGGTATTTGTGAGTATAGGTGTTGATACACAAGGCGTATTGTACACTTTGGTAGGTACCGGTACTGTCATTCCCAAAGGTTATTTTCGGTATGGTTTCTCCACCCCCGAATTTTCAGGATTCCCCACACCCTTACCTTTTAGGTATATTTTCTCTGGCCATATCCTATACACATTTAGTGGAAAGTGCTAAAATACCCACACCTGGCCCACGTAGACACTGTTACAATTATACCATTTATATGAATGAGAGTTGTTAAAATACATTTAAAATTTGTTTTCCTTCATAATATCATACACAAATTTTAATGTTAGGTATTTTGACACAGTTAGGTTTAAAATCAATTATAAATTATTAACACATTAAGAACCTGGTTTGAAATCATATATATTTTGATCCTAGGAAATTTTTATCTTTTTTTTCTTTCTTTTTTTCTTGAAGTTTAAAGGCGAAAAACCTTTGGGTGATAATTGACTTTTAACTTAAAAAAAGGAAGAAAAGAACATAAAATAAATATTCCTAGCCCTCGAATACTCTAATAGCACCAAGGTTGGACAATAACAAAAGTTGATCAAGAGAGACTTGATAGAAAATAGACAGATCTAACCCAAACTACACGGAAAAGGTGTAGATGAATCTAGGGTCCCTCGGTATTGCCAAGCCCGTACTCACCGCTTGGGTGAAAATTTTATTTTATAAATATTTTGTTCATTTTATCCATGAACTCAAGTTTTGACTCTAATATATCTGAGCTCTATTATTTAAACACTTGTAATATGAGTATTGTAACACTCATTTTATCTTCTTGGGCCAACTGTGACGGGACAATAACCAAGGTTATCATACAAAAGTTCTCGAAGATATCACTTAAACAAATTTCGTACACATATTAATGTTTATTGAAATTTTAAAAACAAAAAATTAAATAAAAAATGAACCTATAATATATACCCCGGTCCAACTACATGTAAAATGAAGAATATAAGTATGGTAGTTAATGATTCAAAATTTGTTCTCTTCTATCTAGGATCAATAACTCTTGCAACACCAATCTATAACTTTTATTCTTAAAATATTGTCATGGATACCTTTTTTGTTTACTTCTAGCAGTGAGAAAATTTTTACAGTATTTTTACACAGTTAAAAATTATTATTAACTTTTGTTTAAACTTAAGACTACTGCCAGTAATAGTTTAGTATAGGAATAAGATACTGGTTAGTCATTAAGACTAGTTGTAGTAAAAAGTAAAATAATTAAAAACATGAAACTAGTTGACGCTAAGTTTTTTTTATGAAAGAGGCTATAAAACTGTGTTAAGTAAATGTTACTGCTACAAATGTCATAGTACGTATTTAAAAACTGAAAATTCAGTTTTAATCATTTTTATTTCTTTCAGAAACCACAAGGAAATATCCAGTTGCATTTTTTCTGATAAGACAATGCAACAAAACTTATCAATTTCCAGACTCAACATTTTCTATAGAAGAAAATAAGAGTGTTATTATACCTACTTATGCACTTCATCATGATTCAAAATATTATCCTGACCCTGAAATGTTTGATCCCGAGAGGTTTTCTGAAGAAAATAAAAGTAAAATTCCTCCAGGAGCTTATTTACCATTTGGTGATGGTCCAAGAATTTGTATAGGTAAGCCTATTAAATTATAATCCTGTTTTTTTTTGTCATAATTTATTTTTTTTGAGTTTTTGTAGAAATCAATATATAGTGAATAACATATCCAGTTCCACTTTAAATAAAACAAAAAGTATTTAAAAAGTCATAATACTTTGCTCTTGCTCTATCCACACTCTCTACCAAAATCTTGGTTAGCAAAAACAGTGTTAAAAACATTTTCTATTGTGCAGTAAAGTGAAATTGTTACAATTAGTCTACTTAACAAATAAGATGTAAAAATGATCAAGAGGCATTTCAAAAGTATAGGCTCACCTTTCTTTATAATAATTAAGTAATGCAATAAAACAATAGGTATGTCTAATTTTTTGCTAGATATCAATACATTTGCTTTTGATTTAAAGAAAAATAATGTTGAGTGGGCTGTTATCAAATCAAATTAAGTTCCATTGTAAACCACATTTTCTTATAAAGGAAAGAACCGTAATACATTATATTCTAGTACTGTAATGAAGTATGGAGAAATTGTTTATCCTGTGTTCCGTTTAGATAGAAGAATGGATGAATGACCCATCAATGAAATTAATCACCTGTTCTTAATCGTTCCTACAGAGTGACCACAAAATTCTCCACCATGTTCAGAGTGTTGTAAAAACATACATTATCCTAATATAATTCTTGTGAATTCAGTTAAAATTTAAACTCATTCTGAACAAGCTGGAGATAAGTAGCTGTAGGTACTGAGTTGTAGGTTGTTAATGATTAACAACTATTATTAAAATAAATTTGCATCATATAACATCAGCTACATGCAGAGTTTTTGTTCTTTATATTTTTAGTAAATCATAACATCAAATATTTCCTCTTTTTTAAATTTGATGGAACATAAATAAAATACAAAGTACCAGTTCAAAAAGCCAATATAATATATAATTTCTTGATTATAGTATAATTTTATGAACAAAATATTTCATTTATTAAAAATTAAATTGTTAAAAAAAAATAGTGTTTAATTTTAGTAATAAATTTCTCAATATATTTTAGGAATCGTATTTTGTTAAACTATTATTATTACTAATTTTCAAAATAATTCCATTATATTGTAGACATAAGAAAAATGTAAATTAATTTTGATTTAAATTTATATAGTATGGTAGTTACTGCTACAGTAAAAAATTCCATGTAATTTCATTCTTGTGAAAGATTGTGAAATTATATTTATTTTTGAAGGATTAAGGCTAGCCATGATGGAAATGAAAATAGCCTTCTGTAAGATACTGCCACGCTATGAATTCCATATGACCAACAAGATGAATTACCCTATAGAATTTGACAAAAGAGCACCTCTTTTAACACCTCAAGATGGAATTTGGTTAAAAATCACCAAGAGAGAAACAGCCTAAGTTTATTCAAATATTAGAAGTATTACAGTGGTTTAAAAATACTTATATTATATATTAAAATTGTTTTAAATGTGTCCTGTACTCCTAGTTACCATACCTCTGCAAGAGTCATGGAATTACTCTAAATTTCCAAGTATTCTAGAATGTTCACAAGCATTAATTGTTTGTTACAAAAACATGGCAAAATTTTGGTTAGAATTTATATTAATTTGTTGTTCAGTTAAATCATTTAAAATAAAAGATTCTGTCTCAGTGAGTTCATGTCAGTACTTGGCCTTACTGTTGGTAGCTGAGACACCAATTAATTGTTAATTTGATTTAAGTAGACCAACTATAACAGCCATAATAACAATTTTTTTTATTAACGAATTTTAAAAGCAATACTTATTAATATTTTCTGCAGAAGGAAAAAATTAAGTTAATAAAGAAATTTTATCTAGTAGATATTCTTTGGTGATTCTGGTTAATTAGACTGACATTATTGATCAACTTGTCTTACAAGAAATGTGACCTACCATTTTTACAGAAAAAAATTTGATATAGAACCAGTTTTTACTAAACATCTTTGATTTATAGTATAAATTTTGACTTCTGATGTGCCATTATTGTTTAAATATATAATTCTAGTGCTGTAATTATACACACAGTACTGTAGTAATATACTGATTAACACGTTCAGTGCGGCTGGTATGAAATCATACCAGGCACGTCCCACGCCCCAAGCGGCCTGTGCGAAATTATACCGCTGTGTACTGCTATGGTTAAGGCTTTAGTGTGAGCTCAGCTCTTGGTGAAAGTGGGCGTGTTATTGTTCGTTTGTTGTGCCCGATCTGTTTAACATTTTTACGGGGTCAGTTTCAACTTACCGCTATTTTCAGTACTTGAGTGCGTTATTACTTATTGCTTTATTGGAACATGTTTTTATTTGATTATGTATGTGTGTGTTTTGATTATATTTAGTTGTTTCCATATATTTTCAATTAGCTATGGCCACTGCACAGGTGAGTGATGATGACTTTGATGGGTCAGAAGTCTATAGCTCTGATGATTTGGGTGAGAGTAGTGAAGAAAGCGAATTAGAAGACACAGATCTAAATCCTATCTGGTCTATTTCTACATCTGGCCTAAAACGTATTCCCTTTACTGGGAATAACACACTTTTTCAACCCATTCCAGGGAATAACAAGCCTGTTGACTGGTTTTTTCTTTTATTGGATGATATTTTCCTAAAAAGTATCTGTGATTTTACTAATGCGTATGCATTGGAGCTGTTTTGTGGTCCTTCAACTCAACCAGGTTCTAGAATTACTAAGTTTCAAGACCTTACTGTGCCAGAATTTAATTTTTTTTGGGCCTACTGTTACATATGGGCTCTATAAAACTAAATAGATACCAGGACTACTGGAAAACAGACAGACTCTATAACATACACATATTTAGGCAGTATATGAGCCGTGATCGATTTTTACTCATCATGAGATGCCTTCACTTCTCAAAACCTAATGCTCCTACAGCTGATCCGAATGACCGCCTCCAAAAAATATCGTTCTTAGTTGATTACTTCAACTCTAAGATGACCTGCATATACTCCCCTGCAAAAGAGCTTTCTCTCGACGAAGCTATGGTTTTATGGAGAGGCCGCCTTCAGTTTTGGCAGTATATCAAAGGTAAGCGGCATAAATATGGAATCAAGCTCTACACTTTGAGTGCACCTGAGGGATTGTGTCTACGATTTGCAGTCTATGGTGGAAATCTACGGTGCAGTCTACGATGTCCTTGGAGGGAAAGGCCATACGTCCAAAGTTCTTATGCACTTGTTGAGTGGTCTCCTCTATAAAGGACATTCCATTTACATGGATAATTTTTATAATAGCTTTGCCCTGACCAGTAAACTGTTGGCCCACAACACATATGTTACTGGCACTCTGCGATCTGACAGGAAAAACCCGTCTAAAGTGACCAAAGCTAACTTGGCGAAAGGGGAAATGAAGGCCGAGTACTCCGAAGGCGTGATGGTAGGAAGTTGGAGAGATAAGCGATATGTTTTATATATATCTTCAGGATTTGAGAACGACATGGTGACCGTCATAAATAAGCGAAACCAGCAAAAGGAAAAACCCCTTCCCATTGTTCAGTATAATGCTCACATGAAGGGAGTTGATCGTGGCGACCAGATGCTGTCTTATTATCCCTGTGAGCACAAGACTATCAGATGGTATAAAAGATATTTGTACATATGCTCCAAATGACGGTCATAAACTCATTGGCACTGTACAACAACATGTACAATCAAGAAAGAAAAAAAACAGTTATATGAGTTTCGTAATGAACTTATTGGAACATTGCTACCACCGAAACCCGATCTTCCTTTGAGGACACCGCCAAGGAACTTGCTACACAAACTCATAAAAAATGATGCTCGAAATGCAATTGGTGTGTAAGAAAAGGTGCTAGGAAAAGGTGCAATGTTTGTTCTGAAAAAGGAGAACAGAAGAGGACCATTTATGTCTGTTCTGCCTGCCCTGGGAACACAGCATTCTGTCCAGTAGGATGCTTTGACAATTATCACAAGAAGTTGTAAAAAGGAATAAAATGGGTGGTTGGTAAGGTTGTAAATAGTGTAAATATTTTGTATAAACATAATATATTATCTATAAACTGTGTATTTTTAGTTCATGTGACATTTATAAGACTACAACCACAGTTCCGGTTTGTGCAGTGTAGCGCGGCAAGCGGGCCGTATGTTATCGCACTGGAAATAGTGATGATATATATACGTGTTTCTAAGACCAAAAAAGACATTCTAAGCCCTTTACTATGGAATACAAACATATTTGGTAAGTTTTTGACAAAAAATATTTTTAGCTCCTGAGCATGTTATTTCAATTGATTATATTTAGGAATAGCAGTGAACATGTTAAGAATCTAATGAATTGTCTGTTGCTCGCAAGCTAGATGCAAAACTATAAATGATGCATTTATGTAAAGTAGTATAATAAATCTCCTTTTGTTAACATTTTAATCAGATTGAAACAAAACTCACTTTATAATGTACTAAATGTATCCATGTGTCGTTTGAAAGTCTAGTTTATGTGTGTGTGGTGTTTTTTTTTTACTAATTATTCCTCAAATAAACCACAATTTTATTTTACTCGTGAATTTTTTATTACATTGTTTTAAGTTTGTAATATTAATATCTTTCGAAAAAAAAAAAAAAAAAAACTATTGAAATTGGCAAGGCATACTTTGAGATAAAAAATAAATATATATCTTAATTTTGTTGTTGAATCAAAATTTGAAGCTGGAGGTATTGACTAATTAAATGGGAATAATTTACAAAAAATAAAAATGACCACTGACCAGCTTCCATTAATAACTTGTTTTTAATCAATTAAGTAGTTCTGGCATGAGTGGAAGTTCTTTTATCAGATGTAGCAACATTCACCTCTGTCATGTTTGTTTGTATATAATAAATAATTTGAATACAACACATGAATAAATAAAAACTTTGAAGATTTTTAATCATCATATTGTGTAAAATATTAAATTATAGAACAAAAATATATATATATATATATATATATATATATATATATAAACATGTTATTATTTAACTATTTTAGTAATGTTAATATAATAATGATAATAATTCACAACAATTGTATATTAACCCTTGTAAATGATTTTTATATTTGAAATTGTTGAAGTTTTCATTGTTTATCAATCACAAGCACCTCTTCTCACACTTCATTCTACGCTAACTATAGGATTTGTTCCTTTTCCTTAAACCCTTTATTAATATTACTCCACCATTATTAATTTCATCTTGACATATACATTTAGCATATGTTTTTTGTTATATTATTGCCTCATTTGGTAACTAGTGCTATCACAGCCTACATAAAATGAATTGTTGGGTGATTTAAGATAAAAACTATTTGCAAAAAATGAATATTTAATGTTCATTTTAAAATATGTTGAAAAATTTAAAAACATTTAAACTCATTTCTATCTCTGTTCATTGCAATACATGTGAACATTTTACTAAAATTGTTTCAGTTTTTTCTGAGAAAAATATACAACAGACAGATACCAAATATGTTCTTAAAATAAAGCATGTGACATCCCCAGATAAACATTCCCCCCATTTTATCAAAAATTGAAGTCAATAATTTATCTTTTGTCTTATTACAAAGCTCCTCTTGTTTAATAGAATAAGAAAGAAAATTAATTATCCCAATATTAAAATTAATATTATTTTATACCTTCCCATTTTGTGTATCAAAAATTTTCTACAATATAATAGATTTGGGAATTACTTTAAATGAATTATAATAACTTAATAGAAATTATCAAACAAATTATATATATATATATATATATATATATATATTGAATTTGATGTAATAGATTTTTAAACATTACTACTGATTGTACCATAAAGAATAAAGCTACATAAAAACATAATTTAAGCCATCATGGTACTAACCCTGTAATAGTGTACATTTTTAGTTTAGTGATCTTAAATAGAATGGGGTATATGTTGGACTCAATGCAGCAAACAGGAAACATATCTTGTTTTTGAATAAAATCAATAAAGAATAAATAAATAAATAAAATAATTAGTACAAAATGATCAGAGAAATTTATTGTATGTATGTTAATATTTAAAACAGTTAGAAGCTTAATCATAAGAAAATTGCAACGATAGCATCTAGAAAACAAAGAATGAAATTTGTCGCTAACTGCCTAAACTGAAAGAAAGTCAGTCTCTGTTGAACCTTGAAAGGGGTAGCACGCTTAGTCGATAGATATGTTCGTCGAAACAAAATGGAAATATAGAAAGAAAGTGTTTTCTTGAGAAACTAAGAGTTGTTATACAAGTACTGTTATAAAATATTGTGTTAGTTTCTATTGGCTAAAAATAAACTTTCAAAAGTGAAAAGTAATTGACTTTGTAATATTGTGCAATGGACAATGTGCATTACATAACCTAGAAAACGTGTACAAAAAAGACTAAGTATTTGTGTTTTAAATAAAAACCAAACAATTTGAATATAATGTTTTGAACTAATAAAGAAATAAACAATTTATATGTTCTTATAAGTGAAGTTGAGAACTAAAAAAGTTTTTAAAACGGAAGGCATGATTTTAGTGAAACGACGCCATATGACTTCAATCCGGAAAAGAAAGGTTTTAAATTAAAATTCTATCCAAAATATTAATACATGTCTGGTATAACATGCCTAAACTATTTTTCATATAAACTAAAATATATAATTAATTTGAAACTTGTGATATTTATTGAAATTTTAATATTGTGTTTATAGAATTGTCTCATGTTATTTGTAAGCAGAGATGATAATGTTATTGAAGTATAATTTTCTAAATCTTTTATAAGTAAAAGATTTTCCTTGTTAAAAGTTATGATTATGATGATTTTAATTTAAAAAAAAGAAATAAAGTCTTTATGAAATTAATTCATAAAATAAAAAAAAAATTAGCTTCTCAATATATAAAAATTTTAATTTGAAAGCAGGTTGCAACCATAAACAATATTAATAAATTAAATTTTAATGAACATAATTTTTTGATTAATTAAATATGTAGAATGTTATATTATGTTTTTTCAATAATAAAATGTACATTTCAGAATAAAAAGGATTCTGTACTTTATTCAATATTCTACTAAGTACACTTTTTTCAAAGAACTTACGACCTCAGAGATATTTTACACTCTCTTCAAGAGTAATAATTTTTATAATTAATTTTTTTAATAAAATATTACAAAATGGCGCCTAATTTTATCAAATAAGCATTACAAAATCTTATTCCCTCATATTTTAATTGTTTCAATTGTCGCACTAACGTGGGGCATTAAAATACAACTCTTCTTCCCACATATTTTAATTGTTTCAATTGTCGCAAAATGTGTGGCATTTCAAAACTCTTCTTCATAAAATTTTTAATTGTTTCAACCCAACCCCATCATATAATAGAATATAAGCAGAAGCTCTAAATCCAATACTCAAAAGTTGGTTTTTTGTACAAAATGTTAAACTGTTTTGATAGATCAATGGTCGCCTCGCTCTTGTCCGTATCAGTCCTAGTGTGCCTCAAAGCTGTACATATGTGAAGAAGAAGCCTTACCTCGCTACGATTGTACTGGTGACTCAGCTCTGGATCTCATAACTATTTGAATATTACATTTTATTGGAAGGTCAGGGTTTGAACTTACATTAAAAAAAAAACTTTGCTATTTTGCACAGTATTATGTTATAAGATAACAATACACTAGATATCAGTTTAAAATGGCTGCCATTTTAACATTTTCAATTAGGGTTATCTGAATTTCAATAGACTTCTTCTATATGAGCACACTAGAATCTCCTATACCAAATTGTTCTTTTTTCGATTTTTGTGGCCGCTATCGTTTTTATATGTACAGACGACAACAATGGACAGGCAGAGTATCGAAAATCACTTTTCAATTTCCTGAGGACATGTAATGGAAAGATCAGTCAAAAAACAGAAATCGAAATTTTTGATTAATACCAAATTTACCCTTCATATAATGGGTAAGTAAAAATCAATCATTTAAAATATAAAATAATGAATATGGGGGGGCGGGCACTGGCCTATGGCCATCAAAATTAAAAACTATATTTTATGATACATTTTAGATAAAGCTATTGTAATCCTTAAAATTTTAACTTTAACTTTGATACTAAAGAAATGGTTGATTTGAGATTTGAAATATGAAAATAAACCGGGAAATTTATAATTATTGGTCTAAAGAGAAGACAACGTGAGTCAAATAAATGACTGTAAATAATATTAAAACAAGAGGAATAAAAAATTTAAAATAGATTTCCAAAATATAAATTTAAGGTAGAAAATGTGTTGTAAGGAATAATAAATTTTAAAGTGAGATATTGTGTTGTGAGAATAGATAGAGCCTGTTGTCATATGGATGATTTAAGTAGTGTCCGTGCTACAAAAAATGTGAATATATTGAGTTTTGCTGACTATGTAAATCTAAAAAAGGACACTTAGTTGTGAGATCTAGAGAAGCGGGAAGTCTTAAGGAAACATCTGTGATGGTAGGATGTGTTTTAAGAGTCTGAAGGAAACGTCTGAGATGGTAGGATGTGTTTTAAAAAGTTGGTTAGGAACGTCTGAAGTAATAGGATGTGTTTTAAAAAGTCTTAAGGAGGCATCTGACTTGGTCAGACGCAAGTTTGTTAGGAAATAGTTCAGAACAATATAGTTATGTTTCAGTGATTTTTGAAACGGAGAACAATTTAATTAATGTTGAATAGTCGTGAGAGGGAGTTTGAGATATTTGGACATATTTGTTGACTCTAGAGCCAATGTTTCTGGACATAACTCTTAGTGGAAATTGGACAATGTGCGTTTGAATGGTGATTTGGAAAGACAAAGTTTCATTATGAATATTATGCAAACTGTTAAGGAGGTATCATCAGGAAGTTCACAAAATCGGCAGACAGCAATGAATAAACTTCTCTACAATAGCAAATTGGTAACGGGTGCTACAAAGTGCCCAAAAATACATGTTGTATAAACATTTTTGATTAATTATTGTTTGATGTATTATTTGTAAGTTTAATATTTTTGATTGTTTTTTTTATATATATAACTACCTTGCTATTTAAAACATAGTTAAAAAAGTAAATAAGTCTATTTAACTCATATTGATGAGTAATTTTTTAGAAGTTGCAACTCAGTACTTAAAGTAAAGTTTTAAGATTTTGAAATTAATAAAAAGGCAAAATATAAATATCAAAATTAGAGATAGGATGTTTAAAATAAAAAAACTGATAATAAATTTATGTATTTGTTTAAAAGTAAGTTAATAAAGAATTTTTAGTTTCAGGAAATCAAATAAGGATTTTTTATTTACCGGAAACCACTGATAAGTACACTTAGAAAAGAAACACGACCCTGAGAGTAATTTAACTTAAAGTAAATTTGTATATTTTCAAAATTGGTAAGCTATAAGCTTCCTGGCACTCTAGCTGAGCAACTTTTCCATAAATTCTTAATGTTTCAAATACAAGTTAATAAAAGTAACTTTTTAACCCTACATTTTTTTTTATATATTTACACTAACATATCTATCATGATCTAAGGCAATATCAGGCAATAAAAAGGCAGTGATCTTGGTAAGCTAATAGTACACAATTAAGAAAACACACACACATAAACACTAAAGTTCTGAAATATTTCGTCAGCACAGATCCATCCTAGATTAAAACAATCCAGTCTTCTTTTTATACTCTCTACTGATTGAAAAAAGTGAACAGTGTTTACGAAATACTCAGAACTTTAGTGTTTTCTTACTTGTATACTATTAGCTTACCAAGGATCACTTTCTAAAGTAAGCATGTGTCTCCTATCCATACAAAATCTAAACTGATTATAATATTCGTAATTCAATGTACTAGATAATCAGTTTCACATTCCTTAACCCAAACCGGCAATACTGGGGCATTATGAAATTTAGGATTATTTCAAATTATCAGGTATAATGCAACAAATTTCTTTAGTCTGACAATGATTTTGTACATAAATTTGGCCCTTAAATCGTTAATAATTGGAATGTAATTATCATTTAGACAGTTAGTTGGTATTGGAATGGCATTTATTAAAGCTTCAAAATAACCCTTTTTTAATCCATTGGTACTATGAATTCCATCTGAAATATAATAATAGAAATTAGTTTTGAAAAAAGTTATCAACATTTAATTTTATATTATTTTGATGATAAAAATTATTGATCAAAAATCATCATGTAATAACCATTAATTTGTTTGAAAAATAATATAATTATATTGTATTGTCTTAGGAAATTATTAGTGAACTTGAATAAACATTTATTTTTGAAGAAAGGAAATTACAAATGAATTTTTATTAACAAAGTTGGCTGCGAGTCAACATGATTTATCATTTTATATTTCACATATGTCTGTGAGGAACTTACTTCATTCCCTTCTATAATATTCATATAGTTGTGAACAGGGGTTTCAAGTAAAGGAAATTAAGGATTTTATTTTACGTGATTCATGACGCACATGCAACATAATATCAACTGTTACTTTCTTGCCAATACATATTGCTTTCATGGCTTCTTGTTTGTTGCAAGAGTTGAAGTTTTTGTTTAGTAATGTTGTTTACTCCAATAAAGTTATATTTTATAAATTTGAGTTATTTTGAAAATAACTTTTTTCATTTTCAATGAATACGGAACCTTTTGTTGCAGAATATACCTCATATTTGCAGATCATGGTTATGATTTGCCTATTTGTACTTATATCAATCTATATATTGATTTTAGATATTTATTTTGAGTTTGAATTATTTTTGTTTTGTGTAAATAACTTTGTGATAAACTCTTCTAATTATTGATATAGTTGAAGTTGACATTTACTATCATTTAAGTACCGGTATATAAAATAAAAAACAGAACTTTTTGTTGGGAGTATAAACGCGTATATATATTCAAATGATAACAAATGTCCCTTTAATTTAAACAATATTAATAACTTGAACAATCTTATCATTATCATATAACTTTTAAACTGAATCTATAGGAGATTGTTTCCTATAGAACTACATAAAATTGTTATAAGCTTGTTTTTTTAAATAATTAAAAAATAAACTGTTTTGTTGTTTTCTCTAAAAATTGTATATTTATATATATATATATATATATATATATATATATATATATATATATATATATATATATTCACCTAAAACAAAACAATCATTATTATGTTCTCATATTTAATTTCTTTTTAAAATTGCAAGGACCCCTTACATTTGATTTTCAAAGGGGGATAATTTGATTTTTTACTTTGAACCGTCCTAATGATTATGACAAATTTATGAATTTAAATTGAGTTCCAAAAATTTACCAATTTTCTTTACATATGAGACTTGGTTATTGTACCTATTATTTGAGCTATTGTGATCCTGTGCTGTGAATATTTGTAGTAGGTCCTCTCACTAATCAGCTTGATTCGCTACAGTACCCTGGAAACGTTTCCTGTCCGACAAGTCTCTGAATTGGTCCAATTATTTTGTTAATCGATTGACTTGGTTTCCTCCAGGAGCTTATGTACTCCTGGAGCTTGCTTTTCTTGGTGCTTGTTATTTTTTCTCTTATTGCTTTAATTTTAAAACTCACTCTCAGGGAGTGTCATTTGAAAGAGTTATTTTGCAGAATCTATTTAAAATTGTGAAATTTATGAGAGCACAAATTATTTAAAAAAACACTCTTAATTTTAAGCTGAAAACAAGATAGGGTTTTAGTTTAAAATCCACACAACAAAATGTTATCCAGAAATAAAATTTATATTTTAATAAAAAATTTCTTTTTTGATTCCTTATATTATGCAAGATTTCAAATCATAAATTTTCTTAACTTTAAAACATGTTACAAAAATTCAACATAAATATCAATGACTATTATTTCTCTAATAATTATTAAAATGAATATATCTTTACTAAATATTAAAATCAAAGTTACTTTAAAATTAAAAACACATTGACTTTAAGAAGTACATATCTAAAATAAAAAAGAATTTTAATTTGATAATTTTCTTCCCCAGAAAGTTTTTAAATTTATTTTTATTTCAAAGCGAATATTTATTCGAAATTGTAACTGTGGTACCTTGTAAACATATTTATAGCTGTTTTCGGCTCCTGTTAGGCAAGGCTGTTTACAGTTGTTCTGGTGAAGGTTGAAGTCTAGTTGATGTCAGCTAGCAGTCCTCAGTTACGTTGAAATCGGTTGTGCTGTTGTTAAAGTTGAATGATTACAGATTGAAGATCTTGTAGTCGAGAAGTTTAAAGATGAAGTCCAAGTTTGAATCAGTGTGGCTGTCTGTTGTATCTTGCTATACCATTTGAAATGCCAGGTCGCTTCCAATAAAACAATCCGTATAGTGCTGATCACATAAAGATGATTGTAGATGACTCTCCTCCTGGTGCTGTTTAGAGTTGTTCTCCTACTAGGAGCTTGATCGAGAGTTGTTCTCCTTCTAGGAGTTGGATCAAGACTGATGAAAAGTTCTGTTGAAATGGACCTCCAAAACTTATTCCCTATTCCATGGTACCAATTTGTATGAACATTTCCCTTTGATTTATGACGTTTAAAGTTGATTAATTTGGTTTATTTCTTCAAGATTTCACTTTAGTTAGTTTTTATTATAACCCTTTTGGTTATTTTAATGTTTGTTTTACTTTAATTAGTTGTTGATTAACTAATTATTATTTCATTTATTTGTACATAGGTTGCCAGCACTGCTTTTGCAAAATCCAAACACTTGACTCCTCCCCTATTGTGTGGTAGGGGTTACTGCAGGTTGATTCCTGTAATGTCTGTTTTCTGGAATTTATTTTGTAAACTTTCTTGAAAATTCTCATATCTCTGGTTCTAACAGGAATTCTGGAAATCTGTAAATGTCATTTTGTTCCTCTTGACTCCTGGATTCCATACAACTTTGATTTAAAGTTGTAGGATGATAACTTTCTAAGATGTACCCTTTTTCGTTTTTCATGATTTTTCTTTGACCAACTTTTGATCGGTTCGGAATTTCTCCATTCTTCTTTTTGGTTTTTGTAGCCTCTGCCTTAGAAATGAAGGAATTCTTTACATTTTTCATTTATTTTCATTTTCTGATGTTATTCATTGTTGAACTTTGTCGATTTTTTGATGGTCAAAAAACCCCCCAAAATTAATTATAAATGTACTTATTTTGGTATCATTATATTATTTCACTTATCTTTAACCTATTTCCATTATAAAAAGTTTAACTTATTATCTAGACAAAAATTTAGGTTTTTGTCTATGCATATTTTTTGCAATAACTATTAAACTATTCGGTTTAATAAATATTTTCTTGTATTTCCTTTGCTAACCAGTTATTCTTTATCACAATATGCTTTTATATTCAAAATTTAAACAATTTAAAATTTAACATAGGAGATTGCATGTGAATAATTTTTGTAACAAGTTGAATCAGATTTTATCCAGTCTGGACCTGTAATATCATGTGATCAACAACTCTATTGTTATCTTTTGACCTGTCTGTCTAGTCTCTCATCTCACTTCCCTTGCTTTGAATGTTTCATTTTTTAATGAAATCGACAAAACTTTTATAATTCTATTTTCCTTCATATTAAACTATTTTTTTCTGTACACATTATTAATTATTTATGGATATTACCATTTATTTATGTATCCTTGATATTTATTATGTTTTTACTAAAATTTTATGTTTTACAAAAGTTTTTGTTTTTGGAACGATTTTGGTGAAAAACCCAAACAGTTTCAGGCTGTCAAGTTAAAATTAAACTTCAGGGGGCATAGAAACTTTTGTCAGAGGCTGAAGTTTATGGTTTGTGTGACGGACATGGTCTTCCATAATATCTTTAGTTGGTTTAACATATTACAAAATGTTGCTGTTGCTCCAACCATTATTACTTATCTTAAATTACTGTATTCATTCACCACTCTGGTTAATACTGCAGACCCTTGAACACAAGCATGGGTGGTAAGAAAAATCCAGAGGATCTTGTATAAAATATTCCAGTTTAACAAACACACCTTTCTCTGCACTAGTCATCGATACAATTTGACCTTTTTCTTTCAGTACTATGATTTTGTAGGGCTATTGCAATGTGAGTGCCGTTTCGTCCAACATTGTTGGTTCCAACATTGCTTGGAATTTATTTTTGTCAACAAATTAGTCAATTCTACAAAAAAATAATTTACTTGCTTTTTAGTAAATCCTTTTGCTCTGGCTATGGATGTTGCTTCAGGCTTTCTTAGACTTAACTCTGGCTCCAAAAAAGAATAACACCTGCAATCTTTTTGATTTTGTTCAATCAATGTGTTATATTATTTTGTTCAGCTACTTGGAAATCTATTCTTTTTGGGTCATCTCTAGTAAGAACATTCTTTTCTATTTCCTAAATATTTTTTTACTAAATTATCATATCCTTCAAGGGCATCCTCAAAACTTGTCCCATCATTCGCATAAATATTTGTTACTTCCATTTGTCCCTTCAAAGTTGATTTTGAGACATCATTGGTATGGCATCCACCTAACATCTTCTTTTTCCAATTAAACAAGATCAATGAATACTAATTGTAACAACACAAATAGACGTACAAATTAAATTGTTGAATATAATCGTTTAAATATTGAGAACGTCAAATAATTTAAAAATGTTAGAGACCTACATTCAGCAAGTGAAATATTTGAACTCGTCAGATAATTTAAAATTTTTAGACTTACTCTTAGTAGAAAAAATATTTGGTTTAGTTCGGTAAATTTAAAAAACCTAAAAATGTATTGCAGCAAATATTTTTACAAATCCAGTGAAGAAAAATCTTTAGGGATACGTTATTACAACTTCTGTATAGTTTTTGGTTTAATATGATTATTCAATTAACACAATCTAACAAAAACTAATACAATAATTGATTTTCTGATTAATCGATTATAATACATAAAATCTATATCTGTAAATAATAATATTCGCTCCCAACTATGATTTAAAAAAAAATCATCAGTATTTAATAAAGTAATTTTTAATGATTTTATAATTTCCAGAGAATGTGGTCTTTGTATTAATGTATACATGACTAGCACCTTATGATTCTAAAAGCACCTTAATTAGAATCTTATGTATGATTCTTAATGTTAGACCTGTCAATTAAATTACACATAACCTAAAAAGTAATTAATTGTTTGGATTATTTCAGTAACTAAAATATTGGTTCCTTTATCATAAAAAAAAAAAAAAAAAAAAAAAAAAAAAAATCTTATAAAATCAGAGTTCTATTTCGAAAAAATATACAATCTTGAATTAGTATTCAAATCATAGAGGACTATACCATATTTGCCATCAGAACAAAAATACAAGCTGTCACTGAAAATTTTAATAAAATGTATTTTTGTCTAAAATTTTGGTTTTTGTTGTCAAAAATTGTTGCAACTTGTGAACTGCTAATCAATTATAATCAAAGAGTCTGAAACCTAACAAGATAACATAGCTACATAGAAAAGAAAACCATATGAGATTCGAAACACCGGTTTTTGAATTATAAGCTTACAGAGAGAAATTGAATTTTAGATATATAGATTTGTATAGATATGTTTTGTTAGTTTTATGTTTGTACATAGTTATGAACCACCAAATTATTTTTGTCTATAAAATAGTAGGAAAAACTTAAATTACCCCAACCAACTCCATGTTTATATTTACTAGGCTTAAATTTTATTTTAAATGCACTGCTAAACTTTTATTTTTTCTATTTAAACAGGAAAAATATATTTGTTATTTTTTGTCTGTTTCATTATCATTTGCACCTGTAATACATATGATGATATGGTATTTTTTCTGATATATAATAAATAATATCAGAATGTTTATAAACAGTGTAAATTATACAACAGCATAGAAAACTGTTATTGTGATAAAAAAACATCTTTTTTTTTGTTTAAAGGTGAAAAACCTTTCAATCATTACCTTACAAAAAAACAAAAATAGAGCATAAAATAAAGACCACTAGCTCTCGAATAGCTTCAGGGTAGGACAAGACAAGAACATTTGGTTCAATGTAGATGTTTAAAATAGCTCAAATTGATGAGTACAGATTGTCATGAAACTAGTAAACCTACATATATTATTAACAATTATTTAAAATTCAAGAATTATTTATTAAAAGTTAAAAATATTTACAATGTCTACTAAAACTTTAAGATGAATAATCATCAACTTTTATTAAACGTTTACAATTGAAAAGAATTTACTATCTTTTAAACAAAAAAACTGCCATTTTGAATGTTTGACCTCAAATTCGTAATCAGCCACCCCAGGACCATTTTTGATTTGAACATTTTTTTTTTTGGAATGTATACATAGGACAATAGGCTGAATTTTAACATGAAAAAAATTTCTATTAAGAGATGTAATATCATTCACCCCTATCATGTTTGCTTGGGTTGATGTTGAGATATAATAAATAATTTAAATACACCTTATTACACAAATAAAATCTTTGAATATTTTTAATCATCACATTCTGCAAAGACAGTCAATTTATATAAAAACAAGAAAACAACTCAATAAAATAGAAACACTATCTTAGGTTTACAAATAGTTTATTATAATCATATATATATGATTATATAAAATATATATATATAGGCATTTATAACAATAATATGTAATATAGATAACGCAAAATAATTGTAGATTAAAACCTAATAAATAATTTTTACATTTTAAAATACAATAATAATAACAAAGAAAACCGTTTGTACTGGATATTGTTGAAGTTCTCATTGCCTGCCAATCAAAAACATTTCTCATCCTGACTATAGGTCTTGTTTTCTTTTCCCACCCCCTTTACATACCTTCCCATATTAGTTTCATCATGACATTTAGATTTATTATGTTTTTGTTGTCCTTTATAAAATAATAGATAAATATACAATAATTGCTAATATTTCGTTTTATCTTAATTTAACGTCAAAAAGAAACTACAGTCCAAGAAAACGGAAAAGGGCTTCCACGTTATTGACCATGTTATGAAGTCTACAAACAAATTTTAATAAAATCATACTATAATTAAGACTGGTATTGAGTTTACAACTTAGATGGGTGATTATTAAAATTTTGTTTGTTAGCAATAACAGTCATATTTATTGCTGAAATGGTAACTAGTATTATTATTGGATGTAGAATGATAACTTGCATAATAATGAGGCGTAAGGTTATTTTCAGATTTAAAGCTAAAAAATATATTATTATTGTCAGTCATTTTTAAATAAATTAAAAGATTTTGTATAATTTTGAACTTTTTCCTACCATTATTCATAGGAATATTTCACTTCTTTCCAATAAAAATAAACCACTGACAGATGGACAAACACAAAATGTGTTTTTATACGTGCCATTCTCAGATGCAATTTTGTTTCAAAATGGAAATCAAGGATTTCGTATTTTTTTTTTTAAATTATAAAGTTCCTCTTGTATTAGAGAATGAGAAATAAAATTAATAATAGGAATATTAAATTTATTTGATATTCTCCTAGTTTTGTATATTCAACATTTTTAGGGTCTGTAGGTAAAACCAAAGACCCTTATAATTTTGTTGCAAGTGTCTGTCTGTAAGTCGTAACCAGTCTTCACAGAGATAGAGCGATAAATCATATATATTTCTAACTATGCATTATATTCTTTGTCCCAAATATAAGAAAAATAAAGCAGGGAGAAAAAATGACCTAGGAGTAATTAAAGGGCAAAAACTATAAGTTAGACATTTTAAAATTTGTAATATTATATGTGAGGTATCAAATAAAACTATAAGTTATTCTGATTGCAAATATGTATATTTAATTGGTGGAAAAATTAATATTTTGGTGCTAAGCCAAATTTGAAGTGTCATATATCAAGTCAAGCCCCCTCCCCCCCATTTGAACAAGGTGTGATAATAATGTAGATGACAAAGGAGATATATTAAAATGTTTTAAAATATACGTTTTTCGTAAACAAAATATTGAATACACATATTTAGCATTCAGCAAGTTAAAAGCTTTAATTGACACTTCACTCAATCTAATATAATTTTGCCCCATTACATTCATTTTTCTAAACAGTGATTATTATATTTTTCCTGGTTGCCCTCTGATATAAAATTGTGCCAAATTTCAACTAAATAAGTTAAACAGATCAGAAATCATCACCTACTGCAGAGCACATATTAAAAAAAGAAGCATTTGGCTACACTTATGACCATAAAAACAAAAAACTATATTTTATGATTTGAAGCTATGTTATGATCCTATAAGGCAATTTAATTTTTCAGATTTTATTATTGTTGAACTAAATAAGTAGAGAGTGCGCCACTTTAGCACAAGAATGGAGTGGGGTAAGGTGGGGGTGACCACATGACCTATACCCCTCCCCCTTGGCCCCTCCCCCATGGCCCCACCCCATGGCCCTTCCCCCTTGCCCCTGATCCTCCCCATCCGCCATGTTGTTGACGTGCTGCTGTCACCATGACGTCAGACACTTTTTTTTTGGGGGATTCGAACCTGTGAAGTTATGATTTGAAGGCAGACACGCTACCGACTGAGCTATCATGCATAGTATTACACATTGTATATTTAATGTATTATATAAGTCGCCATGTTGTTGAAATAATGTAGAGTACACTTAGTTATGTTAATACACTTAGTTATATTATGTTAAACACCAAGTCATATGAAATGTTAAACCGTAAGGTAAGGCGTACCAAGTTTTTCGCGCGTGCACGAAAAACTCGCGTACACCTTACGTTACGGGTTCCGCTCGTACCTTCAACAATCCACCAATTTGTCTCACCAATGGGTTAATAACATGAAAACTTGTAAATTGTTTTAATAATTTATTCTTTCTCTCTCTCTCTCTCTCTCTCTCTCTCTCTCTCTCTCTCTCTCTCTCTCTCTCTCCAAACAAAAGTGATACAATAATAAACATTGTAAAAAAAAAATTTGACATTAAAGAAATTGGTTAAATTTGAGAAATTGATTAAATTTGACAGAAATTGATTAATTATTATAATGGACGGCAACATTGTGTCTGTTCTCAAGATGTTTCTCCTGGAACGAATGAACTCCGATTGTGACGTGCTCATAATGTCCGTAATACGATAAAAACTCGCCATAATCTGTACCTGCAATTTTAAATAATTGTACTATATCTTCGTAACAGTATTCTATAGGTTGAAAGATCCAGCTGATTTGACTGTATGGTTGAAACCTCTCTAAAACATTCGTCTGGAGCCACATGGTATAAGATAGTAGTGTCCGATCGTAAAAGTAGACATGATCGTTCGATCCTGGCCAGTAATTTGGAGAGTGAATTATCGACACCAGTAAACTTTAATCTATCCACCGAATATCGTTAATTTGTGTCGTGACAAGTATCAACTGTGCCAATATTTTGACGATGTGATACCTGCAAAAATGGTACACTCTACATCCGAGTTCGCATGAGTCCGTCTGGACAATGGTACAGCTGGACCAAGTTAAAACTCAGTTCCAACAGAAGTAAGGACATACAAGGTATGAAAAAATCCCGATTGGTTATCAGATCATTAGTAATTTTATTAAAGCGTCCGTTGAAACCGATATAAGCGAAATTGCATATATCGAAAGAGAAATCTACACCGATATTCTCCGTAATTTAGACATCACCAAACAGCCTTTCGTGTTGATAGAAACGGTAATATAAAATTTTCACCTCGGCACTCTTTTTTTTGATGTTATTACGCAGTTCTTCGTTGACCGTCAACTTACCGCAAATTCTCACGTCCTCTAAAAAGTCGTACTGAAGATAATCTAAAAGCTGGTGAAACGACAACGGCTTGTCGTGTGTGAAGAAACCTAATAGTCGCTCCACCTCGTCCTTATCGTGATAGATAACGGAAACATCACGAACACTCCCAGAGCCGCCGTAAAACGAGATGTACGACTTTGAATATTGGCATTTCTGCATGAAGAATAAAGGTAGGTTCATTTCAAAATAAAAATCCTTAACCTGTAACAAATGTGATCGACCATATTATATAAATAAGTTAGAAGTGTAAGTTGCTATGGGTTCTGTAATTGATAAATTTAACTCTGTGGTATCAACGGCGTGTATCGAAACTGTACCGATACATTCGTTGCGTATCGATCGTGAGTATCTTATTTTAGATGCTAAGACTGTACAAACCAAATACGGGGCCAGCATAATAGTTGATTTTGACGATGGGCATGGTGACAAAAAAAGAACATTTCTTCCGAAAAGTTATGTTCTTGTTTTTGAGGGGACGGAGGTTTCTGAGCTTGTTGGAAAAAAATTAACTGTCATGGAACATGTTGATCGTTCCGTAATTCTTAAGATAAAGGATTAGTTCTTTTAAAGTGGAGGGGAGGCGATAACAAATAGTGGATTGATCGAAACCGAGGGCCGCGGGGCTGGGGCGGCTCTCCAAGGGTGAACCTTTTGTTTACCCTTGCTCAACGATATAGTTTATTGTTATTCTCTCTCTCTCTTTTCAGGTGTAGACAAATTTAAAGTAATTAATATCCCTTTTATTTAATCATGAACTCGCACACAGACAGTGATTCAGAAGCTACTGGTGCTGATACTGCTGCTGCTGTTACTACTGATGACGTAAGTATTTTTTTCAAACATTTACTATTCTCTTTCTTATACCATTCTTTCTCTGACACTAGTTTACTCCTTTAGATGATGGACAGCTTTGTCACTAATTCGGAAGGGGAATCATATCCCGACGTAGAAAGGGAACATGTGGCTGGATGTGTCCACAACCGCATTGACTGCAGTATTTGTTTAGGGCGTTCTCGTATTGAGAACAGTCATCGCACTGTAAGTGTTCGTACACATTTTTAAGCTATACATGATATTTGGTTGTATTTCATTATGGTGTGCATGTATTATCTTTTGGTCATAATGTGTGTTCATTATTGTTTAGTTGATCGTTAATCAAGCCAGGACACTTGCGGCAATTGACGTAATGGCTGACGCTCTCCCAGCATTAGAACGTCTTGTGGAAGACCTGAAAGAGGCGGCTACTAGACCCTACTACAGAACTGGGCGAGTCTTCTCTCAGGATGTGTGGCGCCTTATGACAAGGGACCTAATGAACATAGCAGATGACAGTGTGGCTCGTGTAATGGAAGCTGAATATTGATCTACATCACCTGTAAGACATTAGTACTTTTTTATCTTCCATATAACTTAACACATTCATGTCTCTTGTATCAAACACACACACACACACACACGTGCGTATATAATTAATTGAGTGAAAATGACACTGATCTTTCTCATTACAGATGTTCCCTTATGGGCAGCTGTACTTATCAGGCTCATCAACTATCACCATGTGTAGTCTGCCTACAGAATCTTCCAACCATCGCCTCACTCCCTTGCGGTCATGTATTTTGCAAGAAATGTACAGGAAGGTTCTTCCTTAGATGCCCTGTATGCCGCCGGTGGATTGTCGACTCTTGTCTACTCTTCCTACAATTTGAATAAGTTGCATCCATTGTGTCTGTTCTCGCACCCGTTATTTTTACGATGTGTCCGTTATCTATCACACTCGACAAGCCGCCGTCGTTTCACCAGTTTTTAGATTATCTTCAGTACAACTTTTCGTAATAACATTTCGAAAAAGAGTGTCAAGGTGAAAATTTCATATTTCTGTTTCTATACACATCTGTTGTGAATTATACTCCGATTTGTGTAGTTTGCTATGGCTTCTGTAATTGATAAATTTAACTCTGTGGTATCACCGTTGTGTATCGAAACAGTTCCGTTACGCTCGTTGCGTATCGGTCGTGAGTATCTTATTTTAGATGCTAACACTGTACAAACCAAATACGGTACCAGCATAAGAGTTGATTGACGAAAAAAAAGAACATTTCTTCCGAAAAGTTACGTTCTTGTTTTTGAGGGGAAGGAGGTTTCTGAGCTAATTTTATATTACCGTTTATATCAACACGAAAGGCTCAGAAAAGATATCACACTTGACGGGCTCATTTCTATCCAATGTTTTAGAACCAAAAGCATCTGATGGTATCTCTGTCTTCAGAACTAAAATAAGGCTTCCAATAAGCTTCAAGGAATGATTTCTGTTTATTAGTGTCATTTAATTTTCCCAGTTTAGTACAAAATACAGATAAACTATTCTGTAAAATACTTTGTTCATGTTTACGTGAAGTTAAGATTTCTCTTTCGATATATGCAATTTCGCTTATATCGGTTTCAACAGACACTTCATTAAAATTACTAATGATCTGATAACCAATCGGGATTTTTTCATACCTTGTATGTCCATACTTCTGTTGGAACTGAGTTTTAACTTGGTCCAGCTGTACCATTGTCTGGACGGACTCATATGCGAACTCGGATGTAGAGTGTACCATTTTTGCAGGTATCACATCGTCAAAATATTGGCACAGTTGATACTTATCAGGACACAAATTAACGATATTCGGTGGATAGATCAAAGTTTACTGGAGTCGATAATTCACTCTCCAAATTACTGGCCAGGATCGAACGATCATGTCTACTTTTACGATCGGACACTACTATCTTATACCATGTGGCCCCAGACTAATGTTTTAGAGAGGTTTCAACCGTACAGTCAAATCAGCTGGGGGGAGGGGCAAGGGGGAGGGGTATAGGTCACGTGGTCACCCCCACTCCATTCTTGTGCTAAAGTGGCGCACTCTCTACTTAAATAAATAATACAGGATAGACAAAATATACTAATTTATAAGATTTTTAAAGTTATTTTATGCTATTGAAAAACAGCTAAACATTCACAACATAGTCGATTATATTGTTCATGAAAACTTGACATAATTATGTGCATCGAGTCATTGAACGTGCGAGATCATCGGTTTCACATTCCTTCACCCAAGCCTGCAATACTGGGTCATTCTTAAATTTAGGTTTATTGTAAATATCTTGTACAGCATTATTAGGAATAATGCAACGAACTTTCTTATTCCGACAACGATTTTCCACATAATATTTGGACATTAAATCATGAATAAATAGAACGTAACGTTCGTCTAGGCAGCTAGTTGGTGTTGGTTTTTCATTTTTTAAAGCTTCAAAATAACCCTCAGTTAATATTGGTATTATGTAGTCCATCTGAAAGATTAGAATAGAAATCAGTTGTTAAGAAATAAATAAATAAATAAATATAATTATATATATATATATATATATATATATATATATATATATATATATGTAATGTTATTTCGATGAGGTAAATGATTGAACATTAAAATCAATAACTAATAATAATAAATTTATTTGCTAAATAATGCAATCATATTATGCAATTAATTATGTTCTAAATTAAATAAATTTATTACATTAGTTACATATGTGTCAGTTTATTAAATGTTCAAAATGGCAATATTTAGCTACTACACAAATTTTGCTGAAAATGGTAACGCTTAATTGGAAGTGATTTGACCACATTCGTTTATGGTACAATGATGTATAAATTCTAAAGAAACAAGCTGATTTGAAAAAAAAAATTGACTGTTTTTGTCACATCATCTTCATATTTTAAGAGCTATAAATTCAAATTAGAGCTTTATTAATTTGGCAATCTTATTTATAGTGGACTAGAAAATCAAATCAATTAATTGATAAAACTAGGTGTTAGTTGAGATAAGTTACCTGAGGAAATAGATGTGTTATGAATTGCTCAGCATTACTTATAACATCATTTTTATGGTTTTGAAGCATTAACACACCAATAGGTAGGTTGTTAATATATACTCTGCTAAGCATGTTGGCCAATTTTTTCGCTATTCTTTCACCATCAGCAGCAAACGTGAGCATTACTAGTTTGCTATACTGAAACTGTAACAAAATATGTGCACAAAACAATATATATTACCTTTTAAAAACTATGATAAATTATTTATCATATTATATAAATAGTTACCGATTGATTATGTTGTGATGAATGATCTGAATTTGTGATAATATTACTTTGCTGTATACTTTCTATCTGGATATGTCTATCGGGAGTATTGTTTTGATGTATTAATAACTCTGGTCTTACTTGTTCTGATAACGTGATTGGTAAATTACGGCTAATGAACTTCATAATGACGTCAAAACTTTGAGGTATAATTATGTTAGACATTGGTTTCAAACCTGTTTAAAACAAAATAATAATAATATTAGGCTTGTTAAGTACCACAAATGTATAAATAAATTTAACTTATTATTAATTATTATAATATATATATAAGTTAATTGGTTATACAATGACTTTTATTTTAAATCATTGCTTATGATTATTTACAGTAATGGGTAAAAACAAAAAATAAAATGTATAGAAAACAGTATTTTTTTTTGTTAACTAAATAAAAATTATTTTAAACAATGTGTTATTATTTATTATTATTTTTAAAGCATTTTTATTTCATTTGTGACTATAAGTTCCGCAGCATCAATTTATCAACCAGTAATGAATCATTTTGTGTGCCCCCCCCCCCCCAGCAGTCTGTCAAGTGTAGCAGTATCATCTGCTACTACATAGTACGAGCTTACTCTTACTCCATTCCTTATCCCAAACTGTTATTCTAGTTTTAAAAATGATCACTCGCACAATTACTTTCAAAACACAAATGACTGATAAGCAGAGGAACAATACTGTAACAACAGACCGAGAGCATCGATCGAGAGACTACCTAGAGAATTCTTTGAAGGTGATAGTACACCTGGAATTTGAACACGTGTCCAAACAATAGCGGCTAGGCATTTATTCCCGGGCAGTGTCCTATTCAGTGTATAGAATAATCGTCGGAAAGCGATTCCTTTTACGGTACAATATTTTATATTTAGTGTTGACACAAAAACTTTGAATTAAAAAAGTTGACTTCGAATTATCCATAATTTTTTGACATTGATATCATATAAAATTCAAGGGACCAAACCCAAAACTTCAAATTAACGGCAGTTTCGAATTAAAGACGTTTGAATTATCCAAGTTCTACTATATATACTATACTTCAATAAAACATTATACAGTAGAGTCTCGCAAACTCGGCACTCGATAACCCGGCAGTCCGGATTACTCAGCGACCCCGACAGGAAAAAATATATATTTCTAAAAACAGCGATGTTCATAAAAGTTCGGCAGATCCCAAAGCGGGCATTAACTTTGATCGCTCGAATTGTTGATGGTACTTTTCCCATGTTAAACTCGTCACAAAGCTTTTTTACAGATTCCCCTCTGTCAAGTCTTTTTAATGCATTTAACCGCGTCTCAAACGAAACCAACAAACGCTTCCGTTTTCGTAACTCGCTCATTTTTATTTACTGTATATACTGTGCGTACCTGTCAAAGAAAACTGAAAAGAAATGTTATATTTTCCATAATGTATACTAAATTGATTCTTGGAAATGTTTTTGCAGGTGTATGTCTGCTATATCGACGGGTGCCAATGCCACGGTGTTATTATGCCGCCGACAATGGGATACCGCTATCGACAAAGTCGTTTGATATCGCCGCCGCTTTGGTGCCGCAGTGTTTTTACGTCGCCGACAATGGGATACCGCTATCGACAAAGTCGTTTGATATTGCCGCCGCTTTGGTGCCGCGGTGTTTTTACACTGCCGACAATGGGATACTGCTATCGACAAAGTTGTTTGATATCGCCGCCGCTTTGGTGTTTCAATTACAATTTATTTTTGCCCTTATTCCGGATAACCCAGCATTTCACAAACTCGGCACACTTCCGGTCCACATTACGCTGAGTTTGTGGGACTCTACTGTATTAATTATACAGAAGAACCTTGATATAATGAATGTCAGGGGGATTTGTAAAAATTCGTTATATCGTTGCTAAATCGAGGTTCATAATATCGATGTTATGCCAGCCAATATTTTGTTATACAGTAGAATCTCTGTTAACCGGCCTCGGATTAACCGGTCCTCGGATTAACCGGCCTATATCGTAGTGTACTGGTTGGATGAGAGTTTCCGAAAATAAATTGTAATTGAAACACCAAAGCAGCGGCGAGTCAAACGACTTTGTCGATACCGGTATCGCATTGGCGGCGGCACCAATGCAGCGGCACCAAAGCAGCGGCGAGTCAAATGACTTTGTCGATAGCGGTATCCCATTGTCGGCGGCATAAAAACACCGCGGCATTGGCACCCGTCGGTATAGCAGACATACACCCACAAAAACATTTGATGGGCCGCTTTTTTTCCACGAATCAATTTAGTATAGCCTACATTATGGAAAATATAACATTTCTTTTCAGTTTTCTTGGAAGCGTGTGTTGGTTTCGTTTGAGACGCGGTTAAATGTGTCAAAAGACTAGACAGAGGGGAATCTGTAAAAAAGCTTTATAGTGTTTAATTTTTCATGTTTGATGTATAATATACATAACATAATATATACGAAACATTTATGTACAATAAAATGAGTTGCAATAACATCTTTATTGCATAATTCTTAGTGCTACCTAATTAAATAAGCTTTCTTTGAACGAAAACCGATTTTTCACGGGAACCTCGGATTAACCGGTCAAACGGGCATCCGGCCAGGGTGTCAGTCCCGACTAGACCGGTTAAGAGGGGTTCTACTGTATAGAGGTTCAGAAAATCTCAGTTGTAAACCTCTATATAACGAAATCTGCCAACACTAACCTTGATATAACATTCATTATACTGTACAGTATACTGCAATGTTGTAGTAAACCTACTGTGCATACTCGCGTTTGAAATAAATCAATTTATTTAACAACCAAACAATGTATTTTAACATTTTATTTAAAACATAATATTGTTTTAAAGGTGAGTGTAAATGAAAATTAATGTAAATCAAAATGGAATTTCAAAGTGAAAAAATAAAAAAATAATCGTTCTGTATAAACACTTCTGCGTTTTTGTTCTGATTGTCTTTGTTAAAAAAATCAAGAATCGTGGTATGTTTACCTGTTATCTGAACAATATCCAAAGTGCAGTCTAGTTTGTTAATGGAATTGACAACATTCTCACTTAAATAGCCATTTTTTCCAAACACATCTTTCAAACTTTGAGGGTCGCGCGAGTGTCTTTGACCGTCGGGTCAGGTTGAAGACTTTCACTAACTTCCTCTTCACCACCTTTCTCTTAATCTTCATTAGGGGCCGAAGTTGGAACCACAGAAGAAACGATGTCATCGTCAGTGAGTTCTCCACATACATGTAACAAACACGTTAAAATCCATGTCTTGTACGTCGAACGTCTCGATAACATTTTCCCAATTCACTGGAGCCTCAGCGACATCTGAGGGCGACTGATTTGAGCTATCATCTTCGTCTTCATTCAGAACTTTGAACCCAGCCTTTTCGAAACAATTTGAAATTGTTCTTGGTGTTACTTTATTCCATGCTTTAGATGACATCCACATTGCACCCAATACATTTACCTTGGTTGGAGTTTTCTGCTCGATGTCGCCCAAAAATTGTAGCACTACTTCTTTCCTGTAATTGGCTTTAAAAGCTCTGATGATACCGTGGTCGAGTGGTTGCAGTTTTGAAGTTGTGTTCGGAGGAAAAAACTTAACCTTTACATTGTCCAGCTTCGGAAGATCACCGTGTGCAGTACAGTTATCTATGAAGATGAGAATTTTCTTCTTTTTCATATCGTTATCCATTTTATTAGGCCATGCACTCAACGCATCACAATTCATCCATGCTTTGGTGTTGGTCATATAGTCTGTAGGGAAATTATTCACATTTTAAAAACATCTTGGCTTCTGCGCTTTCTCTATGACCAGGGCTTTAAGTTTGTGAGTTCCTGTGCTGTTTGCACAGATCAAACAGTAACACGATCTTTGCTGCCTTTTCCTCCGTGACATTTATCACCCTTAACCTTTTCGGGACTGTCGACGCGTTGACGCGACTGGAGTAAATTGTCCACACAGACTACGGTCGCGTATACACGTTTTAGAACTTTAACGTTTGAGTACTATCATCGCTTTAACAACGCGACTAATATAATTCTTTTACTGACATGTACTGCAATCTATTAGCTTTAAAATGAACTATTTGCACTATCGATAGGAGGCGGCTAACAGTAGAAAATAGAGAGAATAAAATCATGTTTACTAGGTTTTGTTGAAGAGTGTTAGTAAACATGGCCGATTCTTTGCAGTCGAGGTTAGGATTTATTTCTTCTAAATATGTGGATAAATCGCGGAAATTGTATTTCAATGAAATTTTGCTAAACGAAGAGCCAGGTGATGAATTTGATAGTGATTATTCTAGTTATAGTTTTGATGATGATACCTATAGTGTGGAAATGAGGTTAGTTTTAGTGATTCTATTGTTAGTGAAGAAACTGCATCTACTTCCAATAATCAACAACAAGAAATATAATCTGAAATCCCAAAAAAATTTAAACTTTCAATTATTAAAAACTAAATTTATTCCTAAAGTTTGAAAAGTGATAAATAATAGAAAAGAATGACTGCATGAAGGTAAGTGACATAAATACAGCTAAATAAAATAACCTAGTCTAAGCATGAAGTAGGGTTTAGAGTACGTTAGTTCCGAAAAGGTTAAACGATATGGTTTGATCCGGCCAACATTTGTAAAAGAGACCGGTTTCATCGGCATTGTACACGTCATCCGGTGGATATCCCTTGATCAACTCCATAATTATGTCCTTCCATACCGTACAAACACTTTCATCAACACTTTCACTTTCTCCGCAAACTTTTCGAAAAATTAGTTCATGCCATTTTTTAAAGTTTTGCAGCCATCCATTACTTGCCCGGAACTTGCCATGTCCCAACTGTGCTGCAAACTACAGCGCCTTCTCCTGCAGAATAGGCCTTATAGGCACATTTTTGTCTCTACACTGTTTTAGCCACTTCAAAACGCAGTCTTCAATGTCTTTCAACTCACATTCTTTGAACCGTTTAACTTTTGAAGAAAGTTTGCTTTCGTCTTCAATTTTGTCTTTATTTTTTTAAATTGTAGACTACGTGCTGGAAGGAATGTTAAATTCTGACACGATTTCCAATATCATCTTTGTTGGATTTTCTTCCACACATTTTATAATCTTGCGTTTTACTTCGAGTGTCACCGCACACCTCTTCTTTTTGTCGGTCATCCCTACACCACAGAACTACACTAACAGGAGAAACAACAACACAGGTAATGCACGCACCCTCTCCAGTAGGAAGATAAGAGGTCACTGACTGGCAGCACTGCAAAAACCCCGCCAAAACAATAGAGGAGGGAGGGGCCGCCATTATAGGCTCATGTCTGGACACGTCGTCTTAAACACGAGGTTTTAAATTGTATTTCCCCGAGGTTAAAACATTTGTTATATTGAGGTTTTCATAGTATTTTCTTCGTTGTATAAGGGTATAATTTGCATTGAGTGTTATGGAAAGTTGAAGGGGATTTAAAAAAATTTGTTATATCAAGGAATTCGTTGTATCGAGGTTCATTATAGCAAGGTTCCACTGTACTTAATTAAATACTTTAAGTAACTACAGACAGAGAGAGGGAGAGTGATATGGTTTCTTCGTTTAATTCTTAATCAGCCCCTGGGTGGATCATGAAATTTAATCACCAGATAATTTAGATTTCACTTTAATCAATAGATAAATTCGTGCCATTACTTTGAGTATTTGGACAAGCGTAAACTTTGTAGGTAGTTATACTATACTGATTTCAATTGTTGTTAATGCTAAAGGTTCATTTAGAGATATACATTTAATGGTAAATATCAGTAAAAAGACCAACTGTATATAAATACGCGTTTTGCTCAATTGTAAATTTGTTTAAAACTGGACACATATTCTTTACAGGTAATCCATGACAAGTCCAGTAATAAAAATATAAATTACAATTTTAGGCCCATTCTACTTTTACAGTTTATACAATTTTTATTTACGCTCTATCATAGACAGTTGCAGTTTAAATAATATAGACATATTTTTGATGCACGGAAATACATGTTTACTGCAGATTTATTTTAATTTTGTCTATTCGCATATTTTCAACTTTTTTGGCTTATACAGAAATTTAATTTTTTTAGTGTGGTACTTCTTGTCAAGTGTACAATTATTTGATATATTTTAAAGTTGTTAGTTTATTTAGGTGTAGCCTACATATTATTTTCAAAATTCATTTACTTTGTTCTCAGTAACAGTTTTGCAAGACACAAGGGTATTGAAATGTTTGTCAGTGAAAATTGAACTTACGTGTTCTAGGTTCCATCTACAATGTTAAACATCTCAAATTGTAGGTACATTTATAGTTTTAAGATTTTTTTTCAAGAGCCAATATTTGTTGGCCACATCATATTTGTACAAATCTATAAAAGTGAATTACTGAGATTATAAATTTTTGTTAATCTTTTTTTTTTTAAATTAACAAAATTCTCATATTTGATTCTTCTACGATAACGAATACGTAGAAGTGAACAAATAATGTTCTTTGGAAAAACTATTCAAAAAGCATACTTTAGCCACAATGCCTAATTTTACTGTTCAACATTTTTTAAATTCTCAAAATTTGAATTTTTTGGTTATTCTACCATAACGTAAACATATGATTAAACAATTTATGTCTCTTGACAAAACTCTTCAAAAAGCATACTTTAGCCAAAATTTGTGTTCTAAATGAGATTAATACAACTCTTAATAGTTTACCAATTTCCCAAAGGGACATACCTAGTGTACGTGTTTATCAAAATGGTAGATTAGCACATATACAGATTATATAAACGGATTTTATTATTATTTTCAATTAAACATGGATTCTCATGGTCTACTAGGGGTTGATTAAGGATTTAACGAAGAAACCCTTGTCTTTAGTAGCTTAAAGTATTTAATGAAGAATAAGTAATACAAAAAATCTTTGATACTTCGACAATCCGTAAACTTTGACATGGCCGTGACTACATACAGTAGGCAGGTGTACGCAGTGACTGGGCATGTGAGCAAGAGCTTCCCCATCCCCTTCTATTTCAACTTAGCAGATAGAGATCGAGTCAGTATTGTTTGAACCGTATAGAAAGTTAGACATGCTTTAGTTTTGTGATATAGTATAGTAATTTGTGTAAAAGCTGTTCTTTATTATTTACTGAACTGTATTTTTTAGTTTGAGTTGTTGTTTAGAAACGTATTTTGTTTCATTTATTTCTTAGTTTTGTTTTAAAAGTTTATTTTTTAAAATGTCGGAAAAAAAATGGAAAAGATGTGAAATTAGATGCTCTAAAAAGAATAAAGGTGAAATTGTAAACAAAGTGGCGTGTGATCTGAATGTTGGTCGATCCACAGTACTTGGATCAAAGAAGAGATCTGATATAGACGAGTCGAGGTGTGCGAAGAGACTGTACAGAATCGATAGGAGAAAGAAAAAGTATGAAAAATTTGGAGTACGAAAAAGTAAGTGAAGCACTATCAATGGTTTAGATGAAACGGGAAAAAAGAAAGCCTATCTCAGGACTGATACTACAAGAGAAAGCTTAAAAAATTTATAATGAGTTTAAAGAAGAGGGAGAGCCTGAATTCACTGCGAGTACGGGTGGTTAGACAGATGGAAACCACGTTATAGAGTAAAACAGTTGAGCATCTGAGGTGAAAAATTGTCAGCAAATCCAACTAGCGTAAGTGAGTTAAAGTTAAAATTTCAAACTCTAATTGATCAAGAAGGACTTAGTGGAGAACATATATACAATTCTGACGAAACAGGCATAAATTTCCGAATGCTACCAACCAAAAATTTAGCGACAAAAAAGAAAAAGCTGCAGCAGGTTATAAAAAAAGAGTTACTGTTTTGGCCTGCAGCAATGCAACGGGTACGCATAAACTAAAATTAGCTTTCAAAAACCCTGAATGTTCAAAAATGTTAAGAAGAGGGGCGATAGTTTTTATTTACCTGTTTGGTTCAACAATCAATTTAATGCTTGGATGTCGGAGGGAATTTTCAATGAGTGGTTCCACAAACAGTTCATTCTTGAAGTTGAAAAAAACTTAAAATCAAAGAATCTTCCAAGGAAAGCACTTTTGATTCTTGGTAATGCAACGACTCACACAAGTATAGACATTATTCAAGACAAAGGAATAAAGGCTATGTTCCTGCCACCTAATGTTAGCTCCCTGTGCCAACATATGGACCAAGGGGATTTGGTGAGTGAATTGACTTATTAGAAAAATTTAAACAAATTGATATGTTAGATGGCTTGCTCAGACATGAGGTGAGCTTAGTTCTTTTACTCTGGTACATTCTTGGAGGAAGCTCTTAGATCATGAAGGGAATGAGTTTACTGAAACCATTGAAAAAGAAGAGTCAAGCAATAATGAACTTACTGTTTTAATGGAGAAAATTACAGGCTGTGAAGGTGTTTCAGTTAATGATGTTAAAGAGTGGATTACTCAGGATGAAGAAAGTGAACCGACTTCAGATGAAGAAATCATCACAGCATTACAACATCTCAGAAAATGGCCATGAAAATATTCCACAACCAAAACTAACACATAGCGAAAGTGTGAAGTTCATCGAGGGAACCCTCCAATATTTACAGGAACAGGGAGCGCATCTGGCACGGATATTCTTTTCCTTCGACGGCTCCGTGATAAAGAAGAAATCAAAATGAAAAACAAATAAAAATGACCAAATATTTTGTGCAGTAAGCTGTAAATATTTTGTTCAGTAATAATGTAAGTTAACAAGTTACTTTTACTTTTGTTAAATATTATAGTATTCATTAAATTTGTTCAATTTTCTTATAAAAGTTGTGTTTTTAATGCTCCCTATGTTATTATTGTATGTTCAATACACTCCCTATAGTTCGGCATTTTGATACTTCAACCCCCCCCCCTAGATCACAAAGTGTCGAACTATCGAAGTTTACTGTATAATGTTTATTGAATAATACTATATATAAGTAATAGACATTGCAATAACAAGCTACTACAGACAGAGCGAACCGAAGCAGGGCTATTAGTATATGTGCGTATATTTAATAGTAGATAAAGTTAAGTTGTTGATATGATGAATCTTTCACCAGTGTCTAAAAATAAATATGGTTAGGTCATATTCAGTGAAGGGAAAAAAAAGAAGAAAAAACTGTGTATAATAAATATTCATAAAATTGTTCTATTTGAAAACTCTGGTCTTTTAAGAGAGCAGTTGAAAAGGTCGCTGACATGGTAGGAGTAGGAAAATGTAGCATCTACAACATTATTTCAGTGTATAGAAACAATCATATTTTAGGACTAAAATCTTCTAAAAACATAAAAATAGACCCTTGCATATTTGAGAAAATTTATGATTTTACAAAATGTAGAATATGGTGGAAGGTTCATGAGTTTTTCTTTAACCCTAGAACACTAGCGTGTTGTAGTAGACTGTTATTACTAGAGTACGTAAATTGTACGTGTTTTTTTTTTTTGTTTATTTTACCAAGCATTTTTTTTACATTCCACTAATGAATTATTTATAAAAACGAATAACACGTTACTTTACCAAATGCCTGTATAAAACTACTGTTGACAATAAGGTTACAAGTTTGTTTCTTTTGGCTTTGTAAGAGACAACAGTTAGATCTTCGTGAAATAAGAACATGCTACTGCTTACTTGACGATTTTTGTACTTTTGGTAGGTCCCTCTCGTTCTTCTTTATTGTGCCAACAGTTGTCAGGTGACATTTATTCAGAAGATGTTCTGATAATGGCACACTCGTGAACCAATTATCCATGGTCACGTTGCGGTTACTACCTGAAATTGTTCCACCAACTAATTTTTCAACGAAAAAAATCGGCTGCAGTATATGCTAAGTAAGGAAGAGAATTATTTAGCATATACTTAGTGCTATTGTCACACATCATGACGATTTTGATTCCGTACTTGTTTGGTTTATTTGGAATGTACATACGGAATGGACATTTCCACCTAAACCCAACCATTTGTTCATCAATTGTTCCATAAAAGCTTGGTTTATTATGTGTCTTACAATTTTCCACAAACACATCCCATATTTCTGATATAGCCGACAGCTTATTGTCAATTTTCCGCTGTTCCCTGGTAGTTTAGTTGTCAAATTTTAAGTGTTACCTAACTATTAGCGACACGCCAAAATAACGTGTTGAAGTTTTCTTTGACTACTAGCACTACGTAAAGTTTACGTGCTGTAAAAAGAATAACCAAAAAAGTCGAGACTGAACGAACGCAAACCACTACTACAACCACACAGTCTCAAGGGTAACTGGCTGCTGAAAGCACTGCTCCTCAGGCTTTGGGCTGGTATGGAGGGGAGGGCGGGGATGAAACGAAATGTCGTCACCACGCTTCACAGTTCTAGGGTTAAGAATGTACAGCCCTCAGTGGAGAAAGTGTTGTGCACAGTGAAAGAATACACTTACTGAATTCAATATAGTTTCACAATTCTTCATCATGACCGCTATAACCCCTTAAAAGTTCAGTGACATCGAGAGATAAAAATTAACAAAAATTGCATCATCTGACTATATTTTATCCTGGGTCAAAATAAGTATAATAATTGATCAATATATATATATATATATATATATTTGTGTTGTAACTTTGGAATTATTATTATTAAATATTATTGAATTTGAGGACAAAATGCTTTTTGAACCAACTTTGAAAGATATTATACTGTTTCAAAATATGCGAGAAAGTTAGCAGATGTTGTTTTTTAAAAGTCATAGCTTTTTGAATTGTTTAACAGTAAATTTCAGTTTGGATTTCTGCCAAATTTTAAATGTACAATATTTTTTGGTGTATTAAAGAGGTTGGGCGTCAAGTCTGTAACTATTTAATTAATCTGGGATGATATTCTTAATTTTTCAATAAAAGTTGGGTGCCATTTTGTAATGTTTATTACAAAAAAATAAAATAAAAATTATTATAAAGAAGTACTCTTGAAGAGAGCATAAAAAGTCTCTCTGAGGTCGCAAGTTCTTTAAAACAGTGTACTTTGGAGAATTTGAAATAAAATACAGAATCCTTCTTTCTGAAGGAATTAATTATTAATTAAGTTATTATTGATGAACGTTTTTTAATAAATTTCATACAAAATTAAAGTATTACAGTAGAACCCCTCTTAACCGGTCTAGTCGGGACTGACACCCGGTACGGTTGCCCGTTTGGCCGGTTAATCAGAGGTTCCCCTGAAAAATCGGTTTTCGTTGAAAGAAAGCTTATTTAATCAGGTAGCGCTAAGAATTATGAAATTAAGATGTTATTGCAATTCATTTTATTGTACATAAATATATCTTATATATTATTATGTTATGTATATTATACATCAAACATGAAAAAATTAAACACTACAAAGCTCGTTTACAGATTCCCCTCTGTCAAGTCTTTTGACACATTTAACCGCGTCTCAAACGAAACCAACACATGCGCTTCCGTTTTTTTCTTTCTTAACTCACTCATTTTTATTTACTGTAATATACCCGTCAAAGACAAGAAGAAAACTGAAAAGAAATGTTATATTTTTCATATGTAAACTAAAATGATTCGTGGAAAAAAAGCGGCCATTCAAACGTTTTTGTGGGTGTATGTCTGCTATACCGACGGGTGCCAATGCCGCGGTGTTTTTACGGCGCCGACAATGGGATACCGCTATCGACAAAGTCGTTTGATATCGCCGCCGCTTTGTTTATACGTCGCCGACAATGGGATACCGCTATCGACAAAGTCGTTTGATATCGCCGCCGCTTTGGTGCCGCGGTGTTTTTACGCCGCCGACAATGGGATACCGCTATCCACAAAGTCCTTTGATATCGCCGCCGCTTTGGTGTTTCAATTACAATTTATTTTCGGAAACTATCATCCAACCAGTACACTACGACATAGGCCGGTTAATCCGAGGACCGGTTAATTCGAGGCTGGTTAACAGAGGTTCTACTGTACCTGAAAAGACAAAATTATACGTAATATTCTACACTTTATATTAATCCAAAATTATAATTCTTTAATACTTTATTTATTATTAATTTTATGGTCGCAACTTAATTTCAAAATAATATCTCTCATTATTCAAAATGTAATATTTTTATATTACACAATCTCTTTTGCAAAATATTTATTTTTCATTAAATTAAAACATCTAATTTAACAAGTCAAACAATGAATATCTTTTAATTGTATAGTTCTTTAAACATTATCTTCAAACAAAATATTTTATTTATTGAAAAAACACGTGATAATTCTACATACATAATATCAAAATTTCATTAGTGAATTACCATTTCTTGTTATTTTTGTTTGATTTATTATAGAACATAATTTAAGCGTGTTATACCAAGCATGCATTTATACACAGAAGTTAAATTGTACCTTTTACATAAAACTTTCAATTTATTCACACTACTTCCTGGTTCAAACCACACGGCGTCGTTTTAGCAAAAATCCTCTCTTTTTAGAAAATAACTTTTTTAGTTTGACTTTTTAATTTTCTAATAATCACAATTGTCTACTTCTTCTTTGTCTTTTATTCAGAACATTTGAGTTAAATCACATAGTTTTTCTTAAAAACACATATACTTGTCTTTTTTTGAATACGTTTCCCTGCTTTCGCGGTACGGCTTTGTGTATTGTATTATGTTTTACAAACACGTCTTCTCACTCTAAAAGTTTATTTCTTTTTTATTTAAACTAACTTACAAAATCATGTGATATTTCTTTAAGTAGAACTTCTAGTCCTTTATAAAAAAAAACTTTCTTTCTTGGTTCGGCTTTGTCTTGGCAAACATACTTATTTTTTATATGTCTTTCCTCTTAGAGCGTTTAGATCCAACAGGATTGAACCCAGTTGGCAACAGCCTTCCCAGTCTCACTTACAATGCTGATGTCATTATTTTTCTAATAACTAAAATTATATCTGTTTTAAATATTAACATACTTTTAATAAATTTCTCTGATCATTTTGTACTAATTACTTTTTTTATTTTATTTTATTCAAAAAACAGAATACATTTCCTGTTTATTGCATGGAGTTAAACTTATTTTCTTATTCAAACCAAGAGAAACAAACTGAAAATGTACACTATTACAAGTCTGGTAAAAGGGGGAAAAATATCTTCCTTGACAATAGAGATGACATAATTCTTTGGAGGCAAAAATATTAGAGAACAATAAACAAATTTGAAGGAGAAGGTTGACGAATATACCACCAGGAAGATTTTATATAAAGAGATATACCACCTACGAATATATATAATCCAGATTTTTTTAATTAGATTTTTAATCAAAGTCTTCTAAAACTATATCATCGGATAGCCTAAAATCATGTTTTAGGCATCTTTTAATTAAAAATTGTCCAGACCCTATCTCTTTGTAGTCGTCCCCCCATACCAGTCTATCCACAGCCCTTGTGAGGGATCCAGCACACCCCTGACTGGTTATAGTAAAAATGAACAACTACTGAACCTTACCAATAAGTTAAATGATAGAAAAGGAATTAACTTGAAGTAAAACAAAATTTCAATGGCATCTTTGGTTTTAAAAATTATTTTTATAACTTTAATTATGTTCAGTTATGGTTGTCTAATTTTCAAATGTTCAACTGTCCAGATAATTATTTAATATGTTAATTTACATATTTACAAATTAAATTTAGTGTTCATATAAAACACTTTCAAAATTATATTTCTGTACAAAAAGTGCACAGTTTAGGTAATAAATATTTCATTTATAATCCAATAATTTTACTGCTAAAATTAAACATTGCCAAATAATATGATTGTATTATATAGCAGAAATCAAAAATGTTATATGCTCGGATATTGTTCACATTAGCGGTGGATACTAAATACTTGTAAACAAAAAGTCTTTAATTTAAAGATATACAAGTTTTTCTCTGTTCAGTGTTAGAATATTTCCTGGCTTAATTACAAGAGGTTGTACATAAAATGTTTCTAATTTTAAAAATATACTCTTCTGGGTAATTTAACTTTATAAATTAAAATTTTAATAATTTTTAACAAACTAAAATAATAACAATTTTCATAATTCCCTCTTAAGAATAGTATAATTATTGTTGGGATAGAATGTGTGGTAAGATATGCTTTGTTCCCTCGAGGTAAAATAATTTTATAAAAGTTCCCTCACCCATCCTCTGACCTTTTGGCCTGCATAAACAACTAGTCTATTAGATGTTTTTTCTGAGTTATTTATAGTTATCCCTAGTCTAGTGTTGATTTCTTTTTTGTTTAAGGTTAGTTTAAATGGTTTTAGATGTAAGATATTTATTCATGGTTTTAATTAACTGCTGTAATTATGTGACCAACCAAGGTATAACTGATTATAAGGTACACCTCAGCTCTAACCTTGGTTGGTTATTTTTTTTAATGCTATTTTTTGATATATCATACATGTAGACATCGCCGTACTATCTATAATCAAATCTATAAAATAATCAAAGTCAAAATTGTTCAGTAATAGTCATCTTATCATAGCACACATAAGTTTTTAGTGGTTTTGTAACATATTATATCTGAATTGGAATATAAACTGTCCGAAGAAATAAAACTAGAGAAAGATAATGCTATAGCAGATGACAGCAAAAATATTAATTGAAACTTATGTATACTTCCACGGAAACAAGGGTAGTGTTAGTGGTGATAGTCTTTTCTTGACTCAGAGCATCAATTTCATACCTTCTTTTTGTTGTTGTATTATCTAGACTTCAGACTTTGTTAAGTAACTCTACCCGCTCAAAAAGAACATTAATTGACATTAACTCAGACTAAACCATTGATATAAAAATATCTACTGGATCATGCTCTCACATGGACTAACAATACAAGGAATGATCCTGTTTTCTAGTGATCCCCCACTCTTTTTAGAGAAGCTTCATGTGCTTTACACAAATTATTTTTTGTTAGTGTCTGTTATTTTCACCTCTCTTGCTGTTTGGTTATTTCAGTTATTACATAGTTTTGTTTAAATGTTTTGTATTATGCTTGACCCTTGTGTGGTGTATTAGTGGATTAATTATTATACTAAGAAAAGTTCTGGACTGTCATTTCACCAATAAGCATTAATCTCATTTCATATTACAATAATTACTAACAATAAAAATCTTTATTATTAAATAGCAGTGGATGAACAAAATTATCTATCATCTTATTAGACATTGAGTAGTTTTAATTAAAATATTAAAATTAATTAATTTCTAATCTAGGTATTGTAATTATTTCTAATCTAGACAGACTTCCTTAATTTAAAATTTTATAATCTTATGTAATTACCCCTTTCTTAGAACAAACTGTGCAAAACTATATTTTACAACTTTTCACTCTTTTTCTTTATTTGAAACATAACCATTACAGTACTAAAATATATAATTAGTTTCTTGGGGCCACACTAAAAATTTTAATTTTTGTACTTTTAACATTATAATTGTAATATTTTTGTGTGTATGTCTACATATATTTTTTTCCGTGGTTAGTTGTGTTTTAAAAATTGAGGTTTAAAATTATTGAAGGTATGTAAATACTACAACTTACTTACTATTACTTACAATAGTAGATGCATAATATATAACATATAGACTACTGATTTTTTTTTTAAAAAAGCCTCTATATGGCACATTTAAAAACCTGACAGTGATAAAAGTAGTTCATGGAGCAAAAAGATTGAACTCTACTGGTCTAAGGCTTGATAGAACAAATATAGAGTAATATTTTTCTTATTAGCATTGTAGGCCTAATAAAAACATTATTCTAATACAAAATAAATCCATTGCAGATATACAAAAGATCTGCAATGATTTGACAAGGTGTGTAATTTTTAATATGATAAAAAATATCATATTACAGTAGAACCCCTCTTAACCGGTCTAGTCGGGACTGACACCCGGGCCGGTTGCCCGTTTGGCCGGTTAATCCGAGGTTCCCGTGAAAAATCGCTTTTCGTTCAAAGAAAGCTCATTTAATCAGGTAGCACTAAGAATTATGCATTTAAGATGTTATTGCAACTCATTTTATTGTACATAAATGTATCGTATATATTATGTTATGTATATTATACATCAAACATGAAAGAATTAAACACTACAAAGCTTTTTTACAGATTCCCCTCTGTCAAGTCTTTTTACACATTTAACCGTGTCTCAAACGAAACCAACACACGCTTCCGAAAACTGAAAAGAAATGTTATATTTTCCATAATGTATACTAAAATGATTCGTGGAAAAAAAGCGGCCCATCAAACGTTTTTGTGGGTGTATGTCTGCTATACCAACGGGTGCCAATGCCGCGGTGTTTTTATGCCGCCGACAATAGGATACCGACAAAATCGTTTGACTCGCCGCTACTTTGATGCCACGGTGTTTTTATGCCGCCGACAATGGGATACCGCTATCGACAAAGTCGTTTGATATCGCCGCTGCTTTGGTGTTTCAATTACAATTTATTTTCGGAAACTCTCATCCAACCAGTACACTATGATATAGGCCGGTTAATCCGAGGCTGGTTAACAGAGGTTCTACTGTATATATATATATATATATATATATATATATATATATATATATATATATATGTGTGTGTGTGTGTGTGTGTCTTAATAGTATACAAAATCATGTACAAAAAGTTACCTTTTGTTCCTATTTATTGCTATTGTGGTAGACAGTCATAGACTTCTATATAGACAATATATTGATATTTTGTCAAAAGCAAAATTAGTTTGAAGATTGTATATTTTGAAACTTGTCAAACTTAAATAGAGTTTATTTGAAAAAGAGCCAAACCTAATGAAAATTTTAACATGAATAGACTAATTGCAAAACATTAGTTTGTAGATTTGCTCAAATAGTTTATTTTAGGATTGTTTTGATCACTAATTTATCACCCATTGATGAAATCCAATTAATAAAATTAGTAGAAAAGAATATATAAAAATAAAGACAACACTAACAAACATGTCAAAACTAATTCTTTGATAAAAATACTTATACTTAAAAACATACAAATAAATTGTCATTTTTGTATATTCTCAAACTTCAGGCTTTGGCATTCTCACTATTGGGTTCTTAGCTTTGTTTATACTTAATATAATAAGTATAAAACAATATAATATAATTAGTAAAATAAATGAAGAAATAATTATATTAACGTAAGTAAAGAAGTTATAAAATCAAAACCATATTCAGAGGATGCTTGACGCTTGACACTCAATGTAGGGATCCTTATAGATAACCAGACGGCAGAAAACTTTATTAAACTAGCAATCTCGTAGTTATTTTACGCAGATGATCCCATCTCTGTTCTGTTGTTTTATCTTGACTTCATGATTTTAACCTCTTGATGCCCACGCCCGCATATATGCGAGCAGCCGACTGCCCTGCCAGCAGCCCACGCCCGCGTATATGTGAGCTGGCGTCAGCTGTTTTTTTTTTTTTTTTTTTTTTTTTGTATTAGCGGTTATACTGCTACGATGTATTTGGTATTGAACTGTTCAGCAGAATGCAGGGAAATGAGAGGTAATTTTTGTTTTAGTGCTTCTTAGTCTGCATCACTGCAATTTTTGTTTCACTTTCATTATTTCACCAGCTGTCACTGTATAGCTGTGGTAGCTTCCTTTGTTGTTGTGTCTTGGTAAACAAACCGTTTATAATGTCTAATTTGCATGAACGTGAAATATCGGAGTATTTATCTCGTGATGATTTTAGTGATTTTTTAGACAGTGATAGTGATAATGACGAGATAATACGTAGTGTAGTGACGTGTTCAAGTTGTGTAGTGGAAAATGTTCCTGGACCTTCAGGCGATACAACGACGCATTGTAACCTATATTACAATCCAATTGCTGGCCCAAGTGTTGTAAATAGTGAAATATATAATTGTAATAAATATAAGAGTACTGAAAATTATGTACCAAAAACATATATAGCTTGTATATTTGTTCTTTTTTAATTTAATGTAAAAGCTACAATAAACAGTGTGAAAATCTGCATTTTTTACTTTTACGATTGTTTACATTTTTGCATATAAGTTATAATATTTTTTATGATATGTGCCTATATATACATTTTTGTGTTGGGAATTAAATTTCCTACAAAATGTATGTAACGATTTTACAATTAAAAAAAATTATAGTTTTACTATAACTTTACTTTTGAAATTTCAATATAAAATTTTTTTAAATAAAAATAAAGTAAAAAAATATATATTTGGCCTAGATAATGTAACTTTTTATACCATTTTCATATTCCCCTGTTTTTTTCTGAACAAAAAATATATATATTGATAGGTTTGCTTCATATTTAGATTTTATATGAATTTTCATAATAATGTCTGCAAATTTGCGAAAAATACCCGGGCTGGAGCTTATATTATACTTATCATAAGTCGGGCTTCAAAAGGTTAAAGGACAGACCACATCCATATAAATAGAATGTCAAATGAAGTCGTTGACTTTGTCTCAATCTCTTCTGTGTAAAATCTGTTCTGTTGCTCTACTCAGACACTATGGTTGTCAATGGCAGATTCCATTCATAAATAGAATAACAAATTAAATTAATAACTTTATATCTAGCTCTATTCTATATATATATATAAACTATTACATCTTTGCTATGGGTGCTGAACACACAGATTTTTCAGGCGGTGACTCTCCATTTAATCTGAACAGGTTGTACATTTTGATAAATATGTTTAAAATAATGAATTTTCCTTTATTGACAACTGCAATAGAATTCTTCTTCTAATTTATAGAAATGTATTGTACAACTAATTAATTATATTTAATGGATGATAAAAAAAGTTAGTTCTATATTGCCTTCACTCATAAACTTCAATCAATATATTGCTTGGAAAGTACTTGTAAAACATTACCTGTCAGAAAAAGATAAACTTACTTGTAATAAATCAAATAAGTATTGAAAATAATAATATCACAATATCTGATATTTTACTTACTGTTTTTACTTTATTGTGTTATTACTTACTGTTATCTGTAATAGTACATTCTGAATTAAATTCCTCAATCTCCAATGTTTTTAGCTTCATTATTTTTACTAACTCTGAAACAAATGCAGATAATATTTGTTTAAACATTTTATTCGGAGTCTATCAAATTTTGATCTTATTTATGAAAAAAATCAAGGAAGTAAAATATTACCTTTAATGAATGTAAATATTTCTCGTATAATGATAAGACTATCATTAAATGTCAAATTATTAGACAACAACAAATCAACTTACTCATGGAAATAAACTATGTCGAAGAGAGATTTAGTGAATCTTGTAATTTATGCATATATAAAACCATCTTTATAATTTCTTAAATCGCTTCACATGTCCTCATATCATGTGACTTAGGTGTGTATATATCAAATTGTCTACACTCGCTAAGCATGGTCGAAATCTTGAGCTAGACTTGAAATTATGTATATCTATGAAATACTTTTCACTATCTATGGATCTGTTGATATCTCATGTCAGTTATACCTGAAGTTGTGTATATATGAGAGAGTCTTCCTTTTCAATCCAGCTGTTGATATCTGAGGTCAGCCAAACTATGCATATAGAAAGTAGACTTCGCTATTGGTATTCAATCAAATGTAAAGAATACACATGTAAAATGTGAGACAGTTGGAGATGGTAACTGATTGGGCAAACTACAACCCTTTTGTATTACAGTGGTCCATTATAACTAGCGAGCACCAAGTTATAGTAAATCGATCAAGTGATTATTGTGAGAATTTATTTAAATCTTTATTTTGTATTTTAGTGTATCGAAGAATATTTATTTGTTTTTTTATTAATTATTAACTAATTACTCTAAATTTCTTAAATTGATAAATGTATAGCATTATAAACATATATTAACTAACAGTGTCTATACATTTTTTTGATGGTTTTAATATTTTTATTGTTCTTATTTAATGGTATTTTATAAATTGCATGAAACAAATTTTTAGGAATGTATTTTATGTTGATTGATTGAATCCTTTAACTCATATATGGAACATAAGGCCTCCACAAATGTCCTCTGCCTATCTTGGACAAGGATCCCTGCCTCACTCCATATCCTGCTGGCCACTTCCAATTCCTTTTTAATTGTCCTTCACTATTTTATTCTTGGTCTTCGTTTTTTCCTCCTCCCTTGGAAGTTCCATCTCAACGATTGTCTGGCAATACTATCCTGCGGCTGTCTGAACACAACATGGCCGATCCAGCACCATTTTATTCTCTTATCTGTTTGTGTTTAAACACACGTATAAAAAAAGTAATAAACCAATGAAAATATTTTTCTCATGTTTAATAAAAATAACTGTGTGATCACTGAACAAAAAGAAGTAGATCTATTATATAACTGTTAAAACTATTACAAAAAGAACCAAGATCTTTAAGTTTAAGTATATTGTAAGTTGAATTCATCAAAACATTTGAACAAAAAATTTGCAGAAATTAGTGGTCGCTATTTACTATTAAGTTTTTAAACATCAATAGGCTTCTATTGTACTATTTTCACTATGAAAACAATGGTATAAACTCTACATCTATAAAAAGTTCACTTGTTATCTGTACGTTTGACTAGCAATTTTCATTGAGTTTGTGTTATTCTCCTTTAAAATTTAGACAATATCCCCAATTTGGTTTTGGTGATAATTATAATTTCAGGTTCATTTGGTGGTCTTTCCTTGCTCTATAATTTTCAAAAAAAAATTTTTAACTTTTTTTTTATGGATACCAGAAGAAAACCATCACGGTCATCATTATCTTACAAACAAAGAGCATAAAATGCTCCTCAAAGTAAGATTAACAAATAGAATTAAAAAACAAAAATTTAAACAAAATAAAATTAACAACACTCAAACTAGCTAACAATGGTAAACATTGATAAGAATTAATATACAACAAAAACAACATAACATGTTAAAAGCTTGTAAAGACATTCTGCAACAAGTTAATAAAGATAGAAACTATAATTAAATACAATTAAAATATTACAGGGCTGTAAACGAGACTTACCAGGTTTGAATTTTTACAAATACAGAGATTTTTATTTTCTTTACTTTAAAATTGACGGAAAATCTTCTATAATTTTTTTTTTTTTTTTTTTAACACAATCATATATTCTTTTAGCTGTGATAATATACTACACAACACATTAAACAATCGTACTATAATTAAACTTTCATTATACCAAAACTAACAGAAAATACATATTGTAATTGAAACTGTTTCCTTTATTTTATTTTGTGCATAGTTCAGAGTTAAGATGCTGAAAATAGCCAACTGACTTCCCCTTTTTACGAAAAGACATGACAGCAAACGAATCCTTTGACAGTAAATGGTTGACCTTGAGTCTACATCAACTATTTGTGTATAATAACTATCCCTAGAATATGAAAATATAAACACGAATTGTTTACTTAAGAAATGAAACAATTGCTTAAATATTTTACTGGGAAAAATTTCTAAATGTATCAACTAAGAATGCTATTACTTTTTTCCAACTGGTATTTATTGTAAAAAACGAAATTGTGTTAAAATAACGAATGCCGTAGATTGTTTTAAAATACGGAAAACTGGCAAGTTGTAAGCATGGGACATCCTCCAACCAATAAAAAATATAAATAATTAAATAAATATAAATATTAAGGATATTTGATCATGTAATTAATTAATACAACTGTATTGAAAATAGAAATTAAGAATTATTCAAAATCTTAAATTACTTAAAAACTTTGAACAACAATACTTAACTAAAATAATAAAATCAAAATAAGCGCGTACCATTTGAATAGTGTGATACCCTCTAGTATGGAATTGAAAAAGGCACTGAGTTGCATCAAGGTCTCTGTAGCCAAAACCATTTGAAACGGAAAGTATATATATCACGTGAACATTACATGCAATCTAGTTGGGCGTCCCTTGCGTCAGCTTAACTCAGTCTGGCTTGGGTGGGCTTCAAGGTAGGAAGCAAGGACTGAATGGCGAGTTGAGTCAAAGATGGAACGTTTCAAGTAAAAATATATATTTTGGAAAGTGTAGTTATGTGGCAACAAAAGAAAGTTTTTGTGTCAAAAGATGTGACTTGAAGGTATCACGTGAGTAACGTTGAGATAAAGTATTCATTTTAACAAAAAGGTAACAGAATTACAAACATTTAAATCAGACTATTCACAAAGAACTCTTACTTACGCGGTTTATAAAATGCCTAGTCTAAAATGTTAATATGTATGTAGTAGTTGATAAGAAATTTAATGACAAAATAAGATTCTCTGTTTTGTAATAATCTGTAGAATATGTGGTTATTAAAAGGAGAGATTTATTAAGAACCATAATGACTGGCTAAACTTTCATTGAGTACAAACCGCTACCCACGTTTCATATGTAGCCACCTGGTAAGTACAGATCACAGCCTGAACCCTGTTTCTTTTCTTTTTATAACAAAATCAATTCAAAGTATGAAATCATCTTTGCGATAATATTCAGACAGAAGTAGTTTAATAAAAATAGAATCTGACAAGATTAAGTACTGCAAAATGGCGTCCAACCACAAAATGGACGCCTAACTTAGAAGGTCAAACTAGCTATTCTTTTTCTTTATATTTGACCATTGAATTTTCATAAACCAAATCAATTAAAACTTGTAAGATTAAAGCAAAGCAACTTACAAAATGGCGTCCGAACTAATTGGCTCTGGTCTCTAAAACCCAGGGTGTTGTCTCGTGGTAGTGGAATGTACTCAGTCATTTATAGTTCAATAATAATTGCAATAGTGGGATATTTGTTACTTTTAAACATTCATAATTGAGAATAGTAATAATAAAGTTTAAAAGATGGATACAGATAGAGAAATGTTAGATGAATCGGTCTTAGGCTTAAGTTTTTCCAAGATAGAAAAAGTGTCTGATAGGCCTGAGGAAATAGTTGAATTAAAGGAGTCAGAACAGGTTAGGTCGCCTAATGAGGAGGTAAAGTCTACATATTTTGATGATTTAATGAAATTCTTAACTGGTAACTTTAAAACAATGAATGAGAAATTAGAAAAATTGGAAAATAACTATACACAAATAAAAGAAGAAATGAAATGAAAGGAATGAATGATTAAAGCAAAGCAACTTACAAAGTCTGGTACTGCAACAATCGAATCTAAATATTTTTAATTTTAACAAAAACATTCAGGGGATGTAAAAGACAATTAAGGATATGATCAATGTCCCCAATATTGAATAAATCAAATTCGGGAGTACAAATGTCCTATACACACCTGTTAATGAAACACAATCTATTAAGATGTGCTTTACCGTTAGAACAAATGACAGAATGGGAAGTGTGGTAGATTCCCGTGTTCTATCAGAAATCCATGAATAATCATGGAATGACTGATGTGAAGACTGGTAACCACCAATGCCTCATGACAACTGACACGTATGAGTATCATAGATGGATGGTATCTTTTACTTCCTTCAGCTTATTGGACTGTATATTTGTTCATTCTCTCCCATTCCAGATGCTATAATACGTAGTACTAGTGTGACTGGGATCTGAATTGTAGCTTCCATTGCTGCTTCACCAGCTTTTGTGTTTCCCGTATGGAATACAGAATATTTTCAACCAAGGAATTCTTAGAATACATATCTTGGAGAGCCTGTAAAGCAGTTTTGGAATCGGAACACAAAAGATAGTGAAAGAAACCAGATGGAACGGTATTAAGGACTTTAAAAATAGCAAAGAGTTCAGGAATAAATATACTTGAAGCTGAGGGTAATCCTTGCATATAAGTCCGACCGGTTGAGTAATGTGAACAACCAACTTTATTGTCCAGTTTAGAACCGTCTGTGTAAATAATCCCAATAGATTGGTATTCATTTCTAATATACCTACACTTCTGACGATACATTATATCAGAAGTATTGTACTTACCTGAACAATGAAAAATTGAAATTTGGCATTTTAATAAACCATGGAGGACTAAAACATTGAGAATATTCATATATTAAAAGAAGTACAAGTCTCAAATTATTGAGGATCCATAGAATTCTAATGCCAATGGGGTAGTACAGTTCTGATGACATAAATATCTATCAGTAAAAGGGTTATTAAAACAACATCGTATGCTAGATGTTGCGGTTTGGAGTGCAGACCACTAATATATTTGTAGTTACTGTTTTCATTGAGAAAGAAATGCACCAGAAACAATATGAAGGGCACAATTATGAAGTGAATCAAGCTTTCTAATTGATGATGATCTTGCGGATAAGTAAACTATAGAACCAAATCAATCCACGATCGAACAACAGCATAGTAAAAATGTAACATACAAGTTCTATCAGCTCTCCACCGAGAACGAGAAAAATGTCTAGTGTTTTATTACACAGTGTTTCAGATCAGATAAATAATGTGGAATCGGAAAAAGCCTTTGATAAATAATAGGCTTATTAATTTAGCAGTTGCAGTAGTTTGAAGTTATGTTCCAGTGAGAAATAATAAAGACCGATGGTTCAGTTTATAGTTATCCCCTTCCTAAATATTTAACATTGTGTTGTGAGATCAGAACCTGAAGTTTGGCACCATTTCCCCACACAACATAATAGTTCCAGCCGGCTAAGTTCAATGCAAGTACCGATTCTCTCAAGTCACAGATAAAAGTCACCTGAGTTACTAATTATTAATTATTATTCTTTACAGAATTCATTTTTATTTAATAACATTTTAAATTTCAATACATCAGAAACATAATTACATTGTTGTTTGAAGATCAAGGCATAGAGGTAAAGCTCATTTTTACATTCAATGTACGTGTACCATATGACGAAAGAGACTTTTACCATTCAGAAATATATATTTAGTAGCCTATTTTCTATTAATTTTGAACAACAAAATTTGCTTGATCAACAATAAAATTTTAAAAAACACGTAATGAAAATTATTTTTTGAATTTTCTAAGAATTTTATATCCTTTTTACCTTTTCTTGTAATATTTTCTGTGTTGTATAAAGGAAAATAAGATTATAATCACTGATCATTCCTGATAGTAAAAATTTAATTATTTACATATAAATATTAGGAACTATGGTAGACACCTTGGCTCTTAAATGCCTTTTGGTTTTATATTGTTCAGGTGTAGTGATCAGTTTATTAAATTTACAACACTTATGCTTGTAATAATGATATATTTTTAGACTTGTAAAGTCTGTTTTGCATACACCATAGGTTCATTCCATGACTAGTATTATAATTATGTATATCTTTATTTAACATTAGTGTACATTTAAATTATAGATATCAAAGGTATGATGGATACACATACAACAGGGACGTGTGAGTACACTCATCTCTTTGAAAAGACTTTTGCAAGATACTACACTTTTTCTTTTTTTTTTAACTCTCTGAAAAATCAACTACATTTTTGCATTTTGAATAGCCTTTGCACATTTTGAATTCCATAATTCAATTTTGAGTAAATGAACCTATATTTGGTTTTCTTTAAAGTGGTGTTTTAGACTTCCATAGAGTTTTAAGTTACTTAATTAATATAAAACTTCCTGAACATAAATTATTTATTTTTAGAATTAGTTTAATTTCAGAACTTCCAAGAAACTGATTCTGAAAATTACTTTGAATAGCCCACCAATTTTTAAAAATTATTACCTTCAAGATCCACTATTATTTCGCTAACCACATCTAAACGATTAATTGTCAAGAGCGCCTTCAAAATTTTACCAATTGTTGCGTCTCTGTGTTGAGTAAAAGTAATCAAGACATTTTCAGTATAGTCTGGACAGTGACCAAAGACTCTATATTGTCCATATTCAATGCACTAAACAAATTAAAAATGGATAAATTACAAACATTTTATATTTTTAATATAATTGTCTTTATAGAAGTAAAAGGTATAATAATTAATGATTTGCATAAATTGATATATAATGTCTTAAAGAAATTACATAACCATTTATTTTTGTCATTGGGATTTCCAAATACCAACAAAAGGGAGCAAGCAATATTTAAATAAAATAATTAAAAATATAAAATGACCACCTCTTTTGAATAGTACTAATATTTAAAAAAAATTAAAACTAAGTTTAATAAAATTAAAGAAACACAGTTAAAAAAAAAAAAACTGTTTTCAAGTTGTTATATTTTTATAAAAGGCAACAAGATTTATAGGAAATTGAACCTTAGATATGTTGAATTTCTTAAACTCTATTCAAGTTCTAGAAATGATTGTATATGGATGACCATAGCCTTGTTATAGAACAGCTGTGTTAAATTCAACAGTCTCCAAAAACATAACGATTTCAGCTAATTTCTTGAAGTGAGTTTCAACTCGATAACAGATGACTTTTATGCTCCGAATAATTAATCCTATTAGTGTTAAATTAACCCTAAACAAGTGATTTAACATTGTAATTTTTCATTTATCAAAATAAAATTTTGCAAAATTAGTGAGTGTGTACTTTATGTAGTACGTGCCAAAGCAATTTAATTTAAATTTGTTTGTGACAAAGTGGAAAATTCTTAGTTAAATTTTTAGAATAAATTCTCATTGCACGATAATATTTACTTACTTTATTTCATATTTTAGGTGAGCCTGTGACTATAAAAAGTTGTTTTTTTTAGTGATTTTTTATCAAATAAAAAAATAACAGTAAAGTTATGATTATTAAATGCTGTAAATTATTAAATAATGGAGTAACACTATATGGTAAGGATTTTAGACAAATGGCTGGCATTCAAAGAAGTAAACTATAGGTATTCATTAACTTCAGGACATAATATAATTTTTAATAGAGTGAAAGAGAAGTTTTTAATTAAGTTACATTAATATTATTTTATCTGCACTTTGAAAGTAGATAAGTCCAAATATAAATGATCCCATTATTTTGAAGCATATTTTATTTTGCAAAAAAAAGAATAAAAAAAGGTTCAAAATATCAACATTTCTTTGAACTTTTCGAGGAATTCAAATAATTTAATATTAAAAAAAAAACTTTTATCTTCTTATTACTGTATTTTTATTTGTAACCCCCAATATACTTTGCAAAATTACTTATTGTTTCTCTCTATTCCTAAAAAACATATCACTAAATTCACATCAGAAAAGTGAAATCTCAATAATGAATCCTATGAGCGGTTATTGGTATTACCGAAATAGATAATGAGCTATATTTATAGTGCACAAATGTTATAACAGAAATAGCAACTGTTCTTACCGATAATTCGGAATTTGGCAGATTAAGCTGAGCTCCCAAATCTTTCCAGTTTGAATAAATAACACTGTCTGATGTAGCTGTAAGCAGTTTACTTATAGTTTTAACAACTTTCATGCCACTTTTTTCTATAAAAAGGAAACAAGCATGTACATTGTCGAGGTCCTTTGCAACTCTTTCAATTATTTGTTCCAAATTAACATTCTCAGCCTTTAGAATTAAATCTCGCATAGCTTCTAGTTCAGGATTTCTTGGTGGTTTCCTAGGGAAAAAATCAAAGAAAAATATATTAAGAAGAACCAACTTTTAATTTATTGCAAAATGTTAAACTGCAATAAACACCAGGTGAATATGAATGAAATAAATCAAATACATTTAGTAAGTCAAGCACAAGACTTTTATTCAAAAGTCAAGTCCCACTGCTAGCTTGTAGTGAAAAAGTTTCTGCAGACCAGTATTAACATAGTTGCAATTTATATTAGGTTTATTCCCTTGTCTTATTCAAAGATCTGATTAACCTATTCCCTCACTACTTTGATAACCATTAAGTAAAGTATACAAATTATATAAAAATTTAAAAACAATGAATCAAACAAAAGTTAAATTAATTACATGTCAATTATAAAAATAATTCATGTACAAATACCAACTTGTTTTTATTTCCATCTTCTCGTTTTTAAAATGACTTAGAAATTATTTTAGGAGTACAGTAAGTGCTGTAAAAGAATGTAAAATGTGGAAAAGAATATTAAGTATGCAGTATAAATTTATGCTCAATATCTACATACAAAACATCTTATCAATAAAATTGTTATTGTAAACAAACAACTGTTTTAATGATACAGTGTAAACTTCAAATGATTAATTTATATATATATATATATATATATTATAATTACCAAATATGTTTTGTGGAAATATCAATAATGGAAAAAAGATAAAAGGAAAGAAATACAATAAGGAAAGGGCTTCACAAAAAAGTGAACATTAAAAAACACTAAATTAATATTTTGTCATGTTTTTCAATAGGAACATAAAATTTTTAAACAAAAAGTTTTTTTTTTTTTTTTAAGGTGTCTTGATGAAAAATGTATAAATAATGTTTGGTTTTGTATTTACACATAGCTTGGACAGTGTGTTTTCAGCATAGTACAGTAATTAATTAAGTCAAAGTGCTAATACATCCTTCCTCCTACCTAACAACTAATATAACATCCAAGATTCGATTCTCCTAATGCATAGTAGAAGCAACAGAATAAGAAGCTTATATTGAACAGTCTGTATATTATAATTAAAATTTAGGTTTAATGTTAATTAATTCTCCTTTAATTTTATGTTAATGTGCTATTTTCAATTAAGATTTTAATTAAAATGACAAAAATATTTAACTTGTTCCAATGTTTTGATTACTAAAGAGTCATTTATGGTACATTTCTTGTAACAGAACATGATGGTTTGTCATAAAACATCTTTCTTTCTTTGAAAGTTGACTTTCTATTTCTAATAGTACAGATTATATAATTAATTTTTCATTCAGAGACTTAACATTTTATTTTATTATTATTATTTTCATTTTTATATTTTTTAAATTTAATGCTTTTTGTATAGCCTATCCTATAAAATTGTATTATTTCTGTGGTGTTACATATTGTGCAAGATATTTCTGTACACTGTATGTTACAACAATTTGTTTTTAGTTCCAGCTTCATTAAATAATTAATAAATAAAAATTAAAAACATACAGTATTACGTCTAAAATACATGATGGGAAAATGTTACCATTATTAATAAATGAATTACTACAACAATCAGTATAAAGGTTGATAAACACTATATAAACCTACTTAAACATGGTTGTGTTGTTTCAGACAGATATCTCTATGCAATTATGAAATTGTGCAGGGATAATGTAGTAGCAAACCATTGATGTCACAGTTCAAGGACGTTGTAGTAGCAAACCCATTGCTTGGCTAGGCAATCCTACTGAATGGGACACTTACTGAATGATATCATGGCTGACTTATTCTCACTATTACTGTGGCTCGAATCACCTATTTGTGTCAAATTTAGAATACAATTTGAATTGTTATTTTGACGAGCAACTCTTCTTAGCAATTCAAGGATATGAAATACAAAATAGTTATTATTTTGACTATGTGAGGTAAGAATATCCTCGACAGAGAATAGCAAAATTCTAGATAGGCCTAATTCAGGTAACTTATATAACTATTCTTCAACAAATTAAATTGCAGTGTTAATAATATGGATAAATACTCAGGATATGTAGTTAATAACATTATACAAATAAGCTACCTCTGCTAAAGTACAAAACAAGACTGAACAGTTGAGATGGAGGAGATAGGATGGAAGCTACAAAACAGGAGGTACATCATTCTAATAGGCATACTACCTTCAGAGAGTTGGTAATTATAATATACTGGTAGGTTTATTCAAGATAAATTTGACTTTTGTCTTATTTAAGTACATTAAATTAGCCGAATACTTTAATTTATAACACAATATAACTACATATAATTTCAATTTAAAAAAATAATAATAATAACCATAATATATTTACACTTAAAAATTTTGAGTAATTATGTTTAATATGAAGTTAGATTGAATAAGGAAACAAAACAAATAAATCCTATGTTTTTATTATCTCATATCAAGAACAATAGGCCTAATGAAATAATTTCTATAAATTTGTTGGAGATAAAATTATTGTAAATCATTTGTTCAATGACAAGCCTAGATATGAAGAAATTAATAAAAATTTGTGTAATTATATAAAATATGGGTGTTTTGTGAATTTAATTTGTTTTTTAACATAAATAAGAAGTTAAGAATTTGCTCAGCTAAGGGCGCCAGTAAGCTTAAAGCTTATCAATTCTGAAAAAGAGAAAAAAAAAACTTGAATTAAAATGTTCTCAGGGTCGTGATTCTTTTTAAAGTGTACTTTTCAGTGGTTTAACGGTAAATAAGAAGTCCTTATTTGTTTTCCTAAAACTGAACATTCTTTATTAAACACATTATTAAATAAATACATAAATTTATTATAAGTTTACTAAATTAAACATCCTACTTTTTTTTTGTTTATTTATTTTTTATCTTTTAAGAATGCCAAAATCTTGAATCTTTAGTTTAAATGTTGAGTTGCAACTTCTAGAAAATTATTCATTAAAATGAGTTAATTAGGCTTAGTTCGCCGATGTGTTAGTTTCCTGATGACAACTCAGCCACTGTTTGCATAATGTTCCAAATGAAAACTCGTCTGCCTCTCGAAATCACCCCTCAACAACACTCACAACAACTGTTTTTACCAATATTACTCGTTTTTACTTTTCACCCATTGTACTCCATTCAGCACTTTAAAACCGTCTTTTACTATAAAGTACATGCCTCCACATTGCATGGGAAAACACGCCCGTCTCCTTCAGTCGCTAACTCTAGACTCTCCGACACTAAATCACATTGTTCAAAAAATCATTCAAATACAAATTTCATTGTCCTCCAAATATTTCTTTTACTACTCACTAAAATACGTCCATTCACTTTGAATGTTATAGCTAAACTCTAACACTAAATTACATTTTTCTCAAAAAGACTTTCCTACAAACAAAAAAAAAGCCCGTCTACTATGGACTCTATCTCCCGACTATCTAATTAACCTTGAGCTTGCACGCTTACGATGCTAGCACAGGGTTCACCCTCAAAGTTCCATGGACATTGTCCAAATCATTCTTGCCTGGTAACACGCACTCTCATTTTTACAAACACAAAATTTCACTCCAATACTCATTCTATCTTAAAACTTAACATTATTTATTTTAAATACATATTTTTTGGAAACCTATTATAATTTTTCTTTCCTTTATTTCAAATGTTATTTACAGACATCAACTTGACTAACGTCGTCTTTCTTTCAACCAATCATAAAATTCCTTTTCCAATCAGCTGATATTTTGGTACCAAATCAAAATTCAAAAATTGAGTATTTCATTTGTTATCTTAAATTAGGCATAAAATCTTTAATTTATAATATTACTTCACTAGATATAATTTCATTTCATATATTTTACATCAAAATTTTAAGAAGTACATTCAGAATGAAGGTTAAGTGGAACAAGGAAAGAAACAAAACAAACAAATCCTATGTTCTTATCTCACATCACGAATATTAATAGAATAATTTTCAAGAAGAATGTATAAAAGTGTAGATACTGTTCATTTCAAAACTTTGATACTGACAACATACGAAACTCATAAAAACTATTGTAAATAAGTTCACCTTTTCAAAATATGTCAAAATATTAACAGATTGTTCCAAATTAAATTATTTGTTCATTTTGTACATTTATTACGTAACAGTTATGAAAAACAACAATTAAAAATAACTAAAATTAATATTGAATATATATTATAATTATATAATATATTTTATATAGTGTAGACTAATATTTAATTTTTCTCACTCTTTTAACATAAATACTTTTTTCATTAAATGAGATAAATTATATAACAAATTTTTCTACTACATAATATTATGAAAAAAAAAACCAAATTTTCAAAACTTTTTTTATATGCTTATTATAGAATATAAGTAGGCCCTACATGTTTATATACTTTAAACAAACAGAAAATATTAGTTTAAAATTGTGAAAATTTAAATTAGTTTTTTAATACATTATTAAAAATAAGCCAACAATAATCAAAGATAAATATCAATTAAAAATTTTGAAAATTTACATTTCGTGTTTTCAGAACTAGTTTCTTAATAAGAACTACAATAAACTAACAGGAAATACTAATTTAATATTAAAAACACTGGTGACCTGCTAGACCTAGACGCATATAGAATTTGCATTAACTTATCTTAAGAGATAATGATTGAAAACACAATTTAATGAGCTGTAGAGAAGTTTGAATCCGGTTCCTAAATCAATTGGATCAAACAATGAGCTGCAAAGTGCAGTTTTGAGTGACATCTCAGATCAACACACTAAATTATTTCATTTTATTCTGAACACTTCTTCTATACCATCATTAAAATATCCCTATGCATGTAGTATTATATTGAACACCTCTTCTACACCATCATTAAAACTTCCCTATGTGTATAATATTTACAATATACAAAGGATTGCATAGCTTTCGAAATCTTTTTTATTTCTTGAAAACCTTTAAATGCAGAACTAATTTGACAAGATTGTGTACCTCCCATCTGGTATGAATGGAAGTTAAAATGTTGATTAATATCCATTCCTTAATTGGTAAAGGAGATGTTAAAAACGAATGACTATATTTATAATGGCACAATGTTTGAAGGTCTAGTAAGCTTATAAAATTATATATATAGGCCTATATATATATTTAGTATAATTGATGTACATAAAAAGTCTTTCTACTTATAAACTATGCATTTTCAAATATTTAAAATTCTTATTGCAAAGTATTTTCTTATTCTCAAATAAATTTTTCCTAAAAAATATATCTTAGGAGCACTAAGAAAATATGCAATTGAAATGTAGGGATGTCAGCAGAGAATAATCTTTGTAAAATTTTGGGAAATCCAAAAGATAAAATTAAAGAACAAGATAAAACAGGAATTTATTGTATAAATATTGAAAGATGTCGGAAAAGAACTCCTTGCCCACTTCAAATATAATAGGCCTGATAAATCAGATATGGCTAAACATTGTTTAGAGAAAAAACATTATTTCAAAATAGAAAACTCTGTGTTATTGAAAAATGTTACTAAATTAAACACAATAGATGAATGGGAAACTTTTTATATTACCAAGTATCGTAATATAACTGTAAATAATGAATTAGGGCTGATACAAAATTCTATATTAAAGTAAAATATAAAATGTAGTGTTAGATATAAGATTAGTTAAAATATTGTATTAGTTAGATGTTAACTTAAAGTTATTTACAATGACGTGAGGCACTTGTAAACGCCTTAATATTAGAGAGTAAGTTTAGGCCAGGCCCTTTAGTTTTGTATAAATACGGGGGTTGGTGCAGTGCTAGTTTATTGTAGCTCATGTATCATTGAGGATGGCGGCTTTGTCGTTGAAATGCGTTTGATTAACTAAACATAATTTTTGTCAGATCTTGTGTTTAAGTTTTTTTCTATCTAATATTATCTCACAAGTCAAGCTCAATATTTATTTATTTGTATGTAGGCTCAGAGAAAATTGTACAAGTTACAAGTAGAATATATTGTAACATTAGTAATAAAGACTGTAAGTCAACAGGATTTTAAAAAAATGTTGCTGGCACTATAAGCCCACAAGAATTATTATTACAAATACTAAAAAAAAGTTTTCAAAAATCACCAATATAATTATAATAACATAATAAATGTCGGCCCAGAGCGTACATCTGGCCATTTATGACCATCTCGACTATTCGACCTATGTATGGCCTTGGTAAGCCCTACTTCATCTTGCAGTAATACCCTCAAGGAAAACAACAAGTAATAAAACAAAGAATATAAATAATATTGTGTGATCTTTAGTACTCACTCACTCCCAAAACTAAATCGTCACAAAAATTGTCATTTCATTTGTTGTTACTCAAAAGGTGAAAATGAACCATGGACGCTATCTTTAAAAAAATATTTATAGATTTAAATAAGGGCCTAAGATTGGTTCGTTCATGTCATTGACATGTCCTCAGCGTAAATCACATTTCATTAAAATCAAGCTGTTAATGATTGTGGTCTAGTTTCATTGTTGTTTTTTGTTATTTATTTCTGTATGGTAATATTTTTACTTGCGATTTTGCACATGGGTTTGTGTCATTAATCTACACATTTCAATAAAATTTGAACGAAATAAGTAGAGCTAATTTTAGAAATTACATATTTTATAACAGTCCCAAGGCAGGTTTTTGTTTTTTAGTGATAACTCACAAATTCACATTTTTGTCTCTAATTAGTTTTGTTTGGGTACTTACACTTGGATCCAATCATATAACTTTCCTTTTACCAGACTACATAGGCCTATAGGCTATGTATTATATATCACATTTATAATTTTTATGTAGCCTACCTAATAAATATCATAAGTTATTAATATATTATTTAGGTAGGTCACTAAATAAAAAAAAGTTCACTAAGTTCAAACAATTTACAATTTTTTAGTAAAAATAAAAATAAAAGTATAAAGATCCTGATGCAATGTTTTTTTCTTCATACAAGCTATACGGTACTAATTAACTACTGCCTGGTCATCAACTATAAGATGGTATTGTTTAGACAATAAAAATGAAGGAAATTTCAATTAAAAATACAAATTAAAATGTTTATCTAAATATTGTGTTCCTAAGTATAAATTTTAAAATTACTTCAAAAATTATATATCTATTTTGTATATATTCATAATATATTTAATATGTAGGCCTACACAAAATTTGATGAATATCAGCCTTACACGTTGGTACTATTTTGTATTCACACTTTGACCTGCTGTAGAACTGTTATGATTGATATGAATAAAAGTGCCTAATCATTATTTCTACCAAGTTAAATTATAAAAATGTAAAAACCAATTTTTGACAACACAGCCTTAATTTCAATGAAATAAGATTTAAGCTTAGGTCTAGTTTAGAAGTAAAGCATGCATAGGGTTCATTTAAATTATATTGGCATCCTTCAATATATTACAAAAATTTCAAAATTAAAACGGTAGATATGGTTTGATTCTATATACCAAAAAAGAGCCTTCTATATATTTTATTCTCATATAAGAAATACATGGAATAAAACTCTGTAATAAAATTAAATACATTGTCCTTTCTCATGTATAATTAACATTTTAGAGGAGATGGCAAAAAAGATTAGTTTTAATTATTAGTATTTGGTTTGGTAATTATATAGAAAGTTGATATACAGATTATTTAACAAAAATTGTATAATGCAGAAATAAACTTTTTCACTAAAAAATTGAAAAGTATCTTTTTTAAAGTAATATTTTCAATTAATAATCGTGCATCTGATCTTCATCCATTTTGTCTAACATCCCGATATGCCAAAATGATACAAACAACATTCTACGGAAAAATATGTTTTAATAAAAATTACTCATAAGACATGACGTAATGTACATGTGTCATATGATACATTAATCTTGATATGAGGTGATATTGTCCATCAGTGGTTAAAATTTTGTCATTTGTACATAAAATGTAAAAATTATTCATTGAAAAAGTGAATTCTGCGTTATTACTTTACAATTTCAAAATAAGGTATGTCGTAAAAGAATTAGACATGTGTCTAATATTATTATTAGATGACTTATCAAATAATTACCTTTGGTGGTAAGTGTATTTAGATAGGTGTGAGAAAGACAAAGTATTTCACCCTTTTATTACATACATAGAACAAAGGTATTCCCTTGTTTTGTTAACACCTTTAATCCACTTCTGATCTCAGATCATACAGGAATTCAGTTTTAGATGGAAGAAAAACTCAAGATAGTCATTAAATGTTGGTACCCTGATGCAAGAAAACTGTTACGAGAGATTTTTTAACTAACTTATTAATTAACTATGTGCAAAATTCATCTTCCTTAAGCTTAGGGAATGGTGTTAAAAATATACCTTCAATTGATGTTAGAAATGATTTTCTCAAATTAAGTAGAGGTAGTAGGATACACTAGTAATTTTATGTGCACCAACATCTTTAACATTTATTTACTAGATGCATAGCCATAGTCCAAATAAAAGGGTAAATATTGAGTGTACATGCCGGATGAATTTAGTGGCGTAAAATCATGAAATCGTTTACTATCTATCTTAATTTGAAAGAATTAGATCATATTTGATGTCGGAAGATACTTTTGAAGTACCAAAATCCATGAGTTTAGTAGAAAATAAGAAATATAAAAGTACAAAATTCAGGTGAGGTTACGAATGTCGATGTTAATATAAATAAATACGTTAGACTATTTATCTTGTTTGTCATTAATCACATGTTTTTGACAACAATATGCATATTTCAAGTCTAAAAAAATCATTAATATATCATTATTTCTCAAGAAAATCAGAATAATGTCAGTGAGAACATGTAAGTAAGAAACGTATCTACGTGTATGCTTTACACGATGCACAAATTATCGCAACTGCCACCTTAATATTAGAATGTTGTTAGAATTAAAAGTAATGTAACAACGGTTTGGGGAGGTAACAATATAGGCCTATACATATACATATATAAAGGGTAAATGTTTACTTTAAGGTGTCACCTTATTTTCCAGATTTTATTTATTTATCGTCTATTATAAACCTTACTTCTTAACAATAAATAATGTTTTACTTGCGCAGATCACTATTTTTCACTGAAAAATCACAATAAAAAACTATCAAATCAGATGTATTTATAAGTTAGATATAATGGCAGATGCTCATATTTATGTCTCATATGTTACTAAAAATATTTCAACTATATCACAGATAACGTGATATGCTGTGAATCCTCCATATTAATAATCTAATTTCAAATTATTAACTTGAGGCCTGGTGGTTTTATATATATATATAAGGTTTGGCTAGGTTATATATAGCTACCTGGCCAAACCTGTCGTGATATATAATTTTATATCACAAAGTAAGCAAATTATTAACTTTAATAAACATACGAAAGGCAACCTGGACAAACCTGTTGTGATATGAAATAGCGATCTAGCGTAGTCTCATTGTGTAATGCGCATGCGTCAAATATGCTATTAACATTGCTATTATATTTTAACCTATAAATACGTCGGATTTGGTAGTTTTTAGATTGACATTTTTCAGTGAAAAATAGTGATCTGCGCAAGGAAAACATTATTTATTCTTAAAGAGTAAGGTATGTTTTATCGATAAAAATTTTAAAAAATTCCGAAAAATAAGGCACCACCTAAAAGTAAACATTTACCATATATCCATATATAGTTACCTAGCCATACTTAATAAAGAACAATGGTCTAGGAAGGTAACTATATATATATATATATATATGGAAACGATGACGAATATATTGAGTGTCTCATCATTAGATGTTTATATTCATCCGCGCAAATAGGTTTGGTTAGGTATTTTAACTTGTCGTGACCTAGTTAAGATGATTGTCAAATCATACAGCGCAGTAATATTTACCTGTTAGAAGACAGTTAATGCGCATACATATAACGACACGCTTACTTGTGCTTAACTTATGAAACCTAGACGTATAGGCTCATTGCGTAATCTGAACATCTGATGTAAACTTGTAAATAGTTTATTTTTGACAGAAATGGATTTTGGTATTTCAAAAGTGTTTTCTGACATCAAATAAGGGTAGGTAGTAAATGATTTCATGATTTTTCACAATTAAATTCAACCGGCATGTACACTCTATATTTACCAATAAAAGTAGTAATTTTATAGACCACCAATGGATCATCCTTTAAGATAAGCCTATGTGTCAAGGTTTCATAAATTATGCATAGCTAATGGAATAGCATTTCTTTAGATGTATGGGCATTAACTGTATTCTAACAGGTAAATATTACTACGCTGTATGATTTCAGAATCATGTGAACTAGGTCTCATAATATATATATTGAACTAGCCAGACCTAGTAAAGGAACCAAAGGACTGGTAAGGTTAGGCCTAATATATAATATTGAGCTTCCCAGACCTGTAGTTCCTTATTATATGGGTACTTAACCAGAGATAGTAAAGGAACTACAGGTCTGGGAAGGTCAATATTATATAATATATATTATAATTACCTAACCAGACTAATTTGCACAGATGAATATAAACATCAAATGATGGGACACTCATCTGTCTACATTAATTATGGCAAATTAATGTAGACAGATGCCTTAACTTCATAAGCCTAGGATTTCGTACTTTTAATATGCTTATTTTAGACAGAAATAATGGATTTTTATACTTGTAAAGGATCTTCCCAACTAAAGGATGATCCAATTGCTTAATAATGAGGTATGTAAAATGAAATTTCATTCAATCTCAATATTAAATCGCAACAGGATCTTAACTGAACATTTACGGAATGGAAATGATGTAACATTAAATACCATTTATGAAAACAAGGATTTCCACATGTCTGCCAAAGTTTTTCCAATAATAATTTACACAGTTCAACTGACTGCCTGAAATGAAGGCTAAATACGTTTTTGTGCTTTATAGAAATTTTTTTATCTAGATTAATTACCAATAAAAACATTTACGAAGATCCAAATTTGGTTAAGGAAGTTAATTATTTTAACATTTTTAAGCTATTAATCATTTCATTTAAGGTTACGGTATTGTAATATAAGTCTGAAATCATAATTTTGTTTTCAATATTATGAATAATAAAGTTATTCTAAAATTAAAGTAAAATATAACACATACCGTGATTTAGTTGCCATTTTCCTTATTCCTTTTCTTTTCTTATTTCCCTCTTCAAGGCTTCACGGAGAATTAATGTTGATATGAATGAACCATACGATACTCAACACGGAATACAAATCATAATCATACCTCAGTTACAGTAACTAGATAATGTGTGATGGTAGATGGTTTACCTAAAAAAAATCAACACAACACAGTTTTAGTTAGCAACACTAGCGCACCCCAACACTGTACGGCTATTGTATAAACTAAAGAACATCTACAAGATTGTTTTACCTAATGTAATGTAGGCTAGTAATACTGTAATTAATTATTGAAAATTTTAAAATGATTTTCCTTGCGATTAGAAGATTATCTGATCTGTTTAGCATAATTATATGATTATAACGTAAAATACAGAATAATAAAGTGTCTGGATGAAATTTTTCTAGTTCAAGTTGTGAAACCTTATTTTAAAACTTAAGAAACTAAACTGACAATTTTTGTTCAATATTTCGTACTATTTCAAAAAGGCGGCTAAAATTGTTAAAAATGTAGAATTTTATTGCTTAACTATGTTAATGAAGAATTAGCATTTTAAAAAATCATTAGATTTTACAAGGATATACTACACAACCACTTTTTTGAAACTATAATGGCACAAACCCTAATTTTACGTACCGGTACTATCTCAAAAATTTTAAAGTGCAAGGCAAGTGTAGTAGTAAATTTCTTTATGTTAGAGAAAATATCTTTTTGATTTAGGGAATGTAACACCATGTAAACCAATTAATAATAATTACCAATAACAAAAAGTGACTATTTTATTAAATACTTTTTTAATTAATAAACATAAATTTTCAGTCTTTGATAAGTTAGTTTTCATTGGCGATCAGCCTAATATTGTTAAGAAAGTAACAGCAGGAGAGTTAGAACAAACAGGTTTAGTCTTCAAAATCTTACAAGTTTTTTCTATATTCTTTACAAAATAGACTGAAATTCAAACAATTTACATTCATAAACAAACAAACATTTCCTGTTTCATTTTTCTATGACGTGCTCTGTATGGGGATCAACGTTGCCAACATTCATGAGTTAAAATAATTATTGTATGATTTACAAAAGAGAATCTACCAATGTTCAAAACTGCCCCCCTCTCCCCTATGTGTATGTGTAAGTGGGTAAATACTGTAATTAGTTTTAAGTGATAAAATTTGAAAAGAAAATGTAAATTAGTTTATATAGGTTAACCCTCCGTTACCCACGTGGGACAGAGTTTAAACGTTACCCACGTGGGGTCCCTGCGGACCCCACCCATTTTCGCGCTGCTAACTCCCATCTTTGCAGCTTCCAATATTTTCAGAAGTAGTATAGGGCTATAGAAAACGTGTTGAAATAAATTTTGATAGATCTAGTCTCTATAGGGAAGTCACGGGACTCGAAATAACGGCTTTTCCCTCACAAATTCCTCGTTCTCACTGTTTGAGTCATCCTAGGAGACGAATGAAGTTTGAAACTGGCAAGTACTTACCAACAGAATACCCGAATGAAATATCAAATCTGGGAAAATGACCAGTCCTTGAAAAGGGCCATGAAAAAAAATATATATTCTTGATCAAAATAACTCAATCTTTACAAAACTTCACAGACATATTTCTAGAACACCTTGGAAAAATAAAAAACATCTAGAATAATACCTAGTAAAATAGTAAAACAGAAAAAAAAACGTCACAGTAAACCTGAACTTTACAGCTAAAACTTTTCAGTCTGGTAATATTGTTTGACTATAGTACCTAGTCACATAAAATACTTATCGCAAACTTAGCCTTCCACTATTGCAAAATGTGACTATCACAAAATCAGTCTTTTTCTGACTCGTCTTCAAAAAACAATCACAAATAACTCAATCACATTTCTTGAATACCTTGGAAACATAAAAAAAACCTCTTGAATAATACTTGTTAAAATAGTAAAACAGAAAAAAAAACAAAAACAAAAAAAAACGTCACAGTAACTTTCCACTATTGCAAATTGTGACTATCACAAAATCAGTCTTCTTCTGCCTCGTCTTCTTCAAGAGTTTGGCTGCAATTCACACACGATCGAATATTTTTTTCGTGTTCCTTGCAAACTGGGCGGTGACATTTGATGCATCTGTTGATGGTTTTCCTGTCTTTTTTTCTATCGCACATGTGGCATCTCATTTTCTTGACAGGAGGCTGAGCATCAGCTAATGATTGATCGGCTTCAACCCCAATAATCAACTCAATTTCGAAACGTAGTTGTTTTGCAATCCTTGGATTATCACGCCTTCGTTTCATGTGAGGTTCAGCCAAACCGTAAGCAACTTCTTTCAAAAACTCTGATCGAGACATCTTGTTTTCAGCCAAAGAGAACAAAACATAGCTGTTTATTCCCATTATATCCAGAGCACCGTAAAAATATCTCATGGGCCAGCGGCAAGAATACCTCTTTGTGGTGTAAGAATGGCACATTTTGTCGAAGCAGTCAACCCCTCCTTTTGTCAGATTATAGAACTCAACGATTTCAGGCTTTCTTGAGTTAGGATTCACTGTCCCTGAATCATGCATTGTCGACAAAAGAATCACATTCTTATTCTTCTTTTCTGAGAATGACGTGAGCATTTTGTCGGGCTGGTAAACAAATCTCGATGTCATAGGTGGTAATCCTTTTACAGCTATTAATTCAGGAGGAATTTCTCTCTTGTTCTTACGCAGTGTCCCCACATAAGTGAGTTTACGTTGAGAAAGCTCTTCTGCTAATTCAATTGATGAGAACCAATTATCTGCTGTTACATTGCGGTTGGTGTTCTTTATGTCTTCACAAAGATGAGTGACGTAGCATGTTGGCAACAGGAGGGAACCTTCGCGGATCAATGTATCTCTACCCACGTAGGGTATCCCCTTGCAAAAATAAAATGTGCGAGCATCGCAGAGTGAAACAATTTTTAGTCCGTATTTATCAGGTTTGTTTGGTATGTACATTTTGAACGGGCACTTCCCTCTAAAGCTGAGAAGCGTCTCATCGATTGTAACATATTCAGAAGGGGTATAATAGTTTCCACAATTTGCCACCAAGATATTCCAAAATTCACGAAAGGGCGCGAATTTATCATTTCTTCTCCTCTCGTCGCGTGTTTCCTTTGAATCAAACCTCAGATTCTGAAGAAGGAACATAAATCTGTTCTTGGACATCACACATCTGAAGAATGGAATGCCGAATTTCTTGGAGAAAAGTTCACTGTGCATCACGTCAGAGTTCTTCGTAGCCCCACAGAGTAAAAGGAATCCAACTAGACCCTCAATCTCCACGGTATCAGTGGTTCCCGCGTACCTCTCCTTATTTGGGGCATTTGCCTGTCTTCTGCAGATTTCCTCATTAGTGTGGAGTACGATCAACTGAACAATGTCTTCACTCAAGAATAATTTAAAAAAAGAGAGCGCGGTGTCACAGGCTCGGGCATCCCCTTTAGCACCTGGAAGATGAGTTATGATGTTTCTTGCTGGCGTTCTACTTGTTCTCTTCCTCATAGCTGTTGTCGACCAAATGGTCTCGCCGTCTTTTCCCAGGAGGAAGTCTCGATCTTCATCCGAGTCTGAATCTGACGGAGTCTGAGGTAAAAAAGGATCCAGTGTTGGTTCTTCATCTACAATAAACTCATCCAGAACGTTATCGTCATTGGGCAAAAATGCATCATCCTCTTCACTGTCCAATTCGTCCAAACTCCACTCTTCCCTTGGGTCCTCCCTCTCTAGCCGCTCCAACTCTGCTCTAATTGACTCCTCTACAGAAAACATGTTTCAAGAAACAGGTAAATCTGAAAAGAATCATCAAATGACCTATCAAATTCCCAAAAAATTTAAAAAAATCATGGATGGAATGGATTACAATTTTGCTACGAAGTTACCCACGTGGGGTCCACTAGGACCCCAACCACGTTTTTCAACAAAAAACTGCAAAAATGGACTGATGACTTACCTTGCACTCCGATCCGAGCTGGGCGCCGGCTGGAGCAATACTGAGTGGGAAGGTACTCGAAGCCACGAAGCTTAGACGCTGGGGAGCGCCACTGTAGATGTAAAAACGCGCGCGTGGGGTCCCCACAGACCCCACGTGGGTAACGGAGGGTTAAAGATTTATTTTAAAACATCTCTAATTTATTACTCCTTAATCAATTGGTAATACCTAAATCACATCTAAGCAGAAATTAATATTTAAAAGATTGTAAAATCTCAGTAAGTTAATAAGCCTTACAGAATATAATTATAAAATCTTACAGAAGATAGAGCATGAAATTTTGAGGGAGAAGAGAATAATTAGGTAGTTTTTTTTTCATCTTATTTTTCCTGATGTTAAAACCAAATAATTGTAAAGACAGGAACTTTTAGGTATATTATTCAAGTTTATTACACATACCGGTATTTATTTAGATTTAAGGGCATAAAATAATCAAAAACTAAAAGTATCTTTTTGCCGATTTGTAAACATGAAAAAAAACTTTGACATTAGCCACTTTTAAGTTATAGTAACTTTATAAAAATCTAAACCAAAGGTACATGTATGGCACCTCAAGGTCTAAGGAACCTTTTCCCATACAAATTCTGTTCCATCTACCTCAACTTCAAGTTGTAAAGATGTAACAAATTTTATATCCCAAATACCCTCCTGAGGAATAATGGGCAGTATTTAAAAAAAATGTAAAAATAAACATAAATTTTATCATTTTTCTGTTTACAACTACAGTATGAAAAATGCATGAATAGAGAACTTTTAACCTGTCTTTTCATTATTTATTAAAATTTTAAGTGCCACCCAATTACCCTGACTAGGGGTAATTGAGTTGTACTTCAAGGTAATATTGATGTTTCTTTTTTCAATGTTTTTTGATCTTTAGTTTTGTTACTTCTGAAAGTTAGACCTAACTGGTTTGTTTACAACTCGTGTGTAGTGGTTGAATTTAGAAACAGTGTAATATTATTGTAAAATAGTGAAAAACTGAATCTAAATAAGATTTGAACTTTTTAAAAGCAACTGTTGATAGTGAAAAGAATGGAACACCATTTTTAAATTCAAATTAGTAACCATTAACAAGAGCTGAAATTGGAACAATAGTGCACTAGTATTTTAAGATTAATGGAATCAAGAATCCTTTTTAAAAAAACAACAATGACCCAGGGAAAAAAGTGAATAATTGCAATTTTATGCACAATTTATGAAATCGCACAACACAAAGCTCAGGGTTTGCAGAAAGCATATAAGGTATCAGTTACACTGAAGTATTCAATAAGATGAGAGAAAAATTGATGATCTCAGTACTAAGGACCCAGCTAGTCATCCCATATTAGGAGAACAGTTCTGGCCATAAGTTTATCTCAAGTTCAGGGAGGTAGTGGAAAGGGGACTTTTTGTCTGCATATAGAGATTTTCCCACCCTTTGCAATCTATAAATTAAAAATATTTACGATAAGTGGTGTACTGGTTGTCTTGAAGAGGCAGCTTGTATAATGCAAAATTTGGTTGTCAGGATAAACACATTTTTATGCAACTTAAAAAGTTTGTTGAATGTTCGCTGAAGACACTGCTGGTTTTATATTATGATGGGCATATAGGCCACATTCAGTATACCATAATCAAGTTAGCAATTTACCTGCTCATTCCTCTGATAAAGCCCAGCCCTTGATGTTGGTCTCTTTGCGCCCCCTCAAAAAAGGTTTGGTTAAAAATAAAACGGCAGTATATTAGACAAACTTCTGATATCGACTACTCCAACAATGACGGGACTTCAAAATAAGGTAACTGCTAACAAAGTAAATCAACAACTGCAACGACTTTTATCTAAAACCGATGGACATAAAATATCACACAGAGATCAATATTCAGTAGATCAACTTTTAGAAAATAAACCTGACCCACATCCTATTGAAAATGACACTATAGGTCCAGGGCCGGATTTCCCAATAAGCCCGGGCCTATGGGCGCAAGCTCCCAGAGGGCGCACGGCCGAGAGAAAAAAATAATATTAAAAAAATATCTAGAAATAAAATTAAATAGCCATAACTTAACATATTTTATGTTAAAGTTACATAAAATTACTAAAAGTGTTTTAAGACGGCATTTTGTTAAGCCCAGAACCAAATAAATTACTCAAAAAACTTGCAATGGTAAAATTGCATCGTGGAGTGGTGTTATAGGCCTGATATAATTTTTTAATAAAGGTTTTTGGGGAAGTAACTTTAACCGGACTCGGGGGCGGAAAAAAATATTGGGCCTAGAAGCGCCAAAATGCTAAATCCAGCCCTGTATATGTCTACTTCAAGTTATGCCAGACAATTCAAATATAGACGAATCACAAAGAAAAAAAAAAAAATTCTCAAAAATGACAATAGTAAATGAAACTCAGAGTCTATAGGTCTCCATGATTTAATTTCATTCCGAAAATCCTTCTTGATTATTATACATCAGGGTTTATTAAAAAAATTAAAAATCTAAGAAACAAATAAAAGACTATGGAGAACAAGTTGAAGCTAAGAAAATTAAATTTAAAAAAATAAATTAATAATTAAAGTTATAAAGAAAAAAGGGGTATACTTGAAAAGTAAAACTAAGGCTAATGACAAAGAAAAACCTGAACAAAAAACTATATATATATATATATATATATATATATATATATATATATATATATATATATATATATATAAAGAAAGAAACCAAGAAAAGAAGTAATGATTTTGTCTAGTTAGTTCATAGTAATAAGGTATAAGATCAGGGGTTTATTGTGTTTGTACTTATTGAAGGCCTAAGTGTGAAAAAATGTCTGACTATCAACTTACTAGCACCTGAAATAGACAGCAATTAAAGGTGAAAATATGTTCATGTTGTCTGAAAAAAAGGTGACCTAATGCCTGTCTTAGATGATGATGTTTTATATTTTCAGCCATTTCTTTTATTCTCCTTTTAACCGTGTTATTTGAAACAGTAGTGGTATTTCCCTTATTTTCTTGGTTGCTTTTTCTCGTCAGAAATAAGCTTAGCAGCAAAGGCATAAATAAGCTTAGCAGCTGGCAAAATGATATTCTCACCTGCTTTATGAGGTGCACCTTTTTTGGCAATCAACCGTGACAGTTGGTACGAAACCATTGTAACCTTTTTATTTTCACGTCCTGTTGAGACATTTTCCATACTGGTTCTAGTCAATGTCAAATCTCTTTTCTTATTTTGAAAAAAGCAATAGGCTTATTAACACATTCTGGGTGTTTAGTTATGTGTCTTTCTAGCTTAGAAGGCTTCATGCTTTGATTTGTCAATGTTTCAAAGCAAATTACACATTGAGGTAATGGTTCTTCCTCTGTGCCTACAAATGTAAACCCATATTTTATATAATCTGTAATATATTTCCTGAAGAAAGTTTTTGGTTTCTTTGCATTCACCTGTACTTTACCCTTTTCAGAATTTATTTGATGGGCCAGGATCACCTTCATCAATAGTTACTTTAGAAATTGTCCTCTTACCAAAAGATTCTGTTTTCAACCATTTGTCTATCTTAAAAACTTTACTAAACCACAACACAACCACAAAGCAAAAATTCAATCCCAAACACCAACACGTTGTACCAAATATGTAACAGTGACTCCCTGCACTATGTCCACAGTAAGACTGAGTAACTGAGGTTAGTAAATGGCGATACCTCCGACAGTGTGGCGGAAGAACGGGATGGGGAGCGGTGTTGCCGAGGGGGGGGGGGGGTGGATCTGGTGTCTGCCCCACATGCCAAAAAAATCAAGAAAACAATCAAAACACAATTTGATTTGTTTTGATTTTTCTTATCTTTTCTGATGGTTTCTGATAGTTTTAGAATCGAGTCGCGACCAACCTGGAACCCTTCCGGGACCCACCGGTTGGGAACCGCTGCCTTATACCATTACTACTGTATTACTTACCATTAATTAATTGAAATTTAAATATGCCAGTTTAAAAAAAAAAGAAGCAGAAACTCAAAACTTTTAGTAAATCTAGTTTTTATGGTCTCCAAGAATTTTTCGATATTCCTTTGTTCTTAGACAGACAAGATGGAAGCTAGAAGCATTTTTATTCGATGTCTTATTTTATTGCTTAGTCGGTTTTTAAATTGTTATGTTATAGAAATTTGGTTTATTCTATATTGTTGACTAATGGTTAAATAATAACTTGTATTATCAATGTTTGTAATGGTTAGGCTACACATGATCTTTGTGTACATTTGTGTATATATGTATTATGTATATATACATATGAGTATTTATATGTTGTATATTTATTTAACTCTATATTTAATTATCAAGTTATTTGTTTAAATTTTATTGATGATACCAGGGTTCTCCTTCATTTGCGTTCATTTTATTTTTTAAGTAGTCTAAACGCTAGTTGGTTAGTTAACCAACAGTCAACAAACAACTAATGTTTGTTGACTGTTGATTAAGTTTTAACTTATTAGTATTATCTATTATAAGTACTGTATTACGTTAAAGGTAGGCTATAATAATTTTGACACTATATGTTAGTTTAAGTGATGATGCTGTCATACATTTATAGAAATGTTCTGGCAATAAAAATGATTACGAATTATTATTATTACTTTAGCAATTAATTGTCTTTCCCCGAGTCCTGGATATTGGCATCCCAATCCAGATCTAAATCGTGATATATTCCAGAGCTATGGCCTTTATCAGGGCTGTGATAGATTTTGTTCTTCAGACAAGGTATTTTTTGTACAACTTTGAAGACCAAGTTAACAAATTACTAATGAATTTTAATAGCCTAACTGAAAAAATAATATTTCACAAATAAAATTATTCACAAAATATTAACATTCTGAATATCGTCTTGCACTATATAGTCCACTTTACTTCTCACTATATGTATTGGTGGCACAACACACTTTTTACAATGGCATTTAAACCCAGAGACAAAGTTAAATGATCCAAGCCTTGTTTCACAACCTGGGCAATTTAATTTGCCTTTCAGCCAGTCCTTCTGCAACATAATAATTTTTAATTAAATAATATATTGGCCACATATCTAACGAACATATGGTACTTTTAGTTATTATTATATTCTAGTATTAACACAATATTCAAGCCCACTAAAATATTAACAAATGTTTTGCAACCTCGAAAAATATTTGTTTATCAGGGTTTAATTCAATATATTAGTTTAAGTGGACATTTACAATAAATTAGACTTTATAATATACTTTTTAACTTGTTGCATTTCCACTGTGCTCTAATTTAATTTTAAATCTACAATGTACTGGTTTATTTCAGTATAGCTACTGGTTGAAACTTAGCCTATATCTACAATGAACTGGGTTGTAGAATATACAGTTAACATGTTATGTTTTCAATGTACTCTAATTTAAATAAACAATGTTTATTGCTTCCCTAAGTTATATACATAGGTATACCTAAGTATACATAGGTATACATAGGTTAACCTAAGTTCTTATACATAGGTATACTATGTATAAGAACTTGGAAAAGTATAATTTCCATACAATTCACCAACTGAATTACCTAATGAGTTAGAGAGTGTGGTCCAGCACTTTGAGATGTGGACAATAAACTCCTAGTGGGACCAGATATAAGCTCTTCACACAGAACACAAAGGCATTATAACACAAACATTAGTAGTTGGTCTTTATTTTCCTAAATTATAAAATCTAATCTTCATGTTTTTTTTAAAATAGAGATACAACTCTGAAATTTGTTAGAAATGTTATAAATAAAATCATTGCTCTCATGCTTAGAAACTATGTATAACTAAACTACTACAGAGAAGACAAGTTCGAAATTTGATTATTATAGCTAGAAGTTTCAGAAGGTAGGAAGAATATTTTTAAAAAAACACTAATCACATACAAGAAGAGTTAAAAGGAGTTTTGGAAGAAGTTCTGTGAGGAGGAGGTGGTGGTTTGCATTTCTCAGGAGACAAAAATCTGTGAAGGAGGACCAGATAAATGAAGGTATATCAGTTGAATAAATACCAGTGTTAATTTAATATTTAATACATGAGTTAGATTATACTTGTTTGTGTTTTTTGATGTTGTGGTTGTAAGGCGAAAATACCAATCATTGCAGTCATAATGGTAATTTACAATGATTTTGCTCTGAAATTTAGCTTAAGAAAATAGTCGAAATCGTTTAATACCTACCTTATTTTGAAAAAAATGAGATCATATTAGGTGTCACAAGAGACTTTTGAAATAACACAATACATTAGTTTAGCAGAAAATAAGAAATTAAAAAGTACGAAATCCAGCTCTGATTATGAATGCCTATGTTAAATTTAGAACAACGTTCGTCAAGTTAGTGAATGTGTGATTGTTTGTTTTATTATGTTTGGCTAGGTAACTATATAAAAAAGTAGCTTGTGGAGTTACGGCATGATGAATTAGTGGTGAAAAATCATGAAATCATTTACTATCTACCTTAATTTGAAAGATTAGATTATTTTACCTCTCTCCGCATTTTAGTCACAAATAATCATGAAAACTTAAACTATTTACCTTGTTTGTCATTAATCATATATTTTTTTACAACGGTAGACAATTTTCAAGTCTTAAAATCCATTATTATTGAAGAAACTGACACTTTTAAACACAAGGAATCAAGGCTTATTTGGGCTATTATAAATGTGTACATTAGTCACTATGACTACATTAGTCAGGTTACAAAAAGTTCAAGGCTAAATATACATTGTAGTATACGTGTTGAATACTTGTTTCTATTTTCTGAAATCCTTAAATACATATCTTATTATGTATAATTCACATCATGTTTATTGTCATTTGTGCTAACACCATTTTCAATGCACCAAATACATTATTTATCTTCGCATTACAACTTTTAAGTCGAATCCTACATCTTTGAACTACTGAATTCTTGGAAACGGTACAACCCTTTTGAATATTAATTTCACCATTGTTTTCAGAGGAAAAGACAGTGTTAATTGACATGTTAAATGACTATCTTTTCATAAATAATTCAGAAGTTGACTCCTATATCTTAGACCTCAGGTAACTCCCAATATGTTAGAATACCTCAAAATTTAGAGTTTCTACCTATGTAATGAATGGTATCATTGAAAAACACTTTAAATATAAATTGTAGAAAAAAAGTAAGGGGGTTACTTTACGAATACTCCTATATGGTTACCTAACCAGACCTAGTTAAAAACCTACAGGTCAAGAAAGGTCATTATATACATATTTTACCTTACTTGACTTATAGTTCTACTAGGTCTGGGTTTCAGAGACCTAGTCAAGCCATCACGAATAGTCAAGTCTTACATCAGAGTCGTAGTAATATCAACCTGTATCAGTGAATGAAGTGTGCATGCGCCCCACGAGTGTATTCAATATGGCTACATGATAAAATATGTAACAAATTGTACAATATCTAACATTGTGAAGTAAATAACTAATTTTGAGAGATCAAAAACCACTAGCTTTGTTCATTGAATTATAGGTAATTCTGCGCAATTACTTGGTCAACCCCAAATTTTTTCATATTTTACTACGGTCATAAGGATGTTCTCAGAAAGCAAGAAACATATAATTTAAGGCCCACAAGGCCATCTGCCGAGCGATAAGAAGGTTCAAAGTCCACGCGATAACAGTGGCTTGCGGGAGATGCGCGGAAGGCCAGTTGTGACAGTACCGTTATATAATTATATATAATGACAGGTTTGGCCAGGTAGCTATATATATAGCTACCTGGCCAAACCTGTCATTATAGGCCTTCCTTGCGTCTCCCGCAAGCCACTGTTATCGCGTGGACTTTGAACCTTCTTATCGCTCGGCAACCTGTACGATGGCCTTGCGGGCCTTGAATTATATGTTTCTTGCTTTCTGAGAACATCCTTATGACCGTAGTAAAATATGAAAAAGTTTGCGGTTGACCAAGTAATTGCGCAGAATTACCGAATTATATTTTATTGAAAAAACATAATTTTTAAGACAAAATGGCAAGATTACACACTTTAAATCGATCTGACATGTCTCCTGCATATTTACCTTTTAATCAAAGGATCAGAACATATTATTTGTCGAAAGAAACATTTCAAGTCCCAAAAAATGCATTTCACCCTGTTAAATAACACATAGAAAACAAGGGAATACAGCTGATGTTAGGACGGGACGTAAATTACGTAGGCGAGGTCTGGTCAAGTGCAATATATATAGCCACCTTACCAGACCTACTTTTAAAGTCACAAAATGGATTTGTTTATTAAACAATAAATGATATAAAGTATGAAATTGACTACTACTTAATGAGTAGGGTCTAAGTTACGCAATGAGATGTAAATGTGATAAAGTAATTAGTATTTAATATTAAAAACAGCAATGAAACACAATTTGCATATGCCTTTGCGATAATAAACACGATTCTTCAATCATACAACGTCATAATATTAAGCTATAATACGCATGCATAATATATATAGTCATTTAGCCAGACAATAAAATAAGCGATCATACATTCAGTGACTTGATGTACATAGTCATTAGTATTAACGTTGGCATTCTTAACATACATAGCTGAATTTTGTACTGTTCTAAATTAAATTTTCTATTAAACTAATGCATTTTGGGACTTGAAACGTTTCTTCGACAAATAATATGATCTGATCCTTTGATTACAAGATAAATACTTTACGTTTTCATAATAATTTATAGAAAAATCCGAGGACGAGGTACAACCAATATTTACCAACTGACCAAACCTTGATTTTGTACATTTATATTTCTTATTTTCTACTAATGTATTTTGCTACTTCAAAAGTATCTTGCAACACCTAATATGATCTCATTTTTTCAAAATAAGGTAGGGGGTAATTATTGTTTACTGTAACTGCAATGTCTTATTGGCGATTTTTTAAAATCATGTACTAACTTATATCTTACCTTATTTATTAATAATAAAATAAATTTTCACCGTGTAGCTAACTTTTTCATGGAAAAAAAAAACATAATTTCAACTTTTCTAAGTTAATGTCTATTAGGTGAATTACCTGTGAAAATAGGTTTGTACACGAATTTTTACATTGCAAGGTCAAGTAAGGTGGCTATATATTATTATATAGCCACCTTTCCTGACCTATGCTCATGCGTTCCCAAGGGATCACCAATCGTGACTAACCTAACCTAAACTAACTGCACTCAATGTTGCTTGACTTCAATGATCTATAAATGCATTGAAATCTGTAATTTTTCTGTGAAAAAGTTAGCTCCGCGTTGAAAACTTATTTTATTATTAATAAATAAGGTATTTAGAACATGATTTTAAAAAATCGCCAAAAGACCAGTTGCAGTTACAGTAAATAATTACCAAGGTAGGTAGTAAACGATTTCAATGATTTTCTAACCAAATTTCAGAGTAACTTTTGCATAATTACCCAATTAAGATTTATTTACAAAAAGAATAAAATTGTCAGGCCTAATGGTTATTATAATACTAATGGTTTAACCCTACCTCATTTAAAAACGTTACAATCCAATCTGGTACCCCAACTTCCTGGATGTAAAATACATCGTTATTAGTCTGTAAACATATACTGTTAATGTCACTAGGTCTATTTATATTGGCACTACTTAATCGTTCACCGTGAACATTCAACAGTGTTGACTCTGGATGATTCAGTAATAAGCAACGGCATTTTCGACACTTTAAAGTAATTAACATAATAGACTATTGACAAACAATGTTAAAAAGAAATGAAATGTAAACTCCATTAACTTAATGAATTTAGATTAGTGATATGTGTTATTTTCTTATCTGTGATTTAGTAACGGTTAACGAAATTATCAAATGACCGTTTTCCTTTTATATTATATAAATATATAACCTTTTAGCAGTACAGTGCTTAGCCGCAAGACAAAGGCACTAGCACTCCACTAAAATTGTGCATTACAGTACCCTCAAAGTAGGAATGTGTCTGAAATGGAGAGGAAAAAAGGGACCACCACACTTTGTTTGTTGTTTACTTTCAGCAAGACAACCCTAATAAAAAAAAATATAGACTTCAGGTGCTTCGGTGTAAACGGGTATCATACTTTCGTTTCGTTTATCGGTAAGAATAAAAATAAAACGTTTACAAATGTGCAGAAAGGTGCATATTAAAGAGATTATTGTAATGAACAGAACGTGTAACAATTAATTGGTTTTATTTATAAATATATATGGTAATCTTTTGTAAATCGTTATTAAAAAAGTTTTAATAGTAAAACATTTACTAACTAAACAAAAATTGTAATATTTGTTATTTAAAAAACGATCTCATCTTCAAAGTCTAAGCTAGACTATTCGTTACAGAGTGTTCTGAAAATATCGTGCCAAACTTTGTAGGTATTAGTTACATGGATTAAAATAAAGAAAAAATTTCTGTAAACATATGTCTAGGAAACTCATCGTTTTACATCTTTCGTCCATTTTGTGTTTTAAAAAAAAAAAATTATAAGTTTTGAAATGTTTAAGATTTTGAGTCGAAATTTGGTTGGATTTGGTATCCAACCAAATTTCGACTCAAAATCTTATGTATGGTTTTTTTCACCAATAAGCTAAAAACTAAAACATTATCATGTCTTTGTACATTTTTTTAAGAATGGCTGTCATTTAAAAATTTCAAAGCTGCCACGAAATAACCGCTACAAAGTGTTGTTATTTGAGAGGTGCTATAAGAAGGAAAATATTGAAGCTGATTTGGATTTGCAGGAAAATATTGAATTCGTAAAAGAAACGCCATCTAATAAGTCTAGGAAAATAAAACAAATCCTAGAAACATAGCCAAAAAGGCCAGATATGTAAACAATATTTCTAGACCTATGGCCTTCTTTGTGCAAAAATTAAGGTACCTAGTTACAAAACTGTACCTATAACTTAATGGTATTAGACTTATAAAAGGAAGCACTTACACGTTATATAATTTTGAAATAAATTTGGGGCCTTAAACTGTAATAATATTAAATATTATTATATTATTTTCTTCTTCTTTTTGTTTCAGACAGCCTTAAGTTTCCATTAGGTCCCTCCTAATTGCAAAAAAATACACTTGTAATAGTGAATTTATGCGTTCTGAACTGTCAAAGCAAGACGTTAGAAAGATTCATCAGAGATACTACCAAGATGCTGATCTGAAGTGAAAAACTATATTCATCAAGTTGTAGTAATTTCTCCCAGAAGGGAGTAACTAAAGAAGGAAAATAAGTACGTCCTTCTTTTTATCAAAACAGCGAGATGAAAAAATAGGAAATATTTAGGTTATCGAGGTGCAGTTTTGAAAATTCTACAAGAGAGGTGGAACTGAATTCATAACCTTTGTCAAAGTAGGCCTATATTGAAAATACATCATGTGAAACTTGTAGTGGTCCACAGCAAGAAGAAAACTATGAGTTGAAAAGAGAAGCTGTAAAAATTTCATAATGAAATTCATACCAATACAAAAACATTACTGTAGTGGAAAGATAACTGTCCAGCAGTACCTACATAGTGAACTAAAAATTAAAATAACTTAGATGTATATAGAAAAACATTTGACTGAAATTTAAAGGTTACGTATGAATATTTTGGAACTATTCTTAACAATAATTTTAACATTGAATTTGAATCAAGACTTTAATGTGAAATAATTACTGAATAGAACAAAGAGAAGAGAGAAAATATGAAGAAGGAGCTTAAATCACATAAAGTACGAGCTGTAATTTTTATGAGTTGCTAAGAGAGAAAAGATAATAAGATTACTTTTAGTTTTGACTGCCAAAAAAATTACTTTTACCCAAAATACCATAGAAGCTACACACAATAATTTTTTTTTTATACCGTACTGATATTTATATAAAATAAGTTATTACTTCTATATATTTATATATTTTATACCCTCTATATATTCCTGAAATTAACATGAAATCAGATACTACAGCTATGCTTTGTTTATACTTTAACTTACATAGAGTTTTGAAAATTATATTAAATATTGTATTATTGCTGTGGTATTTATTTATTTTTTACCTTACAAAGTCAATATATTACTACTATGCTACGTATATAATATATACAATACATTGAGTTCTGATATTTACTTCAAAGTTAAACTATTACTAACTTGTAAACTACATATATTTTTGTTTCATACCTTATTTTGAGTTCTGATATTTACATCAAAATTAACAGATTATTACTAAACAATTACATTACTTACATTACCTTATATTGGCGTCCGATATTTACTTAAAATAACCTATTACTCTTTTATTATTTCTCTGTATTTATACCTTAAATTCTGTTGTTATATGTAAATTAAATAAGTCAACTGCTGCTATACATTTTATACTAAAATGGTTCTTATATGTAAATTAAATAAGTCAACTGCTGTTATACTATAATAATCACAGTACTCATCCCGAGATCACGATGGAGATCATCATTTCGCACGAACCATGGCGCGTTAACCATACTCCTCAGAGCCTTATTTTGGAATGTTTGAATGCCTTTAACATTGGTTTTTTTGGTACAGCCCCATAGCTGTATCCCATAAGTCCAAATTGGTTTTAATATTTGCCTATATAATAGAAGTTTATTGTGTAGATCTAATGTTGATCTCCTACCAAGCGACCAATTCATTTTCCTGAATTTAATATTCAGCTCTGTAATCTTCTTCTTAACATGCTTCTTCCAATGAATCTTTGCATCAAGTGTCATTCCTAGGTACTTGGCTGTATTTCCAGGGGCTATTAAATGTCCATTTATTATAACCTGTGTTGGGTTTATCTTTCTGTTGGTAAAATTTACATGGCTTGATTTTGCTTCATTTAATCTTAATCTCCATTTTTGTATCCAGATACTAACTTTATCAATAGCTTTCTGGAGTTTGTGTTTTGCTTCCTCTGCACTATCCCCAACTGCCATTATTGCAGTGTCATCTGCGAAAGTGGCCATGATTGTATCAGAATCTTGAGGTATGTCACTTGTATATAAGAGATACAAAGTAGGTCGTAGGACACTTCCTTGTGGAACTCCTGCCGCTATATTCTTCATCTCAGAATATTCACAGTCTTGCTTAACCCTAAAGCATCTCTCAGACAAATATGACTTAAGTATTTTGTAGAATTGCTCTGGGAGATCCCTTTGCAATTTATATAGTAAACCCTCATGCCAGACCTTGTCAAACGCCTGTGATACATCCAGGAACAAGGATGAGCAAACTTGGCGTTCTTCAATTGCTTTTTCTATGACATTGGTAATACGGTGAACTTGGTCAATTGTTGAATGTTTGTCTCTAAACCCAAACTGATGCTGAGGGATTAATTTCCTTTCTTTAATTATAGGTTTAAGACGCTTTATTAAAAGTTTTTCAAAAACTTTTGAAATAGTCGTTAGAATAGAAATGGGTCGATAAGATGTTTTTTCCTTAAGATCTTTTCCTGGCTTTGGTATCATAATGACCTCCGCAACTTTCCACTGCCTCGGGACATATTTAAGTCTGAAAGAAGCGTTTATCAAATGCAAAAACTTTAGCAGGGCGTTCAATGGCAGTTCCTTGAGAATTTTCCCAGTTATTAGTTCATAACCAAGCGCTTTTTTAACATTTAATTGTCTAATTTCCTGTACAAGCTTATTGTATGTCACTTTACTGATATTAATTAAATCATTCTTTTCAATTGGTAATAATTGTTTATGTGCTGTTTTTGTTTCAAATGGTGTGAATGTGTCCTCTAGATGTATAGCAAACATATCTGCTTTCTCCTTATTACTTCTTGCCCATGTATTATCTTCTTTCCTGAATGTATCGTAGCACTGGTTGTTGATCTTGTGATAATATTAATTGTTTATCATTTTCAAAGGACTATAATATATAAAGTTCTAAGTATAATAGAATGGAATTTTTTACTCCAATTGATTTAGAAGAAAAAATTGCATACGGAAAATAATTTCTATACTTATATATAATGACTATTTTAGTTAATTTTAAAAATTTGTTGTTGATCCCTAAAGTATCGTGATTGTTGATGAATGTTTGTTATTGTTTATATTGTTTCATCAAGAATTCAGACCTGATATCATGGCAATCAAAATATTTTTCATGGTTGTGGTGGCCAAAACAAGAATATGGCAATTGTTGCCCTGTTGTCACGCCGGCTGTTACAAGACGATTCTGCCACTGTAAAGATGTTATTTTGCATTTTCCTGTAGTCGCTCACTCATTCAAACCAATGTTGTATTATTGGTAATATAATATCGCAATTGGGATAAAATTATCATGTTAATAACTGAAAAGCAATTACTGAAGCAGTATGGAAACTACCTAGTAAGTGGAATTTTCAGTTTCAAAAAGCAAAGAAAATTATCTTCTCAAAATCAATGTTTGGAAACAGTTCTATGATTTTAAGGAAAGTCACACTACAAGTTTGGGGGTGACCAAAGTCATTGTTCATGAAAGGTAAATCTTTCCCGAACACAACCATACATTAGTACGAGAGGTCATTTTTTAAAGTAAGAACCGTTTGTGCGCGTAGCAACCGTGCAGGCTGTCACTTGATGGCCGCTCAAGGTCAGCCACTCTTTCCCAATCCCCAACTATGCAGTCAGTTGATTTCATGTCTCTGCGACTGTTGGTTCTATCGTAACACTGCTTTGTTGGTCGCCATGTCAATCAATAAACCCGCCGATTGTGAAGTGCGCTCGGTTATTCGGTTTTTAAACGCAAAACAAGTTCGTCCCGCCAAAATTCACCGGTAGCTTGTTGAAGTTTGTGGTGAAGCTGTAATGGATGACAAGGAAGAACAAATGTTCATGATGAAGAACGATATGGGCGACCAACTGTCATTGATGAAGACTTGACAAAAAAAGTTGATGAGGAAATTCGCCAAAACCGGCGCTTTACGATTGACAAGCTTTATGAGAAATTTTCACAAATTTCAAGATCGGTTGTTTATCACATTGTTTCCGACAAATTGCATTAAAAACATTTTGTGCGAGATAGGTGCCAAAAATGTTGACAGAAGAACACAAAAAAAAGCGTTTGGCACATTCTTTGTCATTTTTGGAGCGCTACGATAACAGTGGTGATGAGTTCTTGAATCATATTGTTACCGGTGATGAAAACGTGGGTAGCATACTACACTCCAGAGACTAAACGTAAATCCACTGAATGGCATCACTCAAATTCACCAACGAAACCACGAAAATTCAAACAAGAACCTTCAACACGGAAAATCATGGCCACGGTATTTTGAGATCGGAAAGGCGTTCTTTTGATTGACTTTCTGCCAAGAGGAATGACCATAAATGCTGAGAGATATTGCGAAACACTAACCAAACGTAGGCGCACTATTCAAAACTGCCGGCGGGGACTTCTGTCTAACGGCGTCGTGCTGCTTCACGATAACGATCGGCCTCACGCTGCAGCAATGACCAAGACGCAACTGGCCAACTTTCGATGGGAATTACGGGACCATCCCCCCTACAGCCCTGACCTGGCACCATCAGACTTTCATGTGTTTCCTAAATTCAAAGAATATCTTGGTGGAAAGCGATTTGAAAATGATGACGTGTGAAAGAAACTGTTACTAACTGGTTAAATGCTCAGACGGCAGAGTTCTATGATAAGGGGATCCAAAAGCTAGTGCCACGACTTAACAAATGCTTAGATATTCTTAGTGACTATGTAGAAAAAAAAATATGTTCATACTTAAGTTTTTGATACAATTTATGTTCATAAATAAAATTGCTGTTACTCCACTTAAAAACGGTTCTTACTTAAAAATGACTCGCGTAGTTAATACTTTACTATGGACATCAATGGGAAGACAATACAAAGCTAAAATTTTAAAAATTGGTTTTATTAGAACCAAACCCATGTCAATTTGAGAGAAACATGAAGAGGAGTAAATAAATGAATTTCAAGTGAATCCAAAAGATGAGCCTGTGATGTAAACGTTTTGATTATACAATTCTTTAAACGATGTTTGAGTGTTTTCAAGTGTGTATATTTTTCGCAAACTTTGTTCTTTTTAAAACTAATATTCTTTAATAATTTACATGGAAAATATATGGAAAAAACATTTACTTATATTTTTAGTATAATACATTTAAATGTATTGAAATTTACCATTTATTGTATTACTTATATAATATCAATAAAATATGAAATTATGCTAACTATTGCCTTGGTTAACCATACCTCATTTATGATTTTAACTTCATTTGCATCTGAAATAAAAATGAAAATGGCGGACTTTACAGTTCCAAAATCAGTTCATTGCCCAGTTTAATATGCTCATTGAATTTTAATTAATAATAATTTTACTTGTAACATTATATTATACAGTTATGCTATTTTTTATAAAAATAACCACAAAATTACTTTGATTGAGAAACTATTAAACAGATTATTCGCTTTACCCCAAAAGTTCAAGCGAATTTAAGTGGATTTGGCTACTTATATCAGTTGCGACAAGTCACACGTATTTTTTAGTTATAGTTACGGATTTAAAAGAAGTAACTGATACTCCAGTTATAAATAGAATTCATTTAGCTATACTGTAACCAAAGATAAAAGTCTTTAGTTTTTCAACTCGTGACTGTTTTACTTAACAAAGTTTAATCTTCGTATCAATTTTGATTCGCGTCAGAGATTTGTTGTTGGACATGGAGCTAGTGAGCCATAGGGTGGACTCCTTTTTTACTTAGTTTTGCCAAGCGGTCCCTTCCATGTTGCCACTAATTTTTGAGCCTCCACGAGGATTGATCACGAAACTTCACACATGCCAATCGAGAACGCTAACTAGATCCAAGGGAGACTTAGCAGAGACTCAATTCATATTAAGCCTTGCATAAGTGAAGCTGTGAAGGTGTCACCTCAATAAAAGATACAAAAATACTAACATACTAGTTCTTTGTTCTGGTTCATCTAAATAATGAATCACAGCCCCTTTTTAGTAACCTTACTTCAGACTATTATTGGAATTAATTGATTGTGAGATCAAAAGTTTCTTGCTGAGGGTGTAATTGAAAAAGCAGCCCAAGTTCTGATCAGGACAAATGAAAACAAAGAAAGTTATAGCTTACTCTCGAATGATAAATCTCTTTACTTTATTCTTTATTGGATGCTTACACTCTGCCAGGTATGGAAAAGATTGTGTACAGAGCTACCAAGCATTCAGTTTTTGATAATACCAATGATCATTCAGTCATTCCTCTTGCATATACCAACAATCTCTCAAATGGAGTATCCAAAGAGTAAAATATCTTATAATAAAACCAAAGGATTTTACGGCTACTTACACTTGTTTTTCTGGAGAATATTATAGATTTAGGAATAGATTAAGAAGAATAAGACAAAAAATATTGCAAATTTCTTTCCTCTGTTAGGGACTTACACTAAATAAGCAAAAAGTACCTAAGTATTTACTTTAATTTATTACTCTGTTGGGATTACAGAAATGAAAATGTTACCATCAATCCTGGATCAGAATGATTAAAATAATTACTGAACCATCTCTTGCTCAAAGATACTAGAGTTATTACTTTGTTGTGTGTTTTAAAGGCAAAACACCTTGTAGCCATCATTTTAAAAAGATGAGAAAACAGAGCATAAAATAGAAACCCTAGTGTCAGCTAGTTTACCTCAGGATTGTCATACTCATATTCATTATAAGTGAACCCCACAAGTGGACTAAAGCTTTTGTTGGCTCATTACTTCCAATGTATTTCAAACTACTCAGAAAACATTCAATTTGGTTAGTTCAAAGATCTTTCCTGTAATCTATTTGGTGTTGTTTTGGATTTCAAAATCTTTTAAGAAGAAATAATATATACAGACTTACCTGCTACTAATAGCCAAATTCATTTTGTTATAGAAACAGATGCTTCAAAGCACTGTCTATTGGTTCTACACTTTCACAATCCTGATTCAGCAGCTTTCTTTCCTGGAACACTTCCTGTTATTTAACTGAAGACATTCATTAGTATAAAAAGAAGGTTATGCAATTATCAATGTTCTGCAAAATGGAGACTTTTTAGTTGGATGTTATATCAAAATAATAACTGACCTGAAATCAGTCTCATTCATACAAAATAAGAAAATGGCATCTACAGTTAGCTTGCTCTCATGCTGTATACACAACCAGAAATCTTGAAGCATTATCTAGAATTTTTAGAGCCATAGATACAAACTTTGATTGTCAACTAAGTAGTCAGGAAGTGGAAGTAACATAGAATATCACTAAGGATCAAACTCAAATCCTATCTTATTCAATGGAAGAAATTTAAAAAATGATTAATCTCTTATTGAGTCTCTACAGAGATGAAACTTCAGTATCATAAAACACAAACATATAAATATTTTTGTTGTTCAGCTCCAGCAACAAGGAGTCCATGACATAGCACAGAAAGTGTGTTTGTGCAAAACACCAGTGTCTACATTGATTTCCCTACCAACTTTGACTATACTTATATAATATCTTCTCTGTAATCTTTAGTAGGCTATAAGGTAATGGTAAAAAAGATAGCCTGTTCATATGTAACCTAACCTGGCTTTGGGCAAAAACACCATACTTGTTACCTTCTATTTCTGAGGTATATGTCCTAGCCCGATCACTTTGGAAGGTATACACTAAGCACTTGACCAGAAACTCTCAGTCATGGGCGGCTACAGGATTTATTTTTTGGGTAGGCACAGTTTAGGGGTGTCATGACTATGGCGGGGGACCTGGGTAAATACCCCCTAGGATAAGGGGGGACTGCTTATTGAAGATAAAAGCATACACCACACTGTTAATTTTAAAACTATGGAGCCAGGTCAACTATGAAAAATAAAAATATTTTTATTTTATAATATGTAATATATTTTATTGCCACAAATATATTAAGTGTCACAAAAGTAGTTGTTGAGAAATAATATTTAAATCAAAGTAAACCATACAGATCGTTAATACACCTTAAAACGGTAATATGTACATTTAGGCGTGTCACCGGCCGAAAACCAAATAAGTTGGGTAGACCCAGGCCTACCCGCTGGAGCCGCCACTGCTCTCAGTTCAACTCTTTCACTTGTAAATTGTATCAAATGATTTTTCTTTGCTCCTCTATCTGTGGCTTTAAAATAAAAAAATAATGAAGAATGGTTTATACTATGTTCTTAGTATATGAAAAAGTAAGAGTGGAGGTTCACATAAATTCATCATTTATGAATCTTATATACCAAAGTTTTTTAAAATCACTCAAAAATGGTCCATAGAGTTCTGATTATTTCAATAAAGGGTCTTTTAACAGTTTATTTTCCAGGTGTAAATCTGAGAGGTCTTGGTTTATAAGTGTAAAAAAAAGGTTGATAAGATTGGCAACTAAGGTGTAAACTATCAGTTATTAGAGGGTATTAAAACACTCCATAGTATTGATTAAAAAAGAATGAACAGATTTTGTGACTCAATTTATCTGTTTGAGCCGTTAAATGGGTCAGATCATTTGAAAGAATAAGTTTCAAATAACTGTAGCAGGATGTAGATGCCTTGATCTCTAGCCACACCCAAAATGGCACAACAAAAGGCGCTCCGAGTTCTTGAATTTGTGAAAAAAACAAATGCAATAGGGACATGCAGTGTAGTTTTAGAAGGCAATTCAACAATAATCCACTATCTCTGAAACAATAGTTTCAACAGTCTTTAGAGATTCGGTATATCTGTAAAAGGAAAAATCCAGGACTACTGTGAGTTTCAAAAGAACTATTGGAGAGAATTCATGTTTTGTTTCAGTATAGTCCATAAACTGAGCTAGTGATCCCACAACTTACTATCTGGCGTTTGGTAAAACATTAAAATATGAAACCATACAGACTGCTGTTCGTTCATTTACACAATGTCAAGAGGAGGCAAATGGATGCTGGAAGATTCAACCTTCATCATTTCACGTTTAATTTTCTCTGATAAAACAACCTTTCATTTGAATGGTACTGTCAATCATCACAATGTGAGCATTTGGGGAACAGAGCCCTCACATCAAACACTTGGGCACAAAAGAAATTCCCCCAAAGTGTATGTATTCTGTGCAGTCGAAAAACAAGGTTTAAGGTCACTTTTTCTTCGAGGAAAACACAGTTACTATAGGACAAACGTTTTCCAACATACTAAAAAACTGGTTAATACCGTTATGTCAAGCAGATTTAGATGATCAACTAGATGGAGCATCTCATTGACACCTGATGGTATGAGCTGCAAGATTTTCAGACCTAAATATATGCTGATTTCTTTTTGCAGGGATATGTAAAAGATATTTAACTCAAGTGTTGTGCAACTTATTGTGTTGTATTTGATATTTCTATATTTTTGGACAATATCTTTCAAATCTGTTTAATATAATTTCACTAAAGTAATTTCATGTACTCGTTTACTGAATGTAAAAGTGATTTGTTTACAATCAGAAATTTATTACAACGAAGATAAAAAATGGGACTTTTGGGGGCAACTTTAAATTTTCACCCTATTGAGTGATACTTCATTTTAAAGGTTTTGTTTAATAGAAAACGGCTATGTAAACTAAACGTTGCTATCTGCCTCCAATTCAAAAGTGTGGCTGGTCAAACATTCAAATCCTATTAATTTCAGTATTTACTATAAGAAAAATAATTTGGGGACAAAATATGAAGAAATTATTTATTTAATATGCAATTTTTACTGTATTTTATGAATTTGATCGGGGAAATTGCACTATCAACAAAAAACTGATATTGAGTAATCTCGGAAAAACTTCTTCTCCATATCACGTAAAGTTTTCTTACTTATGAAAAATTTTGTACTTTTGATTGCTAACAATGAAAATGTGAAAATTTAAGCACAAAACAGTCCGTTTTAAAGTTTGACATATTTTTTACAGAAATTTACACAAACCTCTGTGACTCTCTCTGGTCATTCAGTAACGTAATATGACTTCAGCCGCATTTAAGTGTGCAATGTTTTGAAAAGGAAAAATAATAACTAAGCCATATACGAGTATACAGCTATGAAAAGTTGCTTAAAAATACTTCCGTTTAAAGAAATTGATGAGTCCTAAAGTCTCTGTGGAGGGAAACAAAGGGGTTGAAAAATAAATTTTATGAAAAAATGTTGGCTTTTAAAAAGATTATAAAATTACTTACAGTTTGGTTTTGTACAAGTTTCGATGTTAGTTATGGCCTTTTGAAGATGGTGCTGAAACTATATCCACGTTATACATACTATTTTTATCAACTTTAATTGTTAACTCGAAAACCATATGTCATATTGAAAATTCTAAAAAAATGTGTTTTTCAATTAATTGATTTGCTTTTATATTGAGTCTCTATAATAGAAATTGACCAAGTCATGATTTTGAAATAAGAATAAAAATCACATTCAACCAAGAATTAAAATCAATCAATTCTTGAAGAACAATATTATTTTGTCCAAATAACAATTGAACAATAATTTTTCATTATTATTCAATACAAATTTGTTTCTTGTTAATTTCATATTTAACTATATTAAAAAAAAAAAAAGTTAAAATCGGTATTTTACAAATTGCAAATTTGTTTATATTTATATAACTAATAAATTATATTGTATAATGTTGCAGTGCAAATTTTAAACGAATAGACTTTGTCAGTAATGACACTTTGTATATTTATAAAATATATTAAAAAAATGTATGAAAGTAGAAATTGAAAATTGTTATTTTTGCTCTAAACATTAAGATACAGTCTGGATTATGGAAGTAGAAACTAAAATAAATAGGTTTTAAAGTTTAATCATCCAATTAGTCTAGGTCTCCACTAAATCATCATTTAGATGATAAAACATGTTAGGCTATAAGATTTTGTTTATTATAAAAAGATAGGACAAAAATAATATAGCCTAAATTCATATTGTTAACCCTTTCAGTGCCAATATCCTGTTTTAACCTTTAAAACATGCAAGAAGTGCCAATGTCCGTCTGGACAGGATGTTTGAAAATGTGCAAGAAATGCCAACAGCCGATTGGGCCGAATGTTAGGGATAGAAAATATTATTTTTGGTTATATTTTATATCAATCTGCTAAGAATGAATAGTTCTTTTCATTTCACATATGATATAGTATAAAAATCAGTTCACAGATCGATACTAAGACTGATAATTCAATCGAGTTGGATGTTTACCATAAAATCAGCTGCTTCACAATAATAATAATAATAATAATTCCTTTTGTTTTAGTCCTGTATCGTATTCTGTACATAGGTTATATCTGATTGTGTTGTGTAAATATATAAATGGACCAATCAAGATCACTCATGAGGAAAAAATCTAAATTTATGTGTGTGAAGTGTAAAAAGGCCATACATAGTAAATGTGTTACCGATCACCAATGCTAAAAATAACATTTAGTTTATAACTAAATTATAAATATTTTAGTTTAAATAGGCCTTAAGTATTTTAATTCATAATTATTCTTTTATTAATTTGTTATTATTGTTTGATGTGCTGAATATTTTAGAGACATAAGTTTTTTTACTACTTATTTTCCGAAAAAAAAAAAAAAATGTTCTATTTCAGAAAAAGTAGTGTAACTTTTTTACTTAGCAAAATATTGGCCCAAAATTTTTAATATAAGTATAGAACAAATGAGTCTTCGAGTGATATGGAAGTTTTTAAGTGATATTTTTTTCTCTATCTATTACTGGAAATTTTATCAAAAAACTTTGTTAATGGATGTAATTTCATTTTTTCTAAATTTTGGTATATTATAAATATTTTTAGAGTAGTAGATATTATTTATACAGATCTATTAGAAGACAAATAACAAATTCATGGTGATATCTTATCAAATAACAAAAATACAGCTGTTTTATGAAATCCTTATAAAATCACTAAAAATAGGTCGGCACTTTTGTGTACACTATGAGAAAAAATGCCTGGTACTTTTGGGTAGTGCATACAACAAAAATGCCTGGCACTGAAAGGGGTAAAGTTGTCGGTTGGTAAATGCTCAGAGTTTATTTAAATAATTTGTTGATGGTTTAACTGTGAAAAACTGATTTGGTTAACTTGGTCATTGCTTGAATATAATAATAATAATAATAATACAAAATTAAAAAAAAATGTTCAGCTAGTATGCAATTTACCATAAATCATAGTATAGTATTTCATTTTGTAGATATTTTGAGGAGATTATTTAGGTTAATTCTCAAACATAGAGCTATTTGAGAAAATAGTAAAACCAGGTAAAGTTTTTAAACTTCACATTCCAGGGTCCAGGGTTGAATAGTTCAGGGTTGAATAATCCTGTTACTTAATCAGTTAAATTGTGTTCTTTGATTTCAATGATCCAACAAAAAACATTTTATTACATTAAAATTAATATAGCTTATTAACAATATTGATTTCTAATCTTCCACTTCTCTCCAAGAAAGCCCGTTAACCCATTCCAAATAAAACAATTTATTGACCAAATATACAAATTTAATTAACATTGATTCAGTTTTGGGCAAGTTACAATAATTAGAGCAGTTTTTATATTACAAAGTTACGAGAGTTAAAGGCATGATTGCCGGTTATGGTCTACATTTGTTCATAGACCCATTTACTACATTATGAAAATAGAAGTTTAAAATTTTGCAAATTTGCTTAAAAATTAAATATAATATTTCCAGTCATATTAAATGATTGGTATATTATTTATATATGACCCATACTAATCTTATTAAATCATATATGAAAACAATCTCTACAAATCATTGTCAACTACAAGTAGCTGGTATTAAATAATATTTTATCGATTATGTACATAATAGTTTATTGATACCATGTATAAAAATATAAAATAAATTATTTTTCCATTCTATTTTGTGAATGGTAATTATGTATACATACCATTATAAATAACCAAATACAAGAGCAATTTTAAAGTGACAATTCAATGGTACTAAGATGTTGTGTTAGTTTAAGTTAGGAATATAAAGGAACATTATTAAACTCAATCGTTATCACCTAGCATGTTTATTTCACAAACAAGTTGCCATATTTGCACTGTTTTCCAATGTCTCCAATAGTCCCTTAAAAATTTATTTTATTTCAAGACAAAGTGTAAATGATTCCATAAATTTTATATTTATATATATATAAAAGCCAAAACATAAACAGAATCGCATCTATTGGTTTTAATATATTAGAAAATTCCCAAATAAAATCATTTCATAATTGACAAATGGTCATTTGGTCCACAGATTATAGAAAAAAAACTTAGAAATAACGATCACAAAATTCTTTGATGGTTCTTCTATCACAAAGAGTCTTGTAAAAACCCCTTTTTTCAGATCACGATTTTCATATTTTATGCTTTTTAAAGTACAATTTTGGTTGTTTTATAAAGTCCAATAATTATTTTTCACAAAAATTACATAAAGATATTCTACTATACATCATTTATCCTCTTTTTTTAAATATATATATATATATATAATTATATAAAGACACAAAGCAAAAACAGTGTCCATTTAAAAGGACAAGAAAAGGTACACCTAAACACAAAAGTTGTATTTGTTATAAGTAAGTCAAGACACTTTTGCACAGCACAGGTGGATGATCGAGTTTGGGGTCAAAGTATAGAACAACGAGATAGCCAATTAGTTGGTTTTCTGTGAGGTTCTGTGGCTTTGAGCTGATGACCGCCTTTAGGTGGATTACTTGCTTCCTGTAAGACAAATACTTAAATGAAAAAGCAAGACTATTTCAGATTATTATTACAAACTATAACAATTATTATAGAAAAGGACCAATTTATAATATTACAAGGGAATAATTAAATCTATTTTATTAGAACAATAATTGATCAAAAATTTTAAACTTTCATGATAACATAATTAATTATTAATAATAACTGTTGTAAGAATACCATTTATAAATCGGGCAAAACAAAAATGATAAGGCACTTATAATTTAACAAACAACAACAATTTATTGTTACAGCTGTTTCGCCGTTAGGCATCATCAGACAACTAAGAACTAAAAACTAAAATACAGGTCAACTTAACACTAACATCTAGGAATGAAGGTGGGGATGAAAGCAGAGGTAGGGCAATGACCTAGTATTACCTGAAAGGGACAAGGTTAACAGAAGGTTTTAACAAAGGGGATGGGTTATTTACTGGTTCATTTAGGTTAGAAGCATGGCATTTCAAAACAGATCTGTTAATTTCTAAAATTTCCAAACTATTCATTTTCCTACTTTTCTGTTCTTGTGTAAAACTTTAACATTGTCAATGGAATCAAATGTATGGCCTGAATCTAGTAAATGATTAGCAAAATTGGAATCTGTTTTACCATGCTTCCAACAATATACAGTACATGTTCCTTTAATCTAGTTTTGATAGATCTCCCAGTTTGACTAATATATTCACAATCACAGTCATGACAATTAATTTTGTAGACAGTGGTGTCCTATTGACAATGTTAAAGTTTTACACATAGAACAGAAATGTAGGAAATTGAATAGTTTGGAAATTTTAGAAATTAACAGATCTGTTTTGAAATGCCATGCTTCTAACCTAAATGAACATTAAATAACCCACCCCCTTTGTTAAAACCTATTGTTTGAAAACCTTCTGTTATCCATGTCCCTTTCAGGTAATACTAGGTCATTGCCCTACCTCTGCTTTCATCCCCACCTCCATTCCTAGATGTTAGTGTTAAGTTGACCAGTATTTTAGTTTTTAGTTCTTAGTTGTCTGACGATGCCTAACGGCGAAACAGCTGTAGCAATAAATTGTTGTTGTTTGTTAAATTATAAGTGCCTTATCATTTTTGTTTTGCCTTATTATGGAATTTCACCGAATACCGACTGTAGTCACACTTAATATGATTTATTAATCTCTATAATCACTGAAATATTCCACTTTCTTTCCTCAAACATCAAATTCTCTTGAATATATGTTTTTCCCTTTGAACATTTAAGAAAATTCATGTTTTTGAGCCTGTTTCTACCAACTAGACAAGTTGAAAATTAATTCATTCCTTCAAACTAGCTAAATTTTGAGTAACTCAGTAAAGAAAATAGTATCTCATAAAATGTATTACAAAGTACATTGAGGACATTAATAAAACATTGCCCATTTGATGTACTAATAAAATGATAATACTACTTCACTTATTAATTTTTCTAAAGCACTACATGCAATAAGTTGTACAATAGGTTAGAGAAACTCTAATACAATATTAGTTATTGATAAAATAAAAGCAGACACACTGATTTCTAGTTTTATATTAGTTTTGATATAGGAATAATAATTATAAATACATGCTATATTATATGCTGCAGCACTTAAATGGGTGGAGGAGTAGCTATACTGTACAACTATACTTCTGTTGTTATGAAGAATGTGATGAAGTTGGTACATTCACCAAGTTTGCTTACAAATTTTAACAAAAAAGAATGACTACTTAATATTTGTTGAATCTTGAGGAAATTGTGTAATATCAGATATTTTTCATCATCAACATTCAATTAAACAGTTTAAGATATTTACTTTCTAAGTGTATATATGGACATGGGTTCATTCCTTTGGATTATAGCTAATGTCAAGCAAAAGAACACTAATTATTTTGAAGACATATTGTGAGTGCAATAGACATTATTAAAAATATAGGTTTTGTAGTGCAATATTACATCTTGTAGGAATAAGGGAGGTGGCTGGGGATGGGTTTCTACCTGCCCCTAATGCTCACACTTGTACACTCATGGGTTAACCCAACCTCTGACACCTGTTACTCACCTACTTGAAAGTTTTTTTATATAAGTATAAAATTGTTCCATTATGAATATTCTTAAAAATTAAAGGTGTCATTGTATTCCTTGAAACATTACGTTGAAAATGAATCCAAACATGGTATACCTGTGATAATTTTGGTGTCGAGAACTACTTGAAACTATAGTTTGCATAGGTTAATATGATATTGTATCAATAATACACAACAAAATTCTATCATCTACCTCAAAAATTAAATCAAAATTTAAAGTCACAGAACAAAATTTTACAAAAAACATTTAACTTATAACAGAAACATATTGTATAATAAATTACTAAGTCTTTAAAATAATGAAGATAGCATCAAGAAATTTAAAAATAATGTAAAGCAGTTCCTCATTCAAAAAACATACTACACAGTCAAAGAGTACATACATTTCAATTATCAGAACTAAATAAAAATTATTATTATTGTTATAAAACAATATTTTAAAACAGTTTTTATCCTACAATAGTCTTAAATATTTACACAGACAATATCTGAAATCATCTTCATCACTTTCATTGGACCAGTAGCTGTCTTCATCCCGTGGTGTCAGGTTTATTAACTAGGAACCTGCTGAATACTTCTATGGCCAAGACATTTCATTTTCCTTGTTAATAACCTTTTCAATGTGTTCCACTTACTTTTAACACACGTCTGGCTTTAATTTATCAACCACTTCTTTAAAAACTTTGTTCACATCTTGTAACAAGTCATATTGTGTTCTCTTACATATCGTTTGAGATAAGACTACACCAGCTCAATTGGGTTGTATGGAGTTAAGTGGATAACTTCATGTTCTAGCTTGGATGCTTTCATAGATATTGCTTTCTACAATGGTAGGGCGCGTTATCCATTAAAATTGTCAATCCAGGTGGAATTGAAGGAAGCAATGGGTTGAAAAACAGATTTGAAAACCACATCTTCATTTCTTCATGGTAATCTCTAGCTTTTTTAGATTCAAATATTAATGTTGATGCAGTAATCCAGCCACTACTACTTCCTTCCATGACAAATAATCAGTCTCTTTCCTTTTCAGTGACTCAAGAATTGTTTTCACTGAGTCTGTTTATCCTCTCTTCTTATTGTGATTTTCATTGAATTAAGTTTTATCTAAAACTTCTGTCTTATTGAAATAAACTTTTTAGATTTTCAATACTGATGGTTTTTCAAGAAGAACCTTTCTGTGTTAAACAAATTGTATTTAAATCTCAATTCATGTAATATTTTCCCAAGGGAATTTAACTCATTGAATAACTCTGCATCCTTAGGGAAGAGATGAGTCTACAAAGAGCAGGCACTTTTTCTTTGCATCCATTGTATGTGACGAAGTGTAGCCTCGAATCGCACTCTTGTCGAAGTCATCTAACCCTGTGGCTCTTTGTTCCTGTCTTTCTTACTATTCTTCGATGTGTTGAGAGGGAAGTAGCTTTGCGAATCACTGGTATCTACTTGTACCGGGTCGCCTTACATTTCCACATTTTTGAATGAAACATTGCAGAAGTCTGCAGAGTTCATGTTTTCTTTCATCTCGACACTTATTCACTCTACTGTTCTGAAAGATATATTACAAGTCTCACATACCTGTTTAAAACTTTGCCAAAAGTAATTAAAGATCCTTTATTTACTTTATATTTACGGGATTACTGAAGAACTACTGCTATCACTGTTCTCGCCTGCCCATGTAATATTTCGCATTTTTTCGTCGAACTCATTTTAGAAAAAAGTAACTCAATATACAGAAACTAGAATCATGGAGTTTAAGCTACAACTGATAATTTGTAATGACCTGTTTATTGACATTATGAAAGTTTTGTAAAAGCCCCATAATAAAACTAAAGAATTATTCGTGTTTCACTGGAAATATGTGTAACCCTTCCTTAGTACATATAGCATCGGCTTGTGTTACTCATTTATGTCAAAAATACCTTAAATAATACCTTTTACATACTTAATTCTAGTAGGGTTTAAAATTACATTTTTAATCTGATAGAAATAATTATGTTAAATATGTTGACATTGTTATTATGAATCTATGTTCGTAAAATTATTGATCAGAACCCGTACAATTGTTCTGAGCATAGATCTATAATAGCAATGTCAACATAATTATTTCTACATGTAGATTACAATTATTTATGTTCCAAACCCTATTTCGGTAACTAGTCTTGTCTATAAGCCTACCAAAATACCAGATTTGATTTGTGTTATGTATTTAAAAAGTGACCAATAAATAATAACATCTGCTAATGAAACATTTTATTATACGTTTGAATATTATTCCAACGGTTAGTGTTATATATGTCATGTTTGGTATTGTTTTGTTTAGAATTTAATGCAGAGTTTTATTATAATATTATTAATTAACTTTATAAGACAATATAAAAAACCCCTGTTGTAGTGGATACAATCCAATTGGTAACACACTGCTCTAATGAGGGTTGGACCTAGTCTCCTGCACTTGTGTTTGTGTGTGAGGATGAGGCAGGTAGAAACACATCTCTAACCACCTTTCTTATTTGAACAAGATATATAGATCATAACAAAAGAAACTGTAAAAACAAAAACAGTTCATTTCATCAACTTTAGAGGTTGATCACAAATTATAATATTGTTCAGATTTTAGGTTATCTTTCATTATTTTGGAAATTGATATTTACTAACTATGACTTAAAAATATTATAATAATTTTTCTACTCATAAAAGATAGACCAGCCCTTATAAAATGTATAGGCGACTGGGTACCTGTGCTGCTACTATTCCACGATCGTGTATGTGTAACCGCTGTCAAGCTTTTAAATTTTGCACTTCAATTGAGAAAGCAGAAAATGTAGGTGAGAATTGCACTTTAGTGATACATTTATTTTTATGTTTGGTTGTGTTGGCAGCCCTGAAACCTTGTTTTAAGTCACTGACAGCGGCTTGCGTTTCATCAGACATTGAACTATAAAGATAAATTAGTGTTTATGTCAACATCATTTTGACCTTTTAAACGATAATGAAATTAGAGAATGATGAGTTTAGTGGTTCTCCTGATAATGAGAGTAACGGAGAAAAAAGTTTGTATTTGCAAAGTGATATTGACAACAGTGATGTTCCTTTTGATAAGCTAGGTTATCACGATAGTGTATTAGATCTAAGCCTAGCAATACCTGTTGTTTTCAATAACCTAATACTAGTGCCTAGTAGACATAATGATCATTCAGTTCTAAAAGGTAGGAAAACACACACAAGATTTATCACAAAAATAAAAACAAGAATAAAACAACGCCAATAACTTTTGATTGGGTAAATGATAAAGTGTTTTCCCATCTGTACATAACTTTGACTTAAGCTTCTATATTGTCTTATCACTGTATTTTTATTACAAATACATAACAATAATTAGATAACGTAGAACTGTTTGTAAAATAATTTTGTATAATTCAACATTAGATTTGAATTTTTTGTACAAAATATATAAAGTATAAATAAAATCAAGTAAATCTAGACTATAAACATCCAATTTTCATTTTATTATTCTTAAAAAATATTTCAAGTAATGGAAAAATATCTGAAACTTTAAATTTTATATAATAATGTTCGAAAGTCAACATACAGACAATTTAACTTAATTATAATGCCTTAAATAATATAAGAAATCATGAAGCATTTAAATGTAAAAACAGCTATTTTCATTAAAATAAAAAGGGGCAGGTAAGAGCTACAAATAGCGTGGGGAATCAAGGGCCAGAAAACTTGAAAAGCAAAAATACAAGATTGAATGTGAAACAAAGCTTGATGTTATTAATAAACACAAAAATCTAGAGTTAAATATCACACTATAAAACATTTAATTAATTTATATAACATACAACTTCAGGTGATTAATCAAAACAAGTAAACAATTTTAATAACCAAAAGTAAATTGAAAATAAAGTAGCAACTTTACCTTCTGTCATATTCAGATGAGTGTGATTGAAAACAAACAAAATAATTCATTACAATCATTTCAGCATAAATAATATATATATAATTACTGAGGCTACAAACTATTAATTGTCATATAAATATACAATGGCTATAAAGTATTCTAGTCATTATACGTATCAGTTCTTATGTGCCTTTAAAATGTTTTAAGTTAATTGTTATTTTATTCTTTTGCTAATGTCCGTAAGATTAATGATGACAGATAATATAAATCTTATGGAAATCTCACTGCCACAATAGATAACTTGTAAAACTAAAACATCTTTAAGTACAAATTTAAATTAATGATATTGAGATGAATGTTTTCATCATATTTCTTTTCATTATACATATATAGGATGATGCGTTAAACATTGTTGAATTCCTATTATCGGATTGATATAACAAACAAAAATCGGTGGGATATGAATACTTGACCTTGTTCGTTCAATTGTGGAATGAATGAAGTAAACTAAGTTTGAACGAAAGTTTATTGTCAATATGCAAAGCATTATTTTATTGATTAAAAGCCTGTGATACCTAAAGTATGAAATGAACATATAGATATATGGTGAATGCAAGATCAATGTAACTTTCCAAACGTAGCTGATAATGTGATTGGTGTGGAGGTTAAGTTGAATTCTCTGCTCATGAATTTGAGAAGTGAAGCGTTGATGTTGAAGTCTCCACTTAGTATGATCTACTTCCATTGTGAGTACAAGTTTCTTAATACTTCCTAAACATTTTGAACATTAAGAATTTAAATGTGAGTCATTGAGACATGGGAATGAATGTAGAAATAATCCACTAGGCTTTGCTAGGTGTCTGATGCCTTTCTATCAACTCACCTACGGTATATTTTTGTTGTCAACCATTACTAGACAACTAAATACTCACTCATCTTCATTAGGAACCTCCACACAATCAGATCTAGATGTGTTTCACTTGCTTCAGATAGTTTCGAAAACTAAGTCTTTCGCATACTTCAGATGTTTAACAGAATGGATTCAATTCAAAGGGTTTCTCAAAGTGCTCAGTTGCAACTTCCATTTTCTGTATTTGTTCACTCCTCAAAGGTCCATATCCTCACTTAAACAAAACATCTTGTTGACTTCCATTAGTACAGGTCATGTTGGTGTACTAGTATTTAGTGACTCATCAATATACTGGAAAAACTGTACTTCATGGTCTATCTCACGATCGTTCTGCATTTGAATATTTTGGAGTCTTTTTGTTTCATACAAGTTGCTTTTTTATCTCATATGCTTTTCTTGTATTTATGTTGAGTTTTTGCATAATATTTTGAAATTTTTCACTTTTTCACAAATTCTTATCGTTTGTAATGAGTGTGGGTTGAATATTAACCCTTGACGTGGCGAAAAACCCGCTGGCGGGTTGGTATGAGACATATGGTTTTAGTTCACCGACTCTAAAACACGGTTTTTTGCAATTCAACATTACGCCACTTATAATCGTCTTATCGCAATAAATAAAATACCGTTGGAAAACTAATGTTTCGTAGATGCATAATCATGCCAAAAAATACCACAAAATGTTATAAATAATATCCCAAAAATTGGTGAAGTACGCATACTTTTGATGCGTAAAATCGTAGATTTGAACTGTGCGGTTTTTAGTAAAAGCGACACCATTTTTCCACATATGATTACACTTCTATTTATCTGTCAAATAAGTCGACCAAAACACTGTTCTATAGATCACATGTTTCTCTTTCTAACCGTAGATTACAAATTTTTCTGCATCTCATAGATATTTCTACTTGACGATAGTACAACCTTGACGCGACGAAATTCATTTGGCATTCGGTGCAGTTTACAAAATGACATAATCCATTTTTCTTTTGATATTTTGTATTTGTTCTTTATAGTATGTTGTAGAGGAAATTTCTACAAGTTGGTACCACTTGATATAGGCAATACTTACTTAGAAAGTTTGATTTGATCTCGGAACATACGCAATTGTGTGACGTGAATTCAACTATAAAAGGCGTGAGGGATATAGTTTTGGGGTTAGATATTTGTTATTTTGAAGGTTTGTGTATACAAATTGTATATAAATTGTGTATACAAGTTACAATATATGTGTTTTTATTTCTAAAGTTTGTTTTTGAGTGAATTTCTAGTTTGTGAATGGTTTATATTTGGGACAACCTAAGAGGTAAATTGTAAATCTAGGCTATAAGCAAATTTCCTTATATTGAGTGTTTTATTTGATTATACAAGTGAATATGTGTGTTATTCTTTGTAAAGTATATTGTTTTAGTGAAATCTAATGATTTTGTCTTAGGCCTAGCTTTAGAAAGTTACTAATTACGCCTAAATTGTTGAGGTGTCTAAAACCTCACTTGAGAAAGTTTACCTTTTTAGGGGAAATCGGTATTTTTATTTTGAAAATGTAACAAATTATTATTTCCCCCCCCCTAAATATATTCACAAATATATTACAAATCTCTAGTAATCGTTGAAATTTAAAAAAAAAATCTATTTGTATGGTGTAAATTACGATATCTGTGAAATTATTCTCTTTTTACTCTCCGATTTTTTGGTATTTGACCAAAAAACTCCAAAGTGATACATCTAACATTTTTTTTCACTACACAGCTAAATTATATGGACCTTTCTGAATATAATGATATATAGAACTTTTGTATAAAATATATATTACTATTTTTGGTAAATTTTTGAAAAACAAATGACTAATTTACAATTTTCTATAAAATATTTTTTTAAATTTTGAAAATGTAACAATTTTTCTTCTTCTAAATATATTGATAAATATTACATAAAACTTTTGTATATCTTAGAAAAAGGTGGTAAGCTTTTGATTTTGGATGATACAGGTTTTTCCTGAAAAATGTTAACTTCGTTTTTGACATGTAACATACTTACTCCAAAACCGTTTCAAAGAATTTTTCTTATTACATAGATGAGTTCTATGCATCTTTCTGAGAAAAATGATGTCTTATAAGTTAGCTTTTGTATAAAAACAATATATTTCATTCATTTTTAACCATAGGGGCGGCATGGTTAATTTCCTTGACAATTCTTAGTTTGTTTAAAAATTAATAAAAAATATTATTTAAATACAAAACCTAACTTATAAGACATCATTTTTCTCAGAAAGATTCACAGAATTCATCTATGTAATAAAAAAAAATCTTTGAAACGGTTTTGGAGTAAGTATGTTACATGTCAAAAACGAAGTTATCATTTTTCAGGAAAAACCTGTATCATCCAAAATCAAAAGCTTACCACCTTTTTCTAAGATATACAAAAGTTTTATGTATTATTTATCAATATATTTAGGGGGAAAAAAAAATTTGTTACATTTTCAAAATTTAAAAAAATACTTTACGAAAAATGTTAATTTCATCATTTTATTTTCAAAAATTCACTAAAAATAGTAATATATATATCTTTTACACAACTTCTATATGTCATTATATTCAGAAAGGTGCATAGAATTTAGCTGTGTAGTGAAAAAAAATGTTAGATGTAAAACATAAGGAGTTTTTTGGTCAAATACCAAAAAATCAAAGAGTAACGGAGCAGAAATTTCACAGAAATGGTAATCAATAACATACTAATAAATTTTTCGGAATTTTTTCAACGATTACTAAAGATTTGTGAATATATTTAGGGGAAAAAAATAATAATTTGTTACATTTTCAAAATAAAAATAAAAATTTTCCCTAAAAAGTGATACTCTGAGGGTTGAGGTTAGGTTTGACACCTCGACCATTTAGGCGTAATTAGTAACTTTCTAAAGCTAGGCATAAGACAATATAGTTTACAAAGAATAACACACATATTCACTTGTATAATCCTATATAACACTCAATATAAGAAAATTTGGTTATAGCCTAGATATAAAATTTACCTTTTAGGTTATTCCAAATATAAACTGTTTACAAACTAAAAATTCACTCAAAAACATAAACTTTAGATATAAAAACATATATATTGTAACTTGCATACAAAATGTATGTACAATTTGTATACACAAACCTTCAAAATAACAAATATCTAACCCCAAAACAATATGCGCTACGTTATTTGTTACAGTTTTTACGTCACACAATTGCTACGTTTGGAGATCAAAACAAAACCTTCTTAGTAAGTATTTGCCTATATCAAGTGGTACCAACTTATAGAATGAAATTGCCTCTACAACATACTGTAAAGTTCGATTACAAAAATTCAATTCAGTAATCGATTATGCCATTTCGTTAACTGCACGGAATATCAAATGAATTTCGTCCTGTCAAGTTTCTTCTATGGTCAAGTAGAAATATCTCTGGATCTGTGAGACGCAGAAAAATTTGTAATCTACGGTTTGAAAGAGAAAGATGTGATCTATAGAACAGTGTTTTGGTCAACCTGTTTGACAGAAATATAGATTTGTAATCATATCGGGAAAAATGGCGATGCGTTTACGAAAAGGCGCAGAGTTGAAATTTATGATTATATGCATCAAAAATATGCGAACTTCACCAATTTTTGAAATATTATTTATAACGTTTTGTGGTATTTTTTTTGCATGATTATGCATCTAAAGAACATTAGCTTTCCAACGGTATTTTATTTATTGCGATAGGACAATTTTAAGTGGGCGTAATGTTGAATTGCAAAATACATGTTTTCCGGACGTTAGAATAGACCATGCATTAAAAACCGACCCGCTGAGAGGGTCGGTGCCGCTTCTAGGGTTAAACAAACGAAGAATTTAAAAATCCAATTAACATCTGCCAGATGTAGGGTTAATTGTAGCATTGTTCATTAGATTTTAAATGACACTTCTTTCTTTGTTCTCACTCAGCACAATTGAAAGTTACAATAGCCTAATAACCTGAAGTTTGCCGCGAATCATACAATTCAGTAATTTTACGGACCCTTCCACATGCTTGGTTTAAAGGTCATCTTCAGTACAGACATAATATGCCTACTTGACGCCATATTTAACTTTTAGATGTTGTTTTTAAGGTTTTGAAATTATACGATAAAACATTATCACTCATTTACATATCGCTCGACTTTTTGTTCATGCCTATCTATATTGTTCGAATTAAAAAAACTTATAGAATAACAATAAAGATTATTTACATTCATTTATATATACATTTTGTTATTGGAGAAATTTAACAGATCAACAAAAATTGACCTACCCTTACCAATGAAGGATTTTGAGAACCAATCACCTCAAGCATCATCGTTAGATAGCATCTTTTCTATAGGTTGACTACATTTGCATTAATAGGATGTGATACTCCAGTAGTATTGTCATGTTGGTTAATATAAGATAAGATAATAAGAAAAATGTTGGATCACTTAAATTACTATTAAGTATCAACTGACAATGGTGTACTTGAAATGTACTTATACTGACCGAGGAGTGACTTATGGTTTCACAATAAAATATAATGCTTCGTACCAGGTTGTCCGTGCTTTCTTGTAGAGACTCGTGAGACTATGATAAAAATATTCACCAGTCTGGAAAAGAGGTCAGTTTTTTTTTCTTCCTCTTTTCTTTAGTTCTCTCTTCTCTGGGAGGACCAATTAACTTTGACCCTATTTCGACTGCAATTTATAGATGGGTTATAATGAGAAATCTCTTTAATTTCTTATATTTTTTCTTTTCTTCCATGAGTACAATGGATTCATTGTGCCCAAATCCAGAAAGTTTGAAGACTATATGGAATGATCTAATATTGAATCTTCTCCATTAATTCATCTCAGGGCATAGTTAATCCAATTAATAATCAGCTAAAACTAGACAAAACTGAGTAGAACAAACTATGTTTCATAAATTGAAGAAATGTGAAACATTTAGCTAATAGAACACATATTTTTTTGATATGTAAACATTTCAAATTACGTGATCATAGACTTTCACCCTAAAAATAGTAAATTAAAAATATCTAATATTTTAAAAAGGCTTAAAAAAATGGCATACACCAAAGTGAAAATATTATGTACACAATAGTGCATCAACATTTGTTAAATTCTGATGAGGTAAAATGATTGGAACATATGAGGCATGTTTTTTGAGTAAAGACTGGTTCGTATTTACTGTCTATATACTCTATGCTATATAGTAAAGTATGTTTACACGAATCAATAGTCAGCTGTTAACAACAATAGTTTATTGTCATTTTGAGGTTAGTTGTTCATATTCATCCGTTTATAACGAGTTCCTATAAATCCACCTGATTATTTGCCACCTGATTATTGGTGGCAAAAATCATTTCAGTGGTTGAAATTTATTTAGAAGCATTAACGATGAACAACATCCAATGAAGCGGTAAGTCGTTGTACTGATGATCATCACAGATCATTGGACTGAAGATATCGATACAAAAATTCTTGAAAGCTATCACTTCAGCTTGATGTTTCCTAATGTTTCAAGCTCTATGATTTACGAAATTTTGAAAATTAAAAACTGGCCAATAGAAAATTGTGTGCAAGAGGGATGCTGAAGATGTTAACCAACACATACAAACAGAAATGTCCTGCTGCAGCGTATGATTTTTGCAGCGTTAACAAAATAAAGGTGATGAATTGTTTGATCACATTGTTATGGTGGATGAAATCTGGATTTCATATTCGCATGTCAAGACAAAGCAGCAGTTGATACAATGCCGACATTCATCATCTCCGAGACTGAAGAACTTTAAACAAGAATGTTCGATAAAGAAGCTCATTGCTCCTGTGTTTTGGGACAAAAGGTGTGTCTTGTTTGTCAAATTTTGTGGTCGTGGAACTACTGCGACAGCCGATTCATATATGAATCGTTAAAAAATCTTAGAAGAGATATACAAAACAAACGGCATGGGATGCTGTCCTGGGAAATTTTGTTTTTGTATGAAACAATGACGGCCACACACTGGAAATTCCACTGAAAATTGAAACGACTTCGTTGGAAATCTTTAGTCATACAACCTAGAGCACTGCTATAGCTCCTAGCAATAATGTTTTTTTTCCGTCTTACTTTAAACTCAACTTGCATCGCAGAGGTTTGATGATGACAATGAATTGACAAATACTGTAAATGACTAGATTAAATAGCAGGGGGTAGAATTTTTTGAAGAAGGAATGGAAGAAGCTAGGGAAATAGTATGAAAAGGGTGAAGTCAAAGGCCAGTATATAGAAAAATAGGTAAATATTCATAGTAATATAGTTTTTTTATATTTTCCACCTTTATTTTTATTTCAATCCAAACTTTAGTTTAAAAATATCCCTGCTATAAATAAATCATATTGGATACAATTTGAGATAAAATCTTAAGATTTTCCCTATTCCTCTAATAACTAATTATTACTATAAAATATAAAATTGATGAAATATAGTATTATACATTTAATAATAAAAAACTTACCAATTTCTTTTCTGTTTTTGTTTTAATATCTCTGGCCAGTGTATAGAAAGCTTCTTCAACATTAATGGATGTCTTAGCACTAGTTTCCATGAATTTAATTCCATATTCTACAGCCAGTTGGTTCGCTCTCTCTCTTGTTACCTAATGTTAAACAATAACTGACTACTAACAAAATCATTTATTTTACAATGTATTGAAAATATGAAAACATTAAATATCGCCGGCATATAATTTTTTAATTTCATAGCTGGCTGATATTTGATAAATTGGATTAATTTTAATATATTGTATAAATAGATAACTGTAACATTCACCCACTTTGGTCATGGGTCTTGAAATTTACTTCTTTCATAATAATAATTTTTCATTGTTATTAAACATTATCATGCAAGAGATGTTGTCACTTATAAAGCCAGCTTTTAAAAAATCACACTAAAACAACTACTAAATAATCTAATAAACAACCCAGTAAATTAATAAATCTATTGAATAAGTGTACATATATATGAACAAGAATATAAACAACAACAAATAATTACTAAATCAAGAAAATACTTAACTAATTTCTAATTGTACTATAAAAACATGATTTAACATAAATATGCCTAAACAATAATTAATACTTTATAAGCTAGGTAATTGAAAGAATCATTGACTACTAACAATAGTAATAAAAAAGCAGGTGACATTAATAATCTAACAAGATAAGATTATATTTCAAAGAAATAACAAAACAACTGAACTTCCAAGACAAGAAAATAAATAAATTTCATTACCAGAATGTTAAAAAAACTAGACAATTCAAGTAAAATACTACCACAATAATGAAAATTTATAAATAGTAGAATGGATTCAATACCAACCATTTTTAAAGAAGTACAGTATTAAAAAAAAAAAAAAAAAAAAAAAAAAAAAAAAAAAAAAAAAAAAAAAAAAAAAATGTTAAAGCTCAAACTGTTATGTCAAGAGTCTGTTAACTATTTTAAGTTCCTCGATTTAGTAATTATTATGGAACATTCAACATTTTTCTGGGAGTGTTATTTGATACCTTATCCTCTTTAGTCATCAGATCATTAATTTTGTTTTACCATAATCACAATGAAATAAATATAGAAATTAATGGCAGTCATTACTTTCAAATAAATGATTTACCATAATGAGCATCCATGGATCCCTAAAAATAATTTGAATACCTTAATTTTCATAATATTAAAACATTGTTTATATTAGAACTATTTCCCCACAAAACTACACATAACGGATAAGAAAAATAAAAAAAAGAAAAAAAGAAGAAAAAGAAACACAGCACATACAAAATCTTCGTTACATAATTCATTTCACTTAAAAAAATTAATAAATAACAAAAGATAACTTTATACAAATAAAATCTACATGCGGAACTAATGTGAGATGTTGATATATTATTATGCTGAGAAATTTCCCACATTTAACTTCATTTACACTAAAATTTTTGTTGGAAGAACATGTCATATGCTGTTTTTTTTTCAGCATTAACAATAAAACCATTTGCACTAAGCCAATCAAAAGTATCTTTTAAATTTATCATGTAAAATATCTTATATATATCAGCAGAGCCTAAATATGTTTGCTAAAGAACTCCTCCACGCTCACTTAACCTACAGAGATGGTCTCATTGGAAACCTTAGGATCTGAGGATCAAAAGTATATATAGAACGTGATGGTGTGATCCTACCCACAGTCACAAGGGCACTTTTGCTGGGTTTTAAAATGGTTTTTGGTGACATCTCTATTAATGTTTATATATGAAGTTCTGCTGAGCCGATTTTCATGAGGTTTGTTTTAAATGAAAGAACATTTTGCCATTATTTCCAAAGTTATGAAATTCCAATTTGATTTAGTTTTATACTTAAAAAAACATTTTTTAAAAAACATATTAACAGCCCTATTTTGGCATCAGTCACAAATCACATATAATCACTATTACTACATTTGATGTATTGGACTTAATCAGCTGTTTTAAGTATCCATTCTTACACCGGTTAGTAACTTAATTTGTATGTAAAATCACAACATTAAGTTTAAAACAACTTTCAAAAATTGTTGCACATTGGCCTAAACCTATTTTAAGTGTGCAATACGATTTGGTTGCTATGATAACTAAATTTGTACTAAAATCAAGTTAGGCCTAACCTATCTTTGTGTGCTAAAGAACTCCTCTGCACCCACTCAACCTACAGAGATGAGAATGGTCTCATTGAAAAGCTTAGGGTCTGAGGATTAATAATATATATAATGTGACTGTGTGACCTAACTCATGATCACAAGGGCTTTTGCAGTTTTTTAAAATGGTTTTTGGTTATAAACTTATTAACTCTACAACTGGCAGTGACAACAATATTTCATTTTTTATTAATTGACAATAATTTTTTAAAAATTGACAATAGTAATATTACCTAAAAACCAACTTGTTATATATCATTTTCCCCAGAAAAGGTTCATAAAATTCATTTATGAAATGAAAAAGTCATATACAAGTAACATTTTTGAGTTGGTATGTCAAGATTCACAAAATGTGCAGTAAAAAAATTGAAAAATCCTAAAAAAGTGCCTATGACAATCATAACCTAATTTTCTTTATTCAAGATATGCAAAAGTTTTGAAATTTATTTGTGAGTTAAAAAATTGGTTAAAAAAATTTATAACTTTTGAAAAGGTACACTTTGAAAAATCAATTTTTATGAAAAAATAAAATAGGTGAAGTTAGGTTCACAATGAACAATTTACCAAAAATAGTAATATTACCCATACCCAATTTGTGATATATCATACATTCTTCTCGAAGAAGTCATATCAAATTCATTTGTTTTATGAAGAAAAATTTGGACGTACAAATTTTGGAGTTAGTCTGTCAGGAATCAAACCTGTGCAATAACCGAAGCCAAAACGCCACAAAAATGCTTATATATATATATATATATATCATACAACAAAATTAATTATTTTTTTTATGATATACAAAAGTTTTGTAATATAGTTGTGTATAAAAGCCTGTAAAAAATATATTCATTTAGAAAATTTGTATTTGAAAAAAACATATTTATTGTATCTAAAACTCAACTTGATATATACCATTAATTAGGTTAAGGCATATAGAATTGAACTGTGAATTCATAAATACTCTAGAATCATATATTTTAGAGTCAGGTAATAGAAAATGAGAAAAATTTTATTTACGTCACTAAAATTTGATCTAAAATGCCTATCTCGGTCAGTGACAAAAACAAAATAATTCCACCTGGGAAGCTCAACTATGATTGTACAGTACTATCAAAATATTTCCCCCACTAAAATGTGCAATATTTCTCATGAAACATCCAAATTTCCACCTTTCAATGATATATAGATCATCACAATAATTGAAATATTACTAATCGAAATTTGACATAGAGTGCCGAGGTCCAAATGACAGTGAAAATAATCATTTTAATCATGATGTTTTAAAATATTCGATTCTCAGGAATATAGCGATGATAATTTGGAAAGCACCATTCGAAAGAGAAAGAAAAATACTATACCACAGTGTAGATGTGGAGTAGTTTGACAGAAATGTGGACTTAACAACACACAAAAGTCATTTTTCTTTACAGAAAAGTGGAAAATAGACAAATATGACGTACATTTTATCTTCTGCTGCGACAAAATTTGCTGTTTTTTCCTAGCGACTAAACGCAGTAACTTTAGCGATTAATTAAATTATTTATATTGTGATTTAGGTATTTTTTGTTATAAGAATTTTAAGTACAGATCATTAGCTTTACAATAGTACTTAGATTATTGTGATTGGATAATTTTTAGTGGGTGAAATGTTGATTTGTAAAAAAATCGTTAATTCAATTTATCTACAAATTACTGACATACAACGTTTCGACAATATTGTCGATTGCCACTTACAGGGTTAATGACTATTTCTGGAGTTTTAGTATGGTAATTTTCTTGCGGTTGTTTTAAATGAAAGAACATTTAATATACTTCTCTAATTTATTCCATATTAGTTTTTGATGTTAAAGTTATGAGTTTTGAAATGTTATTTTGTTCTGTTTGATATTTAATTAATTCGTCTTGTTTGTTATTACAGTCCAAGAATAACAGTCTAGGATAGATTAACTGGCAAATGAAGTCTTCTAATCAAACTTTTATCTGCCTTCATTAACTGGCATCATCTAAAATTTTAGTATTTTAAACATATTTGCTACAAAGGCAAAACAAGGTAATAATAATCCTTTTAGGAAAGTACTACGAATTTATATAATTAACTTACCAGCTAACCAGCTAAATAAAATTTGATTGAATCCTGGTATCCGAATAAATATCCATGTAACTCATATCTTATATTGTAGAAAATATTCATTATGGATCCTGGTTGTTGGTGCAAAATACTTTGATTTTATTGTTAATTTTTCATTGCCATCTAATGGTGTCCCTACAGAGTTGCAATCTTTCATTATGAAATGACTGAACATATCTTGAATGTCTGTATAAAGTTTGCCATTTTTTTACAATCTATTGTGATTGATCTGCACTTCATCAATATCCTTCATTTCCTTTATCTTCTTTTTTAGCTGTTTATCATTGAAAAATACTAAGAAATTTAAATAAATAGCAAGAGTTACATGATTTTATTTGATATTTTTGAATATACACATGGATCAACTGCAGATGGGTTGAGAACAAAATCCTTCAAACTTGAGTCCAACTTTTTATTCTAAATTCGACTTGCCAGCTCCCAACAGGATGCATCTGAGTGATTCAAGCCTCTAACTGTGGTTCGATCAGTTACAGCAGTTGTTTGTATAGAGTATGTAATGAAATCATTGAGATATACTGGTGGGTTCTTCACTATTGTTGACCTTCTTCATTCTGATGGTAAATGATGTTGTGAAGATGAAAAATTATTGTTTGAAATGTTTTCTTGAGCATTTTTAAATGTCAGTTCTTTGTGATTAGAACTAGCCTATAACTGTCGACAATTCATCTTCAAAAAAACAATAACATTTCTTATTCCTTATTAAGCTCTCTCTGTTTAATTATAAACTCATTTACTAAAAAAAGGTAACGTCACGGCTTACTATACACTGGTTTTTAATAGTGTTGTACAAGCGCTATCCATTGGATTTTTCCGAGTAATCCAACCATGATACAGGGTTCTGACTTTGTATCGAATTTTCCCCCCTTTTGTTTTGGTACATGTACCATAGTACAACTACAACAACATTTTAAAAGGTTTCAAATTAGGTTTCTTTACAGTCCAGGCTTTTCCAGGGGTTTTACCTTTCAAACCTCCCTACATGGAGATTAATTAATTAAATATGCTGCTATATTCACTGCTTCAGTCCATAATTGTGTTTTTAGATTTGAGTCGAACAATAAACAACAAGTCTTTTCTAAGAGCGTTCTGTTAATTCTTTCGGCTTTTCCAATTCGATCTGGTGTGTAAGAAACAGTAGTGTCACCATGTATTCCAATACTTATCACGGACATGTGAAGATAGGCCTTAAGTTGTCACATTTGAAGAAGACAAGCGGAGGCATCACTAAGACAGCTTATTTCCTTTCTCCTGATAACTACCTTATCGAATCACGTTAATAAAAACTTGTTTATATCTTTTGAGAATTGCGACTAAATACAATTTTCATTTCACATTCTAAATCAATTATGACGGTTTTTTTCTCATTTCATCAGTTAGCATTATATTGAGCTTTCGTTGTAGTTTTATAATATCAGTTTGAGACTTCTTCAAAATTCGAGCCAGGTTCATAAAAGCAAAACCTGATCGAAAAACCATGTTGAGTTTGTAAAACTGAGCCAGGATTGGAAAATCAAGTCGAGTTCAAACATCCGAGGGCTCAATAATTTTAGGGTGTTTGTCTAAAAGTATAAATTTTGTACATGTTCAGTCAGCAAAAACAAAATTTGGAATAATTTGAAGAAAGCTTTTGAAGATTTTGGTTTAACACGTTAAGTTTAGTTTATTAACACATTGAAGCCTAAGCCCGGGTATACGTCGGGCAGTCGCGCCAGCGCTCACTGCCGAACCCCGAGTATACATTGAGCTGCGCTAAATAATTCTATACGATCGAGATGTCGGTATATAATTGGGTTTCGGCACTTTCGTATAGCTAATTGGTTATTATCTTTGTATGTCTTTGATTTTCGAATAGTCTGTGCTGTTAATTTGGACTAAATAAAAATATTACGAAGCTGGGCTCGCCGCCGAATCCTGAGTATACATTGGGCCGCACTAAATTCTATACAATCGCGATGTCGGCATATAATCGGCCAAGGTGATGGAAATAATTCAATTAGTGACATTTTGAGAGAAAATGTGAATGAACCGATTTTTGATTCTGATTCTGAGGGCGAAATCGATGAAAATAAGATCCATCTTTTTAGTGACAACCTTAGGCCTATTAGTGCTGTGTAGCTATTTTTCTTTATGTGTGTATTTTACCCTTTTTCAAGACCATGGAGTGTTTACTGTAAGTAAAATATGTATTTTCATATATATATATATATATATATATATATATATATATATATATATATATATTAAAAAGGTAATTTCTTTGGGTTTAAAATGATATATAATAAATATAAAAAATACCACAATTTTTTTAAAACATGTCCAAAACCCCCAGGCACAATAGGAAAGCAGCGCGTTAGAGAGTTAGGCTTCAAAGTATTAAGGTTATTATATTAACTAAGATAGAAGATAGTCATTCTGTCGTAGATTCTTAATAAAATTATGCCAACAGCATATAAACTGTGTCAAGAATTGGTATGAATATTAGTGATGAATAGGTTGGTACTTTAGGTGGTTTGCCTGAAGAATATAGTTCTGGAATTGCAATTACTGGGGTTGCTATTAAAACTAAATTGATCCAAGATGTTAAAATAGAGCTTGTATCTGAAAGCAATGGAGTTGTGTTACAAGGGGGAAAACTCTAGTAACAAGTATATGAAAAGGTTTAGTAATTCTGATAATAGTTCAAGATCTTTTGTGTCCAATAAATATAGGCAAATAGCCAAATATTGCATTAATAAAGAGCAAAATGTAAGCTTACACCATAAAAAAAAAAAAAACAACAAAAAAGTCAATAATATGAATTCATTATGTAGAACTTATTTAGTTCAAAAAGTTAAACTGTTGTGGACATAAATTCTAAATGTACAAAATAGTTTCATTGAGCTTCGTTTATGACAACATCATTTGAATATAGAAAGTAAGAAATTGTTTTGTCAATCAAATTAAAGTATGATTGATCATGACAGAATTTAAGGTTTCTAAAACAATCGACATTGAACAGTTAAAATTCAAAAGTGTGGAATCACAATTATCTACTGTTAATTTTAAATGTTATAGTTAATCATCCACTTTTATCTAAACATTTTAAGAAAAGAGCTTGTAAATGTGACGGGTTGTGTAAAGATGATGAAAAATAAATCATAGTCGGTAATAATTGAAATTCATGGGCCTTGAGTTTAATTATTCCTAAAATATGGATTTAAAACAATTTAAAAGTTGATAGTATAAAGTTGTTAGTGCGATATAGGACTTGTTTTATAATGATAATATAACTTGTAAAGTGATTTAAATAGATCTTCAGACTTAACACTGAAGAATAAATATCCTTTGAAGTAGGTCAAATTAAAATGTTGAATGTCCCTCGCGGTCTCCAGTCAAAACTCACCTAACACTCTCATCTCTTAAACTATCATACATATAGGCATATATACACACAGTTCACCTACATTATACAGTTACACTTTCACCTTAACTTTGGCTTCTCATCATAGAGGGGTGCAGACTAGCTGCACCCATTGAGAGGGGTTTAGCATCCCTTACGGAACCAGAGCTATCTATACAGGGGTAGAACATTTAACACACCTTCTCCAAATATACAAACATACAACACTCATACATTTTTTACAATTGGCAGAGGCTGATACTCTTCAAATATCACAATATCACAAATATACACTGTACATATATATGAGTTTTAGGCCATGCAGAGTAAGCTCACATCAGCTTACCAGACCAAAGCGTGACACCCTTTGATTCTGGTAAGCTGATGTGAGCTTACTCTGCCGAAGATGTATGCGCGATATCTGTTCAGTAAGTAGCCAGCCACTTCAGTCCTTGGTCAGGAAGTGTTCACGATGGGGAAGTGTGGGATCCTCCCCTTCCAGTTGCGGGTCTGGACTGATACTCACCCACTCTGGTTAGAGGATACTCTGGGCCCCCAGAGTTCTATGGTTTGGAAGTGATAGAAAGTGATCCAAGGGTATACCCGTTCCTAGATACTCATTTACAACCACTCAACATGATGTACTGGTTAATTCTTTCATGGCCTCTACTCATACTAACGTACACTCGGGAAGTGAAAAGAGTTAACTTTCAGCATCGCCCGAAGAGTCTGTGTGTGAAAGCAAGAAAAGAAATTTGAATGTAAGGATCCAGGGACCTGCTTCCAGATTTCTTATTGTTTGAAACAGTGCTGAAGGGTCAGATCTGTCAACGATCTCCCCCTTTGTGATTAACAAAGCTGTCACGGGTCCTGCTGGTATTGTTCATTCCATTTGAAAATTTCAAAATGGAACTTTATTGATAAAGACTGAGTCTGATAAACAGAGTCACTCTCTGTTGAAAATGAAGTCCCTTTCTGATGTAGTTAACGTGTATGTTGAACCACACAAAGTTTTCAATTCCTCTAAAGGCGTTATTTCCTGCCGTGACCTCTTGAATGAGAACACGGAGGAAATATTGAAACAACATGACGAACAACACGTTATTAATGTGGAATGTATTTATAGAACCGATAATGGTGAGAGGAAACCAACTGGTTCTATTTTTCTATAAAACTGATCTTAATTTTTTATTACTATATATCATCTATGGGTACATATATACCAATAATTTTTGTTATCCATTCACATATATACATTTGTTGTAACAGCAGAAATTTCTTGTTGAAACTCCATATTATAGGATTAAATAAAGCACTGAAGAAAAAGTTTCAAAAATTTTAATAACATAAATATGTTATAATTGTTTCGCCTTGCGGCATCTTCGGGCAACTAATAATAAACTTAATTGTAGCATATATTTGTTATTAATTTCTTTGAAATTTTAGCTTCAGTGCTTTATTTAATCCTATATCATTCATGTTCAACATGACTTGCATAATTCTTTCTGATAAACACTCATAGTCATTCAGATGCATAATTCTTTCTGATAAACACTCATAGTCATTCAGATGCATAATTCTTTCTGATAAACACTCATAGTCATTCAGATACATAATAATTCTTTCTGATAAACACTCATAGTCATTCAGATATTTCCAAAACTGCACCTAATATTTATAATTTTAATAAAGGGAATACACCAACTTTTGTCACAAGTGGTAGAAGTGAAGTTTTGGGTCTTACACTCTGAACTAATGGCATAAAAGCACGGTTTTTAAAACAGGTGGTATGTGTTGGCTGAACATCTAATCAGATCACAGACATTTGTTATTGAACTCAGAGTAGAAAACTGATCGGTTGATACTTTTCGTAATCCTAGAAACACTAGATGGGAGACATATAAGGGTAGCCTCCAAATTAACTTTCAGGTCATCAAGAGATTAAGTGGTAATATACAATTGGAGTTGGCAGTGAGTAGACTTTTTTGTTGGAGTTGGCAGTGAGTTGGCACCATTGGGGACTTTTTTCAAGAAAACTGAAAACAAGGAGGGTGACGAGGGGAGGGGGGCATGGTGGATTCAAATACTTTCTGATCAAAGAAGACAAGTTAGGAGGCAGTTCAATGTAGCCAAAGAATATGGTAGATGAAGCGGGCCCTAGTATAGCATTAAAAAGGACAAGATTTAAAAAAAAATCATATAATTATAGATTGCACATTTTAAGTATAGTTGAGAGGTAAAACAGATTATATGTCATTTTACTATATTAAAGTATTTGAAATGACAAGGAGAGATGTCTATATCTATAGCAATAGCAGTAGAATTTGCAGTATTTCCTCACAAATAATTAAATAATATAATAAAATTAGAGTACGTACCTATATTTTGAATTATTGATACTTAACTATTTCAAGATAAACTACATTGTTGTAGGAGTGTTTGATTTTCCTTTATTAAATAAGGTTGACCTTTTATTTTTTTAAAAAGGTAACAGAATCTTTGTTACTCTGGGCTATAGAAATGTAAAATACACTAATATTAAAAAAATAAAAATCATTTTAAAACTACTGTGATGGAATTGAACAATTTCAATATGGTCACTAAATAAGCTTATCAGAGGTGGTTTGGAGAATAACTTTCATTTAACATCCATGAATTATATTTGAATATTCATCAGGAAAATGGCCAACATATATATATTTTATAAAGGACAATGTAACTGATATTGTAGTAACTTAACATAACATAAATTGTAACTGCGTTTTTTAAGTTATGCAGAGAAAATCTATTTACGAGAACACTGCTTTATAATGATGTACCTACTTATTATACTTCGAGAAACAACAAATTTCAACACTGAGTATAAGGAAGTCCTGTAGAAGATTATCTTGGCGTAAAAAAGTGATGCACCCAGACGCACATGTACAGTGTATCCAAATGAATTTAGAGTGCTATTATCCAAGACTGCTTTTTCATGTTGTTATGAGCCCTATTTGTGGAGGCAAAATATGTTTCGGTCTGAGTGTAGAGCTCACAGTTTATTAGAAGATGACTTTCACTGAAAAATGACATTACAAGAAGCAGCGCTGTGTAATTCTGCCACCACAATAAGGTTGTATAACTCTTACTTTAAAACTAGGTACACCGACGATAATGTTGTTAAGGAACATTAAATCTTCAAAATTATGTAATGACACCTGCCAATGGGTAAATTCTTGAAGGGATTACGCCATTGAGTTTGTTGTTACGATCATTATTAAACAGGGTAAAATCCTAAAGGTAGTTTGCATGATGTATTCGCATGGGAGTTCAAATAAATATAAACTCTAATTAATTGCTGGCATCTAATAGTTAAACTAAAATTATTTTTAGTCACACTAAAATATCTTGTATTTATCAGTCTACTTAAAAATGTTAAATCAAATACAGATTCAATAATACACTTTCCTCAAGTTAAAAAAATTAATAATACAAATAGAGTAATACAGTGGACAGAATCCAAATTCAAGTTAATTAAGAATATGCACACAAAGTCCATGTTCCATGAAGGTGGAGCCACGTAGATAGCTAGTTATACCAATAAAATAAAGTTCTACTAAAAATTACCTGTCTTTTTTCATTAAGTTCGCATTTATTTCCGAGAAGCATTTTTTCAACATCTGCTGATGCATTTTCTTCAATATTTCTAATCCAGTTTTTAATGTTTTCAAAACTTTTTTCGTTAGTAATATCGTATACAAGCATGATACCCATTGCTCCTCTGTAGTACGCTGTAGTTATAGTTCGAAATCTTTCTTGCCCCGCTGTATCCCTAAACAAAACATTGAATTTTTAATACATAACAATAAAAATGAGATATTGCGTCCTTTTCTTCATATCATACACGACAACTCGGTAGTTTGATTCAGCACAAACTTTTGTTTTACATCTAATATAAGGTATTGCTCGGATTTAAAATAATAAACATTGCTTAAATTCACTTGCCCACTCCCAAAAGCAAATTAAAACTATTTGTTACTAAAGTGTAAACTATTTGTCAGTAGTTTTCAACTAAAATGGACTTCATCTTATTAGGCTTAATAATGCTTCATGTATACTATAAATGTGTGTTCTTAGCGTAAAACATATTTTATAGAAATAAGAGCTTTTAAAGATAGTGGTTAAGGTCCATTTTTTATTTTTTTTGCCTATTATTCCTGAACCGTACTATTTTTTTTACTTATGATTTTGCACACAGGATTATTTAATCTCCACGTTTCATTAAAATTTGAATGAAATTGATAGATCCGATTTTGAGAAAGTACATCTTTTATAACAGCTCCATGACCGATTTTTTGTTTTTGCTTACCTGCAACTCACTGGCATTTTTTTGGAAAGATAGCGACCAATACATTTTGTTTGGGTCTTTAGAGGCTACAGATGAGTGAGCATGATGTAATCAATACTGTTACAAGATTATCATAATTTTATGTTTTTTCTTACAGAAGTTACCTCCAAATTTTAAGATATTGAAAAAACGAATAATCCCTGAGATATGGCAAAAAAATACATATATTACAAATTGGATTACAATCGGTTTAGATGTTTCTATTCACTAGACAGACAGACATCATACCAAAAACTATTTTTTTGGACTCATAAGACCTAAAAACTGATATATCAGCACAAAACTTAACATAGATTTTTTGAAGCATCACATAACTTTCCATTATGAAAATGTAAAAATACTAAATGTGTATCAATATTAACAATAATAAAATCAACGACTATTGAATTGAAATAGGTACTATGATAGTAGGATAAATTTATTTCATAAAATGATATAGGCCTAATGATATTGTGTAATATATATATATATATATATATATATATATATATATATATATATATACCTGGTGAAAATGCATACAACAATGCAATTCTAGATGCGTGACCTTACTATGGTTCACAACACTTTGATACATTTAATTGTCACATTTCACTACTGGGGAATGTCCTGCAGAGGAAGTCGGGGACATCTTCAATATAAGCATAGGTTGAGTAGAATCTCATTTTAAAGGTCTTTGTTAGTAGAACACATTGTCGGAAACCTGACCGCAAAAGGACAATGTAATCAGAATGGGAGCTCACCAAAGTTTGTGTTTCCTGAGCAAAATTAATGTAGTGCTGACACACAAGAAATTCTCAATAGCTTAAAATTGAATAAAAAAAAATAGATTGAAAACCTTAGTATTTTTTTCATTGCTTTGTTGAATGAACTAATGCAGAAAACAAAGAGTTCTACCTTAGTCACAATGGTAAAGCAAAGAGTGAACAGATCAAATAACATTTAATCGGCAGTTCATTTTCATGAACTTAGAACTCCCCTAAAAAAAAAGTAATCTAAGGGCAAAATATCCACTGATCTTGGTGGCCACTCAATTTGGCCTCTTACAATCCATCTTTCGGGAAAAGAGGAGGGGCTCTATCTTCCTGAAAATGCAGAACCAGTAATTACATTAATTCTGGTATTACCCTAGTAACCAATAACTCTCTAAATGTGTTGTTGCCATTTAAAAGTTTCCCTCTATAAAGTATGGACCCACAACACGCGTACCAACCAAACCAGCCCAAACATTTACTTTTTCTGGATGTTGCGTATGAGCCTCTATCATCCACCTAGGATTTTATTGAGGCCAAAAACTTTAATTGTGTTTAACTGTACCATTGAGAAGGAAACTTGCTTCATCACTAAACAGAAACAGTGTTGGAGAGTTTGCATCTTGAAGAGTTTGTTCATTATAACTTCATAGTATTAGAGCCTCCGTTCTGGATCATCTTCATCCTAGTTCTTGGTGTAGTTGGATCTTAAATGGATATTTGTTTTCGCACAATACTTTATGCACAGAATCTTTACTACTATTAACTAAATATTGCACAGATTTTCTTAAAAAACAGTGAGAGTTTTCATAAAAAAACTGAAGTGATTCAATAAAGTGTTCTTCATTTATTGCTGATTTCGGCCGTCCAGATAGTTCACAGTCTTTTACAGAACCAGTTTCTTGAAAACGTAATAGCGTATATCCAACTGTTGCTTTGTTAATGGTGGGCTTATTGGGGGGGGGGGAGTATCATTAAACAAGTGGCTTAACCCTTCGTATGGACCAATTCTGTCCCCATATCTCCTCATCATCAGAATTGTTATTTGCTACGTCTAAGTAACACTGCCATTGTATGGGAGAACTTACTCAACTTGAACACTTCAAGAAAATGGCAATAACTCTGTTATGATAACATACAGCCAAACATGAGCCATCAAACAACCTTGACTTTCTCTTTTGACAAGATAAGACTAAATAAAATGTCATTGAAAACCCCAGCTATTTTAGGGCTGCAGTTCATTCCCAAAAATGCTCTACAAATCAAAATAATGTTAGGGTCAAGACTACCAGACCAAACTAATTTCAATCGAAAGTATAGAAGCTGTTAACCTTTCAGTTCAAAGTTACCCAAAATATCTCTATCGGAAGATGTTTAAAATTGGAAAAGTTGTCATTTTACGATATTTTGAATTAAAAATTTTAAAACAGAATTTGTTTTTTCCCAATTTTGGCGTTTTAAAATAAAAATAAAAATTATTTCAGCTTATATGTTCATTCACTGAAAAAGTTCATTTATTTATCTTCAATTAAAAAAAACAAACAAAATTTTTTGAAGTTTTTAACTAACGCCTAAAAATATGTCTATATTACAGTGAACAGTTTAAAAACCTCTCGTCCAAAATCAGTTAAACTTTTTACAGACCCCCCCCAAAAAAATGTTTGGTCCTAAAATGGATAAATTTTTAAAATGCTGAAAATGACCACTTTCCCCATTTTAAACAACTTCTGATGGGGTAATTATGAGCAACTTTGAACTGAAAGCTTCTCAGGTCATATACTTTCGATTGAAATTGGTTTGGTCAGGTATTCTCGAGCCTGCCACTTCGATGCTAAAATGGGGGGTGAGCTGCAAGCATATTTCTCTTATCTGATCAACCATTATCCTTTAAAATTATTAAACAGAAATTACAAACCATGAAAACCCTAGTAAATGTAATGTTTGTATTTTATCAATAACATTACTACTACAAAGGAATAACAAATATCTATACAATATTTGTCCCTATTAAGCTGATATTTGCCTTGTTAGTTACATTGAAGGAAAAAAACTTTGAGGAGTTGCCATTTCTGACTGAATTGTCCTTTTGAGGTCGAGTTTGTGGCAATGTGTTCTACTAACAATAAGATACTACTTAAACTTTGCTTACATTGAGGATTTTCACGACTTCCTGTGCAGGACATTCCCCAATAGTGAAATGTGACAGTTAAATGTATCAGAGTGTTTTGAACCGTAGCAAGGTCACACATTTAAAGATTCACATCTAGATTTTGGATTCTTATTGGCTAAGCATTGAAAAGAAAGAATCTTTTCAGTTTTTTAATATAGTCCTTTTCTTAATGAAGTTATTTGTTGTCAAGGTTTACTGATTTTCCCCTTAACTTTGTTAATTAAAAATCCCCCTTTATTTATTAATATATATATATCTGCTTCTTTTTGTTTAAAAATATAGCCTACATATACATTATTAATATAGGCCTACCTATATTACCATTAAAAAATTTACATTTTTTAAATAATCAAGTTTTTTGATATTTAATTTGACTTCATGTTTATTAAGCCATAACTTTTAAACTATTACAGTTATTATATATATATATATATATATATATATATATATATATATATTGTGTATTCTTTGGTCATTAGAATTGCTAGACATAATGAGTAAAAATTTTTAAAAACATTTTTATAATTTTTTAAATAACATAGTATTCCCTATAAACAACTACCAGTTCATATATGATTTGTTCTTATTCAGACATGATGCTTTGTTAAGAGGGGTTAGCATTATATCATCCTATCGAATTTTAGACTTATTTATTGTGTACGACTCACCCCTTTGACTTACTCTGAATTTAACTTTATACATTTTTCAATTTATAATTTTTTTCTTTCAATTTTTAGTTATTTGAGCGGTCGTTGAATAAAAGAAACCATCTCAACCCATTATATCACCACACTATTTTATTCTACTAATTTGTGGCATAAATAAAATGTTAGTTGTCTCATTTATATGGAGTAAAATGAAAACATATTTATTTCTTTAGGCTTAGTGAGAGGAAGTAGAAAGAGTGAATGATAACACTACAAGGAAAACTAATATAACAGATAAGGCAAAAGATAGTAGAACATTATAAAAGGCCACAGTTTATTCAATACTGTAAATATCTTTAATCAAAATTTTCTGTCCTTAATTTCTGTAATTAAGGTCTCTAAAAGTCAATATATTACTCTACAAACAAATAATGTAAAATAAACTTTAGTGAGGTTTTGTTAATTTTATAATATTGTGGGACATCAAAATAAACTGAAAATTAAAAAAGTGAAATATTTAAAATGACAGGGCGAAAACAGTCACATGGTCGTCTTTTGAAATTTAAAATTTTGTTTCTTATATTATAATAGTTGGTTTTTATATGAACTAACTTAATTAAATGAATTTTAATTTTTGAAAATCAATAAAAATTTGAATATTCATCAATACAAAATTAAAGAAACGCATGTCATTAAATAATTACTAGCCTATTTTACAAAATGCTTATACAGTAATATGTAAAGAAATGCAAGTCATAAAAGTAATTAGTCACATTAGCAATAGTAAAGTCTTCATCTAGAAGAAACCTCTATTTCCCTTACCATATCTGTAGCTTAATCTTCTTTCCATCAAGGTCTATTGTTCTGATTTTAAAGTCGATTCCTGGATACAAAAAACAATACATTAAATCATTTTTTTAAAGTTTGGTCAAAAGCAATAAAATGATTTTGATTATATTAGTTTGTTTACAACATAAAATATTTCATTAAATCAGTAGACACTGGATTTGACAAGGGTTATTTAACTGTTTACCATATATCATATATCTTGGAACAGAGACGCTATTCCTTCTTTATTCTAAACAAAATGAAACAAAGATATTAATGATACGAGTTCTAAAAAATTTATACAATCTAAACTAACAGAGTTTTTAATAAATTTAATATCCAATATAGAACCATTAAAAAAAAAAAGTGAAATTTTCGCTATAAAACTTTAGGAACGTTGATTTTAATAAATGATTCACCTGGGTAAAGCACAAAAACACAACCTTCTTTACCACTTTAAATAAAACCAAAATAGTACATTCTTTAAATTCAGTGTATTTGCTGATCAGAAAAATAAGATAAGAGTTTGTCTACACCAAAATGTTTTTTAAATATTTTAAAAATTGGTAATGCATATTAAAACATAATTAAAATAAAAGTTGTTGGCCTAGCTTATTTTTATATATAGCCAATATATTTTTTGTCTTTCTACATCGAAAATTACGGAGTTGAGAATTTTCATAGTTCACTGTGTACATTCAAAACTTATAAATTCATATCTCATGGTACAGGTTTTTTCAAATAATTATAAATTGATATATCCCCTAGATAAAAAAATAGTTGAAATAAAATCTGTTGCTTATGAAATAACAAATATAACTGATGCATAAAAGGATGAGGGGTGGTTTTGAAAATAATTAATACATATAAACTCCTGTATTATTAAATAAAGATGATGGTCAAAAATGCGATATATTATGTCTGAATGTCAGCGACTATTTTAAATTCATTATTAAAATGATTATGTATCAAATTTGTTGGATTACGTACATCAAAACTACAGTTTTCGAAGGTAATGCCTTGATAGCTCTTGCATAATGTAGAACATTTTATGCCTTTTAAAAGAAACAACTAGCCTATTACACTCACAAGATATAAATTAAAAATTAAGTTGGTGCAAGATAAGCACGTTAGGGGTTGAAATATGCCATTGGAAATACTCTGATTTAAACAAAATTAAAAAATAAGCCATTGTAAATTTTTTATTCCTATTTTTGTCCCCCCCATTTTTTGTAGGAATTTTGCCATCTATTTTCCTATTTTTGATATGATGAAAAAATCCTGAACGAATACTCTGCTGTTGTCGGCAAAGATTCAAGTTGAAGTTTTTTTAAGTGATTTTTTAGAAAAAAATAATTTACGAGTCAAAGAGCTTATTTATCTTTATTCTTTCTTGTATTTATTTTGCTCTATATAATAATAGTTTTCCTTCAGCTTTTTTATTTTTTACTTTGATGATTCATAACAATTGAAAAATGTTATAACAATATACAATTTCAGTTGTTGAAAAAATTGAAAAATTTGTTTTTTCCTTTGTTACAGATTGTGGTTGTGTTATCACAACCACCAAAAGCCTGACCCAACAAATAAAATGAGTCAAATTTACATTTTATTTGTGAATTACTTGAGCTATAAACTTTTGTTACAATTTTATCAATTTCAGGTTTTAAAAAGTAAATGCCTCTATTTTTTGGAGTGAACACTTTCAAAAGAAGACATAAATCACCTTATTGGTTAACTACTTTTTGCTACATTTCATATTTGATAATGGTACCATAATGGTACTATAATGGTATAATGGTACCATAATGGTAATAATAATGGTACTAATGTATCTCCATCACCCATGTTTGACTTTATTTAGTAGCACTAGTTATCTTAATTAGACGTTTATTATTCTCTTGTTCAAAAATTTGTCCTAAATAATTTTAAAATGGCTTTCTTTGTTATAAGGGGTTTTTGGGTTGCTATATTTTTTCGTTGATCCCAATGCTTTGTCGACTATTGTTTTTGTTACATGTATTATTTCATAGATTATATAAAAAAATAGATTTTCCATTTCTACAAACAAATATAACAAAAAAAAGTTATAACATTTTAAATATTGGCAAAAATACATGTACTCTCCCTCTCCTTAAGCCTGGACACCGATAGCAGCCTCAACCATTTTGTCCTTTCTGTTTTCTGGTCAGTCAAAGAGTATATAGACAAAATTTTAAGATTAGACTAAATAAATGTTTTTTAAAATCTTGTTTTCCTGGATCAACACGGCTGTCTATTTAATAATATTTACAAACTGAGAAAATTCACAAATTTCTCTTCACAAATATTTGGTTCTTCAAGAGCTGTAAGTATGTCCTAAAAGTTACCACCTCTCAGAGGCTCACTTTAGTGAGTACAGATTATTAATCCTGAGGGAAATTAGTTGGTTTTACACTTTTTTTCATTTAGTGTTAGGCTTAGGCCTCTCATATCAATTTTCCTCTCAGGTCACTTTTTTACTCAACTCTTGTTTTTGTCCTACCCTGGTGCTATTAGAGTATTCCAAGACTAAGCAGTCTTTGTTTTATGTTCTTATTTCCTTTTTTTATAAGGTGACGACGGAGAGATTTTTTGCCTTTTTAAACAACAACAGGAAAAAGTTACCATGTTTTACTCTGATTGGCAGCAAAGAAGTTTTACTTAAGACACATTTAGGCATATTACAAAATTCAGTTCTGAAAACAGATGTTAGTTACTGCAAACTTGGTTTGAATTGCTCAATACAGTTACTTACATATCCAGATTTAGGCGATTAATAAACAAATTTCACTTGCTGAAAAAAATGTATAGGCCCAATGGATTCTCAGACCGAGTAGCCTAAGTTGATTGAAGTAAATGGTCACTAACAACAGCAAGGAAATGAACTCAATGTAGATATCATGCATAATATTTGAAGGTTGTTTGAGAGAATGAATTGTGTTTATCTCTGTATCAGATGTGACACAGATCTGATAACTGATTTTTCATGTAAAATGTCTTTTTATTATCATTGGTGATTTTTGTAGAAAGATTCTGTTTACTTTCACAAATAATATATAACTTCAAAAGGAAACTGTGGGCTAATTCCAGCACAACTTATATATTTCTTATTATTATTTTTTTATGAGAATATAACATCTGACTCCATATAGAATCCAAGTAAAAATTAATATTAATTTAATTAAATCATGAAATAAATGAAATAAACGAGTCTGAAGATATGGGAAAAAAAAAAACAACCATTAGTCTCCACATACTACTGAAATATGATAAATATTGGATAGTTTAATAGCTGGTAAAAGATCGGTTGATTTACATGTTTAAAAAAAATTAAGTCTTCTTTTAACATTAGCAACTCATCATAGGAAATAATAAATGAAATTAAAAATCAAGTTTACAAATCTGTGGATATTAAATTGATGGATTAAAGTATTCTGAACCATCTCTTGTCGCTGATTTATTTAATCATTTTTTTAGTAGATATTTTGTACAGAGCAGGTCTCTCGATTCTGTAGCAGGTCTTACTGGGAGTCGAGAACCATCAATGTTTCTTTCTCTTGTATGTGTGGAGGAGGATTCCAGGGTGTTTAGCAGTTTCAGAAACAATAACGTTGCTGATATTGATGGAGTTTCCACATGGCTCATCAAACAATGCTCTGATGAACTTACCAAATCTCTTCAGATCTTAGTAAATTCTTCATTTTCGAGTGGTAAATTCCCTAACAAATTAAAATATGCTAAGGTCTTTCTACTCTTTAACTCAAAGGAGACAACAAAGGAAAACATAAATAACTACAGGCCTATTTCTATATTACCTGTGTTTAGTAAAGTTGTCGAAAAATATATCTAACACAACTACTTCGTTATTTAGAAAGTTTTGTTATCCTTTTTAGTGGCCAATATGGCTTTCAAAAAGGCAAATCTACAGTAGATGCAACAGTCAAATTAATGGACTTTATAGTGGAAGGTCTGGATAAAAAAAGTAAAGTTATGAGTATTTTTCTGGACCTTTCAAAAGTATTTGACTGTGTCGAGTTTAAACTATTTCTACATAAATGTGAACAAATTGGCATTTGCAGTACACCTCTATCATGGTTGTACTACATATATATATGTAGTAGGAAACAACATGTGTTTGTTGCACAAAGGCTGTCTAAATAGGTCCAGTTGAACTATGGGGTCCCTCAAGAATCAGTTCTTGGGCCAGTACTATTTTTTAATACATATTAACGACATATTGTCAGCAATAACTGTTGATAAATTAATCCAGTTTGCAGATGATATAACTTCTTTCCAAGCAAAATTCCTTGCAAACCTTAGAGCAAAAGGCCTACTTACAGGTTAAAACCACAAACCGGTGGTAATAATTTGGCAATAAATCAGGATCAAACTAAATGCATGTATTTTAAATTAAAGCAAAACTTCAAACAGGCACCAAGTGTCTTTCTAGAGGAGATTGAACTAGAGGAAGTAAACTCAGCAAAGTTCTTGGATCTCTATTAATAATAAATTTTCTTGGAATAATTATATTTACAGTATCAGTGGAAAGATTACTTCAGGTATATTTGCACTGAGAGTTTTAAAACAATATTGCACACCATCTGTTTGCTTACCGGTTAGTATATCCACATCTAAGCAATGGAATATTACTCTGGGGGAATTCTGCTGTTCATAATTTATTCAGAATATTTGGCTTGCAGAAGAAAGCTGTTAGGCTTGTAGCAGGACTAAAGAAATTCCAGCTGTGTAAAAATGTGTTTAGGGAACTTGGAGTTCTAACACTTCCAACTATGTATATACTTGAAGTGATTTTATATTTTAAGTAAGTGTGTACACGTCCAGAACATTCACAATTATATAGCATCAGACAAGTTGGTAATTATTGTGTTAAACAGCATAGATTGGGCTTATTTAGTAAACTTTCTTCCCAAGTTGGTACATTTTTGATGAACAAGCTGCTGGGCAATATTAAAATTATACAAGATTATAAGACTTTTAAAAACACCCTTAGGCAGCTTTTATTGTCTGGATTTTTTTATTCAGTGAGGGAGTTCGTGCACTATGCATTTCTTTTGAACCATGATAAATAGAAGTGATCTTTTATAACTGCACAATGCACAATCTTGGGTTGTACAGTATATTGAAGTTGAAGGCGGTCGCCAGTCTTCTTGAATATGTTTGCGAGTTGTGTTGTATATTGAAATATGACTTGTAGTTTGTTAATTTTCAGAATTTCTTTATGATTGTGTAACTGCATTGTATTATTGTGTGCATTGGATTGTGTGGCTGTTTGGATTTTGTTGTGGGAGGGTTTGAATATATTGTTGATTCTTCTTTACTTGATTGTGTTGTTGTTTTATGATGTTTTAGATGTTATATGTTTTTTATTGAGATATCTTATACAAAATGTATCTTTTGTCTGCAAGATGGTTTAAATAAATGAAATTTTCCAATCTTACATTAAACTATTAAAAAAAAAAAAATATTGTTTTCGTCGAGAAATTCATGACGAATTGTTTAAAAGGAGAGAAAACAGTTACGGATGTATTTATTATTATTTTAAATTGTTCGTTAAATTATACTCTTTACAACTGTGATGCAAAATGAAACGCAGTATCTATAATTTTTCTTTAAATGAACATAACAGAAAAAGAAACACGGTGCTAAGTGCTGTCACAGTGAGGAACGAATTGGCAAACTTGCTGGGTTCATATTGGTTTCTTCAAGGTCAAGCTCTCTACAGGCTCCTCACTCAATGAACTAGATTCGTGGCGGCTTGTATAGGTTATATATTTATATTAAAAAGTATGTCCTTAACATATGTTAAATGATAAGATTAAATGGTAAATATTTATTGTATATTATCATTAGAATTTATTATTAAAAATTTTGAGTTCATAAACTATTTACCTCCAAACAATCAGTTCATATTTTTTGTCGGAAGACACTTTTCAAGTCCCAAAATGCATTTCTTCACTGTCAAATAACACATTGAAAATAACGGAATCTAGCTGTTGTTAGGTTACATACAGCTCTGATAACAAAAGCCTACATTAATGAATATGACTACGTTCTTCAAGTGTCACTGCTTGTAACATTTCACATTTTTGGGACTCTAAACTGGGTTAGTACTTGCTTCAATATATGACGTAAGCAAGATATGACGTCAGAAAACTTGCGCCATCTCTTGTACTGCGATTGTATATTCGTGCCTCATATAGACGGACAGACAGTGTTCCGTAATTGGTAAATGTTATAGTCGCGAATAAACTATTGGTATGAATGGTAAAGTTTTAATATTGTATTAAAAATAATACCATACCATTTTAAATAAAAGACATTGTAAACTTTTAATTTTATAATAATTAAGTTAAAGTAAATTAATTTTATTTGTAGTTCTACAAATAAAACACACAATTCTTTTGTTAAATTCTACAATTTATTGGTCTAGCCGACCATGGTTTCGTCAGTTACGGCATTCACGAGGCTTATACAATGCTGTAACTGGGGAAACCATGGTCGGCTAGACTAATAAATTGTAGAATTTAACAAAAGAATTTGTGTGTGTTTTATTTGTATAACATGGAATTCTATTAAGTACCGTAGGTCATCAGTATAAAAATTAATAAGTTAACTAATTATTGTAAGAAATAATAGTATTCCCCCAAAATTATTGAAGTAAGTGCAGTGTAGTAGTATGTCCATCTAATCATCAGGTTATTTCCCTATTGGCCTAAAGGATCCACCAATTAGAGCATTTTTCAGTTGGACTGGTATATGCAACTTCTTGTAGTGGCACTAGTTCTTCATCGTCCGATGAGAGTGGTCATGGTGACTCTCTCGCCACTACAGGACCTTCACATTAGGCTGCCTACCATTTTTAAGAGTGTCGTTTCAAAAAGAGCTATTCATCATAAACACAGTTTTAACCTGAGTTAAAATGAAGTCGGGGATTGTGTCCTGGTAGAGATGCCTAAGTAAAACTAAAGTACTTCAAAGACAAAATTAATCTTGAAGATATTAATTAATTGCAAGAACAATTTAGACAAATATTTCACTTTATTATCGACATAAATAAAAATAGAGAATTTTCATTTATCCATATCATTGGACAATTTTTGTGTATACAATTTTTTTAAAGGATAATCAGATGGATTGTTATAAATGTCCATATATTGACAAACATATTAAAACAAAATGTGAAATGACTTTGAACATTTTAATTTTGGAATTTATGTTACATTATTGTATGTAAGGTTGTTAGATAAGTATTATTCTTATTATTTCAGGAGCGCATACAATTACAATCATGCTTTAAATTATGTCATATTTACCAATGTATGTAAGAATTAAAGAGGGAGAATAATCACTAATATTATAAACCTAAATTAAAAATTTACGCTACTTTGTGGCTGGTTTGTGACTCAAAAGTAGCCTACACTTTCCTAGATTCCATGATCCCAAATTTTTTAAAGTAGAAGTGTCTATGCTTATTAATAGAATGGCGCCCAGTAAAATATAAATTTTTCTGTGTTTTTAAAATCCAGGGTTTATGAAAAGTTACACGCTCGATGTTAGTTATTAAAACATATAATATTATTATAAATATTAGGCTACTTGTCATGGCTAATTCCTGACCATGTGACGTTCCGATAATAATGTGTCATTGAGCGCATGCGTATTTTTACAGGTTAAATATGACTATGCTGTATAAGTTCATAGTTCACAATGATGCGAACTAGGTCTCGGCAGGGGTCACTAGGTGTGGGTGTGTGTGTATAGTGACCTTCATAGACCTGTAGTTCCTTTACTAGGTCTGGTTAGATAACCATAATATTATGTATTTTGTGACAAAAAGTGTCTTCCGACAAAAATATTTTAGGTAACCATATATATATATATATATATATATATATATATATATATATATATAGTTACATTCCCAAACCTGTATGTAGTTCTTTTACTAGATCTCAAAGAGCGATGTGAGATTCAACAAGCGATCACACATTGACTGACTTGATAAACGTAATTATCAAGTAACCTAAGATGGATTTCGTACTTTTATATTTCTTAAATTCTACTCAAATAATGTATTTTGTGATTTGAAAAGTGTCAACAAAAAAGAAAAGAAAAAAGTTAACGATTTCATATTTTTTAATAATAAAATCTGATGATAATGTACAATAGATATTTACCGATTAATTACTAGACATAATTCTATGCAGTCATTTTAGCTAAATTTAAAGTTTCATTCATTTTTGCAACACAATGGCTGTTTTTCCATTTGATGTCAACTGATTTGGTTTAAGGTAAGTTAATTTGGATTCAAGTTACCATGATGGCCTACATACAGCTTTCTTATTGCCAGCTGGTTGTTGGTTCATTCACTCTTTATTCTGCTTTTAAAAAATTGTAGTAATTAATTTTGTGTGTTTCTAAAGTAGTTTGAAAATAAATATGAAATTAAAATCAACAAGACTCAACCTATTCTACCTTAGAACATAATTATCCATTTCTAGGGTAGGCTATAGAACTTCAATTATGATTTATTTATACAATTTTTGGAACACAAGAATATACTTAAGGAACCCAACACAGATCTATTTTTGCATGTGGTTGAAATTGGCTGATGTTGGACATAAGAATAGCCAGAGAGTTTTTTATAACTTACAAAACAAAAATGTAGGTTTAGACCTATAGATATAGATGGTCTTATTTAGATAAACTAGACCTAAAACATTTCAATACAAAATTACATCTTTTGCCAAATTGTTAAAAATGAGCCAATGTGAGGTAAATAAATGGTCAAACTTACACACACTCACAGGAAACTAAAACCAATTTTGGTAATTTTGGTATTTACCAAGTTATTCAAAACCTGTAATTTTCTTTTCCTTGTAGCTTGAAATATTGGTATGGGTTGCCTATATTAATGTGCACATTTCACCAAAATTCAATTAAAAGAGCTTGTGTTGGTTTTGAGAAATATGAACTAGGCCTATTACATTTCAGTAAATTTTGATCAAAATTGGTAGGACCGATTGAAAAAAAATAAGAATTTTGAATTCTGGTATTTTGGCTCCATCAGCTAGCCTCAGTAACAAAACAAGTCTTGAGATATGAGCAAAATGTGATCACAATAGGCTTACATAGCATATATTTGATCAAACTGGGTCTACTCATTTGGGATGTAGAGGTATTGTTCCCAAAACGACTTTTTGAGCTTAGGACCTTAACATGGATATTTAAAAACACATTTATTGGTAATTGTTTACAAAAAAAGTTGCCAGTATTTTTGCTGATTTAAAAAAAAAAACATGTTCTTATGTCTTAATAATAAAATAAGTTTTCAATGCGGAGCTAACCTTTTCACCGAAGACTCACAATAAGGTAAAAACTGGCGTAAAAACCTATTTTAACATGTAATTCACATTGAAAACTTATTTTGTTATTAAGAAATAATATATGTAGAATGATTTTTTTTTAAACCCCCAAAAACAAAGGTAATATTTATTATCCATTTATTTTATATTGTAATATTTTCTTATACTACATAGCCTATGCGTGAAAATATAAAGTCTAATATACAGTATAGCTTAACTTGATCTCAACTAATGTACACAATATTTGCAAACCAAAACTACTTCAACAATATCAGTATGAATAAAACTAAACTCAAAGCAATGTATTGGAAACTATAGAACAATGAAAAAAATGACTACATATTCGTCTGCCTTATTGATTAAACTTAAATACTGTCTTGAGCAAAATCAACATCATTGTATGAAATTTAGATCACTCCCTTTGCATCGAACAAAAATACTGTCTTGATAACCTATATGCGGAAAGGGTGAAATATTTTACTAAACAAAATTAGGTTATATTATCTTCTTATGGGTAGATGTTAGTCTTGCATTGAATTTTAGTGGATATTTCAAATCACTTTATGTGACGAGTGTAAAGTGATAAAAATATACTTTTATAAATATAACCAATCATATATAGGGTAAATGCAAATTAAAAAATATAATTAAAACCAAGCTAACCTAGACAACAAATATTTGTTGTAATTTTTACAGGCTAATTATAATTAACTGTTAATATGACTCCAGGGCCGGATTTCCCAATAGGCTCAGGCCTATGGGCGCAAGCTCCCAGAGGGCGCACGGCCGATAAAAAATAAATGTAGTTAAATAAAAATAAATAGCCATAACCTATCATTTTTTTTTGAATTGATTACAAAAAAATCATTCTGATTTTGAAGTTCATTAGAACAAATAATTGTTGGTAAAGTTAAACTATTTTTCAACATTACGCATCAACTTCGTTACAATATTGATCTCAAACACGGGAGAACTGGCTGTGGGGATGTCGTTGAGCGGTACGCATCGTATTGCCACTGCCACTATGCTAGTTTTGAGGAAGTAACTTTAACCAGATTAGGGGGCGGAAAAAATTATTGGGCCTAGGGGCGCCAAAATTCTAAATCCGACCCTGTATGACTCATGAAATTTTAGTTAAGTTTGGATTCTATTTGTATGTGATGATAAAGCCCAGTTATCATACTAAGGCTGGCTACATAATCTAATTTTGTCCTCAACAGACAAAAACTAGGCCTATTTCAAACAAAAAGAAGCTGATGAATTAGAAAGGTTAGAATACAATTATTTCAATTAAGATCCATTTAAAATTAAATATTTATTTTAAAATGTTTGATCAAAATTAGGGGTCTAACTCACTTGAAGTAATTTTAAATTGAAATTTATACAAAAACATAATTATGGGATATTGAAAATAATTTTTAAAAACTAGGGCCTAGACAATATGCTTAAGTAAAATGAATAAAGTTAAGAGATTATTAACAAACATAAGTAGGAAATTTTCCTTGTGATCTATAGCATAATGTTAATAGACCTCACTGAGAAAATAATATTAAAATAACTTTTTGAAATATGATTTGATAACTCAACTTGAAAATTGTAGAACTACTGTACCAGTAATTAGAAATTCAACAACAAATAACCTAGGCCTAGATTTTAAAATTGCTATCTATGCTCCTAAAAAAGAAAGATGATTCAATTTATAAAATGAAATGATGCACATAAGCAGAACTATTTAAAAAAATAATATATTATACAGTCTAAATCGTTATGTTTGGTTGACCTTTTAACACAATGAAATAACAAATCTGACAAAACAATTATTATGGTTTGTAAGAAGGGTATAACCTAAATAACTTCAAGATAAACATAAGCGTGAACATTATAATTTTTTGAAAACACATTTGTAATTTTAAAAATGATTTTTAAGACAAATATAAATATTAGACATTTGTTTTTACTAGGCCTAGTTTACACTAAATAACCATTGTGTTACACCCAACCTTCACTTACCTATGGTGGATATAAATGTCGTGTTGAATGCATCTTCAGAAAACCTAAATAACACACATGTTTTACCAACACCTGAATCACCAATTAATAATAATTTGAATAAATAATCGTAAGTTTTAGCCATATTAACTTAACAAATCTGTTTCAAATAGTAAATTATGTCACTTTCTTGTCCTTCCTTCCATGAGATCTCAGTCACAGACATAGACACTGACTCAAAAACATAGATGTACAACTCGGTGTTGATTTTTAAATATGGTACGAATTGTAATTAAAATCGCCACGCAGTTAGTTGTCTACTATATTATTTCAGGCAGTTACGAACCATGCATTTAAATAGTTTTATATTATTGACATCATGGTATAATTAAAATATTTTAAATTAAAAGTAGTTCCATAAATGTCCACCAATATATCTGTAGCATTACAATGTACATCGAAAACATTCGAATAACAAGAGAACATTCTACTTTTCAAATATAGGGTATTATGAAATAATATAACATATTGAGCTGAAAACATTACTGTTACTTCTTGCTTCTTCAACAACTGAACTACGGGGAATTTTTATCTCTTGGCTTAGTTTTATTTCTTATTGTTTGGTTAGTGAAAGAGGATAATTTTATTATCATCATATTAATAAAACGCTAAGTCTGTCCGTTTTCAACTCGAAAACTGTATAGGCTAGGAATTTTGCACAATCATAGACCTTAGTGAGAAACTGCTAAAACCGAAGTTTCAAGTATATACGTCAAGTGGTTCCTGAGATATAGGTTCCTGAAGTTTCAGTAATCTCCATATTAAAACTATTTCGATATATAAAAAGTAAACAAATAATTGTAAATAAAGTATCAGCTGTTTGAAATTAAATACATTTTAAGTGTGTTTAAACTCAGCCATTTTAAGATGATTATTTTTATCATTACACTGTAAATGTTAGCAAGTTTTACTTAATTTTACATTTCTTTTTTGTTTTGTGAAAGATCTCATTTTATGTGCAAGATCTTATGTTATGGGGTTGTCTTGAGATTGTTTACATAATGTTTGATGCCTTTATATCCCAGTCTTATAGTAATAGGTTATTGTAAATAAAAAACAAATGTATCAGCTTAGTATCTAAACGAAGTTATGGAACTACTTCCTGGAGAAGAAAAAGTGTACCTTAGTTTTGACAAAGAAATCAGTGACAGTACAGAACAATTTAAGTATCCAACAGAGTTCTTAAATACACTTCAAATTAGCGGTCTTCCAAGATATAAATTGGTGCTTAAGCAAGGTATTTTGGTTATGTTGATTCGAAATTTGGATGCGAGTCGTGGACTTATTAATGGGACGCGTTTAAGAGTTGAGATCATGCGTCAGAATCTTATTGATTGTACGATTTTAACTGGAGCTTCAGCTGGTGATCGAGTTCTTATTCCAAGAATAAAACTTTCTCCCTCAGACTCTTCTATCCCAACAAGTTTATCACGTACTCAGTTTCCACTGATTTTGGGAAAAGTATAATGTGTTGCCTTGGACTGTTTAATATATAATATAGTTAATTACTTTAGAGGAGGTCGTCCTCAGTCCTACGGACTGAGGACAACCTCTAAGGTAATTAACTATATTAATATTTTTCCCTTGTGTATCAGTAACTTCAATTTATTGATGTGACATAACTTTTTCTGGGATTTGACGGATCAGCGTAACAGTAAAATTCTTTTACTTAAAATTGCACTTCTTTCCTTGTCAATATTTTTTCCTTACTCCTCTTGAAAAATTCTGAATATTATATTTCTGATTTGAATGTTTGACCATCTAAATCCTTCACAACACTACCCTTTTAGTAGAGTTGAATAGCAATGTGTTAGTAACCTTCTTAAAAGCTTTACCAAAGTTTTGTGGACATTGGTATGTTTTTTTCTTCCAGTTTGAAGTTATTGTATCAACAGAGGACATCTTTTTCTCAATTTATGTTGTCTCACTTTCAACCCGTTTTTATCGCTAGCACTAAATTTAAGAACGAATACATATCACCTTTAGATCAGGAACAACTATCAACCAGATGTAAATAAGTTGTACCAACAGAAAATAAAATTGATAAATGACTGGGAAATATTCCCTCGTTCTCAAATAGACATGCAGGGTACTTAAGGGTTTAAATTAATTTGTCAGTAATTTAAGTAATGACAATTTTTACAATAATTAATTATTAGATTGTAATTTTAATAATTGTCAAAGTAGTACCTTGATCATCGGATTTTAACTTTTCGCCGTCAATATCAATTAGATTAACTTTTTGTTTTCATTTCAATTTATATGTTATATTTGTTGCCCATTATAATTAGTTAGTCTTGATTTCATCGAGGTTAATAATTTGTCAATTGAATTATATTAATTTTATTATGTATACGAATTTGCTACTCACAAATATATAAACTTTTCCCTAGGAATTTGTATAATCTCATACTTTAATATTGATTTAAAATTAAAATTCCAATTTAATTGTATATCAGTGGAATATTTTTACTCTAAAACACCACTTCTAAATTCAGTGAAACTACCACACTACACCAATGTTAACACTTTTGGATAAGTTATTTATATAAAAACATACTAAGAATTTTTCCTATTTTAGTTTAAAAATACAATAACACAAGTAATACATAAATCATTTTTAGCGAATTACTTTTATAGTAGAAAAATATTTTAAACATTGTTTCTACTTATTAATACTGAAAAAACTATTGGATTCTACGTATTTTCATTAAAAATAAATATTGGGGTTTTTATTGTAATTTAGGAGTATAGTCACAAACAGTTTAGTATGTCCTTTCAAAAATTACTTGATTCTATAGGTGTAAGTGAAAATTATTTTTTCCCTTTGAGTTTATGTGACAAACAGTTTAAAAAGCGCAATTTCACGAATTCGTCTACAACATATAATTGTTTCTTTAGAAGACGGAATATTGTTCTCGCAATACAAACTACACAGTGTCTTTCAATAAGTTGCTGTTAGCCTAGGATCACATGAAATGGATGTAACTAAGTTATGTCTGTAAAGTGCTTAACGGCTAAAATTAGAGCTATTAAAACAGACTAGAAATGCAGAATACAGTATTAATAATTTTATTTTCTCACATATAATATGTAGTAGTAAGAGTTATGAGATGAGCAAAAAAACATCAATGTAGAATTTATTGGGAATACTTCCGTTTTAAGGTCCTGTTAGGATTTAGTATATATTATGTATGTATATTCAGTAGTATGTAAATATTATGATTGTATGTATTTATTGTAAAGTATTATGTATGTATTATGTATTGCGTATATTAAATGTATTCTAATCAAAAAATAAAGAATAGAATAAATATGCATTCGTGCTCGTGTGTAGTAGTGTGGCTTTGTAGTAGTCAGGGGGGGGGGTCCCGCACTCATTTCTCTAAATGAAAAATAGTCATAAGATTTTGATAAAGTTGTTTTCAAATGTAGTCTCTAACGACCTAAACTAAACCGTATTGGTCGCTATCTTTCAAAAATTACAGTTCCTGAGTTATAGTGCAATAACTTCGCTCAACATTTCTTACACATTCTTCTCAAATATTCTTTATATAAAATTATAATCTATGCAGAAGTAGATAGGATTATATTATAATTAGTGTGGTTTTGAAAAAAAAAAGCGCACTACCCATTAGATTTTTGTAGTTCATTAAGTAATGGAGAAAAGTTACTAATACACTATATCTGCGTTTATAATTTAATAAATACAAAACTAAATACATGAGAGTTACAGTAAAGGAGGAAAATCAAGCTTCACAAGTTAGTAGTTTTAGGTTTGAAAAAAAAAATGGATAGCTTCATATATTTTGGAATACTGTTGAACAGTAACCATCTATTCGGTGAAGAAATACAAAGAATAATAAAACTGAAACTTCTCAAATCTTAAATGATATCAGTTGTAATGAAAATGAAAATAAAAATTTACAAGATCAGATATGGGTCAGAGATATGGAATCTGGTTATCAGGAAACGTTGACAGAAGTCTCTTCGGCCATATTTTCAAGAAAAATGTTTCGAGCATGAGTAGTAATAGTGAGGTTGAATAGATACTGAATCAGGAAGATCTCGTTTGGTTTATTAAATGTCGAAGATTTAACTGGTTAAGACATGTTCAAAAAATAGTTGATAGATGGATGCTAAAGTTTGTAGTCACAATAGAAAAAAAGAAGGCTACAAAATAGAATAGCATTTGCGCTAAGACATCCGCCTGACGCGTTGAGTTCCTCTCTTCCCACCACTGCGTATCAGCTTCTCTCGTTAGCCCTACGGCTCGTCTCAGGATTTCAAGTTTTCTTAATTACGCTGTTTGAACTTTGTACACTTTGTTTTTGTGTTTAGTGAGCTACCTAAATAATAAAATAATATCTTATAATATTTATTACTTTAAAATTATAAATGTTAGTTAATAATTTGTCATCATTTAATAATTAGGAACTTGGAGTATTGCTAAATTGTCTAACAATAATCACATTCTATTATTCCTTATTTATTATTATTAAAAAGTGGTCACTCTGAAAAAAAAAAAACAAAACAAAACAAACAAACATACCTACTCAAGATAAAACCTAGAAATTTGGTATACTGTAGCACTGGACTTTAGAGTGTAATCGGAAAGTCTAAAACCTTCATTTTCAAAACTCAATCTCCCTCCCCACAATTGATAAAAATGGTCTAAACATAACCTTTTTAAAATTTCCATCCGATTTTATGAAATCACTTTTATTATGTATTTTGAAAAGATGATTACGAATCTGTCTACAATTTTGTCCAACTCATTAGGAAATTCATTCGAAATGATGGTGAAATGTTATCTTTGTTAGTTACGGATTAAATCAAAATAAACTCACTTTCACTGTTTTTGTAGGGAGGTGTGTGAGAAGCGACAATTACCAACTACCATTATTGTTGTAAAACGAATAGGAAAGGATTTCAAAAATAAAATATCACGGTAAAAGAACCTAATGTTTGTAATTATGGACAAAATTCTATGAAACTCGTTTTATAGATAATATTTGGAGTGCTGCCTTTATTTTTTACGTAAGAATTTCAAGATGGCAGCCAAAATTAAAATTTGTACCTATAATTTAGGTGAATATAATTTCTTCTTTTTTTAAGTACTACTTACAGACCTATAACTTGTAAATATCCTCATCCTTAACCTTTTAAAAAAAAACGTTTCTACACTCATCCAACCCATTTTTGAAAAATACCCCCATTCCAAGACATTGGCCCTTCAAAGTTTTGTCCCAAAATAGTAAACCCAAAACGGAAATCAATGTTTTCCCAAAAGGTTTTAAATCTGTTTTTTTAAGAATTTGAGCCATTGAGCCCTTTATTACGGCAATGTTTTCTCTTTAGACCTTTTTTGGGGCAATATTTTCAAATTTGAATAAACAAAAGAAGGTAAATTATTTAATTTGTGAAAAAAGATGTGTTCCTTTAGTTACAAAAGGCAAAACATCTTTCGGTAATCTTCGCTTTAAAAAAAAGAAAAAGAAAAGGAACAAAACCAGGGTATATACTGTTGAGATACCACAGTACTACCAATTTATTAAAATTTTTATCTATAATTCTAGAGTTGAGTTTCTTTGTTAAATAAAACTAGATTATATCTAAATACTGACACAGTTGACCCTAGTATTATAAAATTATCTCCTTTTACCTCCAAAAATAGGCTGTTCTATGTTAGGGAATATTGTCTCAATTTATTACAAGTTTTTTAAACAGAATATTAATTTTTTTTGTAACATATTGTAATAAATGTATAGGTATTAAAAACAAATTAAAATACAAGTAGAAAAAACCTACAGTCGTAAAATCATGCCCATTTTATACATTGGTAAAATTGGAATGGTTTTGCTTTATCACACATAGTCTATAATATTTTTTCAATCTTTGTTTAATAAAAACGTGTACCAATAAGGCCACAAAATAACATTTTGAGAAATATCACTAATCATTATTCTTGCGTAGTCTTACACGATTTTATTTACCCCTCCACCAGCTGTTATTAGTTATTATTTTCACCAGGCTTGTACCTTTGTAACTTATATATTTATAATATCTCAAATGTTATTAATATTAGTTTTTTCCACATTTTGTTACTTTAAAATATTAATAACGTTCATGTCAATAATGTTCCACCTATTTTGTTTAAAGGTAAAAAACCTCTTAGGAATTATATCGCCTTATAAAAAACAGGAAGAAAAGAACATGAAATGAAGACCCCCCCTCCCAAACATTAAATACTCTAATAGTGCCAGGGTTGGAATGAGAGACTAGATAGAAAAGTTGGAAGAAAAGGATCTAAACCAAGATTTCATGAAAAAGGTGTGGATCCAACTAAGTCTCTCTGGATCACCAAGCTCGTACTCACTATAATGAGCCCCTGAGGGTCTATTACAATAAAATGGGATTCATTGACAAAATTAACTGTTTATTAAAAACCACTTTGTTTTGGTAAGAGTTAAATCTTAAATTTGTGTAGAACATCTTTTAGCATTTGAAGAGTTTTATTTATGTCCAGCATAACCGTTTAAAAATAGTAACATTTTGTGGAACACTCTAAAATACATTGGTTTAGTGGCTACATCTGTTTGTATGTTGACTAAAGTGTCATACAAAATATTAACTATGTTCGAAAGGTTTTGCATACTCATCAACACTTGACAACGACAGTTGATTTATACTCTCAAAACGTCGTATATTAGTTTTATATACACAAATGATGGCAAATGTCCGATTAAACCATAATAATATATGAACAATTCATCAATATCAAAACTTAAAAACCAGATGTTTGTGTTTTGTGGAACTTATAACGACCTACAATCTGAGTGAATGGTTTTGTGTTGTTTGTGGTTATGTTCTGTTTATAGCAGATGCCCAAACCTATCATTATGTAAGTAACTTCTTAAACAAAATATAATTATAGGAATATGAGACGTAATATTATTCTAGCCTAATCCGTAGGCTACATGGATTAAAAAAACACATTTGAAGATTTGTACTTGCTTAAATTTTAAAACTATACAAACAATAACTACAGTACTTTTATTATTGATATCAATTATTTGGACCTTTGCCATGACCTGTACATATACAAATTAATTCATGACCTTTTCTAATGTGGATCAAACTTGCTATCAAACGATAAACTTAAAAAATTGGCTATTTTGGCTCTTTTCAAGTTTTTTTATGTTATAGTTTATCACTTGTTAATGAGAGATGACCCACGCTCTTGATACGTTATAGGCCTATACAAGTTTTTCAGTATTACCAAACATTGAGAGATGGTTGAGAGTTTAATAAGCTTATGCTTGAAATTTTGATAAACATACACCAGTTGTAAAATAAAAACGTCACTATGTGTCCATAGTCTTGGAATACAATCACATACACCATGTAATGAACCTGCATGATGCATGTTATCGAAAATTGAAGAAACCTGATGATCTAAACGATCAAAGCAGGAATGAATGCTTTAGGAATAGTGCAAATTAGGAAATCCAGATCTAAAATAAGATACTCTCACAGATTATTTTTTATAGTTATAAATCTTTGGCTATATTATTGTGTGGTGGTAATAGGTTAGAAGTAGGAAAGAAACAGGCACCTCATCTTATAACAACGAAATAAATTAATTAAATCGATACTTTTGACTCCTTTTTATATAAATAATGAACCCTTCGATAAGTTAATCTCTAAAATGAAAGATACTATCCCGCATCCAACTAATAGATTCGGCTTTTCTCAGGTCCAAATCTCAGATGTTTAATGTTATTGGGAGATAGAATAATAATGCTGTAGGTGTTAACGGTATTGCTATGAACGGCCCTCAAAATATGCCTGGGTTCCTTTTATTAATTAATTACAAGATCAGTGGTTCAATATTTTATTAACTCTTATCATTGACATGAAACTTATGTCTATTTCCCTGACACTTAATACAATACTTTAATAAAAAACTTTAATACAACATTTAAAATACAAAACAAAAATAAGAATTCAATAAAACAATAAAAACAAAACAGTATTATTTATTCAAAGCCCAGAAGTATTCCAACTATTGTTATTCTTTAAATGAATGAGATTACAAATGTTTTAACTGGTGACTTTATAATATAGAAATGCTTGCTTACGGTTTGTTGAGTAGATTTCCTGGGCCATCTTCCACCACGGCTAGCAACACAGCCGTGTATCTTCCAAGCTCCAAAAAAGACAAAAGACCCCCTCCAAATCATGCTGACCGCTTATATACCTTTTGTTCTCTCTGGTAACCTAGTTGAGTTGCAAGTCAAGCATTTCAACATTTTTTTAATTGTTTCACAATAGTTGGGTCATTTTGAGCTTTGTGAATATGTGTTCTTCCTAATATAACCTTAATATTAACCTAATATTAACTTATTCCTAACAGTATACAGTCTATGAAAGGCCTTATTGTGGCAACATTACAAGTTATAATTAAAATATGTTATATATATATATATATATATATATATATATATATATATATATAGAAAAGGTTACTTTTCCGACTGTCTGGAAGTGTTATTTTAGTCGTCCTATCCGGAAAACCTTTGCACCTGAAAGTCCTACAGATTTTCATTAGCCATTGCCTGGAGCGAGTAGTACATTAGCAGTTGTCCAGACACTTTGATGATAATGATTTACTTTGACCATTTCAGTTTGGCACTGCACTTTTATGTTTATCCCATATTTGTTTGGCTTTAGATCGTAGAGAAGCCAAATATGTAATTGTATTTGATTTTTCTAAAGCACTGCTTTGTGTAAATCACTCTATGTTGCTGTTAAAACAGTAGATAATCGATACGTTTCCTCAGTGCATTTTGTGAATTTAATTCATTCTGTTTGGGAGAGAGTTGTGTGTTTGTGGTGGTGGTGATGTTTTTCCTCATTGGGAAGCTATGGATTGTGGAGTTTCGCAGGAATTCATATTCAATATAACATTAGAATTGTTTAAAAATATTGTAAGATGCTGATGAACTTCAAAATATATTTGCACTTTATGAATAAGTTGAAACTCAACAAAACAAAACCGTAAGCGACTGTAATTGGATATTCCGGTTAATGATCAGCATAGACTTTGAAGCTTTCGCTAAAATTAACATTAAAGGTATTATTATAGAATAATATTGCTAAAACGTTCGAAATTTAGGACTGTCAATTAATGACAGATTATCGTGTACAGATTATATGACTGAAACCTATAACAAGATATTTGCAGGTGTGCACTCTTAAAAGAAAACGAAAAATATGTTGCCACTTAAATATTTAGTTATGTTGCACTTTACATACTGTGATACTGTAGTTAATGATATGACCGTTGAAATGAGTGACAAACTACCTCGTGCTCAACGTTATTCTATGGTCTTTGTTTTGTGTTTTATTTAAATCGTGATGATAGTGTTAGTCCTTATTATACAAAATATATTTCACATATAATTTTGCTATTTAAGATACATTTATATACCAGCAATACTGCATTTCATACTACAAACCTACTACAAAAGTGAACATCACAAAAATAATGACAAAAATTTTATCGTATTATAAAGACTTGAATTGAGATATTAATTTTTCTTCTAGAATTTAAAAACTGTTATGATAAAGATAGCAACTATTAAACTGACCGGCCTTTTACGACAGGATTAATAAATTATGTAGTCATTGGAACGTGCACTTAGTTTTTAGTTTTTTATGCCTAAACGACTCACCATTTGATTGAGCAATTATCTATTGTGTACATACACTATAAGGTGTTCAAGTTGTAAACAGCTCTATGATTTTACTTTTAATTACAAATATTATAAGAGACAAATATTGTCTTTAATGTGTCGGAGTAATAAATTAGACTAATTATTTTTATTCTTCTGGGATTTTGCCAAATATATTAATTTATTTCTGAAGGGATTTTAGTAATAAAAGATACAACTATTAAAGTTAAACATGATTTTGTGTAGAGCAAACAATAAACAAAGGAACATCCCTCTTTATAGCTGGTAAGGGGCGTAGTTATTGTCTCGGCAAGATAGTTCAAACGTAGAAATTTCTTTACTTTGAACTGAGGGATGTTTGTCACTTAAGTAATGTTTAGGGTTTACTTATCATTTATGATTTTACTTTAGGAAGAAAATAGTAGGAAGGAAAGTATTATGATGACATTGTAGTTTCGACCATAGAATTTTCTGTATATTTACATTTTAAAACTCAATTTATTTTAACCAACACCATGATAGTTTTCGAAAGTGAATGTGCATTTTTGAAGAAATAATTAAAATTTTATAGCAGAAATAATGTTTAAATAAAAAATAATAAATTGTGTAACTGAATATTTAAGCGTTCTTTTCTTAATAAATTTTGAATTGATTAAAGTCAGTTGTAGCAATTTCAATCAAATTTAACTACGATGATTCAAAAGAAAACCTATTACCAATAATATAGATTCTAAAGTTATCAGTAAAAAGCTGTTTAGGGATATTTTGCGAAAAAAGACAATAACGATTTAAAAATAATTTTAGTTAAATATCGAGATTAGTAACCCAAACTATTGTGCCAAATCCTATGCAAATAAAATTCACAGTTCTGTAATATTTGGTAAAACAGCCTTCAATAAAACTAGATTTAAATTAAATATGAAGTGAGTTTAAAGACTAGTTTGTTGCAAGTTTGCCGTTTCAACGTTTGTCGAGTTTTTAGGGAAGAACTATTTAAATATATAAAAAGTTTTGCATATGACAGTTTAAAAAATATCTTAACTTACCTCACTCCCACAAGAAATCACAGGAGGATAATACCAGTATCGGAGTTATCTGTTAATAAGTGAAAAAAATCTATAAGTTATAAAAAAAGATAATGAAACAAACAAAAATAAACTGCCGATAGAAAACTAACGAACTGGCATTTTTGAGAATGTAACGAATACTTTTAGTTTGTTTATAATTCTTATATCAGAGTTTGATTTTATTGTTATTGGTTTGCGTATATACTTAATTTTCAATAAAAAAAAAAAAAAAATTCTCCGTACCTCTATTTGATATTTCACAATTTATAGTCCCGATATCGTTATTTTTTATATAAAAAATAAATTATTTTATAGTTGAGTTTTATAAACAGGAAGCTATAACTTTATACTTTTCATGTCATGTCTGGGATAGTAAAAGCAAGACTAAGGTCACGTGACTAATGAACTGCAATGTTCATGACGGGAAACCTGTCTATATTTCTTACAGAATATTCACATTTTATAATGTGTATGAGGAACACGGGGTAACATCCCTTGTCCACAGTTTTAATCCTATATTAAACTTCACCATTTGTTTATAATATTATATTTTATGATTTTTATTGTTGCGACAATAATAAATGTTTAAAAAAGTTTTTGTTGAAAATTTACAAACTTTCAAGTATCTACCATAAGAATAGTAAGCTATGTAATAAAATATTCTCTTAAATATGAATTTTTTTTTCTCAAATGAAAATATGTTGGTCTTGAGGTAAGTCATTATCTCCAGTTGGAAAATGAGCTAAGATTAATGCATTTAAGTACTTATTTTTTTCAGATTGTGCGTTATAAAATTGTGATCATCAATTCAACCAGCAAACATTCATTAACTGGATTTCAAACAGAAAAAAATGAACATTTATTATAATAAAATGTACAGGAAATATGTTTATTAAGGAAATAAGGTTATTATCCAAACCAATGTAACAACATATTTTATATCTAAGAAATTGAATTTCATCCTCAGTCATGTATTATTTATCTTTGAAACTAAAATAATAATTTTCTCAATAATTTATGGAAAATTTATGTTCAATGCAGTGTTGGTTGGTTGTGGTTGTGTATTTGAAAAATTGTGCAATATTTGAGCATAATTTAGTTGTAATTTTTAGGGTTACGTTTAGTCGTTACGTTTTGATGGTAGCGTTTGGCTTAAAAGAAAATATAAAAAAAGAAAAATAGAAGTAAAAAAATTAACAATGCCTTCAGTTTTTTACGAACTAAAATTCTGAAACAAATTAACATTACTGATTCTTTTATCTAGTAGGCCTACTGTAGGAATTTGTATGTGATGAAGTGGAGGGAAGACATTTTTGATTTTGTGTTTCAGGAATTAATGAAATCTTACGTTTTACCAATATGACATACCTATTTCACTTATTGGTAGTCAGTGTTAAAAAAACCTTTCGGGACCTTATACCTCATAGAAAAAGGAAGAAAAAAGTTATGACGGTAAATCCTAAAACGACTAGTTTTCTGTCTATCTGCCTATAAGTGGTTTTTACTTAATACGTTATATCTTAGGAACCTCTGAAGACATCAACTTCAATCTGGTTCATATATTACATTTAATAAGACTCATTTTGGTATGGAATATCAAGTTATACTTTGTACCATTTTAAAATGACGACCATTTTAAATGTCTAAATTTCATATCTCAAAATCCGTAAAGTTTACACGAGACATAAAAGTTGCTAAATTTTATCTCCTAAATAACGGTGCATAAATTTTAAAGATTCCATGATTACTGATTGAGTGTTTACAATTTTGTGGAAATGACTTCATGCGAATTTTGTAGTAATAATGAGAAATTTTCATGTTTCTATTTCGAAAATTGCAAGTTTTTTGGTATCTTGTAATTTTTTTGTAAAGTTAGCGATTTTTGAGATATTTGACATTAAAGATTTGAATCTTTTTTGAAAATATCCAAAAGAACGTTTTGGTTTTTCGTACAGTGATAAACGGTTACGCAACAAAATTTGAGTTCTTTTGTAATTGTAAACATATTAAGTATTTCGTAAAAAAACAAAATGGCGGATAACTAGAAAACAGAGCATTTCCGGGCCTATGTTCACTGGACATTTTTTCGTCAATATGTTATATAAAATGACTTCCTGGAATTTGGCCTCATCTTTACACTACACCCTGTATATTATATACTCGACTGATTAGAATTTCCCATATATGGTTATGGATTTACAGTTATGTATTAAATATATAACTAATATATATTAATTATTTAACCCAAATAGAAAACATTGAACTGTATTTTAAAGTGTTAATTTGATTATGTGTTGAAAAAAGATTTGTGTGCGTGGGTACAGACTTTATATGTGAAGTTGTGTGAGTGTGTGTTTGGAGGTGGGGGGGAGGTGTTAGTGTGTGTATTTAGTGTATAAATAAATTTTTAGTAATTAAGTTTTTGAATGAATTAAATTTAGTAAGTTCTGTTGTTTTAAATATCCTGGAGTAGTTCTAATAGGAAGCTACTTATTCTTTTGTTGTAATTTGTAACCTAATGTAAGTTTATTGTTTATTTTGCTGGGTTCGGTCGGCTGCGGTTTTGTCATTTTCTAGCCAATGAATATTATTTTTATAATGTTATTTTTCTTTTTTATGTGTATTTCATGTTTAATCTAGATTTAGTATACATTCATTTATAAGTTTTACACGTAATAAAGCCCCTAACAGGTTTATAACCTCATATTTTTGAGGGTTTTTATTTATTTGTAGTTGTAGTTTGTATAAATATATTTCTTTTCAATAAATTTCAATTTCAATATATAATATGTATATTAAGACCAGTGAGTGTGAGGTCAGAATTGTATGTGTGTATTGTTACACATTTGACCAGAATTGTAATGTTTCTACTAAAAATTTGCCAGAATTGGAGTGTATGAATACTTAATCTACTAATATATATTAGTAGAGTATGTTAAGTGATAAAGTGATTAGAATTTCCCACGTAGGCCTATTGCTAATGGAATATAATATGTCCTAAATATATTAAGACCAATGAATTTTATGCCTAATATGGTTGATTTTAATAAAAACCTGAATTAACAAATTGTGTAGTTTTTTAAGATAATTGAAACAAGGTTTTAGATTTTAAGGATTTACGTGGCAGTGTAACCGTTTTCATATTGCCCTCGGTAATATCCGATAGTTCTTGACTTTATCAATTCTTTAAATTTAACCATTTCAGGTTAGAAACTTTGATCAAATCAGCTGTTGCTTACTGGACGCACCGAGTCATTTACTTGGCGGCCGGGCCAACTGCATTTGTGGGTGTGTGTCTCGTAATCATCCAGGTGCCCGGCAACTGGAAAGACTGTTATCCAACTAGAAGCACAAATGTTGGTTTGATTTTTGAATAATAAATGTAATTTGATTACTGTAATAATGATGTATTTTGTGTCCCATCTTTAAACAGTAAATGTATTTTGACTACTGTCATAACGCTGAATTTTTCCGATTTTTAAAGAATAATCTGTAGTTTTTCTTTTACTGTAATAACGATTAATTTCTCCCGTTTTTTAAAGATAAAATATATTTTGATTTCTGTAATAACCTTGCATTTTTCGCACTTTTAAAGAATAAATGTATTTTGATTACTGTCATATCAAAGCATTTTTTCCGATTTTTAAAGAATAAATGTATTTTGATTTCTGTGGGAGAATTAAATTTCCCACAGAAAATTTTTTGATTTCTGTTGTTCTTTAAAAGTCGGGAACCTTGCATTTTCCTGACTTTTAAAGAATAAATGTATTTTGATTACTGTCATATCAAAGCATTTTTCCTATTTTTAAAGAATAAATTAATTTTGATTTCTGTAATAACCTTGCACTTTCCCGACTTTTAAAGAATAAATGTATTTTGATTACTGTCATATCAAAGCGTTTTTCCGATTTTTAAAGAACAAATGTATTTTGTTTACTGTAATAACGATTATTTTTTACGATTTTTAAAGACTAAATGAATTTTGATTTCTGTAATAACCTTGCATTTTCCGATTTTTAAAGAATAAATGTATTTTGATTATTGTAATAACGATACATTTTTGGCTGTATTAAAATAAATATACAGCGAATAAATGTATTTAACGATGTATAAACGATTTAGAAAATTTTCAAAGTTATGCTGTGTGTATTAATTAAATTTATGTTTTAGAACATTCCCATTATATATGATATTATTTTTTATTACTACATAGGTCACACAACCATGGAGTTTAAATTTGTATATGATAAATTTGTCGACTATATTGAAGAAAAGTCACCTAGTAACATATTTTTAGTAGCATGTTTTATATTGGTATAAATATTTTGAATTTTAATTAAAAACAGTAGTTAAGCGAATAATTTTGAATCATTCGTTATTTAAATTGGATAGTTTGTATTATAATTTTGTAATTCCTACTATTTAAAAGTTTCAGTAACATTTTTATATTATAAAATAGTAATCTTTTACTAGAATGTTTTAAAATAGTCTACAATCTTTGTTAATTGGGCAACCAAATCAAATTCATTAAAAAATTAAAAACAAAAGTCTGTTAAAACCGAAAACTATAATTTATACACACAACGACGTTATTCATTTAAAAGTTAAAAAACCACTTAAGTATTATCTTCAACTACTGATTTTTAATTTCCCACATACACTTAGTATAAGGAAGTTTTGCGATAAGACGAATAAATCGATACGTTTTGAGGTCCCTTGAGCTCAAAAAGTAGTTTTTGTAATGTTTGTCGTTTGTGCAGTGCTCTATAACATAATCGCGTGGATCTATTTCAAATTAAATATGTAAGCATATTTTGGCTATATTTTCGAATGTTTTTATATATATTTTTGATAACTCCTAATTTGAGGGTAGAAATAAATTTGTAAAAAATATACAAAACAGCTCTAACAACTTTGATCGATTTAGGGTCATGTGTAGCGTCTAAGGGACCAAATAACACGTATTGGTCGCCAACTCTACAAAAACATCTTTGATATGTTTATATGTTTAAAAGCTATTTTGAAATTATGAAATGATAAAAACTAGATTTTATTTAACTAAAAGGATTTTAATTTTCGTATTTTGTACACTTAAATGAAAATCAAGTTGCTACCGTATTAGAAAAAAGTGCTAGGTGTCTTACTCGTAATATATTTAATGTACTTTTGTGTTTCTCAGCTGCAGTTAATATTGCATGGGACGTTTCTGTTCGTCTTTGTTGCAATAGGACACCTAATCTAAATGTGTTACTTAATATGTACAAAACAGTTTAATTTGTCAAAGAGGTTTGTCCTGTTCTCCAACAATCTAGTCTCATATTCATATATTCACATTAACCTTTAACCATTTTCAGAAATACTGCTTCTGCGTTGGCAACCATGTTGGTGGTGCTTCAATCATATTTTAGAGTTTTAAATAGAGTATACTACCTCCAAATATCTAATGTTATCCAAAATTTAAAGAACTGTTTTGAGGTCAGGGCCGGCACAGACCAAACAACCACTTGGGACGGCATTTTGAAAATATGTTGAAATGGTTGAAAAACATAAACATTATGATCTTGCAATGAAATGAAATAGTTTATAAAAGAATGTGAAATGATAATATTTATATATATGTATAATGTAATTGTTAGAAATAGCGTGTAATAATATATAATAATGTACCTGGGGCAGATTATATTATTTATAAAAATTTCACCTTTGTTTTGATATATTCTCAAACTGAATCTGATATAGTAATATCTTTCAACTATTCGAAGTGTGCGTTTCGAATCAGACCATTCTAAAGTTTTTTTTTTAGTTAAAAGAAGAAAATTGTTAATAGATTAATATTGTTTGTGCGTACGGATGATGTGTATGATATTCTAAATCAACAATTGTTTCATCAAAATGAATTTTTTTATCCACTTGTAACATATTTCTTATTTAAAATATAACTTAAAGATTCTAAAAATTCCTTGTTTCTCCTTGTTAACTTCTCAAATGACTGAATCGAACTGACTGTTGCTAAACTAGATTTTACTTTTTTATTGAAAACTAAAACCATGATTTTTTAACTAGAAGAAGACGTCTTAAGTGTAGTCTAAGCGAAACAAATTCTTGTCTAAAATTTATCAGTTGTCCCTCCTGATCTTCAAGTTGTACTGAAATATTATGAAGCAAACCTTTTATGTTTAAATGCAGATATATTACTGTGGCAGGTTTTTCTATAATTTTATATCCAGGTTCAACTGCTGGATAAAATTCATGCAGAATATGACCTTCAGCTCCGTTCTTATATGCCACGTACAATATTACATGTAATGCGTATAGTATCAACTTTGTTAATATTTACAGTATTTTCCGATGTATGCCAGACATTAGGGTCCAATTTTTTTGATTCAAATCCCAATAGCGGTCCTATACTGTTAAGTTTGTCAAAACGAATTGATTTTGAACAGAAAAGTTTCGATTTTAATGTATTATTATTTCCTTTTAAATCCAATACAACATTTGTTTCATGAATAGCCTCCTTTAAACGTGAAATAATATTATCTATTCCATAGGATCCTTCTGGTAATTGTATAACAGATTCGTCCTCTTCCAGATCACCATAATAAAATTTATCATTTACATCAGTTTCAATATTAGGTATTGTATTATACGTTATAAGATTCATTAATCCAATTTCCCATTGGTAAGAAGTTGATAAATCTATCGGTGGAAAAATATCACAAGTCACTCGCGAACCTCTTCCACTTAAACATAGCATTATATGTTAGCTGATAAAAATTCAAAACACAAATGACCACAATTGGATGTATTCACTTTTTGTTTATTCGTATAATTATAGAAAATAGTCACATTATCCAAATTTGATTCAAAATATTTGATTATTTCCGGTGGAGGACGTAGATTACCAAAACTGTCAAAGTAGAAAATTTTCTTATTTTTCTTATGATAAAATACCCAGTGTGTCCCGTTGCCTTGCACTGTATCTAAATTTATAACACCATTTTCGTATTTGTTAATTGAAAGAGATAAATTGTCTCGCATAAAAACACCTCTAAAATTAGGTATGTTTAATCCTGTGCATATTTTTTTATATCTAGGTTTGGTAATGCACGTTTAGGTAAATTTACTGTAATTTTTTTCACCACCTCCACCTTTATATGGTTTTAAATAATATCCTTTTCTATACATTTTTACTTCAAACTACGTAGGGCTTTAACAAGAACTTTCTTCGTTTCACAAGCTTTTCTATTCTTTTTTTTTCTTTTTGTCAGTTTTACCTCCTCCTCCTAATTGGTTTTAATTTCATTATATTAGTAACTGCATAAGCTGCTGCTTTTTCTCCAAAACTAGAGTCTGATGACGTAACACGTTGCCAGGCTTTATCTGCTAACCTCTTATCGGCTAATCCTCTTTGATACGAATCTGAATATTTAGAATAGGAAATATCGTGTTCTTTACAAGCTTGATCTAATTTGTTAATACCAGGATCACCACTGTTCAATCTCTTTTGCAAATTTGTACCCGGTCCGCAATATTGATAACCTGGAATGTGTAATTCTACGGGTAATATGTCTATTGTACGATTTAAAACTTTTCCTGGTAGAGCTGTTATAGAACTTAATAGTCCACGTCCTCGATCACACAATTCATTAGGATCATTACAGTAAACATATGATGGTTTCTCTTTTCTTTCAAGCTCCTTTAAAATAATACCACTTCCACTCCAATCCATAAGATGATGACTGTGACTGCGAGGGAAATAATCTTGCAATAATTTATTTGTATTTAATACTTTTATTAGATTTAATTTTTCCTTTAGACGATAGTCTACTCTGTGAGCGTTTGATGTTTTCAAAATGTCACGATATTTTATTAAATCATCTTCAGAATAGATATATTCATCAGGAATTCTCATAAATAACAATTCATATAAACCGGGTGTACCAGCATATCTTATACCATCAATGATGAAGTCATTTCCATCAATATCTATTTCTTGATTGCCAATCATCCAAGTGTTATTATCTATACGAATTCCATATAGATTGTCAATTTTTTTAGGATACTTTATAAATGAGACAAAGTATTTAATTGACAAATTCCTTTTAAAAGTATTTTTAATTATTAATTCTGCTTCAAGACGACCTTGAGGTAATTTTAAATATTCTTCTGTCGACGGGGTCGATTCATAAATATCTTCTTCTTCTTTTTCCATTGTTGGAGGATTGCTTTCATTTCCATTTCACTTTCTTCAGCAGCAGAATTATCACTACCCTCTTGCATTTTTATTTCGGGATCTATAGGTTTTCTTTTACCAGGCGTTACATCTTCATCATCATCATCATCATCATCATCATCATCAACAGGTTTCATATTTTTTCTTTTTATAGAAAAATCTTCTTCGTCCATAGGTGTTTGTGGAGACAAAGGTCGTTTTTTAGAAATAAAGGTAACTTCTTTATTCTGTCTTATTTCACCTTTCGGTGAAACGAATTTTTTGTAATCGTTTCTTCTTCAGAATCACTATT